>CM039519.1:8252157-8400196 GCA_022433055.1 Begonia peltatifolia | reverse complement strand
AATTCCAAAAATAAAAATATAAAATTCGAAATTCCCGGGTTATTACAATTTTTATTTCGTTCTCATACTTTAAAACCATGATGCATAATCACTAAAGCATAACATAAAATAAATGTGCGTGCAACCTACCGAACTGTGATGTAGGCTCGAAGATAAAAGCATCTACTACACTACTTACACTACTTACCTAGCGTACTTAGCAACTCGTACTTCGTATATGACTCACTAACTAGAGAACTCATAAAACCACACATTAATTAATTCCACTCCGTCCAACTTATAAAATGCTAACACGAAAGTTATAAACTCTTACTAATCCGCCACTTCTAGCTAAACCCGAAATGCTACACAATTTTTTACCAAATTTGGAAATGCATAACTTATCCAATACTTGTACGATTTAGACGATTCGAAATTCTATGGACTCCTGAGAACGTCTAATTCCTAACAGTCTAATCCAATTCCTAATCCAACACTTACAGCTTGATCGAATGTGGTCGAATGGAAACCATCTCGTAACCTTAGTATTCAGCTATCCAAACGCTCAATTTTCTCTATAAAAATTCATAATCTACCCTTACTTCCAACCTAAAAATCAATACATGGATAAAACAAACTATAAACTTCAAAATCTTGTATCTCCCTCCTAGGTTTCACAAAAACTACTCAATACTCTCTGTAACTTCACTTTTATCGCTCAAGACAACTAAAAGATTATCTATCTACTAAGAACTAATTAAGAATTACCGTAGATTGAAGATCGATGAAGGAAGCGGCTGATCGTCATTACTGGAAGGAAGAACTTGCTGAAGAAAGTGGGGTTTCCTCGCGTGAGGAAGGGAAAGAACAGAGAGAGGGAGGGGAAAATTCGTCCTCCTTCCTCTCTGTTATTGTAAAAATAATAATAATAATAATCCTAATTACAATATCGCCCTCACTGTTTAACCGTTTAGCTAATCTATTATTCGATCCGTTTTTGGTTGAAATCTTATAATTTTCTCTTGTCTATTAGATTCAAAATAATATTTTACCTAACCGGCTAAATTTTTCGTCTTTAATTTCAACTAGAACTTCGTCGTTTACCGATACGTAAACCCAAAAATTATTTAATGGGAAATTTTAGGTGTTACACGCTGTCTCGGTTTGCCGAAAATTTGGTGAACCTAGATGAGAACAAGGTACACCAATTCGTGCAGGGATTTAAGCCAGACGTGTATATGGGCATACGGATAGCAGGAACGCGAGGGGTGCCCTATGAGGACATGGTGCCCAAGGCCTTGGACATCGAGGAAGCTGCAATGAAGCTTCCCAGCTACAGAGAGCCGCCTAAGAAACAGCCTAGGCAATTTTTCAGGGAGTTACTGCCCAAGCAGAGTGGGGAAAGATCATCCCGATAGAAGGGCCTGAAGAGGGCTAGCGATAGCCCGAGCAATAACGGGAGCAACAAGCGGCCTCAGGGGTCGGAGCAGTTCCCTGTATGCCCTAAAAGTCAGAGAAGTCACCCCGGCGAATACAAGATAAGCGAGGGGTGACGCTACAACTATGGTGAGACGGGCCACATGTCCAAAGATTGTCAGTAGTCGTGACCGAATCAGTGCTTCAACTGCAATGAAGTGGGACATTTTGCTAGGAATTGCCCAAATTTGAGCAAGGCCCCAACAAGGGTAGCAACGAGGGTCTTTGCTCTCATTGAGCTAGATAATGTCGCCCAGCTATCAGTGATCTCAGGTAATATTTTTATTGCAGGCATGGTGGCTTACGCTTTTGTCGATTAGGGTGCCACGGACTCTTTCATGTTTACTGCCTTCGTGGTCAAGGCAAATCTAGTGTCCAGCTCTTCTGGGCAGTTTTATAATGTGTTGTTGCCATCGGGAGAGCGCTATGCTCGGATCAAATGATACAAAGTGATAGTGTGACGGCAAGAAGATTCCTTTTGACTTGAGGACGTGAAGGTTAGATATGGGGTTATAGTTAATCCAACTAAGGTTGTGAAACGTAGGCGCAAGGCTATATTCAACGTGGCACACGGGGTAACCTTATTATGGAACAACAAAAAGGAGACGTAATTGAATGAGTAAAGATATATATGACTAGGTTGGGAGATTTGAACTAGTTGAAACTTGGTCGAGAAGTCTAAGAATAAGTTAGGAGTTCAAGTGCATAATTTCTAATAATCTTAGTTGAAGATGGACGGATTAAATGATAATTGTTTGAGACTCTAATTAAGGATGATCAGGATAGAGGATTTAGAAGTTGAATAAATTGTAGCCAAGGGAACTTAGATATGGATTTAGAATAGAAGACTTTGAGGAGTTATATTATAGTTGGTTAAGTAGATTATAGTTTGTTAAGTTAATGAGCGAAGTACAAAATTGAGTTATGACAATCGGATACTGCGTAATACAGAGTTAGAGATGCAGATTAGTTGGATTGAAGATAGCAAATGCGGTCGTGGGACCAGAATTGGATACATGGTTTTAGAAGTTATTGATGGGATGATGCAACGCCCCGATTTTAAAATCCCTAATTTACAAACTCTAATTTAAAACCTTATAAATTTTTTCCAAAATTTGATTCAAAATCGAGCGTTAAATTTTCAACTTAAAATATTTTTTCTTTAAATCTTGAATGTAAATCATTAAATGCGCGGAAACTGTATTTAAAACAATAATTAAACTTATTCGAAATAAATTTAGAATCATAAATAATTCATAAAAACTCTAATAATAAAATTCAACATAATTTATTCGGAATTAAAATAAAAATCGAAATACTTTTGAAAACTGAAACATAATATTTTAAATTCATTTATTGGGAAAATCAATGTCTTCTTCTGTATGCTCATTTGCCACTGAGAGATTCTCGATCGTAGCTAGTTTCTCCTCAGATAAAAACTCACCTACATCACAAAATTATTTAAAATATGAGATTTAACTCAGCAAGCAAAAATACGTGCAATGGTTAAAAATTTACATTTACTTTTACCAAATCCTAATTACAGACTAGTTGGTACTTATTTCCCAACCTTAAACTCAGCCATCTCATTGTCGTTCAGGCTTTGCCAACTTACTTTCGATCAAGCTCACCATCTCATTGGCGTTCAGGCTTTTGCTATCACGTCAGTACCATTAATGTTCAAACTCACCATCTCATTGTCGTTCAGACTTTTGCTATCTTATATTTTCCGTCAATTCCATCATTTTCATGCACATATAATATGTTATACCAATTTTATCTTTATACTATTCTAAGTCAATGCCGAAACATGCGTGCTCAAATATCAACTCGTGTAATAAAACAGTTATAAGAAAATAATATAATATCTTGTGATGTAGGGCCAAAGCCAAAACATGGAAAAACTTTATTTTTATCTACTTGGATTCCGAGTAGTATGGATATCAGCATTCGTTTACTATTTCAAATAATATCCTATTCAAATAGAATCTTTGGTATTAAATTTCTACTTAATAAATCCAATTTCAAAGAAATTTGAGCAAAAATTCTTTACGTTAGGTCAGATCGAGTTGGTTGGATCTGTTCGGATGACTTGTGGGATCTTTCCTACCTAATTCAAATGTCTACATTAAAATCCTACTTAATTAATTCCAACTTAAAAGAATTTGGACAGAAAATCCTTACCAGTTTAATCTTGGATTGGTTCGGTTTGATTCGGGTCGAAATTTTGTTTGGGTTCGGTTCAGGTCACCTGGGTCGATTCGAGTCACCTGGGCCGGTCTAGATCAACTGGGCCGATCTGGGGTCAACTGAGCCGATCCGGGTCAACTGGGCCGATCCGGTGTCAACTGGGCCGATTTTGGTCAACTGGGTCGATCTGGGTTAACTGGCCCGATCTGGGTCAACTGAGCATATTCGGGGTCAACTAGGTCGATCCGGTTTGGTTCGGCTGTGTAATAACCCAGAAATTTTAGATTTTAAATTTAATTTCCAAAACTTTTAATTTAATTTCGGTTAGAGTTTTGAAAAAATATTTAACGGGTAAATTAAATTATAAAACTCAGAGTCTGCTTTTGTGATGATTTTTGTAATTTTAAGTCGAGAAGACGAGAATTTAATGAAGTTACGGATGATAAAAACATGTGAGGGCATTTTGGTAATTTAATTAATTGAAAAAAAAAAAAATATATATATATATATATATATATATATATTTATATGTGTGTGTGTGTGTGTGTGTGTGTGTGTGAAACAGCCGAATGCTCTCACATGGCCTCGGGCGCACGCCGCCAACCATTCTACGGCTCAGGACTAGGCTTTTGAGGCTCACCAGAAATATCGTCAGCACCTATACCACAGAACACACAACCTAAGCCTAACACTCAGTAAGTAATGCGATATGAAAGTAAAAGCCGACAATGCAATCCTATCTCATGCAGTCTCTACACTCACACTCATGTTGTCACATCTGTGACGCGTAGTGTAGCCGCACCAGGGTAAGGAGGAACCTAATGCCACCCTACACCCTGACACGTCGCCACCGTCCCAGACTCCCCAGCAACGAGGCCCACAAGCTACACACACGCATCACCACATAGCAACCACATCAGGGTAAGGGTGTACCTCGCGCAACACTACACCCTGACACGTCTCTCCCGTCCCAGCCTCCCCAGCACGAGGCCACAATTGCCACAAACACACGTTGCGCGACAGCCCAGCCAGCCCACTCCTCGAGCGGAAATCCGCGACTGGTCAAGCACTGGCCCGCACACTAGCAGGATCCATGGTACCTCCGCCACGCGTCTCACCACATACTCAATACCATTTTCGTTCACTTTTTTAAAATATGATGCATGTCAAACAATACGCATGCACACCACAATCAATCACATAAACCCTAAAGTTCTACAATGTAGGCCCACTTGGGCAAAACGCATGCATGCACTACTTACCTGGTGTCCTAAGCTCGCTCGATGCACAGCTTAGCCAAAAAGTGTCTCAACCTAAAACACAAATAATCATCCATCAATCTTCGTCTCAAAATTAACCAAATAAGCTAAAGTAATATTTCTTAACTAAACCTATGAAGTTCTAGTTAAAACGGATCACCAAAATGGATTCGTCCAAAAACCAGCCTAAAGTTCGGACGCGCATAACTTTTACGTCTGTCAACAAAATCAAACGATTCAAGTGGCTAAACGTCCCCTTAGGAACCTAGTTTAACGTAGTAAGATGGATTTTAAAACGGTAAGTCCCAGACAAGAGAAAACACCAAAAACTGAATCTGCCATTTTTATCCAATTTTAACATTTTTATTTTTCTTCATCCAAAACTCACTCAAATTTAGCTTTACGCACCAAAAACAGCCATGTCACTATCACACGTCGAATTTCTACGAAAAACGCCCTCTAATTTCACTTGGACCAAAATCCGACATAAACTTCCGACGCGCATAACGTTTGCGTCAGATATCGGAATCGAACGATTACAGCGGCCATGCATCCCTCTAACATCCTAATTTATCCCACAAAAAAAGAATTTAAAACGATCAACCAAACGTAGGCCAAAACGGCCAAAAACAGAAGCTGCCCCAAAATAAAAAAAAGTCCGATTCTTGATTCCCATTCGAATTTCACAATTCCTATACACAACTAGTCACATTCCACTTATACATTCCGGTCAAGCTTGCCGGAATTGAAAGGAGGCTGAGCACCAAGCTCGGCCAAAACAGGGAAACCGAAAGGGCTCACCTTCGATTTCCCCCTTCAATTCCCGGAACTCCCCCTCTCAACATTTCAGCCAAATTCACACAAAAATGAAAGGAGGCCGAACATTACTCTCGGCCAAACCAGACAGGATAGCAGAGGGAGAGAAAGACTTACGAGGTGGTGTTGCTCGGCACTTGGGTGGAAGGAAATGGAAGAAAAGAGAATCAGAGTGTTCGTTTGCTGGCGACGGAACCGAATGGGGCTCTACTTCGCGGTCGTCGGTAGACAACACTCGGCTCTCACTTCAGGAGTTTGAGCTGCCGAAACCTAACAGCTGTCGGTTCGTCGGAATAGCCACACTTTCACGCCGCTCCCCTCTCACACTCGCGCTCGTCGGCCGTTGATCGCAGCTCCGACTTCGGCACACGATCGCCCTTCACTCGCCGGTCGTCTTCTCTCGGCACTCGCGGGCAGAAAAGAAAACCGAGTGGCTTCTCCGTGAAGGCATTCCGTTTTTCCCAACATTTTTATTTTTTTTTATTTAATCTAAACAAATAACAATTTGCCTAAACGCCCGCACGTGTTTTAATCGTCCGTAGTTTCGTTGAATTCTCGATCTCCCGATTTTAAATTCCAAAAACCTTCACAAAAGTAGACCCCGATTTTTATAATTCAATTTACCCGTTAAACATTTTTTGAAACTCCAACCGAAATTAAATCAAAAGTTTCGAAAATTAGATTTAAAAATCTGAAATTTTTCGGGTTATTACACACCCCCCTCCCCTTATAAGAATCTTGTCCCCAAAATTTACGTACCGAATAAGTTGGGGTACTGCTGCTCCATATCATCACGCCGCTCCCAAATAGCTTCCTCAACACCATGGTTGTGCCACATCACCTTGACCAGCGGAATCTCCTTGTTGTGCACCACCTTCACAGCTGATCCTAAGATTCTCACTGGCTTTTCCTCGTAGGACAGTGTCGGCTGGATCTCTACATCTTGTTGTGGCACTATCCGAGAGGGATCGCGCATACACTTGCTCAGCATCGAGATATGGAAAACATCATGGATGACATCTATCGACGCAGGCAACTGAAGCTGGTACGTAGTTCTCCCAATCCGCTTGACAATCGGGAATGGTCCCACAAACTGAGGGTTGAGCTTCCCCTGCTTTCCGAACCTTACCACTCCCTTAAACGGCGAGATCTTCAGAAAAACCTCGTCGCCCTCATTAAACTCCAACTCCTGACGCCTCTGATCAGCATAACTCTTCTGTCGACTCTGAGCCGCTTCAATCCTCTTCCGTATCAGAGAAATCTTGTCGACCGTCTGCTGTAAAATCTCAGGACCTATCAATCGGGCCTCCACAACCTTATCCCAATATAATGGCGACCTGCACTTCCTTCCATAGAGGGCATCGTATGGTGCCATACCAATGGTGGACTGATAGCTGTTAGTATACGAGAATTCCACTAACGGTAAGAACTTACTCCAAGTCGCCTGAAACTCCAACACACAGGCCCTGAGCATATCCTCTAGAATCTGTATAGTCCGCTCTGACTGCCCATCGGTCTGAGGATGAAAGGCCGTACTGAAATCTAACCTGATGCCCATAGCCTTATGCAAACTCCCCCAAAACTTGGACGTGAACCTGGGGTCTCGGTCTGAAACAATCGACACCGGAATCCCATGAAGTCTGACTATCTCCTGAATATACAACTGGGCAAACTGATCCATCGTATAAGTCATCCTCACAAGCAAAAAGTGAGACAACTTCGTCAACCTGTCCACAATTACCCAGATCGCGTCATGGCCCTTGGCAGTCCGACCACAAAATCCATGGTGATTCGCTCCCACTTCCACTCCGGTATAGGCAATGGTTGGAGCATCCCAGACAGACGCTGACGCTCCGCCTTCACCTGCTGACAGACTACGCAGGTCTCCACATACTCAGCCACCTCTCGTTTCATGTTAGGCCACCAATAGTGCTGCTTCAAATCCCTGTACATCTTAGTGCTTCCCGGATGCACAGAGAAAGAAGATGAATGACCCTCTGATAATATATCCCTCCTCAGCTCCTAATCCTTCGGGACGTACCACCTATCCCAAAATTTCAGAATCCCGTCCTCTGAATAGCTGAACTCAGAATCAGGCCTGGCCTCCATACTCGCCTTCCGCTCGCTACACTCCGAATTAGTCTCGTGAGTCTGCCTGATCCTGTCCAGAATTGTTAGCCTCAACGACAAGGCCGAAAGAGTGGCTGCCAGATCAGAAACTACCTCTAGACCAAAACTCTGCATCTCTGTCACCAACTCAATAGGCACTATCATAGTCATGGCAGAAGTCGAAGCCGTCACCTTACTTAAGGCATCCGCCACCACGTTTGCCTTCCCCGGGTGGTGCCTGATCTCCACATCGTAGTCTTTGACCAGCTCGAGCCATCTTCTCTGTCTCAAATTCAGCTCGTTCTGCGTGAAAATGTACCTCAAGCTCTGATGGTCTGAGTAAATCTCGTACTGCTGCCCATAAAGATAATGCCTCCAAATCTTGAGTGCAAATACAACCGCCGCCAGTTCCAAATCGTGAGTGGGGTAATTCTGCTCGTAAGCCTTCAACTGCCTAAAGGCATAAGCAATAACTCTCCCACACTGCATCAAAACACACCCCAAACCGATCCTGCAGGCATCACAGTAAATGTAGAACTTCTCTCCTTCCATGGCAGCATCAGTACAGGAGCCGTAGTCAACCTCTGCTTCAATGTCTGGAAGTCGTCCTCACACTTGTCGATCCATTCATACTTCGCATTCTTTCTGGTCAGCCGGGTCAAAGGGGCCGAGATCTTAGAGAACCCCTCAATGAATCTCCGATAATATTCAGCTAACCCCAGAAAACTGCGTATCTCGCTAGCACTGGTCGGCCGCGGCCACTCTTTTACAGCCTGAATCTTCACCGGATCAACTAAATACCCTCATAGGAGATAACATGCCCCAAGAAGTGAATCCTGTCCAACCAAAACTCGCACTTCATGAATTTAGCGTACAGCTGATGCTAGCTCAAAATAGTCAATACAATCCTCAGGTGCTCCCTGTGCTCCTCCTCACTCCGCGAGTAGATCAGGATGTCGTCGATAAACACAATCGCAAACTTGTCCAGGTACATCAGATCCAAGAATGCTGCAGGGGTATTGGTCAACCTGAAAGACATAACCAGGAACTCGAAGTGCCCGTACCTCGTCCTGAAGGCCGTCTTCGGTACATCCTTTTCCTTCACCTTCACCTGATGATAGCCAGACCTCAGGTCGATCTTAGAAAACATTTGGGCACCCTGTAACTGATCAAACAAATCGTCAATCCTCGGCAATGGATACCTGTTCTTCACCGTCAACTTATTCAACTCCCGATAGTCAATACACATACGTAGGGATCCGTCCTTCTTCTTAACGAATGGAACTGGGCACCCCAAGGTGATAAACTAGGGCGTATAAAGCCCTTATCCATCAGTTCCTCCAGCTGAGCCTTCAGCTCCTTAAGTTCAGCAGGTGCTAATCTGTACGGGTTCTTGCACACCGGTTCGGCACCTGGGAAAATATCTATCTCAAATTCAATCTCCCTGTCAGGAGGCAACCCTGGCAAATTCTCACGAAACACCTTCGGAAACTCCTGCACAACAAGAATATCCTGTATCCGAGTATCACCCTGTGACTGCGCATCCTCGACACTTGCCAAAAATCCCTGGCAACCCATGCCCAACAACCGTGGAGTCTGACGAGTAAAGATAGCAGAAATCCTGGCAAGACCTTTACCTGCTTTAAATGTGTAGCTTTCCCCACCCGGGGGCCGGAAATGAAACTCTCTGGTCCTGCAGTCAATCTCCGCATGACGTCTGAACAGCCAGTCCATTCCCAAGATCACCTCATAACCGCTCATATGGAGTATGACTAGCTCGGCATATAACTGCTTGCTCCCCACTGTCTCAACATTGCGCCGCACCACCTGTTCTGAATACAAATGCTCCCCGGATGGCAAGGTCACATTATGATGTTGCTCGGCGGGACTGAACTCCAAGTTGGCCTTAACCACAAAGCCCGTCGACACAAACGAGTGCGTAGCGCCCATATCAATCAAAGTATAAGCTGCCACACCAGACACAAAAATGTTACCTGCTATCACTAATGGCTGGGCAACATCATCTGGCTCAAAAAGGGCAAAGACCCTCGGTGTAACTCTGGCTGACGTCTTGCTCGCAGCTGGGCATTTGTTGGCAAAGTGTCACATCTCATTGCAGTTGAAGCAGCGGTTCTGACGCGGCTTCTGGCACTCTCTGGACATGTGGCCCACCTCACCACAGTTATAACACCGCACTGAGCCCGTTCTGCACTCGCCCGGGTGGCTTCTCTGACACTTCGGGCACACTGGAAACTGTCACGACCCCTGCGGCCTCTTAGTGCTCCCCTAGCTACTAGAACTGTCACTAGGCCTGACGGACGCCTCCCCGCTGGCCTGTGGCAGTGACTCTCTGAATGATCTCCGAGGCTGCTCTTTGTGTACCTCCCGATAACTAGAAAGCTTCGCCCGAGCCTGCTCAATATCAAGGGCCTTCGCTACCACCTCCTCGTACGGCATGCCTCTGGTCCCCGCAATCCGCATACCCATATAAATATCCGGCTTCAGGCCCTGCACAAACTAGTGTACCTTATTCTCATCGAGGCTCACCAAATGTCCTGCAAATCGCAACAAGGCCTCAAACTGCCGTACATACTCGGCCACAGTGCCGGTCTACTTCAACTGTACAAACACCACCATCTTCTATGTCCTGACCAAATGACTGAAATACTTGCCGAAAAACACCGACCTGAACTCCTCCCAGGTCATGGTCTCCACATCTCTCGTGGCCACCACAGTATCCCACCAATGGCTCGCATCCTTGGCAAGATAGAACGCCGCACTAGAAACTCTGTCCTTCTCCTCTACCTTGGCAAAACCCATCATCCTCTCCATGCCCCGTATCCACTCCTCAGCACTGAGAGGATTTGGAGATGACCGGTCAAAAGTCAGGGGTCTAAGTCTATGCAATCTGTCACCCCCTCTGTCAGACGAACACTGGGCGATAGACTAACCCTGGTCGTCCCTGCTCATAAACCTCTCCAACTGCTGAGACTAACGGTGGACCAACTTGGTAAGCTGTCGAACGGTATCATCCATGTCACCCACAGCTCTAGGAGGCGCCTCTCGTCGTGGCCGCCCTCTACCTCTACCTCTCGCCTCTCCTGATATTTTCTACCTTTAACATAAATATAAAGCTCACATTAGTACTACAATAAATTCAAATCTAGACACTTACAGTTGGTGGAGTGCTCCCGTGCAGCGGTTGGCAATGTTACGTAATCCTCTAAACGACGTCGACCCCGTGGCTCTGATACCATAAGTGTAACACCTCGAGAAACCCCACGTTTCCGGTGCGCTACAGTGCATCTACACACTGCACACTATGACACACTAAAACTTGACACAACTCACTCAGTTTAATAGTACTTTCATTTTCAAATCATCTTCAAAAGAACATTTGTGAATATGAAAAATTTTTGACCCGATTCGAAAACTACCCGTGCCCCAAAGAGGAAACACGAAATCCTCAATATAAAAATACGCAGCGGAAAAAAAAACAATTTAAAATAGTTTTAAAATAAAACGGCAAGACTCGAAATCCTAAGACAAGAATCGAACATACCCCTCGAGCTACACAAATTCTATGTCGCACACACACTCACGTCCCCACTTCGACGCCCCGCACGCACCCTCGAGGTACCGCATGCGCCAACTCAACATCACCGCGCCTCGCGCACGCTCACAGCGCCTCGTGCCCCACGCACCCTGCCGATGTACAGCACGTCTGCACGCACGCCCTCACCGGGCGCCGCACGACCCGTGAGCACCCACAGGGCCGCGTGCCCCGCGCACCTGCGATCACGCTGCACTCCCACTCTCATCTACACTTCTCTAGCATTCACTGTACACATCTCAATCTATTCCATATCCCCTCGACTCCCAGCCTCTCTACAGAAATTTTGGCAGAGTAACGGCTAAAAACTGACTATCCCAAAATTTAAACCCTGCACACAGTTCACCATAAGCCAACAATATTTAACTATCAACCATCCAGAGAAAATCACCATAACAAAATCAAAGTTTAATGACAACAAAAACCCATCAAATACAATGAAGAAACTCCCCAGCATAGAGCAATATCATACTCTAACATATAACAATACGTACGCGTCCCCCAAACACTACAACCCCTCTATACAATCCCATAAAATCAACGTCTATACAAACTCCACAATCTGCACAAATACCTGACACAAAATAATAAATCCACCATCACCTACCACTACTACGGGTCGGGTCACCCTAACAAAATCCGCCATCCAGTGCCTCGGGCACACGCCGCCAACCATCCTACGCGATCCTCAGGTGCTCCTTGTGCTCCTCCTCACTCCGCGAGTAAATCAGAATGTCGTCGATAAACACAATCACAAACTTTTCCAGGTACTCCCTGAACACCCGGTGCATCAGATCCATAAAGGCTGCATGGGCATTGGTCAACCCGAAAGACATAACCAGGAACTCAAAGTGCTTGTACTTCGTCCTGAAGGACGTCTTCGGTATATCCTTTTCCTTCACCTTCAACTGATGATAGCAGGACCTCAGGTCGATCTTAGAAAACACTCGGGCACCCTGTAGCTGATCAAACAAATCGTCAATCCTCGGCAATGGATACATATTCTTCACCGTCAACTTATTCAGCTCCTAATAATCAATACACATACGTAGGGATCCGTCCTTCTTCTTAACGAATAGAACTGGCGCACCCCGAGGTGAAAACCTAGGGCGTATAAAGCCTTTATCTGTCAGTTCCTCCAACTGAGTCTTCAGCTCCTTAAGTTCCGTAGGTGCTAACCTGTACGAGTTTTTACACACCGGCTCGGCACCTGGGAAAACATCTATCTCAAATTCGATCTTCCTGTCAGGGGGCAACCCTGGCAAATCATCACGAAACACCTCCGGAAACTCCTGAACAACAAGAATATCTTGTATTTGAGTATCACCTTGTGACTGCTCATCCCCGACCATTGCCAAAAACCTCTGGCAACCCTTGCCTAACAACCGTGGAGCTTGACGAGAAAAGATAGCAGAAATCCTGGCAAGACCTTGACCTGCTTTAAATGTGTAGCTTTCCCCGTCCGGGGGCCGGAAATGAACTTGGTCCTGTAGTCAATTTCCACATGATGTCTGAACAACCAGTCCGTTCCCAAGATCACCTCGTAACCGCTCATATGGAGTATGACTAGCTCGACATATAACTGCTTCCTTCCCACTGTCACAATATTGCCCCGCACCACCTGTTCTGAATACAAATGCTCTCCTGATGGCAAGGTCACATCATAATGTTGCTCGGCGGGACTGAACTCCAAATTGGCCTTAACAACAAAGCCCGTCGACACAAACGAGTGCGTAGCGCCCGTATCAATCAAAGCATAAGCTGCCACACCAGAAACATAAATGTTACCTGCAATCACTGATGGCTGGGCAGCATCATCTGGCTCAAAAAGGGTAAGACCCTCGGTGTAACTCTAGCGGACGCCTTGCTCGCAGTTGGGCATCTGCTGGCTAAGTGTCCCACCTCATTGCAGTTGAAGCAGCGGTTCTGACGCGGCTTCTGGCACTCTCTGGACATGTGACCCACCTCGCCACAGTTATAATACCGCACGGGGCTCGTTCTGCACTCGCCCAGGGGGCTCCTCTGCCACTTCGGGCACACTGGAAATTGTCTCGACCCCTACGGCCTCTTAGTGCTCCCCTGGCTGCTGGAACTGTCACTAGGCCTCTTCAGGCCTTTCTGCACGGACGCCTCCCCGCTCCACTATGGCAGCGACTCTCTAAATGATCTCCGAGAATGCTTCTTGGGTACCTCCCGATAACTAGGAAGCTTCGCCCGAGTCTCCTCAATGTCAAGGGCCTTCACTACCACCTCCTCGTACGGCATGCCTCGGGTCCCTGCAATCTGCATGCCCATATAAATATCTGGCTTCAGGCCCTGCACAAACTGGTGTACCTTATTCTCATCGAGGCTCACCAAATCTCCTGCAAACCGCGACAAGGCCTCGAACTGCCGCACATACTCGGCCACAGTACCGGTCTGCTTCAACTGTGCAAACTCCACCATCTTCTGTGTCCTGACTGAATGATTGAAATACTTGCCGAAGAACACCGACCTGAACTCCTACCAGGTCATGGCCTCCACATCCCTCGTGGTCGCCATATTATCCCACCAATGGCTTGCATCCTTGGCGAGATAGAATGCCGCACTAGAAACTCTGTCATGCTCCTCTACTTTGGTAAAACTCATCATCCTCTCCATACTCCGTATCCACTCCTCAGCACTGAGAGGATTTGGAGATGATTCGTCAAAGGTCGGGGGTCTAAATCTGTGCAGCCTGTCACCCCCTCTGTCGGACGAACCCTGGGCGCTAGATTGACCCTAGTCGTCCCTACTCATAAACCTCTCCAACTGCTGAGACTGACGGTGGACCAACTCGGTAAGCTGTCGGACGGTATCATCCACGTCGCCCACAGTTCTAGGAGGCGCCTCTTGTCGTGGCCGTCCTCTACCTCTACCTCTCGCCTCTCCTGACATTTTCTACCTTTAACAAAAATATAAAACTCACATTAGTACTACAATAAATTCAAATCTAAACACTTACAGTTGGTGGAGTGCTCCTATGCAGCGGCTGGCGGTGTTAGGTAATCCTCTGAACAACGTCGACCCCGTGGCTCTGATACCATATCTGTAACACCCCGAGAAACCTCACGTTTCTGGTGCACCACAGTATATCTACAAAGTATGACACACTAAAACTTGACACAACTCACTCAATTTAATACCATTTCGTTTTCAAATCATATTCAAAAGAACATTTGTGAGTATAAAATTTTCGATTCGATTCGAAAACAACTCGCGCGTCGAAGAGGGAATACGAGTTCCTCAATATAAAAATACGTCGTGGAAAAAAAAACAATTTGAAAATAGTTTAAGATAAAACGGCAAGACCCGAAATCCTAAGAAAGAATCCAACGCACCCCTCGAACTACACAATCTGGTGCCGCGCACTCACGTCCCCACTTCGATACCCCGCGTGTACCCTCGCGGTGCTGCGCGCGCCAACTCAACATTACCACGTCACGTGCACGCTCACAGCGCCGCGTGCCCTACGCACCATGCCTCCGTACCACACGTCCGCACGCATGCCCTCACCCGACGCCGCATGACGCGTGAGCACCCGCAGGGCCGCGTGCCCCGTGCACCTATGACCATGCCGCACTTTCGCTTCACTCCACACTTCTCTAACACTCACTGTACATATCCCGACCTATTCCATATCCTTTCGACTCCTAACCTCTCTCCTGTAATTTTGGCAGAGTAACGCCTAAAAACTGGCTATCCCAAAATTTAAACCCTGCACACAGTTCACCAAAAACTAACAGTATTATCTATCAACCATCCAAAGAAATCTCCATAGCAAAATCAGAGTTTAAAGACAATGAAAACCCATCAAATACAAATGAAGAAAGTCCACAATATAGCGCAATATCATACTATAACATTAAAAAATACGTACGCGTCCCCAAAACACTACAACCATTCTATACAATCCTGTACAATCGACGCCTATACAAACTCCTCCATTTGCATAAATACTCGACACAAAATAATAACCCAACAAATCTCACCATCACCTACCACCACCACGGGTCAGGGCGCCCTAACAAAATCCGCCGTCCGATGCCTCGGTCGCACGCCGCCAACCATCCTATGGCTCAAGACTAGGCTCTCGAGGCTCACCAGTAATATCGTCAGCACCTACACCACAAAACACACAACATAAGCCTAACTCTCAGTAAGTAATGCGATATGAAAGTAAAAGCGACAATGCAATCCTATCACATGCAGTTTCTACACTCACATTCATGTTGTCACATCTGTGACGCGTAGTGTAGCCGCACCAAGGTAAGGAGGAACCTAACGCCACTCTACACCATGATACGTCGCCACCGTCCCAGACTCCCCAGCAATGAGGCCCACAAGCTACACACACGCATCACCACACGGCAACCACATTAAGGTAAGGGTGTACCTCGCGCCACACTACACCCTGACACATCGCCCCCGTCCTAGCCTCCCCAGCAAGGAGCCACAGTTGCCACACACACACGTTTCGCGACAGCCCAGCCAGCCCACTCCTCTAGCGGAATCAGGGGACTGGTGTTGCACCGGCCCACACACTAGTAGGATCCGCGGTACCATTGCCCATCACCCTCACCGTCAACACTTTCACGCCGCGTGACGGCCCAGCCAGCCTACTCCTCGAGTGGAATCCGCGACTGGTGAAGCACCGGCCCGCACACTAGCAGGATCCGCGATGCCACCACCGCGCGTCTCGTCACCTACTGAAAATATGCTCAAACCATAAAAAAATGTTGCATGTAAAACAGTACGCACATACACTACAATCAACAACATAAAATCCTGAAATTCTACGGTGTAGGCCCCCTTGGGCAAAACACATACATACACTACTTACCTTGCGTTCTAAGCTTGCTCGACGCACAGATTCGCCAAAAAGGTGTCTCAAACTAAAACACAACCAATCGCTCATTAATATTTATTTCCAAAATTCACCAAATAGCTAAAAAAATAATATCTCTTAACTAAACCCATGAAATTCCAACTAAAACGGGTCACCACTTTGGTTCGGCCGAAAACCAGCATAAAGTTCGGACGCACATAACTTTTGCGTCTATTAACGGAATCGAGTGATTCAAGAGGCTAAATGTTCCCTTAGGAACCTAGTTTAACATACTAAGACGGGTTTTAAAACGGTAAGCTGCAGCTAGGTGGAATAACCCTGAAACCGAATCTACCTATTTTTATTAAATTTCACATTTTTGTTTTTCTTCAACCAAAACTCACTCAGATTTAGCTTTACGCACCAAAAACAGCCATGCCACTATCACATGTTGAAATTCTACAAAAAACGCTCACTAATTTGACTTGGACCAAAATCCGACATAAACTTCCGACGCGCATAACCTTTGCGTCGGATATCGGAATTGTAATAACCAAGAAAATTTCAGATTTTTAAATCTAATTTCATAAACTTTTGATTTAATTTCGATTGAAGTTTCGAAAAATATTTAACGGTAAATTGAATTATAAAACTTGGGACTTTTGTGAAGGTTTCGGAATTTAAAATCGGGAGGTCGAGAATTCAACGAAATTATGGACGATAAAAACACGTGCGGGTGTTTAGGTAAATTGTTATTTGTTTAGATTAAATAAAAAAAAAGGAAAATGTTGAGAAAAACCGAATGGCTTCACGAAGAAGCCACTCAGTTTTCTCTTCTGCCCGCGAGTGCCGAGAGAAGACGACCGGCGAGTAAAGGGCGATCGTGTGCCGAAGTCGGAGCTGCGATCAACGGCCGACGAGCGTGAGTGTGAGGGGTGAGCGGCGTGCAAGTGCGGCTATTCCAACGAATCGAAGCTGTTCGATTTCGCCAGCTCGAACTCCCGATACTCGTCTGATTTCGACGTGTGGTAGGGGCATGCCTGTTCTGGTGCGTAAAAGCTTAATCGAGTGAGTTTTGGTTGAAGAAAAACAAAGGTTGAAATTTTATAAAAAAAATGGCAGATTCAGTTTTTGGCATTTTTCGTCTGTCTGCGGCTTACCGTTTTAAAATCCGTCTTGGGATGTTAAACTGGGTTCCTAAGGGGACGTTTAGCCACTTGAATCGTTTGATTCCATTGACGGACGCAAAGGTTATGCGCATCCGAACGTTGGGCTGGTTTTCGGCCAAACTAAACCAATGGACCGTTTTAGTTCAAATTTAATGAGTGTAGTTAGAGAAGGTTATTTTTAGCTAATTGGTGAATGTTGAGATAAATACTGATGAGAAATTGGTATTGTTTTAGGTTGAGGCTTTCTTTTGGCGAAGTTGTGCGTCGACCGAGCTTAGGACGCCAGGTAAGTGGTGCATGCGTGTGTTTTGCCCAAGTGGGCCTACACTGTAGAACTTTAGGGTTTATGTGATTGATTGTGGTGTGCGTGCGTATTGTTTGATATGCATCATATTTTAAAAACATGAACGAAAATGATTTTTAGCATGTTTTGATGTATGAGGTGAGACGCGTGTCGGTGGTACGGCGGATCCTGCTAGTGTGCGGGCCGGTGCTTCACCAGTCGCGGATCCTGCTCGAGGGGTGGGCCGGCTGGGCTGTCATGCGGCGTGAATGTGTTGACGGTGAGGATATGGGAAGTGGTACCGCGGATCTTACTAGTGTGTGGGCCGGTGCAACACCAGTCGCGGATCCTACTCGAGGGGTGGGCCGGCTGGGCTGTCGCGAAACGTGTGTGTGTGGCAACTGTGGCCCCGTGCTGGGGAGGCTGGGACGGGGGCGACGTGTCAGGATGTAGAGTGGCGCGAGGTACACCCTTACCCTGATGTGGTTGCCGTGTGGTGATGCGTGTGTGTAGGTTGTGGGTTTCGTTGCTGGGGAGTCTGGGACGGTGGCGACATGTCAGGGTGTAGGGTGGCGTGAGGTTCCTCCTTACCCTAGTGCGATGTGAGGTTCCTCCTTACCCTAGTGCGGCTGCACTACGCATCACAGATGTGACAACATGAGTGTGAGTGTAGAGACTGCATGTGGTAGGATTGCATTGTCAGCTTTTACTCTCATATCCCATTACTTACTGAGCGTTAGACTCATGTTGTGTGTTCTGTGGTGTAGGTGCTAACGATACTGTTGGTAAGCCTCGAGAGCCTAGTCCAGAGGCGTAGGATGGTTGGCGGCGTGCACCTGAGGCACCAGATGACGAATTTTTATTAGGGCGACCCGACCCGTGGTGGTGGTAGGTGATAGTGGATTTATTATTTCATGTTGGGTATTTGTGTAGATAGCGGGGTTGTATAGACATTGATCTCTTGAGATTGTATAGAGGGGTTGTAGTGTTTTGGGGGACTTTCTTCATTTGTATTTGATGGGTTCTTGTTGTCTTCTTACTCTGATTTGGTTATGGTGATTTCTCTGGATGATGGATAGATAAACATTGTTGGATTATGGTGAATTGTGTGCAGGTTTAAATTTTGGGATAGTCAGTTTTTAGCCGTTACTCTGCCGAAATTTCTGGAGAGAGGTTGAGAGTCGAGGAGATACGAAATAGGTTGAGGTGTGAATATTAATGCTAAAAAAAGGTAGATGAGCGTGGAAGTGCGGCGTGATCGCAGGTGCGCGGGGCATGCGGCCCTGTGGGTGCACACGGGTCATGCGGCGCCGGGTGAGGGCGTGCGCGCAGATGTGCTGTACAGAGGCAGGGTGCGTGGGGCACGCGGCGCTGTGATCGTGCGCGAGATACAGTGACGTTGGGTTGGCATGTGCGGCACCGCAAGGGTGTACGCCGGGTGTCGGAGTGGGGACGTGAGTGCTTGGGACCGAACTGAGTAGTTCGTGGGGTGCGTGAGATTCTTTCCTAGGATTTCAAGTCTTACCGTTTTATCTCAAATTGTTTTAAATGGTTTTCTTTTCCGCTGCGTAGTTTTATGTTGAGGACTTCGTGTTTCCTCTTCGAGACGCGAGTTGTTCTCAAATTGAGTCGAAAAATTTTCATACTCACAAATGTTCTTTTGAAAATGAAAGAAAAACGAAAGGGGTATTGAATTAAGTGAGTTATGTCAAGTGTTAGTGTGTGTGTAGTGTGTAGATGTACTGTGGCGCACCGAGAACGCGGAGTTTTCTCGGGGTGTTACAATTTGTGAGTATGAAAAATTTTCGACTCGATTCGAAAACAACTCGCGTCCCAAAGAGGGAACACGAAGTCCTCAACATAAAAACTACGCAGCAGAAAAGAAAATCATTTAAAACAGTTTAAGATAAAACGGTAAGACTTGAAATCCTAGGAAAGAATCAAACGCACCCCTCGAACTACACATTCCGGCACGTGTGTCTCGCGTACGCTCACAGCGCCGCATGCCCCACGCACCCTGCCGCTGTACGGCACGTCCGCGCGCACGCCCTCACTCGGCGTCGCACGACCCGTTATTACCCGCAGGGCCGCGTGCCCCGCGCACCTACGATCACGCCGCATTTCATGCTCATCTACACTTATCTGGCATTCACTGTACATACCTCAACCTATTTCATATCCTCTCGACTCCCAACCCCTCTTCCGAAATTTCGGCAGGGAAACACCTAAAAACTGGCTATCCCAAAAATTTAAAGCCCTGCACACAGTTCACCAAAACTAACATTATGTATCTATCCATTACCCAGAGAAATCACCATAACACAATCAGAGTATGAAGACAACGAAAATTCATCAATTTCAAACGAAGAAAATTCATAATATAGAGCAAATTCCAAGCTCATACATATAAAATATATGCGTACGTCGCCAAAATCACACGCACTCCATATACACCTATACACTAACGCATATACAACTCATCTCATCGACTGTACATAATCACCACAAAAGAAAAATACCCGCAAACAACCCAGGCCATTACCTACCATCTTCACGGGTCGGGTCGCCCTAATAAAAATCCGCCATCCGGTGCCTCGGTCGCACGCCGCCAACCATCCTATGCCTCAGGACTAAGCTCTCGAGGCTCACCAGTAAGATCGTCAGCACCTACACCACATAACACACAACATAAGCCTAACACTCAGTAAGTAATGTGATATAAAAGTAAAAGCCGATAATGCAATCCTATCACATACAGTCTCTACACTCACACTCATTTTGTCACATCTGTGACTCGTAGTTCAGCCGCACCAAGGTAAGGAGGAACCTCACGCCACCCTATACCCTGACACGTCGCCACCATCTCGGACTCCCCAACAACGAGGCCCACAAGCTACATACACGTATCACCACACGGCAACCACATCAGGGTAAGGATGTACCTCGCGCCACTCTACACCCTGACACGTCGCCCCCGTCCCAGCCTCCCCAGCACGGGGCCACAGTTGCCATACACACACGTTTCGCGACAGCCTAGCCGGCCCACCGCTCGAGTGGAATCTGCGACTGGTGTTGCACCGGCCCACACACTAGTAGGATCCGCAGTACCACTGCCCATCACCCTCACCGGCAACACATTCACACCGCATGACAGCCCAGCCGGCCCACTCTTCGAATGGAATCCGCGACTGGTGAAGCACCGGCCCGCACAGTAGCGGGATCCGCGGTACCACCGCCACACGTCTCACCACATACTCAAAACATGCTCAAAATCATTTTCGTTCACGTTTTTAAAATATGATGCATGCCAAACAATACGCATGCACACTACAATCAATCACATAAACCCTAAAGTTCTACGGTGTAGGCCCACTTGGGCAAAACGCATGCATACACTACTTACCTGGCGTCTTAAGCTCCCTCGATGCACAGTTTTGTCAAAAAGTGTCTCAACCTAAAACACAAACAACCACTCATTAATATTTATCTCAAAATGCACCAAATAGCTAAAAATAGCATTCCTTAACTATACTCATGAAATTCCAAATAAAACGGCCCATTAATTTGGTTTGGCCGAAAACCACCCCAAAGTTTGGACGCGCATAACTTTTGCGTCCGTTAACGGAATCGAGCGATTCAAATGGCTAAATGTCCCCTTACGAACCTAGTCTAACGTAATAAGACGGATTTTAAAACGGTAAGCCGCAGACAGGCGAAAAATGCCAAAAACCGAATCTGCCATTTTTTTTTATAAAATTTCAACCTTTGTTTTTCTTCAACCAAAACTCACTCAATTTAGCTTTACGCACTAAAAACAGCCATGCCACTATCACACGTCAAGATTCTACGAAAAACACTCACTAATTGGACTTGGACCAAAATCCGACATAAACTTCCGACGCGCATAACTTTTGCGTCGGATATCAGAATTGAACGATTCAAGCGGCCATACGTTCCTCTAACAACAATTTTTTAACCCACAAAACAGAATTTAAAACGATCAACCTAAGCCTAGCCAAAATGGCCAAAAACAAAATCTGTTTTTATACGAAAAATAGCCGAAAATTCATATTCGATCCAATCTCGCCAATTCCTTCACCGAACAATCACATTTCGATCTACCAATGCATACATTAACAAATTTGGGGAGTTCCTAATTCGAAAATAGTATGGCAGCCCAAAAACTCTCACTGTTTTCTTCCCAATATCGAGAATTTCTCAATCAGTTCATTGCACCATGAAATTCACTTCTATCTCACTTAAATTCTAGCATAAAATTACGGAGACTTAGAGGTACGAACAAATTTCACACTCGGCCATCTGAGCAGAACAAAAACCGGAAGGGAAAACTCCCTGTTCTCGGTCGAGTTTTGCCGCTGAAGGGCTGAGCCACACACTTGCTCCAGCACACGCACACACTACACTCTAAAATGCTCCAACAACCGAGCTCTACCATCGGGAGTCCAAGAACAACTGAGCTTCCACGCTCCGTCGACAGAACAAAAAAAAAACAGGGGAGAACTCACCTTTGGTTTCTCAGCGCGGGAAGGCAAAACAGCTTCTCTCTTCAGCTCACCAGAGTATTCTGGGCACCGACGTCTCTCCCTCGGTAGTAGGTTGTCAGCAATTTCCATTCCCCGATCTCTCTCTCGCTCCCTTTCTCGGCCGCGCGACAACACAGTGGAATGGCTTCCACCCGAAGCCATTCCACCATATAACATTTTTTTAAAAATTTTTTTAATTTAATTACAAATTACAAAAATGCCCTCACGTGTTTTAATTTTCAGTAATTTAAATTTTCCCGTTGAAATATTTCTCAAAACTCCGACCAAGATTAAATTAAAAATTTCAGAAATTAAAATAAAAAATTTGAAATTTTCGGGTTATTACATCCCCCCCACCTTCTAAGAATTTTTTTTCCAAAATTTACATACCGAATAAGTCGGGATATTGTCGCTCTATGTCATCACGCCACTCCCAAGTAGTCTCCCCTACACCATAGTTGCGCCACATCACTTTGACCAGCAGAATCTCCTTGTTGCGCAGCATCTTCACAGTTGATCCTAAGATCCTCACTGGTTTTTCCTCGTAGGACAGCGTTGGCTGGATTTCTATATCCTGTTGCGGCACTACCTGAAAGGGATCGCGCATACACTTCCTTAGCATCGAGACATGAAAAACATCATGGATGGCATCCATCGACGCAGGTAACCGAAGCTGGTATGCAGTTCTCCCAATCCGCTTGACAATCGGGAATGGTCCTGGTCTAAAATAATCGACACCGGAATCCTATGAAGTCTGACTGTCTCCTGAATATACAACTGGGCAAACTGATACATCGTATAAGTCATCCTTATAGGTCAAAAGTGAGACGACTTCGTCAACCTGTCCACAATCACCCAAATCGCGTCATGGCCCATGGCAGTCCTCGGTAATTCCACCACAAAATCCATTGTGATTCGTTCCCACTTCCACTCCGGTATAGGCAATGGTTGGAGCATTACAGACAGTCGCTGATGCTCCGCCTTCACCTGCTGGCAGACTACGCAGGCCTCAACATACTCAGCCACTGCTTGTTTCATGTTAGGCCACCAATAGTGCTGCTTCAAATCTCTGTACATCTTAGTGCTTCCCGGATGCACAGAGAAAGAAGATGAATGAGCCTTCGATAATATATCCCTCCTCAGCGCCTCATCATTCGGGACGTACCAACTATCCCGAAATTTCAGAATCTCGTCCTCTGTATAGCTGAACTCAGAATCAAGGCTGGCCTCCATACTTGCCTTCAGCTCGCAACACTCTGAATCAGTCTCCTGAGTCTGCCTGATCCTATCCAGAATAGTCGGCCTCAACGACAAGGCAGAAAGAGTGGCTGCCAGATCAGAAACTACCTCCAGACCAAAACTCTGCATCTCTGTCACTAACTCAAAGGCCGTATCGTAGTCATGGCAGAAGTCGAAGTTGTCACCCTACTCAAGGCATCTGCCACCACATTCGCCTTCCCCGGGTGGTACCTGATCTCCACATCGTAGTCCTTGACCAGCTCTAGCCATCTTCTCTGTCTCAAATTCAGCTCATTTTGCGTGAAAATGTACCTCAAGCTCTGATGGTCCGAGTAACTCTCGCACTACTGCCCATACAGATAATGTCTCCAAATCTTAAGTGCAAATACAACCGCCGCCAGTTCCAAATCATGAGTGGGATAATTCTGCTCGTAAGCCTTCAACTGCCTAGAAGCATAGGCAATGACTCTTCCACTCTGCATCAAAACACACCCCAAATCGATCCTGGAGGCATCACAATAAATGCAGAACTTCTCTCTTTCCACGGGCAGTGTCAGTACAGGAGCCGTAGTCAACCTCTGCTTTAATGTCTGGAATCTGTCCTCACACCTGTCGGTCCATTCATACTTTGTATTCTTCCTGGTCAACCGGGTCAAGGGGGTCGAGATCTTAGAGAACCCCTCAATGAATCTCCGATAATATCCAGCCAACCCTAGAAAACTGCGTATTTCGCTAGCATTGGTCGGCCGCGGACACTCTTTTACAGCCCGAACTTTCACCGGATCAACTGAAATACTCTCAACGGAGATAACATGCCCCAAGAAGTGAATCCTGTCCAACCAAAACTCGCACTTCGAGAACTTAGCATACAGCTGATGCTGGCTCAAAATAGTCAATACATTCCTCAGGTGCTCCCTGTGCTCCTCCCCACTCCGCGAGTAGATCAGGATGTCGTCGATAAACACAATCACAAACTTGTCCAGGTACTCCCTGAACACTCTGTGTATCAGATCCATGAATGCTGCAAGGGCATTGGTCAACCCGAAAGACATAACCAAAAACTCGAAGTGCCCGTACCTTGTCCTGAAGGCCGTCTTCGGTATATCTCTCTCCTTCACCCATAACTTACGGTAGCCGAACCTCACGTCGATCTTAGAAAACACTCGGGCACCCTGCAGCTGACCAAACAAATCGTCAATCCTCGGCAATGGGTACCTGTTCTTCACCGTCAAGTTATTCAACTCCCGGTAGTCAATACACATACGTAGGGATCCGTCCTTCTTCTTGACGAACAGAATTGGCGCTCCCTAAGGTGAAAAACTAGGGCGTATAAAGCCCTTATCTGACAATTCCTCCAACTGAGCCTTCAGCTCCTTAAGTCGGTAGGTGCTAACCTGTACGGGTTCTTGCACACCGGCTCGGCACCTGGGAAAACATCTATCTCGAATTCAATCTCCCTATCAGGGGGCAACCCCGACAATTCATCACGGAATACCTCCGGGAACTCCTGCACAATAAGAATATCCTGTATCCGAGCATCGCCCGGTGACTGCACATCCTCAACACTCGCCAAAAATCCCTGGAAACATATGCCCAACAACCGTGGAGTCTGACGAGAAAAGATAGCAGAGATCCTAGCAAGACCTTTACCTGCTTTAAATGTGTAGCTTTCCCCGGGTCGCCAACCGTACACTCGCTTCTCACCCCCGACGAAATTTGTATAAAATTTAAAACTTTTGGTTCTTTAAATCAAAACGACGTCTTCGAAGAATATTTAAGAAAGTCGCAGTGGAAAAACTCATTTAAAATCATTTTAAATAAACTTCTCCCTTTAAGACATAACAATAAAGAAACCAGTCGACACCTGAGTTATCTCAGGTTTTTCATCTGTCGACACTAGCGAACGTCAGTCGACACTGCATTTCTCTCGGGTCTTCTCGTCGGTCAACACTAGGAATCACTGCTCGACACCTTTACGTCCCACTCAAAGAGTGGTCGATACCTGCTTTCACAGGTCGACATTCTGACCCTCTCTGCCCGTAGAGGTCGACCCCCGCGGTCGACATTCCCACCGATTTTACACTAACCGATCGACACCCACGGTCGCCGATCGACACCTCATTTCCCTCTGCCAGCACCGGTCGAACCACGCGGTTAACACTAACTCTCCAATTTACACTAATCGGTCGACACCTATAGACTTCGGTCAACACTTCACACCAGCAACCTAAAAATAACAGCAGTTCTAAGGAAGAATGACATGAAAACTTCTTCGAATTAAAACAACCGATTGAAAACCTGAATCATTCATTTAAACTCTTTCAAATAGTTCAACATGTACCTATACATCGATCCCGACTATCGACACCCACATCCATCTATGCATCAAAACCTATACACTCAACATAGACCCCACCAAAAACACTACTCCTAGAAATCTACCTCCCGACATTACTCCACGGGTTGGGCTGCCGCGACAAGCTCCACCTGCTGGCACACGGTAGTACACTGCCAACCGCCTACTCATCCTGTCTCGGTTCTGGCAACTGACCTCCTAAAAACTCTGCACCTACACCACAGAACACACAACATAAGCCTAACGCTCAGTAAGCAATGCGATATGAATCGTAAAACAACAATGCAATCCTATCACATGCAGTTTCTATGTTCTCGCTCTTGTTGTCGCAACTAGTGCCGTGTTGTACAACCAGACCATGGTGAGGCTAGACTCTCTCGCCACCTCACACCCTGGCGCGTTGCTATCGTCCTGATTTCTCCAGCAACGAGGCCCTTAATCCATACGCACGCGTCACTCTACGCACTGCAACTGTTTCAGGGTGAGGCTGGACGCACTCGCCACACCACCTCTTGGCACGTCACCATCGTCCCGGTTTCTCCAGCAACGATGCCATAGTTGGACACCACCACATGCACACCGCAACAACCATCCCAAGGTGAGGCTGGACGCACTCGCGACACCCCACCCTGACACGTCGCCACCGTCCCGGTTTCCCCCTAGCTGCCCACACACACATTGTCCTCGCCATCACACCTCGCACTTCACACTCGCACATAAAACCATGCTCAAATTCATTTTCGTTCCTGTTTCAAAAACATGATGCATGTCAAACAATACTCACGCACATCACAATCAATTGTTCCTTGGTGTAGGCCCACCTGGGCAAAACACATACATACACTACTTACCTAGCGTCCTAGCTTTCCGTGGTGCTCGTTTCACCCGAAACTTGCTCAACCTACAACAAAACTGGTTTTTTCGTCAAAATTCATCCCACTAATCTACTTGTGCACTAAAATCACCATACTAGCACAACACTTCATGAACTCGCAAAAATCGCTCACTAACCTATCTCGTCTCCAAATTCAACCTAACGTCTGACGCGTATAACTTTTACGTCAGTTATCGGAATCACCCGATTTCGATGGCCAAACCCGCCAATTGTAACCTAGTTTACGAGACTAAAAAGGGTTTCTAAAACAAAGGCTCATAGCTAGGCCAAAAATTTATAGCCAGTTCCGTATTAGTGTTTAAAATCCTACATTCTTGGTTTCTCGCTCAAATTCGCTCACCTCCTCACCCATCCGTCACAGTTATCCTTAATAACACACTATAATCGATAGTAAAGCCAATAAATACTCTAACCCTAAAACCCCAAATCTCCTATCCATCAAATTTGTCCTCAACGCCAACACAAAGCCAACATTGAACCATAAACTATTTGAACTTACTTTAAACTGTTGAAATGGAGAGTAAAACGGAGGAATAGTGTCGATGTAGCAAGGGTCGCCGGAGAGAGGGCTTCGCTCTTATTTTCTCTTCGCGCGGCTGGTTTGGGGGGCAGAGGAGGGGAGAGCTACAGTTCCCCCTCCCTTTTACATAATTTATTTATAAATAATAATAATAATAATAGTAACTAATTACTATTTCACCCTCATACTTTAATCTTTTAATCCAACGACTATTTATTCCGTTTCCGGTCAGATTCTTAAAATTTTCTCTTCACCATTAGTCCTCAAATAATCTTTTATCTAATAGTATCAATTTTTCGCTCTCGATTCTGACCGAAACTCTGTCGTTTATCCTCCTGACAACTCGAAAATTGGTACCGCGAAAATACAAGGTGTTAGACATGCATCATGGTTTTTCAAATAATAAAAAATGATTTTATGCATACGTTTTCATAGGAATTGATGGGTGCGACCATACGAGCACTAATGCATCGGATCCCATTAGAACTCTGAAGTTAAAAGTGCTTCAGCGAGAGTAGTACTAAGTTGGGTGACCACTTGGGAAGTCCTCCTGTAGCACCCCTTTTTTTCCCGTAAGAGCACCTCCCTGCGTCCTCACGTTGCAGTCTGTGTTTTGCTGCCCCCCACGCACCTCCTGCTACAGGAGTCATCTACGGATAATTTTGGCGACCCGCAGCATTCGGGGCACGAGAATTATACTTTTGCATGTGTGCCGCGACGAGAACAATCCAGAAAAGTTGTTCTCTTAAAAAAGCAAAAGCACGCACCCATCAAAAGCGAAATGGCCTTCCAAAATGACAGCGTTGACTTTTGAGAATTTGGGCGAACTGCAGCGTTTGGGGCATGAAGATTACACTTTTGCATTTGCGGCGCGGCCGATTTGGAGTGAAAGGCAATGGCGGTGGAAGGGTTGGACGCGGCGCGGAGGGCAACGGCGCAGACGGCGTTGCATAGTGAAATCCAACGGCACGTGGGTCCTTGCATCGGTGCAACGGTGCAACTGCGCACTCGCTTGGTGTCGGACAAAGCAAAGCGGCCGACATGGATTGACGGGTGCGACCATACAAGCACTAATGCACCGGATCCCATCAGTAGTACTAAGTTGGGTGACCACTTGGGAAGTCCTCGTATTGCACCCCTTTTTTCTGGTAAGAGCACCTCCCAGCGTCGTCGCGTTGCGGTCCGTGTTTTACTATCCCCCACGCGCCTCCCGCTACGGGAGTCATCTACGGATAATTTGGGCGACGGCGCGGACGACGTTGTGGAGTGAAATCCAACGGTACGTGGGGCCTTGCGTCGGTGCAACAGGCTGTCGCGCCCTCGCCGGGTGTCGGACAAAGCAAAGTGGCGGACATGGATTGACGGGTGCGACCATACGAGCACTCATGCACCGGATCCCATCAGAACTCCGAAGTTAAAAGTGTTTTGGCAAGAGTAGTAATAAGTTGGGTGACTACTTAGGAAGTCCTCGTGTTGCACCCCTTTTTTTTTCCGTAAGAGCACCTCCTTCCGTCTTTGCGTTGCACTCCGTGTTTTGCTGCCCCCCACGCACCTCCCGCTACAGGAGTCATAGGGATAATTTGGGCGACCAGCAGCGTTCGGGGCACGGGAATGACTTTTGCATGTGTTCCGTGACGAGAACAATTTATAAAAATAGTTTTCGAAAAAAATAAAATCACGTACCCATCAAAAGTGAAATGGCCTTCTTCACAATATTAGTGCCCACGGCGCTTACTCTTGATAATTTGGGCAAACTGCAGCATTCGGGGCACGGGGATGACACTTTTGAATGTGCGGCGTGGTCGATTCGGAGTCGAAGGCGACGGCGGTGGAAGGGTTTGACGCGGCGCGGAGCGGAGGCGGACGGCGGGTGACGTAGAGGGTTTTGCAGAGTGAAATCTGAAAGCACGTGAGGCCTTACATCAGTCGAACGGGCTGCTGCGCTCTCGCTGGGCATTAGAAAAAGTCAAGTGGCGGATATAGAATGACGGGTGCGACCATCCGGACACTAATGCACCAGATGCCATCAGAACTACGATCTTAAAAATGCTTTGGTGAGTGTAGTAATAAGTTGGGTTACCACTTGGGCAGTCCTCGTGTTGCACCCCTTTTTTTCGTAAGAGCACTCCCTTCCATCCTCGTCTTGCAGTCCGTGTCTTGTAGCCCCTCATGCACCTCGCGTAACGGGAGTCGACAATGGATAATTTGGGCAAACCGCAGCTTTCGAGGCACGAGAATGGCACTTTTGCATCTGTGCCGTGACGAGAACAATCCATAAATATAGTTTTCGAAAAAAATAAGAGCACGCACCCATCAAAGGTGAAATGGCCTTCTGGACAATATCAGTGCCTACGGTGCTGTCTCTTGAGAATTGTGGCAAACTGCAGCGTTTGGGGCACGAGAATGACACTTTTGCATGTGTGCCGTAACGAGAACAATCGATAAAAGTAGTTTTCGAAAAAAATAAAATCACGCACCCATCAATAGTGAAATGGCCTTCCGTACAATATCAGTGTTCACAGCGTCGACTCTTGAGAATTTGCGCAAACTGCAGCATTCGTGGCACGAGGATGACACTTTTGAATGTGCGGCGTGGTCGAGTCGGAGTCGAAGGCGACGGCAGTGGAAGAGTTTGTCACGGCGCGGAGCGAAGGCGAACGACGGGGGGCGCAGAGGGTTTTGTGGAGTGAAATCTAACGGCACGTGAGGCCTTGCGTCGGTCGATTGGGCTGCTGCGCTCTCGCTGGGCGTTAGACAAAGTCAAGTGGCGAACATAGAATGGCGGGAGCGACCATAAGGGCACTAATACACCGGATGCCATCAGAACTACAAATTTAAAAGTGCTTCGGCGAGAGTAGTAATAAGTTGCTCGTGTTGCACCTCTTTTTTTCGTAAGAGCACTTCCTTCCATCCTCGTCTTGAGGTCCGTGTCTTGCAGCCCCCCACGCACCTCGCGTACCGGTAGTCGACGGTGGATAATTTGGGCAAATCACAGCTTTCGAGGCACGAGAATGACACTTTTGCATCTGTGCCATGACGAGAACAATCCATAAATATAGTTTTCGGAAAAAATAAGAGCGCGCACCCATCAAAGGTGAATTGGCCTTCTGGACATATCAGTGCCTACGGCGCTGACTTTTGAGAATTTGGACAAACTGCAGCGTTCGGGCCACAAGAATGACACTTTTGCATGTATGCCGTGATGAGAACAATCGATAAAAATAGTTTTCGAAAAAAATAAAATCACGCACCCATCAAAAGTGAAATGACCTTCCGGACAATATCAGTGCCCACGACGCTGACTCTTGAGAATTTGGGCAAACTGTAGCGTTAGGGGCTCGAGGATGACACTTTTGAATGTGCGGCGTGGTCAATTTGTAGTCGAAGGCGACGACGGTGGAAGGCTTTGACGCGGCGTGGAGCGGAGGCGAACGGCGGGTGGCGCAGAGGGTTTTGTGGAGTGAAATCTAACGGCACGTGAGGCCTTGCATTGGTCGAACGGGCTACTGTGCTCTTGCCGGGCATCGGACAAAGTCAAGTGGTGGACATAGAATGATGGGTGCGACTATACGGGTACTAATGCACCAGATACCATCAGAACTACGAACTTAAAAGTGCTTCGGCAAGAGTAGTAATAAGTTGGGTGACCACTTGGGAAGTCTTCTGCCCACGCAGGTCGACACTCGCGGTCAACAACTATTCCAATTTTACACAGACCGGTCGACACCTATGGACTTCGGTCGACACTTTGTACTCCAGAGACCCTAACAGAATTTAAAACAAAACAACACGGTTTTGACTAAACGTTTAAAAACTGTGAATCCACTTTTCGACTCAATTTACAACCTCCTATGCACACCAAAATATTCAACCTAAATTTAAATCTCTATTTTAAATCAAAATGACCAACTACGACTCAAAATATCTCAGCACCCATAATTACACCAGCCATAGTCAAAATGCTTCAACAGTCAACCCAGTCGTCCCACGAGCATCCTCCTCTAACTTCCTCCTAGTCCTAGGCATGCCCGGGATACTCACTAACTACTGCGTCGTCACCTACATCACAGAACTCAACTATTAGCCTAATGCTAATTAAGTAATGCATACATACATATTAAAAACGAACATCTCCTACACATGCAGTTTATACAGTTTCGTCTCTACTTTTATTTTTGTCTCTTTCTTACATTTTCTTTATCTTCTTACATCTACGTTCTTCTTTACGTGCTAGATCAAGGTGACACATCTTGCGGTACACCTCTCGGGACAATGCCAACCTCAATATAGTGAAGTGACACACCTCACAGTCCACCTCTCGGGACAAGGTCACCACGTAAAGCGGAGGAAGAGTGATACACCTCGCGGTCCACCTCCGGGACAAGACCACTCAACTCCACCTTTATTATCTTCTTTCGTATCATCTCGTTTTATTCGTTACAGAACTAAACTATTAGCCTAATGCTAAGTAAGTAATGAATACATACATACTAAAAACGAACATCTCCTACACATGCAGTTTCTACAGTTTCGTTTCTACTTTTGTTTTCGTCTCTTTATTACATTTTCTTTATCTTCTTACTACTAGGTTCTTCTTTACGTGCTAGATCAAGATGACACATCTCGCGGTACACCTCTCGAGACAAGACCAACTTCAATCTAGTAAAGTGACACACCTCACAGTCCACCTCTCGGGACAAGGTCACCACGTAAAGCGGAGGAAGAGTGATACACCTTGCGGTCCACCTCTCGGGACATGACCACTCAACCCCACCTTTATTATCTTCTTACGTATCTTCTCGTTTTATTCGTTTCATCTCATCCTACAGTTTCACTTTGTAAAAACATGGAAATTCATTGTCGTTTCGTCTCGTAAATTAAAACCATGATACACAATCAATAAAGCATAACATAAAATAAACGTGCAATGCAACCTGCTGTACTGTGATGTAGGCTCGAGGGGAAAACTCCTACTACATTACTTATCTAGCGTCTTTAGCACTCGTAATCTAAATCTCGTACGCTAACTGGAAAACCTATAAAATTATGCATCCGTCAATTCTAACTCATTAAATTCATAACTCCCTATCTTCAAAGTTTTATCTCATACCAAAACCGAAACTCTTCACTAAAGCTGAAATCCCGCACCATTTCCGTCCAACTTCGGAAATTCACAACTTCTCCAATATTTATCCAAATTGGACGATACAAAATACTACGGGTTCCTGATGACATCTAGTTTCCTATGGTCTTATCTATTTCCCATTCGGATGTCCACGGCTTGACCGAACATGGCCGAACCGACACCGTTCCAAAAATTCACATACTTGGCTAATCAAACACCCAAATCTTTCCCACTAATTCTCATAATCCACTCCTATTTCTATCATAAGCACCAATATGTCGATGAAAATTAACTCTACACTCAACTTCTCACATTACCTTCCTAGGTTTTCACCAAATCACCCTATACTCTTGCCAAACCCATTTTTGTCACTAATAACATTAACACATCAACTAGTTACACAAAACTAACTAGAATTTACTGTGATTCAGAAGAACAGAGGAAGAATCGATCGCCGATCTCTCGCGAGAGATGAGAAACGAGAGAGGAAGGGGGAAAGAAATCGTTGCGCTGGGGAAAACACAGAAGAGGTAAGTTCCTCTTCTCTATTATAATTTTATTTTATATATTAATAATTACTAATTACTATTTCACCCTTAACCCTTAACCGTTTAATAAATCTATTATACGGTCTGATTTCAAATGTATTCTCAAATTCTTCTCTCCTCCATTAACTTCAAAATAATCTTTTACCTAAGAGTAGAAATTCTCTGCCCACAATTCCGACCAATACTCTACCGATTACAATTTCGTAAGTCTAGAATTAACCTAAACGAAAAAATTTGGATGTTACATAATCGGTACATTACGTGACATGTTCTTATCTTTCTTACATAAAACATATGCATAAAAATATTTTACATGATGCATGAACATATGAGTGAATATGACATAAAATGTATCCTCAATGAAAGAACATAGACAATCATCATAATGGCAATACTTGAAAATTTATCGTACATTTAATTTTCAGCACTCAATAAGTTAGACGATTTTAATGGAGTTAAGGATTTGATAGTAGAAGAGATAAATTAAAGGAAAGAAGAGATGAGTGTACAAAGTTTTAGAAGTCAAACCTTTGGTGAAAAAAGCAAAACCATTCAAGTTGAAAAGAAACAAAGGAAAGATGAAGCTTTGTTTTTTTTTTTTTTACGTGGGAGAAACAATGTTTTATTAAAAAGCAAAGGAAAGTATCAACTAATCGAGGGAAGACACCTCCTCCACTCTTCACACTTATCCTTTAAATATCTTAATAAAGAGAAATATCATCATCTGAAAGCTTCTTCTCCACATTGTTTTTCTCTTCATCCACAACCGATCACTTCCTCCTTAAAAGGTTCTTTCTTTCTCAAGATTTCTCCAAGATAAATTATATGTTAGGTTTTATTTATGAAAAGGGGTTGATGTTGTCACAACCCCAAGCAGGACCGCGGCACATTGTTTGACATCACATTTAGACTTAGCAACTCCCGCATAAATTCTTTTTGAAATTTAAAATGAGGAAACCATGAACTTAAAGCTCCATTACATCATTTGAAATAAGGAAAAAATATTTCTGAAGTCATTTGGAAGAAAACATTTGAAATGGGTATGGATTTTAAAAAAAATTGAAAAATATGTCGGGTGGTACACGCACGGGCGGTGCGCGTGTCGCTTTGTCAGCGTGAATGCATCGCCCTGATGTGTTGCGTGCGCTTCCCTACTAGCTCGTGCGCGTGCATGGCGCACACCCGGATGCGCCCGCTGCACTACCCAGGTTGCGCGCGGGTCAACCGATTGATCAGCCCCCATCAGCCGATCGGTCGACAATCTTCCTGCCCACGCCTCGATTGCGCACCCAGTGCCGATCGATCGGCAGGCGCACTGCCCGCGCCTTGTCAAAAACACCAGGCGCCGATCAATTGCGCGCACAGCGCCGACCGATTGGTTAGGCGCCCCGCGTACACCCTGTGTAGACGTCGCACGCACTTGCGCACCCACCGCGCACAACAACGCCATTTTACTCTCTTTTCCTCATTTTCTTCATTTAAAACCTAAAAACACTTCATCACATCCACATACAACCTTCAAACCTTCAAAACAATATAACACCATTTTAAATCATCCATGTTTCACATCAAAATACTCGTAAACATCAAATCTTACTTTAAAACCGTAAAAGCTAACCGTTGAAATATTTCCTAACGAAAAACATCTAAATCCCAAGCAGATCAAGTATTTTTGAACACACAACATGAGTTTAACGCTAAGTAAGTAATGCGATATGAAAGTAAAAGCCGACAATGCAATCCTATCACATGCAGTCTCTACACTCACACTGATGTTGTCACATCTGTGACGCGTAGTGCAGCCGCACCAGTGTAAGGAGGAACCTCAACCCATCCTACACCCTTACACGTCGCCTCCATCCCGGACTCCCCAACAACGAGGCCCACAAGCTACACACACGCATCACCACACGACAACCACATCAGGGTAAGGATGTACCTTGCGCCACTCTACACCCTGACACGTCGCCACCGTCCCACCCTCCCCAGCACGGGGCCACAGTTGCCACACACACACGTTTCGCGATAGTCCAGCCGGCCCACTCCTCGAGTGGAATCCGCGACTGGTGTTTCACTGGCCCACACACTAGTAGGATCCGCGGTACCATTGCTCATCACTCTCACCGTCAACACATTCACACCGCATGACAGCCCAGCCGGCCCACTCCTCGAATGGAATCCGCGACTGGTGAAGCACCGCCCCGGATACTAGCGGGATCCACAGTACCACCGCCGCACGTGTCACCACATACTCAAAACATGCTAAAAATCATTTTCGTTCACGTTTTTAAAATATGATGCATGCCAAACAATATGCAGCACACCACAATTAATCACATAAACCCTAAAGTTCTATGGTGTAGGCCCACTTGGCCAAAACGCATGCATGCACTACTTACTTGGCGTCCTAAGCTCGCTCGATGCATAGCTTCGCCAAAAAGTGTCTCAACCTCAAACACAAACAACCACTCATCAATATTTATCTCAAAATCCACCAAATAGCTAAAAATAACTTTCCTTAACTATACTCATGAAATTAAAACTAAAACGACCCATTGGTTTGGTTTGGCCGAAAACCAGCCCAAAGTTCGGACGCGCATAACTTTTGCGTCCGTTAACGGAATCGAGCGATTCAAATGGCTAAACGTCCCCTTAGGAACCTAGTCAAACATACTATAATGGATTTTAAAATGGTAAGTCGCAGACTGGCAAAAAATGCCAAAAGCAGAATCTGCCATTTTTTTTAATAAAATTTCAACCTTTGTTTTTCTTCAACCAAAACTCAGTCAATTTAGCTTTACGCACCAAAAACAGCCATGCCACTATCACACGTCAAGATTCTACGAAAAACGCTCACTAATTGGACTTGGACCAAAATCCGACATAAAATTCCGACGTGCATAACTTTTGTGTCAGATATCGGAATCGAACGATTCGAGCGGCCATACGTTCCTCTAACAACCTATTTTTAACCCACAAAACAAATTTAAAACGATCAACCTAAGCCTAGCCAAAATGGCCAAAAACAGAATCTGTTTTTATAAGAAAAATTGCCGAAAATTCAATTTCGATCCAATCTCGCCAATTCCTTCACCGAACAATCACATTTCGATCTACCAATGCATACATTAACAAATTTGGGGAGTTCCTAATTAGAAAATAGCATGGTAGCCCCAAAACTCTCACGATTTACTACCCAAAACCGAGAATTTCTCAATCGGTTCATTGCGCCATGAAATTTACTTCTATCTCACTTAAATTCTTGCATGAAATTATGGAGACTCAGAGGTACGAACAAATTTCACACTCGGCCATCTGAGCAGGATAAAAACCGGAAGGGAAAACTCCCTATTCTCGTTCGAGTTTTGCCGCAGAAGGGCCGAGTCACACACTGGCTCCAGCGCACGCACACACTACACTCTAAAATGCTCCAACAATCGAGCTCTACCGTCGGGAGTCCAAGAACAACCGAGCTTCCACGCTCCGTCGACAGAACAAAAACAAAATAGGGGAGAACTCACTTTCGATTTCTCAGCGCGAGAAGGCAAAACAGTTTCTCTCTTCAGCTCACCGGAGTATTCTGGGCACCAGCGTCTCTCCCTCGGCGGTAGGTCGTCGGCGATTTCCCTTCCCCAATCTCTCTCTCGCTCCCTTTCTCGGCCACGCGACAACACGGTGGAATGGCTTTAACCCGAAGCCATTCCACCATATAACATATTTTTTTTTTAATTTTTTAAATTTAATTACAAATTACAAAAATGCCCTCACATGTTTTAATCTTCCGTAATTTTGTTAATTTCTCAACCTCCCGACTTTAAATTCTGAAAACCATCGCAAAAGTAGGCTCCGAGTCTTATAATTTAAATTTTCCCATTGAAATATTTTTCAAAACTCCGACTGAGATTAAATTAAAAATTTCAGAAATTAAAATTAAAAATTCGAAATTTCAAGGTTATTACATGAACAACTAGAGCTTAGGTGAAAAATGCCAAAACCAAGCTACCCTGTAAATAAAATCCCTCCATTTTTCCAAAACTTAAGCAAATTCACTTTATTTTAACCAATCTATTACATTCTAACTCATTTGAGGACAATCTAACATAATTTGAGTATTGCTCAATCCGAAACCCTAGATTTTCTTGGCCAAAACCAAAAAAGAAAGAGAACACTTATCGAAATCAAAGAGAGGGTCGTGTTTCACGCGGGACAGAGAAGAAAGACGAAGATGAGATGGAGCTGCATTCTTCGGCGGAGGAAAAATTGATGATCTGGTTCCTCTTACGTATAAAACTAAGAGGAAAATGAAAAAGAAAAGGGGAGGAAACAAAAAAAAAACAGAGAACTCACGCGGGAAGAAAAGAAACAAGAAAGAGGGGGAGGGGGGAATGCTATCAGCAAGGAGGGTTTTTTTTTTAATTTATCTTATAATATAAATAATAATAATAATAATAAACCTAATTACTAAATCGCTGTCAACCTCTAATTTTTTTGTTAAACGGTCAATCAGTTCGCTTCCAGTTGAAATTTTATAATTTTCTCTTTTCTGTTAGGTTCAAAATAATATTTTACTTAACAGTATAAATTTTTCTCTCTTGATTCCGACTAAAACTCTGCCGTCTACCGATATGTAAATCTGAAAATCATTTAATGAAAAATTTCAGGGCATTACAATGATCGTAAAATCTGGTACAATCTTTATTTTACTTAGCACTTGACATGAGTTAAAGGAAACTCGAGTAGGGGAGTAGACACATATACAGGGGTCTTTGGGCGAGGACAATTTTTACTTGGTCCTAGAGAAGGACAAATAATATGGTTGTCTGGTTTTACATAATCCCAGAAATGGATAAAACACGTAGCCATACTAACCCAGTCCCTCAGTTAAGCATTTACATACATTATATATTCTTGTCTTTCTTATATAAAACATGTAGATAAAAATTTTTATATGTTTTTCTTCAAAACATGATGCGCGATTCATGAGCATGCACATATATCATAACGTAAACATAACTCAAACATGACATACCATCAAAACAGAACGAAACATAAATCGGGACGTTAGGCTAAACTTGGACACTTGATATTTCCTACGACTCAACTACCTGTGACAAGTACCCCATCACAATATACAACTACTAAAAAAGGTTTATATCTCCTAGTATAGGGCCATAAGGGCCGAACCAACTCGCTCACTTACTTCGGGTCCTTAGCAATATTTGAGCACCTAGCTCGTTTTTTCTTGGTGTTTTAGCAACTTCTACAACATACGAATCAACCAAACATATCATCAACATCTTATGCACATAACCACTTCAATTAGCTTAAACTTAATTAACTGAACCAGAATTCATCCATTCACACTACAATTCTTAGAATTCCACCTAAAGTTGGCTAAACTTCAAGCGTGGACAACTCACTCAATTCTCAACGAAATCCAACAATTCAAAAGCCAAAAATCCTATTTAAAGAGTCTAGTTTAACATGGTATCATTATTTTCAAACAACCAAGCACAATCAATGGCATAAAACAAGCATCTGAGCTTTCCTGTATTCTGGCAATAAATTTTTATCCAACTTCATGCATGCATAACTTTTTCTATACTCAACCAATCTCATTATTCAAATTGCTATAGAATCATTAAAAAGTCATATTTCATATGGTGTAGTCAATTTATCAAGAATCAAACTCAGTAAATGGCAGAAATTAGAAAATCACAGTTGCCCTGTAAACCCAATCCGGATTTCTGCTTAAACTATAAAAATCCGTAACTATTTGTATACTTAACCAAATCCAAAAATTCCAAAGCCAAGAGTTCATTTAAGGAGTCTAGTTTAATATACTAAAATAGTATGTCAATTGGATAACAATAGCTTGGGTCAAAAGTCACAAAACCGAGTATGTCAGAAGTTTCCTATTTTGGCACAATTCAACAATTAACTAACCATTCATCAATTCGCTATATTTTACAATTCCAATCAAAATTAAGACCTAACGTCAATATTTAGAAGCTTAAAGTTACGCAACCATTCCTCATTTTCGTGCATTGCATTCATAAACCCATCAAACATCTAACATTTCCACTAAACCCAACAGCACTTAGCACTACTAAGCTCTATCTCAAAAAATCCAAATAGGGGAAGCCAACCCTTATTGTAGAATCTCTGAGAGAAGAGAAAACGGTTGCTGTCCGTGTGGAAGAATGACCGAGAGGGAGAGGGAAGAGGTATGATTGCCATGGAAGTCTCGTTGAGGGAGGAGGAGAATTGGCTGGCATGAAGGAGAAAGGAGAAAATAGGTTATCGGTTGTGAGGAGGAACAACAAGGATGGAAGAAGAGAGATGCTTGGCTGGAGATGAAAATCAGAGAGAGAGAGAGAGAGTGAGTTGATGGAATGAACCGAGCGAGAAGAGAAAATAATGGGAGAGTGTGGGTAGGTGAAGAATTGAGGGGTGTTTGGTTGCAAGGGTTGTAGTGGCTCTTCAAGAAGCTTTGCCATTCAATCTAAAACTTTCCCTTAATTCAAATTGTTAACCCATTAGTCGTATGTCTTTCATTTCCCGCTTCGGCTATCCAATTTTTTCCCGGTTTTAAAGTTTTTGGTTTTGAACTTCTTTTCTTTTGTTTGGTAATTCTCTAAAAATCTTTTAGGAATCCTATGCACCTAAGCTAAAACATTCAAAAAAATCTCAGATGTTACAAATGTATATTGAAAGGGTAGTAGATTATTTGGGTTTCATGGAGATTTGATGAACCCTAACGTGTGATGCATGAAAATGTTTACGTTTCTCCACTTCTTGTTGGTTTTGAGGTTTAAATGTGATGTAATGGTTGTTTAGGAATGAAATGAAAAAAGAACATCATATTATGTATGTATGCTCAAATTGGTGGAATTACAAGGCAATTACGGTTTTTGGAAGTTTTAGTTTCTGTGAGTTAGTTTTCAATGAAATGTGAATTATGCATGTTCTTTAAGGAGTCCATAGCCTTTGAAATTTTTGAATTCATATATGTATAGGTAAAGTTATGAGATTTTGAAATTCGTAGCTAATTTGAAGTAGATTTCGAGATTTAGGTTATTGGATGCATTTTGATGTACATTGTTTGATTCCTATGTTTTATGTTTGCAAATAAAAAAAGAAGTTGATCAATTGCCTAATTTTGACCCCAAGACGCGAGGTAAGTGCATATTTGCATGCATTTTGGCCGATTGGCCTACACTACAACGAGTTAGGACGTTGATGGCCAGAGTAAGAAAATTGGAGATTTATAGTTTTTGAGAATTTTGATTTGGATAGAGATTTTTAAATTGTAAGTTTATTTATGATAGTCTTTATTATTTATTTATAAATTTGTTTATTAGTTTATTTTATATTACACTTACAGTATTTGAGGTTATGTATGTAAAATATATTCATGCTGTAACGCCCTGAAAACCTACCCATTTTTGGTACTTTCACTACTCCAATACCACATCTTCAACGCCCCCAAGTCATCCTCGGACCCGGATCGCCAACTGTACACTCACTTCTCACCCCGATCAAATTCATATAAAATTTAAAACTTTTGGTTCTTCGACTCAAAACGACGTCTTCGAAGAATATTTAAGAAAATCGCAGCAGAAAAACTCATTTAAAATCATTTTAAATAAACTTCTCCATTTAAGACATAACAATAAAGAGACCGGTTGACACCTGAGTTATTTCAGGTTTTTCATTAGTCGACACTGGCGAACGCCAGTCGACACCGCGTTTCTCTCGGGTCTTCTCGTCGGTCGACACTAGGAATCACCGCTCGACACCTTTACGTCCCACTCAGAGAGTGGTCGACACCTGCTTTCACAGGTCGACATTTTGACCCTCTCTGCCCGTGCAAGTCGACCCCCGCGGTCGACACTCTCACCGATTTTACACTAACAGATCGACACCCACGGTCGCCGGTCGACACCTCATTTCCCTTTGCCCGCACCGGTCGAACCACGTGGTTAACACTAACTCTCCAATTTACACTGATCGGTCGACACCTATAGACTTCGGTTAACACTTGACACCAGCAACCTAAAAATAACAGAAGTTCTAAGGAAGAATGACACGAAAACTTCTTCAAATTAAAACAACCGATTGAAAACCTGAATCATTCATTTAAACTCTTTCAAATAGTTCAACATGTACCTATACATCAATCCCGACTATCGACACCCACATCCATCTATGCATCAAAACCTATGCACTCGACATAGACCTCACCAAAAACACTACTCCCAGAAATCTACCTCCCGGCATTACTCCACGGGTCGGGCTGCCGCGACAAGCTCCACCTGCTGACAACGGTAGTACACCGCCAACAGCCTACTCATCCTGTCTCGGTTCTGGCAACTCACCTCCTAAAAATTCAGCACCTACACCATAGAAGACAAAACATAAGTCTAACGCTCAGTAAGCAATGCGATATGAATCGTAAAACAACAATGCAATCCTATCACATGCAGTTTCTATGTTCTCGCTCTTGTTGTCGCAACCAGTGTCGCGTGGTACGGCCAGACCATGGTGAGGCTGGACTCTCTCGCCACCTCACACCCTGGCGCGTTGCTATCGTCCCGATTTCTTCAGCAACGAGGGCCTCAATCCGTACGCACACGTCACTCTACGCACTGCAACTGTTTCAGGGTGAGGCTGGACGCACTCGCCACACCACCTCTTGGCACGTCACCATCGTCTCGGTTTCTCCAGCAACGATGCCATAGTTGGACACTACCACATGCACACCGCAGCAGCCATCCCAAGGTGAGGTTGGATGCACTCGCCACACCCCACCCTAACACGTCGCCACCGTCCCGTTTTCCCCCTAGCTGCCCACACACACATCGTCCTCACCATCACACCTCGCACTTCACACTCGCACATAAAACCATGCTCAAATTCATTTTCGTTCCTGTTTCAACAACATGATGCATGCCAAACAATATTCAAGCACATCACAATCAATTGTTCCTTGGTGTAGGCCCACCTGAGCAAAACACATGCATACACTACTTACCTGGCGTCTTAGCTTTCCGTGGTGCTCGTTTCACCCGAAACTTGCTCAACCGACAACAAAATCGATTTTTTCGTCAAAATTCATCCCACTAATCTACTTGTGCACTAAAATCACCATACTAGCACAACACTTCATAAACTCGCAAAAATTGCTCACTAACGTATCTCAGCTCCAAATTCAACCTAACTTCTGACGCGTATAACTTTTACGTCCGTTATCGGAATCACCCGATTTCGATGGCCAAACACTTCAATTGTAACCTAGTTTACTACAATAAAAAAGGTTTCTAAAACGAAGGCTCATAGCTAGGCCAAAAATTCACAGCCAGTTCCGTATTAGTGCTTAAAATCCTACATTCTTGGTTCCTCGCTCAAATTCACTCACCTCCTCACTCATCCGTCACATTTATCCTTAATAACCCAATATAATCGATAGTAAACCCAATAAATACTATAACCCTAAAACCCCAAATCTCCTATCCATCAAATTTGTCCTCAACGCCAACACTAAACCAACATTGAACCATAAACTATTTGAACTTACTTTGAACTGTTGAAATGGAGAGTAAAACGGAGGAATAGTGTCGATGCAGCAAGGGTCGCCGGAGGGAGGGCTTCGCTCTTCTTTTCTCTTGCGCGGCTGGTTTGGGGGGCAGAGGAGGGGAGAGCTACAGTTCCCCCTCCCTTTTACATAATTTATTTATAAATAATAATAATAATAATAGTAACTAATTACTATTTCACCCTCAAACTTTAATCTTTTAATCCAACGACTATTTAGTCCGTTTCCGGTCAGATTCTTAAAATTTTCTCTTCACCATTAGTCCCGAAATAAGCTTTTATCTAATAGTGTCAATTTTCCGCTCTCGATTCCGACCGAAACTCTGTCGTTTATCATCCCGACAACCCAAAAATTGGTACTGCAAAAATACAAGGTGTTAGACATGCATCATGGTTTTCCAAATCATAAAAAATGGTTTTATGCATACGTTTTCCTGTAAACAAAACAAAAAAAATACAGTAAAGTAAAATACGTAAATAGTCATTGTGGGTAGGGAATTGAGTTTGAGGGTTCTGTTAGAGGGACCGTCAAGTGTGCCATTTCAATTCCCCTAGAGCGAGTTAGTCATCTGGCTAGGTGGACAATCAGTCAGGTCATCTCCTCACTATAATCAAGACCTCAATGACTCATGTTATGCAAGAAAATAAAGAACAGATCAAGTGAATGTCTTACAAATAACATAACATATCTAGAGCATACATCTTTTATTTGACATCACTTGCTGAACATTAGGCTTATTAGTTTACTTTGTGATGTATGTGATATTATCGCAGGTGAGAACGTCGATCCTCAGAACGATCGACAGTGTAGTTGAAGGGGGACGTCTATGGGGTGTGCTTGTACTAGTTAGGGCGATTTTGACGTGTTGACAAATTTGTAGGTATTTTGACAAATTTGTATAGGTAGATAGATTTTGAACTTTTGGAAAATACAAATTTGTGGTTTAAAAGGTTTGTTTAAACTTAGGTTTTGGTTTAAATATGTTAAAACAAATGAGTTTATATTTGTTTTAAAGACTTCCACTTGCTTATTTAAAAAAAATAAAATTCTAGAAAAACAATATGATTATGTAATGTAAAGTGGGAGAGTTATGTCAGTACAAGTTGAACAAGAAAATGATACGTATAGAAAGACAGCGATGATCTCATCACCCCTTAGCGATTTAACCAACTTGGTCATTTCCTTGAAACAGCAAACCTATAACACATAAATTTAACATTAACATCAATAACTACAAACTTCAATCATAAATATAACCTATAACCAGTTAAACATATCCAATTTAAGGTAACTTAGTCCAACAACACAGAGTTGAGCCATTTTTAAAAATTATCCAAGGATGATGCATACATTCACATAACTCAAATTAAGGATCCAAATCCAAGTGGTTTTAAACACAATATAACCAATTCAATCCTTCCATTACCCAAATATTTTGATTATAGCTCAATGCATTATACCAACTTCAAAATTTCATAAATAATGCTATACACACATAGCGTAACATCTAGAATTTTTCGCAACTAATTTATGGATTTACGTAATTATAATCGGCGGAGTTTTAGTCAGAATCGAGAATGGAGAATTTATGCTAGTAAGTAAAAGATTATTTTGAGATTGATGGAGAAGAGAAGATTTTAAGAATTCAATAAAAAACGAACCAAATAAGCATTCAGTTAAAAGATTAAGGGTTGAGATCGAAATAGTAATTAGGAATTAATTATATTAATAATATAGTTTTATATATAAAATACGGAGAAAGAGGCAGAAACCCCCCTCTCTCTCTCTGTTCTTTCCCTTTCCTACACGAGAGAAAACCTCATTTTTCGACAAGTTCTTCCTCCCAGCGACAACGATCAATTGTTTCCTTCATCGATCTTCAATATACGGTAAGTCTTGGTTAGTTCTTAGTAGATAAATGATCTTTTAGTTGTCTTGAGCGATAAAAGTAAAGTTAAAGGAAGTATTGAGTAGTTTTGGTGAACCCTAAGAGGAAGACACCAGAATTTGAAGTTAGAATTGATTTATCCATGTATTGGTGTTTAAGCTGGAAGTAGGGGTAAATTATGAGTTTTATGAAAAAGATTGAGCATTTGGATAGCCGAATACTTGGATTGCGGAATGGTTTCCGTTTGACCTCATTCGGTCAAGCTGTAGGTGTTGAATTAAGAATTGGATTGGAGTATTAGGAATTAGACGTTCTCAATAGTCCATAGCATTTTGAATCGTCCAAATCGGACCGATATTGGATAAGTTATGCATTTCTGAATTTGGTCGAAAATTGTGTAAGGTTTAGCTAGAAGTGGTGGTCTAATATGAGTTTATGACTTCTGTGTTGGAATTTTATAAATTGGACGAAGTGGAATTGATTGATGTGTGGTTTTATAGGTTCACTAGTTAACGAGCCATATACAAAGTACGAGTTGCTAAGGACGCTAGGTAAGTAGTGCACTAAGTGTTTAGCCTTCGAGTGTAATAAGCCGGAAATTTTGAATTTTTATTTTTAAATTCTGAAATTTTTAATTTAATTTCGGTTAGAGTTTCAGAAGATGTTTTAATGAGAAATTTAAGTCATAAAACTCGAAATCTAGTTTAGTGATGGTTTTCAAAATTTGAGATTGGGAATACGAGAGTTTAGAGGAATTTCGGACGGTTAAGGCGCGTAGGGGCATTTTGGTTTAATTAAAATTTTATTTTTATGTTTTCTTTTTTATTTATTTAAATTTTTTTAAAAACAACCGAATGGCTTCAATTTTGAAGCCATTCTGCTGTTTAACGACGAGAAGAGGAGCGAGGGCAAACGACCGAGAGGGAGAGCGGGAATCGGGAGTTGGCGTCGACGATCAGCTGCCGTGAGTGGGAAGCTAGCGCGCAGGGTACTTTGGCGAACTGTGGTCAGCTGGCGACTCAAATTTCTGGGCCGAAAATTTGACCGAGAAACAGTTAACCTTCCCTTATTTATCTTCGGTTTTGCGACCGATTATAGTCGGCATGCTCTAAGCCAGACTCCCGAGGTCCGAGCGTGTAACCAGGGCGTCTGGAAGGGGGCCTCAACTGTGTTAAATGGTTGGCTTGGCCGAGTGCTCGGGTTGAGAGGAAAATCCCGAAAGTTTTGTTGACTGTGGGGTTCGGGTCGAGTCTGAAATCACGGGTTTTTGCTCTGATTATGCTTAGTTGGTTGGAATGTGGATGTTTAGTGAACAGACTTGTAGAAATTGGGTGGATGACAGAAATTTGTTTATTTTGTGTAAAAACAGATTCGATTTTTAACTATTTTGGCCTAGTTTCGGCAAATCGTTTTAAATTCTGTTTTTATGGGATAAATTAGGCTGTTAGAGGGACGTATGGTCGCTGGAATCGTTCTATTCTGATATCCGACGCAAAAGTTATGCGCGTCGAAAGTTTATGCCGGATTTTGGTTCAAGTCAAATTAGTGACCGTTTTTCATGGAATTTCTATGTGTGATAGTGGCATGTCTTTTTTTGGTGCGTAAAAGCTGAATCGAGTGAGTTTTGGTTGAAGAAAAACAAAGGTTGAAACGGCAGATTCAGTTTTTGGTATTTTTCGCCTGTCTGCGGCTTATCGTTTTAAAATTCGTCTTAGTATGTTAAACAAGGTTATTAAGGGGACGTTTAGCCACTTGAATCGTTTGATTCCGTTGGCGGACGCAAAAGTTATGCGCGTCCGAACTTTAAGCTGGTTTTCGACCGGACAAAAACCGATGGATCGTTTTAATTCGGATTTCATGAGTGTAGTTAAGGAAAGTTATTTTTAGCTATTTGGTGAATTTTGAGATAAATACTCATGAGAGATTGGTTGTGTTTTAGGTTGAGGCTTTTTTTTGGCGAAGCTTTGCATCGCGCGACCTTAGGACGCCAGGTAAGTAGTGCATGCATGTGTTTTGCCCAAGTGGGCCTACACTGTAGAACTTTAGGGCTTATGTGATTGATTGTGGTGTGCGTGCGTATTGTTTGACATGCATCATCTTTTAAAAACGTGAACGAAAATGGTTTTGAGCATGTTTTGAGTATGTGGTGAGACGTGTGGCAGTGGTACTGCGGATCCCGCTAGTGTGCGGGCCGGTGCTTCACCAGTCGCGGATTCCACTCGAGGGCGGGGCCGTCATGCGGCATGAATGTGTTGACGGTGAGGATATGGGCAGTGGTACCGCGGATCCTGCTAGTGTATGGGCCTGTGCAACACCAGTCGCGGATCCTACTCGAGAGGTGGGCCGGCTGGGCTGTCGCGAAACGTGTTTGTGTGGTAACTGTGGCCCCGTACTGGGGAGGCTGGGACGGGGGTGACGTGTCAAGAGTGGCGCGAGGTACACCCTTACCCTGATATGGTTGCCATGTTGTGATGTGTGTGTGTAGCTTATGGGCCTCGTTGCTGGGGAGTCCAGGATGGTGGTGACGTGTCAGGGTGTAGGGTGGCGTGAGGTTCCCACCTACCCTGGTGCGGCTGCACTACACGTCACAAATGCGACAACATGAATGTGAGTGTAGAGACTGCATGTGATAGGATTGCATTGTCGGCTTTTACTTTCATATCGCATTACTTACTGAGCGATGGGCTTATGTTGTGTGTTCTGTGGTGTAGGTGCTGACGATACTGCTGGTGAACCTCGAGTGCCTAGTCCAGAGGCATAGGGTGGTTAGCAGCGTGCGACCGCAGCACCGGATGACGGATTTTTGTTAAGGCGACCCGACCCGTGGAGATGGTAGGTTGTGACCTGGTTGGTTTGGGGATTTTTCTTTCTTTTGTGGTGATTATGTACAGTCGATAGGATGAGTTGTATAAGCGTCAATGTATAGGTGTATATGTGTGCGTGTGATTTTGGCGACGCACGCATATATTTTACATGTTAGAGTATAGTATTGCTCTATATTGTGAACTTTCTTCAGTTGTATTTTGATGGATTTTCGCTGTCTTCATCCTCTGATTTTGGTTATGGTGATTTCTCTGGATGATGGATAGATAGATACTGTTAGTTTTGGTGAACTGTGTGCAGGGTTTTAATTTTTGGGATAATCAATTTTTAGGCGTTACTCTGCCAAAATTTCGGGAGAGGGGTTGGGAGTCGAGAGGATATGAAATAGGTTGAGGCGTGTGCAGTGAATGCTAGAGAAGTGTAGATGAGCGTGGAAGTGCGGCGTGGTCGCAGGTGCGCGGGGCACGCGGCCCTGCGGGTACTCACGGGTCGTGCGACGCTGGGTGAGGGCGTGCGCACGGACGTGCTGTAAAGCGGCAAGGTGCGTGGGGCACACGGCGCTGTGAGCGTGCGCAAAACACAGTGATGTTGAGTTGGCACGTGCGACACTGCGAGAGTGCGCGCGGGGTGTCGAAGTGGGGACGTGAGTGTGCGGTACCGGGTTGTGTAGTTCGAAGGGTGTGTTGGATTTCTTTTCTAGGATTTCAAGTCTTACCGTTTTATCCTAAACTGTTTTAAATGGTTTTCTTTTCCCCCTACGTAGTTTTTATGTTGAGGATTTCGTGTACCCTGTTCGAGACGCGGGTTGTGTTCAAATCGAGTCAAAAATTTTTCATACTCACAAATGTTCTTTTGAAAATGATTTGGAAAAAAAAAGGGTATTAAATTGAGTGAGTTATGTCAAGTGTTAGTGTGTGTAATGTGTAGATGTACTATAGCGCACTGGGAACGCAGGGTTTTTCTCGGGGGTGTTACAGTTATGATATCAGAGCCACTGGGTCGACGTCGTTCAGAGGATTACCTAATACCGCCAGCCGCTGCACGGGAGCACTCCACCAACTGTAAGTGTTTAGATTTGAATTTTATTGTAGTACTAATGTGAGCTTTATATTTATGTGGAAGGTAGAAAATGTCCGGAGAGGCGAGAGGTAGAGGTAGAGGGCGGTCACGACAAGAGGCGCCTCCTAGAGCTGTTGGCGACATGGATGATACCGTCCGACAGCTTACCAAGTTGATCCACCGTCAGTCTCAGCAGTTGGAGAGGTTTATGAGCAGGGACGACCAGGGTCAGTCTAGCGCCCAAGGTTTGTCCGACAGAGGGGGTGACAGGATGCACAGACTTAGACCCCTGACCTTTGACGGAGCATCTTCGGATCTTCTCAGTGCTGAGGAGTTGATACGGAGTATAGAGATGATGATGAGTTTTGCCAAAGTAGAGAAGCATGACAGGGTTTCTAGTACGGCATTCTATCTTGCCAAGGATGCGAGCCATTGGTGGGATACTGTGGCGGCCACGAGAGATGTGGAGGCCATGACCTGGGAGGAGTTCAGATCGGTGTTTTTCGGCAAGTATTTCAGTCATTCAGTCAGGACACAGAAGATGGTGGAGTTTGCACAGTTGAAGCAGACTGGCACTGTGGCCGAGTATGTGCGGCAATTCGAGGCCTTGTCACGATTTGCAGGACATTTGGTGAGCCTCGATGAGAATAAGATACATCAATTTGTGCAGGGCCTGAAGCCGGATATTTATATGGGCATGCAGATTGCGGGGACCCGAGGCATGCCGTACGAGGAGGTGGTAGCGAAGGCCCTTGACATTGAGGAGGCTCGGGCGAAGCTTCCTAGCTATAGGGAGGTACCCAGAGAGCAGCCTCGCAGATTATTCAGAGACTCGCTGCCACAGGCTAGCGGGGAGGTGTCAGTGCAGAAAGGCCTGAAGAGGCCTAGTGACAGTTCTAGCAGCCAGGGGAGCACTAAGAGGCTGTAGGGGACGGGATAGTTTCCACTGTGCCCGAAATGTCAGAGGAGCCACTCGGGCGAGTGCAGGACGGGCCCAGTGAGGTGTTATAATTGTGGCGAGGTGGGCCACATGTCCAGAGAGTGCCAGAAGCCGCGTCAGAACCGCTGCTTCAACTGCAATGAGGTGGGACACTTTGCCAGCAAATGCCCAGTGGCGAGCAGGTTGTCAGCCAGAGTTACACCGCGGGTCATTGCCCTGTTTGAGACAGATGATGCTGCTCAGCCATCAGTGATAGCAGGTAACATTTTTGTTTCTGGTGTGGCAGCTTATACTTTGATTGATACGGCCGCTACGCACTCGTTTGTGTCGACAGGCTTTGTGGTTAAGGCCAACTTGGAGTTCAGTCCCGCCGAGCGACATTATGATGTCACCTTGCCATCCGGAGAGCATTTGTATTCAGAATAGGTGGTGCGGGGTAATGTTGTGACAGTGGGGAGCAAGCAGTTATATGCCGAGCTAGTCATTCTCCATATGAGCGGTTATGAGGTGATCTTGGGAATGGACTGGCTGTTCAGACATCATGCGGAGATTGACTGCAGGACTAGAGAGGTTCATTTCTGGCCCCCGGGTGGGAGAGCTACACGTTTAAAGCAGGTAACGGTCTTGCCAAGATTTCTGCTATCTTTTCTCGTCAGACTCCACGGTTGTTGGACTTTGGTTGCCAGGGATTTTTGGCAAGTGTTGAGGATGCGCAGTCACAGGGCGATGCTCGGATACAGGATATTCTTATTGTGCAGGAGTTCCCGGAGGTGTTCCGTGATGAATTGCCGGGGTTGCCCCCTGATAGGGAGATTGAATTCGAGATAGATGTTTTCCCAGGTGCCGAACCGGTGTGCAAGAACCCCTACAGATTAGCACCGATGTTTTCCCAGGTGCCGAACCGGTGTGTAAGAACCCCTACAGATTAGCACCTACTGAACGTAAGGAGCTGAAGGCTCAGTTGGAGGAGCTGACAGATAAGGGATTTATACGCCCTAGTTTTTCACCCTGGGGAGCGCCAGTTCTATTCGTCAAGAAGAAGGACGGATCCCTACGTATGTGTATTGATTACCGGGAGCTGAATAAGTTGACGGTGAAGAACAGGTATCCATTGCCAAGGATTGATGATTTGTTTGATCAGCTGTAGGGTGCCCGAGTGTTTTCTAAGATCGACCTGAGGTCCGGCTATCATCAATTGAGGGTGAAGGAGAGGGATGTACCGAAGACGGCCTTCAGGACGAGGTACGGGCATTTCGAGTTTCTAGTTATGTCTTTTGGGTTGACCAATGCCCCTACAGCATTCATGGATCTGATGCACCGGGTGTTCAGGGAGTACCTGCACAAGTTCGTGATTGTGTTTATCGACGACATTATGATCTACTCGCAGAGTGAAGAGAAGCACAGGGAGCACCTGAAGATTGTACTGACTATTTTGAGCCAGCATCAGCTGTATGTTAAGTTCTCAAAGTGCAAGTTTTGGTTGGACAGGGTTCACTTCTTGGGGCATGTGATCTCCTCTGAGGGTATTTCAGTTGATCCGGGGAAGGTTCAGGCTGTAAAGGAGTGGCCGAGGCCGACCAGTGCTAGCGAGATACGCAGTTTTCTGGGGTTGGCTGGATATTAATGGAGATTCATTGAGGGGTTCTCTAAAATCTTGGCCCCCTTGACCCAGCTGACTAGGAAGAATGCAAAGTACGAATGGACTGACAGGTGTGAGGACAGCTTCCAGACATTGAAGCAAAGGTTGACTACGGCTCCTGTACTGACGCTGCCCGTGGAAGGAGAGAAGTTCTGCATTTATTGTGATGCCTCCAGGATCGGTTTGGGGTGTGTTTTGATGCAGAGTGGGAGAGTCATTGCCTATGCTTATAGGCAGTTGAAGGCTTACGAGCAGAATTATCCCACTCACGATTTGCAACTAGCGGCAGTTGTATTTGCACTCAAGATTTGGAGGCATTATCTGTATGGGCAGTCGTGCGAGATTTACTCGGACCATCAGAGCTTTCACGCAGAAGGAGCTGAATTTGAGACAGAGAAGATGGCTCGAGCTGGTCAAGGACTACGATGTGGAGATCAGGTACCACCCGGGGAGGGCGAATGTGGTGGCAGATGCCTTGAGTAGGGTGACAGCCTCGACTTTTGCCATGACTACGATACGGCCTGTTGAGTTATTGACAGAGATGCAGAGTTTTGGTCTGGAGGTGGTTTCTGATCTGGCAGCCACTCTTTCTCCCTTGTCGTTGAGGCCAACTATTCTGGACAGGATCAGGCAGACTCAGGAGGCTGATTCAGAGTGTAGCGAGCTGAAGGCGAGTATGGAGGCCAGGCCTGATTCTGAGTTTAGCTATTCAGAGGACGGGATTATGAAATTTCGGGATAGGTGGTACGTCCCAAAGGATGAGGCCCATTCATCTTCTTTCTCTGTGCATCCGGGAAGCACTAAGATGTACAGAGATTTGAAGCAGCACTATTGGTGGCCTAACATGAAAGGAGCAGTGGCTGAGTATGTTGAGTCCTGCATAGTCTGCCAACAGGTGAAGGCGGAGCATCAACGACCGTCAGGAATGTTCCAACCATTGCCTATACCGGAGTGGAAGTGGGAGCGAATCACAATGGATTTTGTGGTGGGACTACCGGGGACTGCCAAAATGCCATGACGTGATTTGGGTGATTATGGACAGGTTGACGAAGTCGTCTCACGTTTTACCTGTGAGGATGACTTATACGATGGATCAGTTTGCCCAGTTGTATATTCAGGAGATAGTCAGACTTCATGGGATTCCGGTGTCGATTGTTTCAAACCGAGACCCCAGATTCACATCTAAGTTTTGGAGGAGTCTGCATAAGGCTATGGGCACCAGATTAGACTTCAGTACAGCCTTTCATCCTCAGACCGATGGGCAGTCGGAGCGGACTATACAGGTTCTGGAGGATATGCTCAAGGCTTGTGTGTTGGAGTTTCAGGCGACTTGGAGCAAGTTTTTACCGCTAGTGGAGTTCACGTGTAATAACAACTTTTAGTCCACCATTGGTATGGCGCCATACGAGGCCCTCTATGGAAGGAAGTGCAGGTCGCCATTATATTGGGATGAGGTTGGGGAGGCCCGATTGAGAGGCCATGAGATCTTACAGCAGACTGTCGACAAGATTTCTGTGATACGGAAAAGGATTGAAGCGGCTCAGAGTCGACAGAAGAGTTATGCTGATCAGAGACACCGGGAGTTGGAGTTTAATGAGGGCGACGAGGTTTTTCTGAAGGTCTCACCGTTCAAGGGAGTGGTAAGCTTCGGGAAGTGGGGGAAGCTCAACCCTCGGTTTGTGGGACCGTTCCCGATCGTCAAGCGGATTGGAAGAACTGCATATCAGCTTCAGTTGCCTGCGTCGATAGATGTCAACCATGATGTTTTTCATGTTTCGATGCTGAGGAAGTGTATGTGCGATCCCTCTCAGGTAGTGCCACAACAAGATATAGAGATCCAGCCGATGCTGTCCTACGAGGAAAAGCCAGTGAGGATCTTAGGATCAGCTGTGAAGGTGCTGTGTAACAAGGAGATACCGCTGGTCAAAGTGATGTGGCACAACCATGGTGTAGAGGAGACTACTTGGGAGCGGCATGATGACATTGAGCGACAGTATCTCGACTTATTCGGTACGTAAATTTTGGGGACAAAATTCTTATAAGGTGGGGGGAATGTAATAACCCAGAAATTTTGAATTTTTTTTTTTAAATTATGAAATTTTTACTTTAATTTCGGTTGGAGTTTCGAAAGATGTTTTAACGGGAAATTTAAGTCATAAAACTTGGAATCTAGTTTAGTGATGGTTTTCAAAATTTGAGGTTGGGAATACGAGAGTTTAGTGAAATTTCGGACAGTTAAGGTGCGTAGGGGCATTTTGGTAACTTTTAACGATTTGAATTATAGTTTTGTTTTAATTAAAATTTTATTTTTATGTTATTTATTTATTTATTTAAATTTTTTTAAGAACAATCAAATGACTTCAATTTTGAAGCCATTCGGCTGTTTAACGACGAGAAGAGGAGCGAGGGCAAACGACCGAGAGGGAGAGCGGGAACCAGGAGTTGGTGTCGACGATCAGCTGCCGTGAGTGGGAAGCTGGCGCGCAGGGTACTCCAGCGAACTGTGGTCAGCTGGTGACTCAAATTTCTGGGCCAAAATTTTACCGAGAAACAAGTAACCTTCCCCTGTTTATCTTCGATTTTTCGACCGATTATAGTTGGCATACTCTGAGCCAGACTCCCGAGGTCCAAGCGTGTAACCAGGGAGTCTGGAAGGGGGCCTCAACCGTGTTAAATAGTTGGCTTGGCCGAGTGCTCGGGTTGAGAGGAAAATCCCGAAAGTTTTGTTGACTGTGGGGGTCGGGTCGAGTCTGAAATCACAGGTTTTTGCTCTGTTTATGCTTAGTTGGTTGGAATGTGGATGTTTAGTGAAGAGACTTGTAGAAATTGGGTGGATGACGAAAATTTGTTTATTTTGTGTAAAAACAGAGGTTGAAATGTTATAAAAAAATGGCAGATTCGGTTTTTGGCATTTTTTGTCTGTCTGCGTCTTGTCGTTTTAAAATCCGTCTTAGTATGTTAAACTAGGTTTCTAAGGGGACGTTTAGCCACTTGAATCGTTCGATTCCGTTGGCGGACGGAAAAGTTATGCTCGTCTGAACTTTAAGCTGGTTTTAAGCCGGTCCAAACCGATGGACCGTTTTACTTGGGATTTCATGAGTGTAGTTAAGAAAGGTTATTTTTAGCTATTTGGTGAATTTTAAGATAAATACTGATGAGAGATTGGTTGTCTTTTAGGTTGAGGCTTTCTTTTGGCGAAGCTATGCATCGAACGAGCTTAGGACGCCAAGTAAGTAGTGCATGCATGTGTTTTGCCAAAGTGGGCCTACACTGTTGAACTTTAGGGCTTATGTGATTGATTGTGGTGTGCGTGCGTATTGTTTGACATGCATCATATTTTAAAAACGTGAACGAAAATGATTTTGAGCATATTTTGAGTATGTGGTGAGACGTGTGGCAGTGGTACCGCGGATCCCGCTAGTGTGTGGGCCAGTGCTTCACCAGTCGCGGATTCCACTCAAGGCGTGGGCTGGCTGGGTCGTCATGCGGCGTGAATGTGTTGATGGTGAGGATATGAGTAGTGGTACCGCAGATCCTACTAGTGTGTGGGCCGGTGCAACACCAGTCGCGGATCCTACTCGAGAGGTGGGCCGGCTGGGCTGTCGTGAAACGTATGTGTGGCAAATGTGGCCCCGTGCTAGGGAGGCTAGGACGGGGGCGACGTGTCAGGGTGTAGAGTGGCGCGAGCTACACCCTTACCCTGATATGGTTGCCGTGTGGTGATGCGTGTGTGTAGCTTGTGGGCCTCGTTGCTGGGGAGTCCGGGACGGTGGCGACGTGTCAGGGTGTAGGGTGGCGTGAGGTTCCTCCTTACCCTGGTGCGGCTGCACTACGCGTCACAGATGCGACAACATGAGTGTGAGTGTAGAGACTGCATGTGATAAGATTGCATTGTCGGCTTTTACTTTCATACCGCATTACTTACTGAGCGATGGGCTTATGTTGTGTGTTTTGTGGTGTAGGTGTTGACGATACTGTTGGTGAGCCTCGAGTGCCTAGACCAGAGGCGTAGGGTTGTTGGCGGCGTGCGACCGCAGCACCGGATGGCAGATTTTTGTTAGGGCGACCCGACCCGTGGAGATGGTAGGTTGTGACCTGGTTGGTTTGAGGATTTTTCTTTCTTTTGTGTTGATTATGTACAGTCGATGGGATGAGTTGTATAAGCGTCAGTGTATAGGTGTATATGTGTGCGTGTGATTTTGGCGACGTACGCATATATTTTACATGTTAGAGTATAGTATTGCTCTATATTGTGAACTTTCTTCAGTTGTATTTTGATGGATTTTCGCTGTCTTCATACTCTGATTTTAGTTATGGTGATTTATTTGGATGATGGATAGATAGATACTGTTAGTTTTGGTGAACTGTGTGCAGGGTTTTATTTTTGGGATAATCAGTTTTTAGGCGTTACTCTGCCGAAATTTCGAGAGAGGGGTTGGGAGTCGAGAGGATATGAAATAGGTTGAGGTGTGTGCAGTGAATGCTAGAGAAGTGTAGATGAGCGTGGAAGTGCGGCGTGGTCGCAGGTGCGAGAGGCACGCGGCCCTGCGGGTACTCACGGGTCGTGCGACGCCGGGTGAGGGCGGGCGGGCGTGCGGACGTCCTGTACAGCGGCAGGGGGCGTGGGGCACGCGGCGCTGTGAACGTGCGCAAAACACAGTGACCTTGAGTTGGCACGTGCAGCACTGCGAGAGTGCGCGCGGGGTGTCGAAGTGGGGACGTGAGTGCGCGGTACCGGGTTGTGTAGTTCGAGTGGTGTGTTGGATTTCTTTTCTAGGATTTCAAGTCTTACCGTTTTATCTTAAACTATTTTAAATGGTTTTCTTTTCCCGTTGCGTAGTTTTTATGTTGAGGACTTTATGTACCCTCTTCGAGACGCGAGTTGTGTTCGAATCGAGTCGAAAATTTTTCATAGTCACAAATGTTCTTTTGAAAATGATTTGAAAAAAAAAGGGTATTAAATTGAGTGAGTTATGTCAAGTGTTAGTGTGTGTAGTGTGTAGATGTACTGTAGCGCACCAGGAACGCGGGGTTTTTCTCGGGGGTGTTACATCAAGCCTACATCATAGTTCGGTAAGACGCAAGCACATTTATTTTATTTTATGCCTTGGTGATTACGCATCATGATTTTAAAGTACGAATATGAAACAAAAATGAATTTCCATGTTTTTACAAAGCGAAACATTAGGATGTGATGTGATGAACAAAATGAGAAAATATGTGATGTGCCCCATAGGCCCGTCACACGATCTCAAGTCCAAGCACACACTTTAATTAACCTACATTCTCACACATTTGATTCTTGTGCAGGTTATGATTCAATGGAGCCGGAAGTTGCAAGCTTAAGGTGGGAAGTGGAGGCTCAAGACATGGAGCAACCGAGACACATCCTTGGATGGGAAGCCACCCTTGAAGATCATGAAGCTCTTAAGGGAATTTGTCTTCCCGAGCCACTTTTTATGTAATGTTTTATTTTGAACTTATTGGGCAAACATTGGCCTTCTTGTTTAACTTATTATTATGTGCATGCATTAGGCATTTAGGATTAGATTGAATGGTTAGGATAGATGATGGAAAGGGTTTCGGGATTGGCTTAAATTGAAGAAGCAATCGGGCATGCAAGACATGCCACTCTCGGCCGCAAATGCGCCAAGGAGGAAGTGCCGCAAGTGGTGGCCAACTTTACCCGATTTGGCCACACCATTGGCCTGCCATTTGAGATGCTTGTCCCCTTTACCTTTTGTGGAAGAAACATGGATCCATGACATGGCATTCAGCAAGCCATTGATCGACCACTTGGCTGCCATCATCTCGGCGGCACACTACAACACTTTGGAGCCAGTTACAAGCTTCTTTGCACCAAGTTTTTGAAGACCAAAGCACAGCCCTAAAACCCTGCATCCTAGGCCTATATAAGCATAGCATTGGTGTTTGTATTTTGGTTGGCAAAGTTAATGAGCATCGACATGTTTTCTAAGAGGAAACCGAGAGAGTTTTCCACCACCTTCCAAGGTAAGTGCTCGGTTCCATGAACCGATTAGGAGTAGCCTCCTAGCTTGGCAACTCAAAATTGTTGCTCGAGCTTGTGTTCCACTTTTCTCTCCTCCCTTTCAAGGGAAGGAAACAAGAAGGAAGTGGCCAAAACCGGTTCCCCAAGTTGGGAACCTTTCCATGGAAAGGTTGTGATTGCCGAGAACATAACATTGTCTCTTCAGCCGACTTGTGGGTTTGCTTGCACAAGTTTGTCATTTCTAATCAATCTGGACCACGACCACCACCATCACACACCTCACTCACTCCACTAATCTCACACCAAATTTCATTTCATTTCAAGCACATTTGGTTGTTCATTTTGTTGTTTTTCTCAAGGGTTTCTCGGCTTGGCCGAGATCCGAGGGCCTAACCGATCCTTTCATGCATTTTAGTGACCGAGCAGGGGCTTGGCTGTAACAATACGTAAGAAGATAATGAAGGTGGGGTTGAGTGGTCTTGTCCAGTGAGGTGGACCGCGAGGTGTGTCACCTTGATCTAGCACGTAAAGAAGAACCCAGTAATAAAAAGATAAAGAAGATGTAAGAAAGAGACGAGAATGAAAATAGAGACCAAATTGTAGAAACTGCATATGTTAGGATTTGTGTGTTTACAGTGTTATGTTTTTATACGCATTACTTACTTAGCATTAGGCTAATAGATGAGTTCTGTGATGTATGTGACGGGATATTAGCTGGTGAGTACCCTGCGCAAGCTCAAGATTAGGAGGCGGTTGGAGGAGTCCGCTCATGGACAATCTGACTGACTGTTGGGGCGTTTTGACCAAGGCAGGGATATGCAAGGGAGTTTAGTTAGAGTCGTTTTGAATTGATTCAAACTGTAAATGAATTTTAAAAAGTCGTAGTCATTTTAAAGTATATATTGGTTTTGAATGGATTAGGAGTACACGTTTTTGCTATTTTGACGTTGAGTCGAATTTTGGTTGTTTTTAGAAAGTTTATAGTTTTAAACAGATTTTGTGAAGGAAGTGTCGACTAGTGCTAGCAGGTGTCGACCTGCATGTAAGGGCGTCGACTAAACTCTACAGGTGTCGACCGCTTGGGTCAACCTACTCAGACAGATAGTAATGAAGTGTCAACCGGTCCATGCAAGTGTCGACTGGTAGTGTAAATTAGATGGAAGTGTCGACCTCAAAGATCGACTAACGTAGACAGAGAGTAATGAAGTGTCGACCGGTCCATACATATGTCGACCTGTTAGCGTGAGGATAAGAGAGGTGTCGACCAATAGTTTCGACCAGTGAAAAAAGAGGCAAAACAAGAGTCGACCGGTGATTACAAGGATTGACCGAAAATGATTTTTATGTTTTTGGAAAATTTGAAACTTTATTTAAATTGATTTTCATCAAAGTCTTCCGCTGCAATAATTTTAAACACTTTCAAAATATATCATTTTAAGTCGAGAAACAAAAGTTTTAAATTTTTGCATGAATTTTACTCGAGTGTATTTGAGTGATTAGTAGTAGTGAGTGTATGGGAAACCGCGTGGGTTTTCGGGTTGCCACAGATATGGTATCAGAACAGAAAGGGAGCGGACTAGAAAACAACAAGTCAATTTTTGGGTCGCTACAAATATGATATCAGATCAGAGAGAGCAGATCGGAAACCGGTGAGTCATTTTTGGGTCGCTACATATATGGTATTAGAGCCAAATAGTCAAACCGTACAAAAGATTACCTAACAGCGCTGATCGCCGCGCGACGTGCTTCGACAACTGTAAGTGTTTAAGTTTAGCCTTAATTATTAGATACTTATTAGAGTAATTAACTTTTGTTCAGGAAATTAGCCATAATGTCTAGACGACCAGGACGTCCGAGAGTACCGAGAGGCCGCTAATTCGAGACGTGAAGATGATTTGACGACGATTAGAGAGCTGACTGAGTTGGTGAATTTGCAGTCTCAGCAATTAGGGATTTTGCTGAATCAAGAGGTTCAAGGAAATGCAGGCTCTAGCTCTAGCCATGATCAGTCGGGTGACAGATTTCAGAGCTTATGACCACCGACATTTGAAAGGTAGTCAGCAGATCCAATGGTTGCAGAGGAGTGGGTCTGTACCATGGAAAGTATGTTCAAGACTGCAAAGGTAGAAGAGGAGGACAAGGTCTCGCTAGCAACATTTCATCTAGCGAACGACGCCAGATTTTGGTGGGAGTCTGTGGAGACCACCATCAATGCATAACACATGGCATGAAAGAAGTTTAAATATGCCTTTTATGACAAGTATTTCAATAGTACGGTGCATGTAGCTAAGAGAATGGAGTTCCTACAGTTGAAGCAGACTGGATGGGTAACTGAGTACAACTGGCAATTCAAGTCCTTATCACAGTTTGCTAGCAATTTGGTGAGCAGGAATGAAGATAAGGTGTTTTAATTTGTATAGGGATTAAAGCTGGAGATATACAAGGGGGTAAAGATAGCAGGAACTCAATAAGTGTCGTATTCAAAAGTGGTGGCCAAGGCACTAGAGGTGGAGGAAGCTGAAATGAAATGTGTTAAGCACCGAGAATCTTCCAGGAGATTTTTTAATGAAGTTGCCCCACAACAGAGTAGAAGTGCCTCCCGGTAACAATCACAGAGGCGCACTAAGAGGTTCAGCGAGGGCTCGAGTAGTCTGGGAAGTAGCAAAAGTGTAACACCCTGGGAAACCCCACGTTCCCGGTGCGCTACAGTGCATCTACACATTACACACTATGACACCACTGAAACTTGACACAACTCACTTAATTTAATACCACTTTCATTTTCAAAATATTTTCGAAAAACATTTGTGAGTATGAAAACTTTTTATTCGATTCGAAAACCACTCCCGTCCCGAAGAGGGAACACGAAATCCTCAATATAAAAACTACGCAGTGGAAAGAAAACACTTTAAAAATAGTTTCAAACTAAACCGACAAGACTCGAAATCCTAGGAAAGAGTCCAACGCACCCCTCAAACTACACAAATCCGATACTGCGCACTCACGTCCCCACTTCGATGCGCTGCGCACACCCTCACGGTGCCGCACGCGCCAACTCAACGTCACCGCGCCTTGCCCATGCTCACAGCGCCGCGTGCCCCACGCACCCTTCCGCTGTACAGCACGTCCGCACGCACGCCCTCACCTGGCGCCGCACGACCCGTGAGCACCGACAGGGCCTCGTGCCCCGCGTACCTGCGATCACACCGTACTCCCACGCTCATCTACACTTCTCTAGCATTCATTGTACACATCTCAACCTATTTCATATCCTTTCGACTCCCAACCCCTCTCCCAAAATTTTGACAGAGTAACGTCTAAAAACTGGCTATCACCAAAATTTTTAAACCCTGCACACAGTTCACCAAAAACTAATAGTATTCATCTATCAACTATCCAAAGAAGTTACCATAACATGATCAGAGTATAAAGACGACGACAATCCATCAAACACAAATGAAGACAATTCCCAGTGTAGAGCAATTCCAAGCTCCTACATGCAAAATATATGCATACGTCGCCAAAATAACACACACTCCATATACACCTATACACTGACGCATATACCACTCATCTCATCAACTGTACATCATCACAGCAAAAGAAAAACATCCGCAAACAAACCAGGCCACCACCTACCATCCCCATGGGTCGGGTCGCCCTAACAAAATCTGCAATCCGTTGCCTCGGTCGCACGCCGCCAACCATCCTATAGCTCAGGACTAGCCTCTCGAGGCTCACCAGCAATATCATCCGCACCTACACCACAGAACATACAACATAAGCCTAACGCTCAGTAAGTAATGCGATATGAAAGTAAAAAGCCGTCAATGCAATCCTATCACATGCAGTCTCTACACTTACACTCATGTTGTTACATCTGTGACGCGTAATGTAAGCACATCAGGGTAAGGAGGGGCCTAACGCCACCTTACACCCTGACACGTCGCCACCATCCCGGACTCCCCAGCAACGAGGCCCACAAGTTACACACACGCATAACCACATGACAATCACATCAGGGTAAGGGTGTACCTCGCGCCACACTACACCCTGACACGTCACCGCCGTCTCAGCCTCCCCAGCATGGGGCCACAGTTGCCACACACACACGTTTCATGACAGCCCAGCCGGCCCACTCCTCGAGCAGAATCCGCGACTGGAGTTGCACCGGCCCACACACTAGTAGGATCCGCGGTACCACTGCCCATCACCCTCACCGGCAACACATTCGTGTCGCATGACGGCCCAGCCGACCCACTCGTCGAGCGAAATTCGCGACCGGTGAAGCACCGGCCCGCACACTAGCAGGATCCGCAGTACCACCGCAACGGGTCTCACCACATACTCAAAACATGCTCAAAACCATTTTTGTTCACGTTTTTTAAAATATGATCCATATCAAACAATACGCACGCACACCACAATCAATCACATAAACCCTAAAGTTCTACAGTGTAGCGCCACTTGGGCAAAACACATGCATGCACTACTTCCCTGGCGTCCTTAGCTATTCGATCCAACCCGACCGATTCCGTTTTCCTGAAATTTTAAAGCATAAAGTTATAAGTTACCATTCACAATTTACAATTCTAATTCACAACCACCACATATAACCAAATCCACAAATTTCTATTTTTAAACACTAAATAAATAACCACAAGATCATCAAGGGTAACTCAATGCACTTAACTTCCAAATCAACAACTAAGCGAACCTATACTCTTAACATCCATTAACCAGCATGAACACCTCCTACTATCCAATATCCAAAAGTAATAAAACTCAAAACATATGCATATAACCTCTATCTCCAAATACCCATCATTCTATAATGCACAATCTAAAAATTGAAATCCAATTCAAGTAATTATCCTAACGGTAGGTCATCATCCACATAACCTCAATCAACCCCCCTAACAATTTAACATTTCAATCAATTTCAACCAAATAACTCAATATCAAGGAATTAAAATTGAAACTATCACAACTCAACTTTCGAAATTTGTCATAAATCGTGTCCAACTTCAAAAATTCACAACAAATTGAAAATAAATCCAAATTCAATGATTTAAAATTCTAAGGGCTCCTAAATGAGTCTATTTCAACATGGTGAAATCCATTTGTCAAAAATCGAACTCAATTAATAGCAGAAAATCAAAAACCGAATCTGCCTGGAAATCGTTTCACAGTTTTTCATTCCACTTTGAAAATTCATATCAAATCGTATGTTTGGCCGAATTCTATGATTCGATATGTTTTGGAAACCTTATAAGGTCTAGTTTATGCTGGTGAAATCCATTTTCCAAAATCAAAGCATAATCAATGGCAGAAAAATCAAAACCGAACTGCCAGCTGAAATTTTCCAGGTTTTGCACATTAACATCTAAAATTCATAACTCATTCAATCCTTAACCGATTTCAATGATTCAACAACCAATTTAAACCTTAGGATTTCTAGTTTCTAATGGTTGTATTCATTTATTAAAACAACAGCAATAGCTCAGCCGAAATTTCCAAAACCGAAACATGCATAGGATTTAGCCATAAATTTCAAGTAATTCATCGTTATGATAATATAGCATGATTAAACATCCAACAAGAGAGAAAAATCTAGTAAAAGAAACCCATCAAGAATGGCAACATAAATCTAACCTTGGATGTCCAAAAGAGAGCGAAGAATCGGTGGGGGAAAGGAGGGATTGCTGCCCGTGATGGAGAGGGAGGAGAAAAAAAAATGAAGAATGGAGAGGGAGATGAGAAGTGTGGCCTACGTGGGGAGGAAGAAAGAAGAGAATGGAGGAAAAATAAAAAGAACAGAGAGTCTTCACGCGGGAGAGAAAAAAAAAACAGTGAGAGTGAGAGAAGAAAAGGGATGGAGGTAGGGAATGGCAGCCGAGAGAGGGTTTTTTTTATTTTTTATTTTATAATAATAATAATAATAATAAACCTAATTACCAAATCGCTCTCAACCTCTAATTTTTTTGTTACATGGTCAATCAGTTCGCTTCCAGTTGGAATTTTAAAATTTTCTCTTTTCCATTAGGTTCAAAATAATCTTTTACTTAACAGTATTAATTTTCATCTCTTGATTCCGACTAAAACTTCGCCGTCTACCGATATGTAAATCTGAAAATCATTTTAACGAAAAATTTCAGGGTGTTACACTCCACCCTCCTTAAGAAAATTTTGTCCTAAAAATTTGCTCAGTCACTAACTCCCCAATTATATCCTCGAATGTAATTCTCATAACTACGTCCACGACACTCGATTTGTCCAACTCTAATCTCGATCACCCCCAAATACAATGAAGTCCTTAGGTCTAAAGTTAAGTCACTCTAAATTATTCACCCTAATCCTAAATCGTTCACATACTCATTGGCTTCAACTTCGTCAATTACAAGTTGAACCCTTTCAAATCTCTTGATTCAATCTCACTTCTAAGTTTACCTGAAGAATCTACATGACATTCCCCGCTATCCTCGAGTTTCTCACATCCGTCAACACTAATCATTTGAGGGCTAAACTTCTCACCCTAACCCTCCTAAACAATTTCCTTTTTATCTCTCCGCAAATCCATATATAATCATTCCCGATGCTCCTCAACAAGCCAACACTTAATGATAAATCAGTTCTCACAAAGGATTTCTTCCACATTTACTATTAATCCACCCTCTTTTACCCATTTAGACTCAGCTTTTTGAATACTTCCCTTGCCCATGGGCAAGGATTCACCCAATTATTTTCTTGCTTGCAAACTTGTTGTCAAATGAATTCACATCCTTATCCCGAATCCCCCGGTTCCTAAGTCCTCAACCCTAGTTCGATTCACCAATGTCCTCAATAATTACCCTGTTAAGTATAATCCTCATAAATCTAACTAACCATAACTAATTCGTCTCAACACTCCTTTTGTTAAACTACATTCCTCTATACATGTTGGTTTTTCCTTGATGGAACCTAACCTTCACGTCTCCCTCATTCATAATCATTCTAAACAACCCATCTCTAAACTCCACTAATAATAATACTAGATCCTAAGATCTATATAGCTAGTGTAAGTCATACCTAAATCTACTGGAGGTTGTCCGACCTCGTTTAGCTTGATGAGGCAAAGACCCTTAAGGGTACTCTCGCTGAAGTCTTACTCGTAGCTAGACAGTCCTTTGCAAAGTGGTCTAACTCGTCGTAGTTGTAACATCGAATCGGATTCATCTTCGGGAAATCTCCAGCAATGTGATCCGTCTCATTACACTTATAACATCAGTCCAAATCCATTCTACACTCGCCGGGATGACTCCTCTGACACTCAGGACATAAAGGGAACTGTCTCGACCCCTGCGGTCGTTTGTTGCTCCCCTGGCTGCTAGAGCTATCATTAGGTCTCTTCAGGCCCTTCTGCTGAGATGACTCTTCCCCGTTCGACTGAGGCAACATCTCTCTGAAAATCTTCTAGGTTTCTCCTTAGGCAGCTCTTTGTAACTAGGTAGCTTCGTTCTAGCCTACTCAATATCTAGAGCCTTCGCCACCACATCCTTGTAAGGCACCTCTCGGGTTCCAGCTGTGCGCATGCCTATATATACATCAGGTTTTTGGCCCTGCATAAACTGGGGTACCTTGTTCTCGTCTAGGCTCACCAAATGCCCTGTAAATTGCGATAGCGCTTCGAACTGTCTCACGTACTAAGCCACTGTGTCTGTCTGCCTCAACTGTGCAAACTCCACCCTCTTGCGAGTTCTGATAGCATGGCTATAATACTTACCGAAAAACACAGTCTTAAACTCTTCCCAGGTTATGACCCTCACGTCTCTCGTGGTCCCGACTGTGTCCCACCAATGGCGAGCATCGTTTGCCAGATAGAATGCCGCACTGGTTACACTGTCATGGTTATCTACCTTGACATAGTCCATCATACTCTCAAAGCTCCGTATCCATTCCTCAGCATTGAGAGGATCTGGAGATGACCCGTCAAAAATTGGGGGTCTAGGTCTGTGCAGCCTATCACCCCCTCTGTCAGACGAACCCTGGGCACTAGACTGGCCCTGGTCGTCTTTGCTCATAAATCTCTCTAGGTGTTGAGACTTATGGTGGACTAACACGGTAAGCTGCTGGACGGTATCATCCATATCGCCCACAGCCCTATGCGTCTCGCGTCATGGTCGACCTTTGCCTCTAGTCTCCCCAGACATTTTCTACCTTTACAATATACAAAGCCCACATTAGTATTAAAATAAAATTAAATCTAAACACTTACAGTTGGTGGAGCGCTCCCGTGCAGCGACTGGCGGTGTTAGGTAATCTTCTGAACGACATCGACCCCGTGGCTCTGATACCATAACTATAACACTCTGGGAAACCCCACATTCCCGGTGCGCTACAGTGCATCTACACACTACACACTATGACACCACTTAAACTTGACACAACTCACTCAATTTAATACCACTTTCATTTTCAAAACATTTTCGAAGAACATTTGTGAGTATGAAAACTTTTTGACTCGATTCGAAAACCACTAGCGTCTCGAAGAGGGAACACGAAATCCTCAATATAAAAACTACGCAGCAGAAAGAAAACACTTTAAAAATAGTTTCAAACTAAACCGACAAGACTCGAAATCCTAGGAAAGAGTCCAACGCACCCCTCGAACTACACAAATCCGATACCGCGAACTCACGTCGCCACTTTGATGCCCCTCGCACAACCTCGCGGTGCTGCACGCGCCCACTCAACGTCACCGCGCCTCGCGCCCACTCACAGCGCCGTGTGCCCCACGTACTCTGCCGCTGTACAACACGTCTGCATGCACCCCCTCACTTGGCGCCGCACGAACCGTGAGCACCCGCAGGGCCGCGTGTCCCGCGCACCTACGATCACGCCGCACTCCCACGCTCATCTACACTTCTCTAGCATTCATTGTACATATCTCAACCTATTTCATATCCTTTCGACTCCCAACCCCTCTCCCGAAATTTCAGCAGAGTAACGCCTAAAAACTGGCTATCACCAAAATTTTTAAACTCTGCACACAGTTCACCAAAAGCTAATAGTATTCATCTATCAACAATCTAGAGAAGTTACCATAACAAGATCAGAGTATGAAGACGATGACAATCCATCAAACACAAATGAAGACAATTCACAGTATAGAGCAATTCCAAGCTCCTACATGCAAAATATATGTGTACGTCGCCAAAATCACACGCACTCCATATACACCTATACACTGACGCATATACCACTCATCTCATCGACTGTACATCATCACATCAAAAGAAAAATATCCGCAAACAAACCAGGCCACACCCTACCATCCCCACGACTCGGGTCGCCCTAACAAAATCTACCATCCGGTGCCTCGGTCGTATGCCGCCAACCATCCTATAGCTCAGGACTAAGCTCTCGAAGCTCACCAGCAATATCGTCACTATCTACACCACAGAACACACAACATAAGCCTAACGCTCAGTAAGTAATGCGATATGAAAGTAAAAAGCCGTCAATGCAATCCCATCACATGCAGTCTCTACACTCACACTCATGTTGTCACATCTGTGACGTGTAGTTCAGCCGTATCAGGGTAAGGAGGAACCTCACGCTACCCTACACCCTGACACGTCGCCACCGTCCCTGAGTCCCCAGCAACGAGGCCCACAAGCTACACACTCGCATCACCACACGGCAACCACATCAGGGTAAGGGTATACCTCGCGCCACTCTACACCCTGGAACGTCGCCCCCGTCCCAGCCTTCTCAGTACAGGGCCACAGTTGCCACACAAACACGTTTCGCGACAGCCCAACCGGCCCACCCCTCGAGTGGGATCCGCGACTGGTGTTGCACCGGCCCACACACTAGTAGGATCCGCGGTACCACTGCCCATACCCTCACCGTCAACACATTCACGCCATATGACGGCCCAGCCGGCCCACCCCGCGAGTGGAATCTGCGACTGGTGAAGCACCAGCCAGCACACTAGCGGGATCCGTGGTACTACCGCCACACGTCTCACCACAAACTCAAAACATGCTCAAAATCATTTTCGTTCACGTTTTTAAAATATGATCCATGCCAAACAATACGCACGCACACCACAATCAATAACATAAACCCTAAAGTTCTACGGTGTAAGTCCACTTGGGCAAAACGCATGCATGCACTACTTACCTGGCTTCCTAAACTCGCTCGATGCACAGCTTCGCCAAAAAGTGTCTCAACCTAAAATACAAACAACCACTCATCAATATTTATCTGAAAACCCACCAGATAGCTAAAAATAACCTTCCTCGACTACACTCATGAATTCCATCTAAAACGGGCCATTGGTTTGGTTTGGCCGAAAACTAGCTCAAAGTTCGGACGCGCATAACTTTTCCGTACGTTAACGGAATCGAGCGATTCAAATGGCTAAACGTCCCCTTAGGAACCTAGTATAACATACTAAAACGGATTTTAAAGCGGTAAGCCGCAAATAGGAAAAAAATGCCAAAAATGGAACCTGCCATTTTTTTATAAAATTTCAACCTTTGTTTTTGTTCAACCAAAACTCACTCAATTTAGCTTTACGCACCAAAAACAGCTATGCTACTATCACACGTCGAAATTCCATGAAAAACGCTCACTAATTTGAACCGTCGCAATTTCATAAACTTCCGACGCGCATAACTTTCACGTTGGATATCAGAATCGAACGATTCTAGCAGCCATACGTCCCTCTAACAACCTAATTTATCCCACAAAAAAAGAATTTAAAACGTTCAACCGAACGTAGGCTGAAACGGCCAAAGACAGAAGCTGTTTTTATATGAAAAATAGCCAAAAATTCAACTTCGATCCAATCTAGCCAATTCCTTCATCGAACAATCGCATTTCGATCTACCAATGCATACATTAACAATTTGGGGAGTTCCTAATTCGAAAACAGCATAGCAGCACCAAAAACCTTCGCGGTTTTCTCCCCAAAACTGAGGAATTCTCAATCGGTTCATTGAGCCCTGAACCCTTCCCTCATTCCTTCTAAATTCATCACATAATCCCCTGAAATGCAGAGGGCAAAACAACCCCACGCTTGGCCATCTAAGCAGGACAAAAACTGATAGGGCAAACTCCTAGTTCTCGGTCGAGCTTTGCTGCAGAAGGGCCGAGCCACACACTGGTTCCAACACACGGACACACTACACTCTAAATTGCTCCAACAACCGAGCTCTACCGTCTGGAGTCCAAGAACAAACCGAGCTTCCACGCTCGGTCGACAGAACCAAAAATAGGGGACACATACCTTTGGTTTTTTTTTTCAACACGGGTAGGCCGAACCAACCTCTCCCTCCAGCTCGTCAGCACCCCTTTCGCAGGGCCGTCGTTCGTTTGCAGCACACTCCCTCTTCGATCGGCTGGTTTTTCTCTCGGGCACTCTCTCCTCCTAGCGGCGCGACAACACGGTGGAATGGCTTCCACCCGAAGCCATTCCACCATATAACATATATATATATATATATTTTTTTTTTAATTTAATTACAATTTACCAAAATGTCCTCACGTGTTTTAATCGTCCGTAATTTCGTTAATTTCTCGACCTCCCAACTTTAAATTCTGAAAACCATCGTAAAAGTAGGCACCGAGTCTTAAAATTTAAATTTTCTCGTTGAAATATTTCTCAAAACTCCGACCAAGGTTAAATTAAAAATTTTGGAAGTTAAAATTCAAAATTCAAAATTTTCGGGTTATTACATCCCCCCTAGCTTATAGGAATTTTGTCCCCAAAATTTACGTACCGAATAAGTTGGGATACTGCCACTCCATGTCATCACGCCGCTCCCAAATAGTCTCCTCTACACCATGGTTACGCCACATCACCTTGACCAGCAGAATCTCCTTGTTGCGCAGCACTTTCACAGCTGATCCTAACATCCTCACTAGCTTCTCCTCATAGGACAACGTCGGCTGGATCTCTATATCCTGTTGTGGCACTACCTGAGAGGGATCACGCATACACTTCCTCAGCATCGAGACATGAAAAACATCATGGATGGCATCCATCGACGCAGGCAACTGAAGCTGGTATGCTGTTCTCCCAATCTGCTTGACAATTGGGAATGGTCCCACAAACCGAGGGTTGAGCTTCCCCCGCTTTCCGAACCTTACCACTCCCTTGAACGGTGAGACCTTCAGAAAAACCTCGTCGCCCTCATTAAACTCCAACTTCTGGCGTCTCTGATCAGCATAACTCTTCTGTCGACTCTGAGCCGCTTCAATCCTCTTCTGTATCACAGAAATCTTGTTGACAGTCTGCTGTAAAATCTCAGGACCTATCAATCGGGCCTCCCCAACCTCATCCCAATATAATGGCGACCTGCACTTCCTTCCATAGAGGGCCTCGTATGGCGCCATACCAATGATGGACTCAAAGCTGTTATTATACGAGAATTCCACTAGCGGTAAGAACTTGCTCCAAGTCGCCTGAAACTCCAACACACATGCCCTGAGCATATCCTCCAGAATTTGTATAGTTCGCTCTGACTGCCCATCGGTCTGAGAATGAAAGGCCGTACTGAAATCTAATCTAGTGCCCATAGCCTTATGCAGACTCCTCAAAAACTTAGATGTGAACTTGGGGTCTCGGTCTGAAACAATCGACGCTGGAATCCCATGAAGTCTGACTATCTCCTGAATATACAACTGGGCAATCTGATCCATCGTATAAGTCATCCTCACAGGCAAAAAGTGAGACGACTTCGTCAACCTGTCCACAATCACCCAATTTGTGTCATGGCTCTTGGCAGTCCTCGGTAGTCCCAGCACAAAATCCATGGTGATTCGCTCAAACTTCCACTCCAGTATAGGCAATGGTTGGAGCATTCCAGACGGTCGCTGATGCTCCGCCTTCACCTGCTGTCAGACTACGCAGGCCTTAACATACTCAGCCACTACTCGTTTCATGTTAGGCCACCAATAGTGCTGCTTCAAATCTCTGTACATCTTAGTGCTTCCCGGATGCACAGAGAAAGAAGATGAATGGGCCTCTGATAATATATCCCTCCTGAGCTCCTCATCTTTCGGGACGTACCACCTATCCCGAAATTTCAGAATCCCATCCTCTGAATAGCTGAACTCAGAATCAGGCCTGGCCTCCATACTCGCCTTCAGCTCGCTACACTCCGAATCAGTCTCCTGTGTCTTCCTGATCCTGTCCAGAATAGTCGGCCTCAACGACAAGGCAGAAAGAGTGGCTGCCAGATTAGAAACTACCTCCAGACCAAAACTCTGCATCTCTATCACTAACTCAACTTGCCGTATCGTAGTCATGGCAGAAGTCGAAGCTGTCACCCTACTCAAGGCATCTGCCACCACATTCGCCTTCCCCGCGTGGTATCTAATCTCCACATCGTAGTCCTTGACCAGCTCGAGCCATCTTCTTTGTCTCAAATTCAGCTCCTTCTGCGTGAAAATGTATCTCATGCTCTGATGGTCCGAGTAAATCTCGCACTGCTGCCCTTACAGATAATGCCTCCAAATTTTGAGTGCAAATACAACCGCCGCCAGTTCCAAATCGTGAGTGGGATAATTCTGCTCGTAAGCCTTCAACTACCTAGAAGCATAGACAATGACTCTTCCATTCTGCATCAAAACACACCCCAAACCGATCCTGGAGGCATCACAATAAATGCAGAACTTCTCTCTTTCCACGGGCAATGTCAGTACAGGAGCCGTAGTCAACCTCTGCTTCAATGTCTGGAAGCTGTCCTCACACCTGTCGGTCCATTCATACTTTGCATTCTTCCTGATCAGCCGGGTCAAGGGGGCCGAGATCTTAGAGAAACCTTCAGTGAATCTCCGATAATATCCAGCCAACCCCAGAAAACTGCGTATCTCGCTAGCACTGGTTGGCCGCGGCCACTCCTTTACAGCTTGAACTTTTATCGGATCAACTGAAATACCCTCAGCAGAGATAACATGCCCCAAGAAGTGAATCCTGTCCAACCAAAATTCGTACTTCGAGAACTTAGCATACAGCTGATGCTGGCTCAAAATAGTCGATACAATTCTCAGGTGCTCTCTGTGCTCCTCCTCACTCCGCAAGTAGATCAAGATGTCGTTGATAAACACAATCACAAACTTGTCCAGGTATTCCCTGAACACTCTGTACATCAGGTCCATAAATGCTGCAGGGGCATTGGTCAACCCGAAAGACATAACCAGGAACTCGAAATGCTAATACCTCGTCCTGAAGGCCGTCTTCGGTACATCTTTCTCCTTCACCTTCAACTGATGATAGCCGGACCTCAGGTCGATCTTAGAAAACACTCGAGTACCCTGTAACTGATCAAACAAATCGTCAATCCTCGGTAATGGATACTTGTTCTTCACCGTCAACTTATTCAGCTCCCGGTATTCAATACACATACGTAGAGACCCGTCCTTCTTCTTGACGAACAGAACTGGCGCTCCCCAAGGTGAAAAACTAGGGCGTATAAAGCCCTTATCCGTTAGCTCCTCCAACTGAGCCTTCAGCTCCTTAAGTTCAGTAGGTGCTAATCTGTACGGGTCTTTGCACACCGGCTCGGGACCTGGGAAAACATCTATCTCGAACTCGATCTCCCTATCAGGGGGCAACCTGGTAAATCATTATGAAACATCTCTGGGAACTCCTGCACAACAAGAATGTCCTGTATCTGAGTATCACCCTGGGACTATGCATCCCCGACACTTGCCAAAAACCCCTGGCAACCCTTGCCCAACAACCGTGGAGCTTGACGAGAAAATATAGCAGAAATCCTAGCAAGACCTTTACTTGCTTTAAATGTGTAGCTCTCCCCGCCTAGGGGCCAGAAATGAACTTCTCTGGTCCTGCAGTCAATCTCCGCATGATGTCTGAACAGCCAGTCCATTCCCAAGATCACCTCATAACCGCTCATATGGAGTATGACTAGCTCAGCATATAACTGCTTCCTCATCACTGTCACCACATTGCCCCGCACCACCTGTTCTGAATACAAATGCTCCCCGGATGGCAAAGTCACATCATAATATCGTTCGGCGGGACTGAACTCCAAGTTGGCCTCAACCACAAAGCCCGTCGACACAAACGAGTGCGTAGCGCCCGAATCAATCAAGGTATAAGCTACCACACCAAAAACAAAAATGTTACCTGCAATCATTGATGGCTGGGCAGCATCATCTGGCTCAAAAAGGGCAAAGACCCTCGGTGTAACTCTGGCTGACGCTTTGCTCGCCGCTGGGCATCTGCTGGCAAAGTGTCCCACCTCATTGCAGTTGAAGCAGTGGTTCTAACGCGTCTTCTGGCACTCTTTGAACATGTGGCCCACCTCGCCACAGTTATAACACCTCACTGGGCCTGTTCTGCACTCGCCCAGTTGGCTCCTTTGGCACTTTGGGTACACTGGAAACTGTCCCGACCCTTGCGGCCTCATAGTGCTCCCCAGGCTTTTTGAATTGTCACTAGGCCTCTTCAGGCCTTTCTGCACGGACGCCTCCCTGCTGGCCTGTGTTAGCGACTCTCTGAATGATCTCCGAGGCTGCTCTCTGGGTACCTCCCGATAACTAGGAAGCTTCGCCCGAGCTTCCTCAATGTCCAGGGCCTTCGCTACCACCTCCTCATACGGCATGCCTTGGGTCCCCGTAATCTGTATGCCCATATAAATATCCGGCTTCAGGCCCTGCACAAACTGATGTACCTTGTTTTCATCGAGGCTCACCAAATGTCCTGCAAACCGCGACAAGGCCTCGAACAGCCGTACATACTCAGCCACAGTGCTGGTCTGCTTCAACTGTGCAAACTCCACAATCTTCTGTGTCCTGACGGAATGACTGAAATACTTGCCGAAAAACACCGACTTGAACTCCTCCCAGGTAATGACATCCACATCTCTCGTGGCCGTCACAGTATCCCACCAATGGCTCGCATCCTTGGCAAGATAGAATGCCGCACTAGAAACTCTGTCCTGCTCCTCTACCTTAGCAAAACTCATCATCCTCTCCATGCTCCGTATCCACTCTTCAGCACTGAGAGGATCCGGAGATGATCCGTCAAAAGTCGGGGGTCTAAATCTATGCAGCCTGTCATGCCCCCTGTCGAACGAATCCTGGGCGCTATACTGACCCTGGTCGTCCCTGCTCATAAACCTCTCCAACTGCTGAGACTGACGATGGACCAACTCGGTAAGCTGCCGGACGGTATAATCCATGTCGCCAACAGCTCTAGGAGGCGCCTCTCGTCGTGGCCGCCTGTCTTGACATTTTCTACCTTTAACATGAATATAAAGCTCACATTAGTACTACAATAAATTCAAATATAAACACTTACAGTTGGTGGAGTGCTCCCGTGCAGCGGCTGGTGGTGTTAGGTAATCCTCTGAACGACGTCGACCCCGTGGCTCTGATACCATAACTGTAACACCCCAAGAAAACCCCACGTTTCTGGTGCGCTACAGTACATCTACACACTACACACATTAACACTTGACATAACTCACTCAATTTAATACCACTTTCGTTTCAAATCATTTTCAAAAGAACATTTGTGAGTATAAAAAATTTTTGACTCGATTCGAAAACAACTCGCGTCCCGAAGAGGGAGCACGGAATCCTCAACATAAAACTACGCAGCGGAAAGGAAAACCATTTAAGATAGTTTAAGATAAAATGGTAAGACTTGAAATCTTAGAAAAGAATCCAACGCACCCCTCGAACTACACATTCCGGTGTCGCCCACTCACGTCCCCACTTCGACACCCTGGGTGCACTCTCGCGGTGCCACATGTGCCAACTCAACGTCACTGTGCCTCACGCACGCTCACAGCGCCGCGTGCCCCATGCACCCTGCCACTGTACAGCACGTCCCCGCGCACGCCTTCTCCCGGCGCCGCACGACCCGTGAGTACCCGCAGGGCCGCGTGCTCCGCGCACCTGCGATCACGCCGCACTCCCACGCTCATCTACACATTTCTAGCATTCACTGTACACACTGTAACACCCCGACCTATTTCATATCTTCTCGACTCCCAACCCCTCTCCCGAAATTTCGGCAGAGTAACGCCTAAAAACTGGCTATCCTAAAAATTTAAAACCCTACACACAGTTCACCAAAACTAGCAATATTTATCTATCCATCATCCAGAGAAATCACCATAACACAATCAGAGTCTAAAGACAACGAAAATCCATCAATTTCAAACGAAAAAAATTCACAGCATAGAGCAATTCTAAGCTCCTACATGTAAAATATATGCGTACGTCGCCAAAATCACACGCACTCCATATACACCTATACACTGACACATATACAACTCATCTCATTGACTGTACATAATCACCACAAAAGAAAAATATCCACAAACAAACCAGGCCACCACCTACCATCTCCACGGGTCGGGTCGCCCTAACAGAAATCCGCCATCCTGTGCCTCAATCGCACGCCGCCAACCATCCTATGCCTCAGGACTAGGCTCTCGAGGCTCACCAGCAAGATCGTCAGCACCTACACCACAGAACACACAACATAACCCTAACGCTCAGTAAGTAATGCGATATGAAAGTAAAAGCCGACAATGCAATCCTATCACATGCAGTCTCTACACTCACAGTCATGTTGTCACATCTGTGACGCGTCGTTCAGCCGTACCAGGGTAAGGAGGAACCTCACGCTACCCTACACCCTGACACGTCGCCACCGTCCCGGACTCCCCAGCGACGAGGCCCACAAGCTACACACACGCATGACCACACGACAACCACATCAGGGTAAGGGTGTACCTTGCGCCACTCTACACCCTGACACGTCGCCCCGTCCCAGCCTCCCCATCACGGGGCCACAGTTGCCACACACACACGTTTCGCGACAGCCCAGCCAGCCCACCCCTCGAGTGGGATCCGCGACTGGTGTTGCACCGGCCCACACACTAGTAAGATTCGTGGTACCACTGCCCATACCCTCACCGTCAACATATTCACGCCGTATGACTGCCCAGCTAGCCTACCCCGCGAGTGGAATCCGCGACTGGTGAAGCATCGGCCCGCACACTAGAGGGATCCGCGGTACTATCGCCACACGTCTCACCACATACTCAAAACATGCTCAAAATCATTTTCGTTCACGTTTTTTTTTTAAATATGATGCATGCCAAACAATACGCACGCACACCACAATCAATCACATAAACCCTAAAGTTCTACGGTGTAGGCCCACTTGGGCAAAACGCATGCATGCACTACTTACCTAGCGTCCTAAGTTCGCTCGATGCACAGCTTCGCCAAAAAGTGTCTCAACCTAAAACACAAACAACCACTCATCAATATTTATCTCCAAACCCACCAGATAGCTAAAAATAACCTTCCTCAACTACACTCATGAAATTCCAACTAAAATGGGCTATTGGTTTGGTTTGGCCGAAAAGCAGCCCAAAGTTCGGACGCGCATAACGTTTGTGTCCGTTAACGGAATCGAGCGATTCAAATGGCTAAACGTCCCCTTAGGAAGCTAGTTTAACATACTAAAACGGATTTTAAAACGGTTAGCCGCATACAGGCAAAAAATGCCAAAAACCGAACCTGCCATTTTTTTTTATAAAATTTCAACCTTTGTTTTTCTTCAACCAAAACTCACTCAATTTAGCTTTACGCACGAAAAATGGCTATACTACTATCACATGTCAAAATTCCACAAAAAACGCTCATTAATTTGACCCGGACCAAAATCCGACATAAACTTCCGATGCGCATAACGTTTTGCGTCGGATATCGGAATCGAACGATTCTAACGGCCATACGTCCCTCTAACAACTTAATTTATCCTACAAAAACAGAATTTAAAACGATCAACCGAACGTAGGCCGTAACGGCCAAAGACAGAAGCTATTTTTGTACGAAAAATAGCCGAAAATTCAACTTCGATCCAATCGCGCCAATTCCTTCATCGAACAATCACATTTCGATCTACCAATGCATACATTAACAATTTGGGGAGTTCTGAATTAGAAATCAGCATGGCAGCACCAAAAACCTTCACGGTTGTCTCCCCAAAACAGAGGAATTCTCAATCGGTTCATTGAGCCCTGAACCCCTCCCTCATTCCTTCTAAATTTATCACATAATCCCCTGAAATGCAGATGGCAAAACAACCCCACGCTCGGCCATCTAAGCAGGACAAAAATCGGAAGGGAAAACTCCATGTTCTCGGTCGAGCTTTGCCGCAGAAGGGCCGAGCCACACACTGGCTCCAGCACACGCACACACTACACTTTAAATTGCTCCAATAGCCGAGCTCTACCGTCGAGAGTCCAAGAACAACCGAGCTTCCACGCTCGGTCGACATAACCAAAAACAGGGGACACATACTTTTGGTATTTTTTTTAGCGCGGGAAGGCCGAACCAACCTCTCCCTCCAACTCGTCGGCACCCCTTTCGTACGGCCGTCGTTCGTCGGCAGCACACTCCCTCTTCGATCGGCTACTTTTTCTCTCGGGCGCTCTCTCCTCCCGGCCGCGCGACAACACGATAGAATGGCTTCCAACCGAAGCCATTCCACCATATAACATATATATTTTTTTAATTTAATTACAATTTACCAAAATGCCCTCACGTGTTTTAATCGTCCGTAATTTCGTTAATTTCTCTACCTCCCGACTTTAAATTCTGAAAGTCATCGCAAAAGTAGGCTCCGAGTCTTAAAATTTAAATTTTCCCGTTGAAATATTTCTCAAAACTTCGATCGAGGTTAAATTAAATATTCAAAATTTTCGGGTTATTACATCGGTGATTGTGATGACCCGGATGTGTGCGTATGAGGACGACTGCGAGGCAAATCTCGAGGGACGGCGTGACGTAACGCCTCGAGTATAGGCAAATCCCGGGTCGTAGAGAGGGGGTCGTCACAGTCCCGTATCGCTTGGGGAAGTATATGGAAATGAAACATATGTAAGGAAATCCTCCAAAAATAGTAAGATGCGTTTTGGAGTACAATTGGCAACGGATCCCATAAGAACTTCAAAGTTATGAGTGCTATGACGAGAGCAGTACCAGGTTGGGTGACCGACAAGGAATTCCTTGCCAAACAAATCCGTGAGGGGAGGATATTGGGTTACAGCCTAATCCCCAAAGCGGACAATATCTTACTAGGAAAAGAGGGTCGTTACAAATGGTATCAGAGCATGTACCTAACCGAAAATGTGGCCAACGAGGAAGTTGGGCCCCAAGGGGGGGTGATTGTGATGACCCGGATGTCGTATGAGGACGACTGCGGGGCAAATCTCGAGGGACGGCGTGACGTAATGCCTCGAGTGTAGGCAAATCCCGGGTCGTAGAGAGAGGGTCGTCACAGTCCCACATCACTTGGGGGAGGTATATGGAAATGAAACATATGTAAGGAAATCCTCCCAGAATAGTAAGGCGCGCTTTGGAGCACAATTGACAATGGATCCCATAAGAACTGTAAAGTTAAGAGTGATCTGGCGAGAGCAGTATCAGGTTGGGTGACTGATTGGGAAATACTTACAAACAAATCCGTGAGGGGAGGACTGGCAAAAGGGGGTCGTTACACAACCTAAAATTTTTACATAGTCAAAACTCTCGAAACTAAAGTCTCCAAATTCCTTATCTATCCATCAACCCCCTAACTCTTTGTGATGTAGGCCAATTGGCCAAAACGCATGCAAACATCACCTACCTCGTGTCTCGAGTTTGGTTTCAAGAATTTCTCAGTTTCCTTTTTAACTTGCAAACCTATACGATTACATCGATTATCATCAATACCAAAACTCATTTCTACTAACAACCTATGCATCAAACTTAACACATTTCAAAACTTCATCAAATTGAAAGAACATATCCAAATAACCTTCTGAAATATCTAATTCAAATATCTCAAAACATTTCACAATTAACACTATCATCCCATTAATCAACACACAAAGCAAAAATGAAGGAAGAGGAAACCTGTTTTCGTGCTTCATTTATGGTTTATCAGTTCACCACAAAACTCAAGCGAAACTCTACTTACCTTTGAGTTTAGAAGAAGAAATTAGCCTTTAGTCTGAAAAGGAGATGCTAAAAATGGGGAGGCTTGGCGTGGAGAAGAAGCTCCAAATGAGGGTTTATGTTTCTTTTCCATATTAAATACTTAAAAGATAAGTGTTAAAAACCTAACATTTCTCTCATTCCCAAAATTATTCTTCACTTTATTTCTCTCTCCTCCAACGAGAAGTATTTCTTTTTCAGAGAAGTTTTCTTCTCTCTATCACCAAACAACACGTTTTTGACTTTTTTTTTTTTTTTTTTCAAATGCCAACACCCACTTGCATATTATTCTTCATCCTGAAATTTAATAATAATCTGACTAAACAACATGCGTGTTATATATATATATATATATATATATAAAAATTAAATTAAATAAGATTTTTGGGTGTTACATTCTACCTTCCTTAAATAAAATTTTGTCCTCAAAATTTACGTACCAAATAATTCTGGGTATTAGGTTAGCATATCTCATCGCCTTTCCTAAGTTGCCTCCTCGACATTGTGGTTGCGCCACATAACTTTCACCAGCGGGATTTCTGTGTTGCGTAGTACCTTTACTTTTGATTCAAAAATTCGCACTGGTTTTTCCTCGTAAGTTAGAGTTGACTGAATTTCAATTTCTTTTTGCTCCACAATCTGAGAAGGATCGCGTACGCACTTCCTTAACATAAAGACGTGGGAAACGTTATGAATCCCGTCCATAGAGGCTGGTAGCTGCAACTTATATGCTGTTCTTCCGACTCTTTCTGTGATTGTAAAAGGTTTCACATATCTCGGACTCAGCTTCCCTTTCCTTCCAAACCTCATCACTCCTTTGAATGGCGAGATTTTCAAAAACACATCGTCATTCACATTAAACTCCAATTCTCGTCTCCTTTGGTCTGCATAGCTTTTCTGCCGGCTCTGAGCTTAAAATTCGTTGTCTGATAATTGCAATCTTCTCCGCAGTTTGTTGCAAAATATCTGGACCAACTAATCTTGTTTCGTCGAGTTCGTCCCAATATAAAGGAGATCTGCACTTCCTGCCGTAGAGTGCTTCATAAGGGGCCATGCCAATAGTAGATTGGAAACTGTTATTATAGGAGAATTCCACTAACGGCAAATATTTGCTCCATGACCCTTGGAACTCCAAAACACATGCTCTCATCATATCCTCCAGAATCTGAATTGTTCTTTCTGTCTGCCCATCCGTTTGTGGATGAAAGGCTGTACTAAAACTCAATTGAGTTCCCATAGCTTTATGAAGACTTTTCCAGAAATTTGAAGTAAATCTGGGATCTCGGTCTTATACAATCGAGATTGCTACCCCGTGTAGTCTAACAATCTCCTGGATAAATAATTCAGCAAACTGATTCATTGTGAAGGTCATCTTTACCGATACAAAGTGGGCCGGCTTAGTTAATCGATCAACAATTACCAAGATTCCATCATATCCTCTTGTTGTCCTCGGCAGCCCGACAACAAAATCTATGAAAATCTGCTCCCATTTCCATTCTGGAATCGATAATGGTTGCAATGTCTCGGCTGGCCTTTGATGTTCTGCTTTAATTTGTTGAAATACCATACAGGCCTCAACAGGCTTTGCAACATCTCTTTTCATATTTGGCCACTAGAAGTGCTGCCTCAAATCTCTGTAAATTTTTGTACTTCCAGGATGTACAGAGAAGGTAGATGAGTGTGCTTCTGTTAAGATCTCCTTCTGCAAATCTTTATCATTAGGAACGTACCACCTGTCTCTGAATTTTAGGATACCATCTTTGGAATAATTAAATTCTGCACAATTATTAGATGCCTGTACAGATTTATGACTTTGACACTCTAGATCCCTCTGTTGTGCCTCTTTGATTTTATCAAAAATTGTTGGCCTTAGAGTTATAGCAGATAGCATAACTGATAAGTCAGAGACTATCTCAATTTCAGACCTTTGAATTTCTGCTTCCAATTTTACAGACATCGAGGAAATTGCAGATTGTGTCATAGTATACATTCTGCTCAGTGCGTCCGCCACTCGATTGGCTTTTCCTGGGTACTTTATCTCCAAATCATAGTCTTTTACAAATTCCAACCATCTTCTTTGCCTCATATTCAACTATTTCTAGGTGAAAATGTATTTCAGACTCTTGTGATCAGAGAATACTTCGCACTGCTGCCCATATAAATAATGCCGTCGTATTTTCAGTGCGAAAATCACTGCTGCTAACTCCAAATCATGCGTGGGATAGTTCTGTTCGTAAACTTTCAGCTGTCTGGAAGCATAAGCCACAACTTTCCCATCCTGCATTAAGAATCTGCCTAAACCTGTCTTGGAAGCATCACAATAAATGCTGAATTTTCTTTCTTCAATGGGCAATATCAATATAGGAGCGGTTGTCAATTTCTGTTTAAGCTTCTGAAAACTGTTTTCACATTCTTCAGACCACCAGAAATTCACATTTTTCCTGGTCAGGCGGGTTAAAGGAAGGGCTATTCTAGAGAAACTCTCAATAAATCTACTATAATACCCTGCTAAACCTAGAAAACTCCGTATGTCACCAACATTTTTAGGCTTTGGCCAATCAATAATAGCTTGAATCTTTGAAGGATCAACAGAAACTCATTCCTTCGAAATAACATGTCCAAGAAAATTAACTTGATCAAGCCAAAATTCGCACTTAGAAAATTTTGCATACTGTTGATGAAGCTTTAGAACTGATAAGACCATAGTTAAATGCTCCTCATGTTCTTTCTTAGTTTTAGAATAGACCAAAATGTCATCAATAAATACGATTACAAATTTCTCTAAATACTCGTGGAATACTCGGTTCATAAGGTCCATAAAGGCTGCAGAAGCGTTGGTTAAACCAAAAGACATCACTAGAAACTCGTAATGTCAGTACCTAGTTCGGAAGGTAGTCTTGGGAACATCTTCCTGTTTGATCTTCAATTGATAATATCCAGATCGAAGATCAATCTTGGAAAATACTCTTGCACCTTGGAGTTGATCAAATAAATCATCAATACGTGGCAGAGGATACTTATTCTTGATCGTCAACTTGTTCAATTCCCTGTAATCAATATACATTCTCAGAGATCCATCTTTCTTCTTTACAAAGAGAACCGACGCTCCCCAGGGCGAAAAACTAGGCCGAATTAAACCCTTATTTACCAATTCCGCCAAGCTATAATTTTAATTCTTTTAATTCCGTAGGAGCCATACAGTACGGATTCTTTGATACTGGTGCAGCTCCCGGATATAAATCAATTACAAACTCTATCTCTCGGTCTGGAGGTAACCCAGGCAAATCGTCTAGGAAAACTTCTTAAAATTTCTGAACAATTGGTACTTCCTGAAGTTTTACTTTGTTCTGCCTCTCGGTATCCATCATACTTACTGGATACCCAGTATATCCATTCCTCAATAGTTGCTGAGCTTTGATGGAGGATATCACTGACATAGTACTAGTAATCTCCACCGCTCGAAAAGAGTATTTTATACCATTCGGGGGTTGAAAACACATTGTTCTTGATCTACAGTCAATAGTGGCAAAATGCCTAAACAACCAATCCATTTCCAGTATAAGCTGGATCTGAAGACTGTCCGTCAAAGGTCGGAGGCCTGAGCCTCCTAAGCCGATCTCCACTCTGATCGCTCAAACCTCCATTGTTGTGATTTCCCCCTTGCTCTTCTCTATTTATAAGTCTTTCCAACAACTGAAATTGGCGATCACACAATTCAGTTAGTTAGTTGATGGCATGGTCTCTATTATCCATTTCTTTTCGTGGTTGCCCTCTTCGCATACTGCTAATTCTAAACAAATTTATAAACAATAAATTTCTAAAACAATAAATAAATGCTTAAACATACTTACAGTTGATGAAGATTATCCATGTTGCGGCTTGTGCTGTTAGGCAGTCTGCAAAAACAATTTTGACCTGGGCTCTGATACCACAACTGTAACGCCCCGAAATTTGGCCGTTACTGACTTAACTTTTCATAAAATCCATATGAAATTTTTTTTTTTTATGTGCATATTAAAACTAACTAAAAAAAACTTCAAAACGCGTGAGCTTCTTTTAGAAAATTTCGCACAAATTATGCATGAAATTTGGAAACAAAAATTATTTTTTTTTTTTGGTGGCACTGTTCATATGAACAGTCCCGGGCGATCAATCGCCCCCTACACTGTGGGCGAACCTTTTTCCCCCTTCTGGGGCGACTGATCGCCCCTTTTTGGGGTGATAATCGCCTCATCTTCTGGATGAGGCGATATAAAATTGTCTTTGGGGACGTTCCATCGCCCCCACTGTAACACCCCGAGAACCCACACATTCCCGGTGCGCTACAGTGCATCTACACACTACACACACACACACAAACACTTGACCTAACTAACTCAATTCAATACCCCTTTCGTTTTCAAATCATTTTCAAAAGAACATTTGTGAGTATGAAAATTTTTTGACTCGATTTAAAAAAAACAACTCGCGTACCGAAGAGGAAACACGAAGTCCTCAACATAAAACTACGCAGCGGTAAAGAAAACCATTTAAAACAATTTGAGATAAAACGATAAAACTTGAAATCCTAGGAAAAAAAAAATCCCACGCACCCCACAAACTACACAGTCCGGTCACAAGCACTCACGTCCCCACTCCGACACCCAGCGTACACCCTCGCGGTGCCGCACGTGCCAACTCAACGTCACTGTATCTCGCGCACGCTCACAGCGCCGCGTGCCCCACGCACCCTGCCTCTGTATAGCACGTCTGCGCACACGCCCTCACTCGGCGCCGCATGACCCGTGGCCACCCACAGGGCCGCGTGCCCCGCGCACCTGTGATCACGCCGCACTTCCACGCTCATCTACCTTTTTCTACCATTTACTGTTCACACCTCAACCTATTTCTTATCTCCTCGACTCCCAGCCTCTCTCCCGAAATTTCAACAGAGTAACGGCTAAAAACTGACTCCCAAAAATTTAAACCCTGCACACAATTCAGCATAATCTAACAATGTTTATCTATCCATCATCCAGAGAAATAACCATAACCAAATCAGAGTAAGAAGACGACGAAAATTCATCAAATACAAATGAAGAAAGTCTCTAGTATAGAGTAATATCATTCTCTAACATGAAAAATATCTGCGTACGTCACCAAAATCACACGCACTCCATATACTTATACGTTGACGCATATACAACAACCAATCCCATCCCCCGTACATAATCACCGCAAAAGAAAGAAAACCCACAAACCGACCAGGCCACAACCTACCATCTCCACGGGTCGGGTCGCCCTAACAAAAGTCCGCCATCCGGTGCCGCAGTCGCACGCCGTCAACCATCCTACGCCTCAGGACTAGGCACTCGAGGCTCACCAGCGGTATCGTCAGCACCTACACCACAGAACACAGAACACACAACATAAGCCTATCGCTCAGTAAGTAATGCGATATGAAAGTAAAAGGCGACAATGCAATCCTATCACATGCAGTCTCTACACTCACACTCATGTTGTCACATCTGTGACGCGTAGTGCAGCCGCACCAGGGTAAGAATGAACCTCACGCCACCTTACACCCTGACACGTCGCCACCGTCCCGGACTCCCCAGCAACGAGCCCCACAAGCTACACCCACGCATCACCACATGGCAACCACATCAGGGTAAGAGTGTACCTCGCGCCACTCTACACCCTGACACGTCGCCCCCGTCCCAGCCTCCCCAGCACGGGGCCACAGTTGCCACACACACACGTTTCGCGACAGCCCAGCCAGCCCACCCCTCGAGTAGGATCCGCGACTGGTGTTGCACCGGCCCACACACTAGTAGGATCCGCGGTACCACTGCCCATATCCTCACCGTCAACACATTCACGCCGCATGACGGCCCAGCCGGCCCACCCCTCGAGTAGGATCCGCGACTGGTGAAGCACCGGCCCGCACACTAGCGGGATCCGCGGTACCACCGCCATACGTCTCACCTCGTACATCAAAACATGCTAAAAATCATTTTCGTTCCCGCTTTTAAAAACACAATGCATGTCAAACAATACGCACGCACACCACAATCAATCACATAAACCTAAAGTTCTACAGTGTAGGCCCACTTGGGCAAAACACATGTATGCACTACTTACCTGGCGTCCTTAGCTATTCGATCCAACCCGATCGATTCTGTTTTCTTGAAATTCTAAAACATAAAGTTATAAGTTATCATTCACGATTTACAATTCTAATTCACAACCACCACATATAACCAAATCCACAAATTTCTATTTTTAAACACTAAATAAACAACCACAAAATCATCAAGTGTAACTCTATGCACTTAACTTCCAAATCAACAACTAAGCTAACCTATTCTCTTAACATCCATCAACCAGCATGAACACCATCTAATATCCAATATCCAAACATAATAGAACTCAAAAGATGTGCATATAACCTCTATCTCCAAACACCCATCATTCTATAATGCACAATCTAAAAATTGAAGTGCAATTCAAATAATTATCCCAAGGGTAGGTTATCATCCACACAACCTCAATCAACCACCCTAACAATTTAACACTTCAATCAATTTCAACCAAATAACTCAATATCAAGGAATTAAAATTGAAACCATCACAACTCAACTTTCGAAATTTGTCATAAATCTTGTCCAACTTCAAAAATTCACAAAAAATTGAATATAAGTCCAAATTCAATGATTTAAAATGGTAAGGGCTTCTAAACGAGTCTATTTCAACATGGTGAAATCCATTTGTCAAAAATCGAACTCAATTAATAGCAGAAAATCAAAAACCGAATCTGCCTGGAAATCGTTTCACAGTTTTTTTATTCAACTTTGAAAATTCATATCAAATCGTATATTTGGCCGAATTCGATGATTCGACATGTTTTGGAAACCTTATAAGGTCTAGTTTATGCTGGTGAAATCCATTTTCCAAAATCAAAGCATAATCAACGGCAGAAAAATCAAAACCGAATGTCAGCTGAAATTTTCCAGTTTTTGCACAATAACTTCTAAAATTCATAACTCATTCAATCCTTACCCGATTTCAACGATTCAAGATGCTACGTAACCCTAATTATGTCCACTTTGACGTGGTTTCATCCATTTGCCAAAAACCAGACTTGATAGATAGCAGAAATTCGAAAAAAACCGCAGCTGCCCAAAACCTCTTCACAGATTTTTTTTTTTTTTAATCAAACTTAGAAAAATCATATCTTCCTTTACAATCATCGAAACAACTCCATTCCAAAGCCAAAATTTTCCTTAAAGTATCTAATTCAACATACTATAACAGTTTTTAAAATGAACAACCGGAGCTCAGGTGAAAAATACCAAAACCTAGCTGCCCAATCCGAAACCCTAGATTTTTATTGGCCAAAACCAGAAAAGAAAGAGAAAACTTACCGAAATCGAAGAGAGGGCCGTTTTTCACGCAGGACAGAGAAGGAAGACGAATAGGAGAGGGAGCTGCGTTCTTCGGGGGAGGAAAAATGGACGAACTGGTTCCTCTTTCGTGCAAAACTGAGAAGAAATGAAACAAAAAAAGAGGAGAGGAAACACAAAAACAGAGAGGGAAGGATGCGGAAGAGAAGAAACAGGGAGGGGGAGGGAAGAAGGCTGCGGGGAGGGAGGTGAGTTGCTAGCAGAAGGAGTTTTTTATTTTTTTAATAATATAAATAATAATAATAATAATAATAAACCTAATTACTAAATCACCCTCAATCTCTAATTTTTTTTGTTAAACGGTCAATCAGTTCGCTTCCATTTAGAATTTTAGAATTTTCTCTTTTCCATTAGATTCAAAATAATCTTTTACTTAACGGTATAAATTTTCGTCTCTTGATTCCGAGTAAAACTCCGCCGTCTACCGATACGTAAATCCGAAAATCATTTTAATGAAAAATTTCAGGGTGTTACACCCACTAAGGCGATACATCGGCCCTTTTTCTGCGCCGTTGAGGCAATGAGACTCTCTTCCCCTGTATCTCAATTTTTCTTCATACCCCTTATTTTCCATCATCAAATTATACCCAACGTCATTTAAACTCCTGTAAAAAAATTATTTCTAAAGCATATCAAAAAACTAAAATCCCAAAATCAGACTCATTCATTTAACCAATCCAATACCAACCTAATTCGGAAATAGACCTCATAACTTATAAAATTATTTTGTCAAATCTTTAAAACTATATATATATATATATATATATACACATATATGCATTGTACCCAAAATACTTAGAGAACTGTCCACAGGTCAAAATCGCCCTAGCAGCTACAAGCACGCTCCATGGACGTTCCCCACCAACTACACTGTCAATCATCTTGAGGATTAACGTCCTCACCTGTAATGATATCACCTACACCACAAAGTGACTAATGAGCCTAACGCTCAATAGGTGATGTGAAATAAAGAATGCATGCTCATGAGTATGCTATGCTGTTCGTAAAATATGCAACTGAATTTGTTCTTTATTTCTTACATAACATAAGTTATTGGGGTACTAATTCTAGAGGAGAGATGGCCTAACTGATTGTCCCTCTAGCGGAACGACTAACTCGCTCTAGGGAAAGTGGAATGACATATCTAACAGTCCCTCTAACGGAACCGGTTCCTCTAACGGAACTACCATACTCAATTCCCTACCCACAATAACTATTTACGTATTTTTCTGTACCATATTCTTCTTGTTCTGTTTACATAAAAACGTATGCATAAAACCGTTTTCTATGATTTGAAAAAACTATGATGCATGAATGTATGTTACATACACATATCCTCAAGGTTGTAAACGTAAAGTAACATAAACAGATAAACAAATCCATCAAGAAACAAGAACTTATCATAATAAACTCGCAACCTAAAATTTCTACCCAACCGAAACTCTCGAAACTAAAGTTTCCAAATTCCTTATCTATCCATCAACCCCCTAACTCTTTGTGATGTAGGCCAATTGGCCAAAACGCATGCAAACATCACCTATCTCGTGTCTCGAGTTCGATTTCGACAATTTGCTCAGCTTCCTTTTTAACTTGCAAACCTATACGATTACATCGATTATCATCAATACCAAAACTCATTTCTACTAACAACCTATGGATCAAACTTAACACATTTCAAAACTTCATCAAATTGAAAGAACATATCCAAATAACCTTCTAAAACATCCAATTCATATATCTCAAAACATTTCACAATTAACACTATCATCCCATTAATCACCACACAAACCAAAAATGAAGGAAGAGGAAACCCGTTTTAATGCTTCATTTATGGTTTATCAGTTTACCACAAAACTCAAGTGAAACTCTACTTACCTTTGAGTTTAGAAGAAAAAATTAACTTTTAGTCTGGAAGGGAGATGCTGAAAATGGGCAGGCTTGGCGTGGAGAAGAAGCTCCAAATGAGGATTTAGGTTTTCTTTTCCATATTAAATACTTAAATGATATGTGTTAAAAACCTAACCTTTCTTTCATTTCCAAAATTACCCTTCACTTCATTTCTCTCTCCTCCAACGGGAAGGATTTCTTTTTCAGAGAAGTTTTCTTCTCTCTGTCGTCAAACAACAAGTTTTTGACTTTTTGACTTTTTTTTTTCTTTGTTTCTTTCTTTTCAACGCCAACACCCACTTGCATATCATTCTTCATCCTGAAATTTAATAATAATCTGACTAAACAACATGCGTATATATATATAAATTAAATTAAATCGATAAGATTTTTGGGTGGTACAATTTCAACCAATTAACTCAATATCAAGGAATTAAAATTGAAACTATCACAACTCAACTTTCGAAATTTTTCCATAAATCTTGTCCAACTTCAAAAATTCACAACAAATTGAATATAAGTTCAAATTCAATGATTTAAAATGCCAAGGGCTCCTAAACAGATCTATTTCAACATGGTGAAATCCATTTGTCAAAAATCGAACTCAATTAATAGCAGAAAATCAAAAACGGAATCTACCCGGAAATCGTTTCATAGTTTTTCATTCCACTTTGAAAATTCATATCAAATCGTATGTTTGGCCGAATTCTATGATTCGACATGTTTTAGAAACCTTATAAGGTCTAGTTTATGTTGGTGAAATCCATTGTCCAAAATAAAAGCATAATAAATGGCAGAAAAATCAAAACCAAACAGCCAGCTGAAATTTTCCAGTTTTTGCACATTAACTTCTAAAATTCATAACTCATTCAATCCTTAACCGATTTCAACGATTCAATGGCCAATTTAAACCTTAGGATGTCTAGTTTCTAATGGTTGTATTCATTTATTAAAACAACAGCAATAGCTCAGCCAAAATTTCCAAAACCGAAACATGCATAGGATTTAGCCCTAAATTTCAGATTTCCCCAATCTAAACAAATCATCAATTTCTTTCTACAATATTCATCGTTATGATAATATAGCATGATTAAACATCCAACATGGGAGAAAAATCCAGCAAAAGAAACCCATCAAGAATGACAACATAAATCTAACCTTGGATGTCCAAAAGAGAGCGAAGAATCGGTGGGGGAAATGAGGGATTGCTGCCCGTGATGGAGAGGGAGGAGAAAAAAAAATGAAGAATGGAGAGGGAGATGAGAAGTGTGGCCTACGTGGGGAGGAAGAAAGAAGAGAATGGAGGAAAAATAAAAAGAACATAGAGTCTTCACGCGGGAGAGAAAAAAAAAACAGGGAGGGAAGGAGGGAGGGAATGGCAGCCGAGAGAGGGTTTGTTTTTATTGATTTTTTTTTTTTTTATAATAATAATAATAATAAACCTAATTACCAAATCGCCCTCAACCTCTAATTTTTTTGTTAAACGGTCAATCAGTTCGCTTACAGTTGTAATTTTAAAATTTTCTCTTTTCCATTAGGTTCAAAATAATATTTTGCTTAACAGTATCAATTTTCATCTCTTGATTCTGACTAAAACTCCACCGTCTACCGATACGTAAATGTGAAAATCATTTTAACGAAAAATTTCAAGGTGTTACAAAAAGACCTCAGGGGTTGGTGTAGCACCCCTAGTGCCCCAAGTGCTTGAGATACCAATCGGGTGAATGCAGACTGAACTCGGGAAAGTGCTATAATTGCAATGAAGTTAGACGTTTAGCTAGAGATTGCCCGAATCCCAGAGTGACTCGGTGTTTCAATTGCAATGAGGTAGGCTATGTCACCAGAGATTGCCCAGCTCTGAAGAAGGGTCTGACGGACACAACAACGAGGGTATTCGCCATGATCGAGTCGGGCGATGATGACCAGCCAGCTGTAGTGTTAGGTGCTATACTGATAAATTCGTTACCTGCTTATACATTGATTGATTCTGGTGCGACGCACTTGTTTATTGCAACTACGTTCACGATCAAGCAAGAGGTATGACCTATAGCAACGGACTGTAGTTATGAAGTAATGTTGTCTTTTGGTGGGCATATGCATTCTAATCAAGTTGTACGAGTAGTGTAGTGTCGGTGGGAAGCAAAACTTTATTAGCCAATCTCATTATTATGGCATAACTGGATATGATGCGATATTGAGAATGAATTGGCTATTTAAGCACTACGCTACAATTGAATGCAGGACGGGAACAGTGAGTTTTCAACCCCCAGATGGTGAGAAGCACACCTTTTAGGCTGCGAGGAAGGCTCGGAAGATATTTGTCATGGTGCCTATCAGTGCTCATCAAGTATAGATTGGTGAGTTTTTTGGTTTTCTCGCTAATATTATAGATATGGAAATTCCCAGAGATTCAAGTGTAATAACTTAAAAATTTATGGAATTTAAATTAATTTTTCCGTTAGAGTTTTCGAGAGATTTTAACGAGAAGTTTATTTTATAAAACTTGAAATTTAGTTTGTAAAAGAATTTTTGAATTTTAAAGTCGGGCGAACGCAAATTTAACGGAAACACGGATGATTAAAACACGTGAGGGTGTTTTGGTAATTTGTATATGTTTAAAAATAAAAAAAATAAGTAAAAACTGAATGGCTTCATGAGGAAGTCACTTAGTTTCTCATTTGCTTGAGCTCCCGAAGTGAGAGAGCCTGAGCTCCCTTCTGCCGAACGACGATCAGGAGTGAGGGAGAGGTCGCCGGCAAACCGTTCTTCCCTCTTCCCTCCTCACTTTTCTTCCCCTCCTCCCGCGTAGGACAACCGGCTCTCTCTCTCGGTACGTATTCTCTCTTCTCCCTCTCGGTCTCGCTCGGTTCTGATGGCCGTGCGTGGAGTTTATTTTGTTTCTAAATTTAAGAGATTTTGTGCTATACTTTAGAACGATTAGACGTGAAATTCATGGTTTAATTAGTTGGTTGAGAAAATGCACAATTTTGGAAGAAAAACCGTGAGGGAGTGTGCTGTGAATTTAGGTTTTCTAAATTGGAAACTTCAAATTGTTGTTAGATTATGCTTAATAGGTTAGAATATGATGGATTGGTGAGGAATTGAATGGATTTTGTTGAAGAACCAAAAATGTGGAATTTTTGAATGAGGGGCAGATTCTGTTTTTGGGAATTTTGACTTGGTTACGGTTAATCATTTTAAATTTTCTTTTGGAATGTTAACTAGCTTATTAGTGGAGCGTTTACCCACTGAAATCGTGCGATTCTGATAACCAATGCAAAAGTTATGTACGTTGGAATTTTATGTCGCGTTTTAGATCGAGTCGGTTCGGTGATAAATTTTGGTTAGTTTGTGGTACGTTAAGTTAATGGTAGTGATTTTGAGTATGAGTTAAGTGTTCAGACAAGTTTTGACAGAAATTTTTTTATGTTTAGATTGAACCAAATTTTTGGGTGAATCGTGCACCAGGAAAACTTAGGACGCCAGGTAAGTAGTGCATGCATGTATTTTGCCCAAGTGGGCTTACACCGAGGAACATTAAGATTGTGTGGTTTGATTGCGATGTGCGTGCGTATTGTTTCACATGCATCATGTTTTGAAAAGGGTACGAAAATGGTTTTGAGCATGTTTTGAGTAAGAGGTGGAGGGACACATGACGATGGTACCACGGATCCTGCTCGGGGAGTGGGCCGGATTGTGTAGTGTTTTGTTTTGTTTTTTTTTTTTTTTTTTGTGAAAACTAGTAAAGCAAGACAATTATTATAAGCAAAAAGGAAAGGAAATCATGCAATTTAGATTAATTTGTTAAGATGAAACATTGTTCACTAATTCTCGGGTGTGTAACAATTCACTAAAAAAAAAAAAAAATGAGACACTAGTTTATCCTTGGTTTGCTTCACGGATTATAACAACAATGGAGCAATAATAAAGCATCAAATTAGGTTTAACATGCAGCCAAATTTCGTGCCTTGGAACAATTCTCAGCCATGCATAAAGTGGTCCCAACTATCAACATCAAACTTGCCATTTTTGGACACACAAAACTGGTTTTTTGCAAAGTATGTTTTTCTTTAACCAAAACAACAACTATTTGAATTTTAAACCACAACAAACCGAAAAAGGGCACATGCTTCAGCTACATAACATGTTAACTTAAGTTAAAAAAGTTATAGGCTCGGTCTTGTGCAAAGAAAACAGATCACAACATCAATATATAGCATACTATTCTCGGCAATGTCAAAAATAGAAAGTTCATGCTATTGTGTCTCGGATTTTAAGCAAACTTTAACCGAATCACATGTAACATTAAACAAGTCTAACATTCATTCTTAGCAGAGGATATAAGCATCAATAAGCATAAAAATGTTCATTTAAATCAAGCTGCAAGTTTCGGTTATTAGTGCACACATACCGGTTGTCAAAGAAAAACTAAACTTGAAACATGCGGTTTTCTAACAAAATGCATTAAACATTTTAAACCAATGCAACCAACAAGCTAATCATATGATTTTAAAGTTAAACATGCATGCTTAAGTACTTAACAAGACATGTGAGGTGCTGGAAATATTAAAACACAGCAAGAAAAAGTGTTGCACCCGAAATAGCAAAAGAGACAACAAGTACTAAAGTGGTTAACATTTGTTTAACCAAAAGGGGAAGGAAATTGCAGCCACGAAAATGGAGTCTAAGGGCAGATATTTCTTCATGCTTAGATGTCTAACAACTCAAGAAACATGCTGGAGATGATTTTAGCTCAAAGGAAATCGAAAATAAAACAAAGAAACCGCAAGCACAACAATAACCCGAATAGGTGGCAAAGAAACTCGGTTTTAGGTCTTAAGGTGCAGCCATCCAAATGAGTTTGGAAAACCAAACTAACTTGATTTCTAGCACTCCACGGGGCCCTCCTATGATCTGATACCAAATGTTACAGCCAATCTCCTGCTCGGTCACTAAAATGCATGAAAGAATCGGTTAGGCCCTCGGATCTCGGCCAAGCCGAGACACCCTTGAGAAAAACAACAAAATGAACGACCAAATGTGCTTTAAATGAAATGAAATTTGGTGTGAAATTAGTGGAGTGAGTGAGGTGTGTGATGGTGGTGGTCGTGGTCCAGATTGATTAGAAATGACAAACTTGTGCAAACAAACCCGCAAGTCGGCCGAAGAGACAATGTTATGTTCTCGGCAATCACAACCTTTCCATGGAAAGGCTCTCAACTTGGGGAACCGGTTTTGGCCACTTCCTTCTTGTTTCCTTCCCTTGAAAGGGAGGAGAGAAAAGTGGAACACAAGCTCGAGCAACAACCTTGAGTTGCCAAGCTAGGAGGCTACTCCTAATCGGTTCATGGAACCGAGCACTTACCTTGGATGGTGGTGGAAAACTCTCTCGGTTTCCTCTTAGAAAACATGCCGATGCTCATTAACTTTTTCCAAACAAAATACAAACACCAATGCTATGCTTATATAGGCCTAGGATGGAGGGTTTTAGGGCTGTGCTTTGGTCTTCAAAAACTTGGTGCAAAGAAGCTTGTAACCGGTTCCAAAGTGTTGTAGTGTGCGGCCGAGATGATGGCAGCCAAGTGGTCGATCAATGGCTTGTCATGGATCCATGTTTCTTCCACAAAAGGTAAAGGGGACAAGCATCTCAACTGGCAGCCCAATGGTGTGGCCAAATTGGGTAAAGTTGGCCACCACTTGCTGCCCTTTCTCCTTGGCGCATTTGCGGCCGAGAGTGGCATGTCTTGCATGCCCGATTGCTTCTTCAATTTAAGCCAAGCCCGAAGCTCATTCCATCATCTATCCTAACCATTCAATCTACTCCTAAATGCCTAATGCATGCACATAATAATAAGTTAAACAAGAAAACCAATGTTTGCCCAATAAGTTCAAAATAAAACATTACATAAAAGTTGGCTCGGGAAGACAAATTCCCTTAAGAGCTTCATGATCTTCAAGGGTGGCTTCCCGTGCAATGATGTGTCTCGGTTGCTCCATGTATTGAGCCTCCATGTCTTGAGCCTCCACTTCCCACCTTAGGCTTGCAACTTCCGGCTCCATTGAATCATAACCTGCACAAGAATCAAATGTGTGAGAATGTAGGTTAATTAAAGTGTGTGCTTGGACTTGAGATCGTGTGACGGGCCTATGGGGCACATCAGAGAAGTTCAGCATTTATTTTGATGCCTACAGGATAGGCTTGAGATGTGTTTTGATGCAAGGTGGGAAGGTGGTTGCCTATGCTTCCAGGCAATTGAAGGCCTACGAGCATAACTATCTCACATACGACTTGGAGTTAGCGACAGTAGTCTTTCCACTTAAGATTTGAGGCATTGTTTGTATGGGCAATAGTGCGAGATCTTTTCAGACCATCAGAGTTTGAAGTACATTTTCATGTGGAAGGAGCTGAATTTGCGACAAAGAAGAAGACTTGAGCTGGTTAAGGACTACGATGTGGAGATCAAGTATCATCTAGGAAAGGCGAATGTTGTAGCGGACGCCTTGAGCCGAGCGTCAGCTTCGACGTCTTCCATGATTTCAATGGTGCCTACCGAGCTGAGGATTGAGATGGAAGGATTTGGCTTAGAGGTGGTTTCTGATTTGGCAGCCACCCTTTCGGCGATGTCATTGAGGCCGACCATCTTGGACAGAATTAAGCAGGCCCAAGAGACTAACTCTGAGTGCAGTGGACTGAAGGCGGGTATGGAGACCAATTGTAACACCCCGATTTTAAAATCTCCAATTTCCCAACCCTAATTTAAAACCTTAGAAATTTTTTCTAAAATTTGATTTAAAATCGAGCGTTAAATTTTCAGCTTAAAACATTTTTTTAAAATCTTGAATAAAAATCCTTAAATGCGCAGAAGCTGAATAAAAACAATAGTTAAACTTATTCGAAATAAATGCAGAATCATAAATAATTCATAAAAAATTTAATAATAAAATTCTACATAATTTAATCGGAGTTAAAATAAAAACCGAAATACTTTTAAAACGAGAAATATAATATTTGTAACACCCCAAGAAACTCCGCGTTCCCGGTACGCTACAGTACATCTACACACTACACGCACTAACACTTGACATAACTCACTTAATTTAATACCCCTTTCGTTTTCAAATCATTTTCAAAAGAACAATTGTGAGTATGAAAAATTTTCGACTTGATTCGAAAACAACTCGCGTCCCGAAGACAGAACACGAAGTCCTCAACATAAAAACTATACAGCGGAAAAGAAAACCATTTAAAACGGTTTAAGATAAAACGGTAAGACTTGAAATCCTAGGAAAGAATCCAACGCACCCCTTGAACTACACAATCCGGTACCGCGCACTCACGTCCCCACTTCGACACCCCGCGCGCACCCTCGCAGTGCCGCACGTGCCAACTCAACGTCACCGTGTCTCGCGCATGCTCACAGCGCTGCGTTCCCTACGCACCCTGCCGCTTTACAGCACGTCCGCGTGCACGCCTTCACCCGGCGTTGCACGACCCGTGAGTACCCGCAAGACCGCGTGCCCCACGTACCTACGATCACGCCGCACTTCCACGCTCATCTACACTTCTCTAGCATTCACTGTACACATCTCAACCTATTTCATATCCTCTCGACTCCCAACCCCTCTCCCGAAATTTCGGCAGAGTAACTTCTAAAAACTGGCTATCCCAAAAATTTAAAACCCTGCACACAGTTCACCAAAACTAACAATATCTATCTATTCATCATCAAGAGAAATCACCATAACACAATCAGAGTATGAAGACAACGAAAATCCATCAATTTCAAACGAAGAAAATTCACAGTATAGAACAAATTCAGAGCTCATACATGTAAAATATATGCGTACGTCTCCAAAATCACACGCACTCCATATACACCTATACACTTACGCATATACAACTCATCTCATCGATTGTACATAATCACCACAAAAGAAAAATACCCGCAAACAAACAAGGCCACCACCTACCATCTCCACGGGTCGGGTCGCCCTAACAAAAATCCACCATCCGGTGCCTCGGTCGCACGCCGCCAACCATCTTATGCCTCAGGACTAGGCTCTCGAGGCTCACCAGCAAGATCGTCAGCACCTACACCACAGAACACACAACATAAGCCTAACGCTCAGTAAGTAATGCGATATGAAAGTAAAAGCTAACAATGCAATCCTATCACATGCAGTCTCTACACTCATAGTCATGTTGTCATATCTGTGACGCGCAGTGCAGCCGCACCAAGGTAAGGAGGAACCTCACGCCACCCTACACCCTGACACATCGCCACCGTCCCGGACTCCCCAGCAACGAGACCCACAAGCTACACACACGCATGACCACACGGCAACCACATCAAGGTACGGGTGTACCTCGAGCCACTCTATACCCTGACACGTCGCCCTCGTCCCAGCCTCCCCAGCACGGGGCCAAAGTTGCCACACACACACGTTTCGCGACAGCCTAGCCGACCCACCCCTCGAGTGGGATCCTCGACTGGTGTTGCACCGGCCCACACACTAGTAGGATCCGCGGTACCACTGCCCATACCCTCACCGTCAATTCACGCCGCATGACGGCCTAGCTGGCCCACGCCGCGAGTGGAATCCGCAACTGGTGAAGCACCGGCCCGCACACTAGCGGGATTCGCGGTACCACCGCCACACGTCTCACCACATACTCAAAACATGCTAAAAATAATTTTCGTTCACGTTTTTTTTTTAAATATGATGCATGCCAAACAATACGCACGCACACCACAATCAATCACATAAACCCTAAAGTTCTACGGTGTAGGCCCACTTGGGCAAAACGCATGCATGCACTACTTACCTGGCGTGCTAAGCTCGCTCGATGCACAGCTTCGCCAAAAAGTGTCTCAACCTAAAACACAAACAACCACTCACCAATATTTATCTCAAAATCCACCAAATAGCTAAAAATCACCTTCCTTAACTACACTCATGAAATTCCAACTAAAACGACCCATTGGTTTGGTTTGGCCGAAATCCAGCCCAAAATTCGGACGCGCATAACTATTGCGTCCGTTAACGGAATCGAGCGATTCAAATGGCTAAACGTCCCCTTAGGAACCTAGTCTAACATTTTAAGACGGATTTTAAAACGGTAAGCCGCAGATAGGCAAAAAAAGCCAAAAACCAAATCTGCCATTTTTATCAAATTTCACATTTTCACTTCTCCTCAACCAAAACTCATTCGCAACTGGTCTTATGCCTAAAAAACGGCTATGCTACTATCACAAGTCGAATTTCTACGAAAAACGCCGGCTAATTTGACTTGGACCCAAAATCCGTCATAAACTTTCGATGCGCATAACTTTTGCATCGGATATCGGAATCAAACGATTCTAGCGGCCATAGTTCCCTCTAACCACCTAATTTATCCCACAAAAATAGAATTTAAAACGATCAGCCGAACATAGGCTGAAACGGGCAAAAACAGAAGCTGTCCCAAAATAAAAACGTCCGATTCTTGATTTCAATTTGAATTTCACAACTTCTATACACAATTAGTCGCATTCCACTTATACATTCCGGCCAAGCTTGCCGGAATTGAAAGGAGGCCGAGCACCAAGCTCGGCCAACAACAGGGAAACTGACAGGGCTCGCCTTCGGTTTCCCCCTTCAAATTTTCGGCACTCCCTCCTCAACATTTCGGCCAAATTCACCGAAAATGGAGGGAGGTCGAACCTTACTCTCGGCCAAACCAGACAGGATAGCAGAGGGAAGGAGAGGGAGACTTACCGAGCAATGTTCGTTTTGCACACAACAGAAGAAGAGGGACTCCAGCGAGGTGCCCAAATCGTCGGTGGCATAATTGGTCGAAAACCCGCCCTTCGAAGTCGTCGGCCAAAACACTCGGCTCTCACTTCGGGAACTCGAGCTGCTGAAACCGAACGGCTTTATTGTTCGCAACTCGCACCTCACACTCACGCTCGTCGGCCGTCGATCGCAACTCTGACTTCGGCACACGATTGCCTTAGCTCCTCGGTCGTCTTTTCTCGGCACTCGGGTGCACTGCAGAATCGGCCGAATGGCTTCTTCCCAAAGCCATTCTGGTGTTTTCATTTTTTTTTTAAACAAATAACAATTTACCTAAACGCCCTCACGTGTTTTAATCTTCTGTAATTTCGTTAATTTCTCGACCTCCCGACTTTAAATTCTGAAAACCATCGCAAAAGTAGGCTTCGAGTCTTATAATTTAAATTTTCCCATTGAAATGACCGAGATGAAATTTAAAAACTTCAAAAATTAAAATTAAAATTCGAAATTTTCGGGTTATTACATCCCCCCCACCATATAAGAATTTTGTGCCCAAAATTTACGTACCAAATAAGTTGGGATAGTGCCGCTCTATGTTATCACGCCGCTCCCAAGTAGTCTCCTGTACACCATGGTTGCGCCACATCACTTTGACCCGCGGAATCTCCTTGTTGCGCAGCACCTTCACAGCTGATCCTAAGATCCTCACTGGTTGTTCCTTGTAGGACAGCGTTGGCTGTATCTCTATATCCTATTGCGGCACTACCTGAGAGGGATCGCGCATACACTTCCTTAGCATCGAGACATGAAAAACATCATGGATGGCATCCATCGACGTAGGCAACTGAAGCATGTATGCAGTTTTCCCAATCCGCTTGACAATCGGGAATGGTCCCATAAACCGAGGGTCGAGCTTCCCCCGCTTTCCGAACCTTACCACTCCCTTGAACGGCAAGACATTCAGAAAAACCTCGTCGCCCTTATCAAACTCCAACTCCCGACGTCTCTGATCAGCATAACTCTTCTGTCGACTCTGAGCCGCTTCAATCCTCTTCTGTATCACAGAAATCTTGTCGACAGTCTACTGTAAAATCTCAGGACCTATCAATCGGGCCTCCCCAACCTCATCCCAATATAATGGCGACCTGCACTTCCTTCTATAGAGGGCCTCGTATGGCGCCATACCAATGGTGGACTGAAAGCTGTTATTATACGAGAATTCCACTAGCGGTAAGAACTTGCTCCAAGTCGCCTGAAACTCTAACACACAAGCCCTGAGCATATCCTCCAGAATCTGTATAGTCCGCTCTGACTGTCCATCGGTCTGAGGGTGAAAGACCATACTGAAATCTAATCTGGTGCCCATAGTCTTATGCAGACTCCTCCAAAACTTGGACGTGAACCTTGGGTCTCGGTCCGAAACAATCGACACCGGAATCCCATGAAGTCTGACTATCTCCTGAATATACAACTGGGCAAACTGATCCATCGTATAAGTCATCCTCATAGGCAAAAAGTGAGACGACTTCGTCAACCTGTCCACAATCACCCAAATCGCGTCATGGCTTTTGGCAGTCCTCGGTAGTCCTACCACAAAATCCATGGTGATTCGCTCCCACTTCCTCTCCGGTATAGGCAATGGTTGGAGCATTCCAGACGGTCGCTGATGCTCCGCCTTCACCTGCTGGCGGACTACGCAGGCCTCAACATCCTCAGCCACTGCTCATTTCATGTTAGGCCACCAATAGTGCTACTTCAAATCTCTGTACATCTTACTGCTTCCCGGATGCACAGAGAAAGAAGATGAATGAGCCTTTGATAATATATCCCTCCTCAGCTCCTCATCCCTCGGGACGTACCACCTATCCTGAAATTTCAGAATCTCGTCCTCTGAATAGCTGAACTCAGAATCAAGCCTGGCCTCCATACTCGCCTTCAGCTCGCTACACTCCAAATCAGTCTCCTGAGTCTGCCTGATCTTGTCCAGAATAGTCGGCCTCAACGACAAGGAAGAAAGAGTAGCTGTCAGATCAGAAACTAACTTCAGACCAAAACTCTGCATCTCTGTCACTAACTCAACAAGCCGTATCGTAGTCATGGCAGAAGTCGAAGTTGTCACCCTACTCAAGGCATCTATCACCACATTCGCCTTCCCCGGGTGGTACCTGATCTCCACATCGAAGTCCTTGACCAGCTCGAGCCATCTTCTCTGTCTCAAATTCAGCTCCTTCTGCGTGAAAATGTACTTCAAGCTCTGATGGTCCGAGTAAATCTCGCACTGCCGCCCATACAGATAATGCCTCCAAATCTTGAGTGCAAATACAACGGCCGCTAATTCCAAATCGTGGGTGGGATAATTCTCCTCGTAAGCTTTCAACTGCCTAGAAGCATAGGCAATGACTCTACACTATGCATCAAAACACACCCCAAACCGATCCTGAAGGCATCATAATAAATGCAGAACTTCTCTCCTTCCAGGGGCAGTGTCAGTACAGGAGCCGTAGTCAACCTCTGCTTCAAAGTCTGGAAGCTGTCTTCACACCTGTCGGTCCATTCATACTTTGCATTCTTCTTGGTCAGCCGGGTCAAGGGGGCCGAGATCTTAGAGAACCCCTCAATGAATCTCCGATAATATCCAGCCAACCCCAGAAAACTGCGTATCTCGCTAGCACTGGTCGGCCGCGATCACTCCTTTACAGCCTGAACCTTCCCCGGATCAACTGAAATACCCTCAAAAGAGATCACATGCCCTAAGAAGTGAATCATGTCCAACCAAAACTCGCACTTCGAGAACTTAGCATACAGTGGATGCTGGCTCAAAATAGTCAATACAATCCTCAGGTGCTCCCTGTGCTCCTCCCCACTCTGCGAGTATATCAGAATGTCGTCGATAAACACAATCACAAACTTGTCCAGGTACTCCCTGAACACCCGGTACATCAGATCCATGAATGCTGTAGAGGCATTGGTCAACCCGAAAGACATAACCAGGAACTCGAAGTGCCCGTACCTCGTCCTGAAGGCCGTCTTCGGTACATCCCTCTCCTTCACCTATAACTGATGATAGCCGGACTTCAGGTCGATCTTACAAAACACTCGGGCACCCTGCAGCTGATCAAACAAATCGTCAATCCTTGGCAATGGATACCTGTTCTTCACCGTCAACTTATTCAGATCCCAGTAGTCAATACACATACGTAGGGATCCGTCCTTCTTCTTGACAAATAGAACTAGCGCTCCCCAAGGTGAAAAACTAGGACGTATAAATCCCTTATCTATTAGCTCCTCCAACCGAGCCTTCAGCTCCTTAAGTTCAGTAGGTGCTAATCTGTAGGGGTTCTTGCACACCGGCTCGGCACTTGGGAAAACATCTATCTCGAATTCAATATCCCTATTAGGGGGCAACCCCGGCAATTCATCACGGAACACCTCCGAGAACTCCTGCACAATAAGAATATCATGTATCCGAGCATCGCCCGGTGACCGGGCATCCTCAACATTTGCCAAAAATCCCTGGCAACCCATGCCCAACAGTCGTGGAGTCTGAAATCCTGGCAAGACCTTTACCTGCTTTAAATGTGTAGCTTTCCCCACCCGGGAGCCGGAAGTGAACCTCTCTAGTCCTGCAGTCAATCTCCGCATGATGTCTGAACAGTCAGTCCATTCCTAAGATCACCTCATAGCCGCTCAAATGGAGAATGACTAGCTCGGCATATAACTGCTTGCTCCCCACTGTCACAACATTGCTCCGCACCACCTGTTTGGAATACAAATGCTCCCCGGACGGCAAAGTCACATCATAATGTCGCTCGGCGGGACTGAACTCCAAGTTGGCCTTAACCACAAAGCTCGTCGACACAAACGAGTGCGTAGCGCCCATATCAATCAAAGTATAAGCTGCCACACCAGAAACAAAAATGTTACCTGCTATCATTGATGGCTGGGCAGCATCATCTGGCTCAAACAGGGCAAAGACCCTCGGTGTAACTCTGGTTGACGACCTGCTCACCGCTGGGCATCTGCTGGCAAAGTGTCCCACCTCATTGCAGTTGAAGCAGCGGTTCTGACGCGACTTCTGGCACTCTCTGGACATGTCGCCGACCTCGCCACAGTTATAACACCTCACTGGGCCCATCCTGCACTCGGCCAGGTGGCTCCTTTGACATTTCGTGCACACTGAAAACTGTGATGACCTGGATGTGTGCGTGTGAGTACGACTGCGGGGCAAACCTCGAGGGACGGCGTGACGTAACGCCTCGAGTGTAGGCGAATCCTGGGTCGTAGAGAGGGGGTCGTCACAGTCCCAAATTGCTTGGGGGAGTATATGGAAATGAAACATATGTAAGGAATTCCTCCCAAGATAGTAAGACGCGTTTTGGAGCACAATTGGCAACGGATTTCATAAGAACTCCGAAGGTAAAAGTGCTGTGGCGAGAGCAGTACCAGGTTGGGTGACCGACTGAGAATTCCTCGCCAAACAAATCCGTGAGGAGAGGATATTGGGATACGACCCAATCCCCAAAGCGGACAATATCTTACTGGGAAAAGGGGTCCCGACCCCTGCGGTCTCTTAGTGCTCCCCTGGTTGCTAGAACTGTCACTAGGCCTCTTCAGGCCTTTCTGCACAGATACCTCCCCGCTGGCCTGTGGCAGCGACTCTCTGAATAATCTGCGAGGCTGCTCTCTGGGTACCTCCTGATAACTAGGAAGCTTCGCCCGAGCCTCCTCAATGTCAAGTGCCTTTGCTACCACCTCCTCGTACGGCATGCCTCGGGTCCCCGCAATCCGCATGCCCATATAAATATCTGGCTTCAGGCCCTGCACAAACTGATATACCTTATTCTCATTGAGGCTCACCAAATGTCCTGTAAACCGCGACAAGGCCTCGAACTGCCATACATACTCAGCCACAGGGCCGGTCTGCTTCAACTGTGCAAACTCCACCATCTTCTGTGTCCTGACTGAATGACTGAAATACTTGCCAAAAAACACCGACCTGAACGCCTCCCAGATCATGGCCTCCACATCTCTCGTGGTCGCCACAGTATCCCACCAATGGCTCGCATCCTTGGCAAAATAAAATGTCGCACTAGAAACCCTGTCATGCTCCTCTACCTTGCCAAAACTCATCATCCTCTCCATACTCCATATCCACTTCTCAGCACTGAGAGGATCCAAAGATGATCCGTCAAAGGTCGGGGGTCTAAGTCTATGCAGCTTGCCACCCTCTCTGTCGGACGAACCCTGGGCGCTAGACTAACCCTGGTCGTCCCTGCTCATAAACCTCTCCAACTGCTGAGACTGACGGTGGACCAACTTGGTAAGCTACCGGATGGTATCATCCATGTCGCCCACAGCTCTAGGAGGCGCCTCTCGTCGTGGCCGCCCTCTACCTCTATCTCTCGCCTCTCCTGACATTTTCTACCTTTAACATAAATATAAAGCTCATATTAGTACTATAATAAATTCAAATCTAAACACTTACAGTTGTTGGAGTGCTCCCGTGCAGCGGCTGGCGGTGTTAGGTAATCCTCTGAATGACGTCGACCCCGTGGCTCTAATACCATAACTGTAACACCCCGAGAAACCCTGCGTTCTCGGTGCGCTACAATACATCTACACACAACACACACTAACACTTGACATAATTCACTTAATTTAATACCCCTTTCGTTTTCAAATCATTTTCAAAAGAACATTTGTGAGTATGAAAAATTTTCTACTCGATTCGAAAAAAACTCGTGTCCCGAATAGGGAACACGAAGTCCTCAACATAAAAACTACGCAGCAGAAAAGAAAACCATTTAAAACAATTTAAGATAAAACGGTACCGCGCACTCACGTCCCCACTTCGACACCCCGTGCGCACTCTCGCGGTGCTGCACGTGCCAACTCAACGTCACTATGTCTCGCGCACGCTCACAGCGCCGCGTGCCCCACGCACCCTGCCGCTGTACAGCATGTCCGCGCGCACGCCTTCATCCGTCGTCGCATGACCCGTGAGTACACGCAGGGCCGCGTGCCCAGCGTAGCTGCGATCACGCCGTACTGCCACGCTCATCTACACGTTTCTAGCATTCACTGTACACACCTCAACCTATTTCATATCCTCTCGACTCCCAACCTCTCTCTCGAAATTTCGCTAGAGTAACGCCTAAAAACTGGATATCCTAAAAATTTAAAACCCTGCACACAGTTCACAAAAACTAACACTATCTATCTATCCATCATCCAGAGGAATCACCATAACACAATCAGAGTATGAAGACAACGAAAATCCATCAATTTCAAATGAAAAAAATTCACAGTATAGAGCAAATTCCAAGCTCATACATGTAAAATATATGCGTACGTCACCAAAATCACACGCACTCCATATACACCTATACACTGACGCATATACAACTCATCTCATCGACTGTACATAATCACCACAAAAGAAAAATACCCGCAAACAAACAAGGCCACCACCTACCATCTCCACGGGTCGGGTCGCCCTAACAAAAATCCGTCATCCGGTGCCACGATCGCACGCCGCCAACCATCCTATGCATCAGAACTAGGCTCTCGAGGCTCACCAGAAAGATCGTCAGCACCTACACCACAGAACTCACAACATAAGTCTAACGCTCAGTAAGTAATGCGATATGAAAGTAAAAGCCGACAATGCAATCCTATCACATGCAGTCTCTACAGTCACAGTCATGTTGTCACATCTGTGACGCGTAGTGCAACCGCACTTGGGTAAGGAGAAACCTCACGCCACTCTACACCCTGACACGTCTCCACCGTCTCGGACTCCCCAGTAACGAGGCCCAGAAGCTACACACACGCATCACCACACGGCAACCACATCAGGGTAAGGGTGTACCTCGTGCCACTCTACACTCTGACACGTCGCCCCCGTCCCAACCTCCCCAGCACGGGACCACAGTTGCCACACACACATGTTTCGTGACAGCCCAGCCGGCCCACCCCTTAAGTGGGATCCTCGACTGGTGTTGCACCGGCCTACACACTAATAGGATCCGCGGTACCACTGCCCATACCCTCACCGTCAACACCTTCATGCCGCATGACGGCCTAGCCGGCCCACCCTACGAGTGGAATCTGCCACTGGTGAAGCACCGACCCGCACACTAGCGGGATCCGCGGTACCACCGCCACACGTCTCACCATATACTCAAAACATGCTCAAAATCATTTTTGTTCACGTTTTTTTTTAAATATGATGCATGCCAAACAATACGCACGCACACCACAATCAATCACATAAACTCTAAAATTCTACGGTGTAGGCCCACTTGGGCAAAATGCATGCAAGCACTACTTACCTGGCGTCCTAAGCTCGCTCGATGCACAGCTTCGCCAAAAAGTGTTTCAACCTAAAACACAAACAACCACTCATCAATATTTATCTCAAAATCCACCAAATAGCTAAAAATCACCTTCCTTAACTACACTCATGAAATTCCAACTAAAACGGGCCATTGGTTTGGTTTGGCCGAAATCCAGCCCAAAGTTCGGATGCGCATAACTTTTGCGTCCATTAACGGAATCGAGCGATTCAAATGGCTAAACGTCCCCTTAGGAACCTAGTCTAACATTTTAAGACGAATTTTAAAATGGTAAGCCGTAAACAGGCAAAAAATACCAAAAACAAAATTGCCATTTTTATCAAATTTCACATTTTCACTTCTCCTCAACCAAAACTCACTCGCAACTAGTCTTACGCCTAAAAAAAGTCTATGCTACTATCACAAGTCGAATTTCTATGAAAAACACCGGCTAATTTGACTTGGACCCAAAAGCCGACATAAACTTTCGACGCGCATAACTTTTGCGTCGGATTTCGGAATCAAACGATTCCAGCGGCCATAGATCCCTCTAACCACCTAATTTATCCCACAAAAACAGAATTTAAAACGATCAGCCGAACGTAGGCCGAAACGGCCAAAAACAGAAGGTATCCCAAAATAAAAACGTCGGATTCTTGATTTCAATTCGAATTACGCAACTTCTATACACAATTAGTTGCATTCCACTTATACATTCCGGCCAAGGTTGCCGGAATTGAAAGGATGCCGAGCACCAAGCTCGGCCAACAACAGGAAAACCGACAGGGCTCGCCATCGGTTTCCCCTTCAAATTCCCGGCACTCCCTCCTCAACATTTCGGCCAAATTCACCGAAAATGGAGGGAGGCCGAACCTTACTCTCGGCCAAACCAAACATGATAGCAGAGGGAAGGAGAGGGAGACTTACCGAGCAATGTTCGTTCTGCACACAACGGAAGAAGTGGGACTCCAACAAGGCGCCCAAATCGTCGGTGGCAGAATTGGTCGGAAACTCGCCCTTCGCGGTCGTCGGCCGAAACACACGGCTCTTACTTCGGGAACTCGAGTTGCTGAAACCGAACGGCTTTGGTTCGTCAGAATAGCAGCCCCTGTTCGCAACTCGCACCTAACACTCACGCTCGCCGGTCGTCGATCGCAGCTCCGACTTCGGAACACGATCGCCTTAGCTCCTCGGTCGTCTTCTCTCAGCACTCGTGTGCACTGCAGAATCGGCCGAATGGCTTCTTCCCGAAGCCATTCAGGTGTTTTCATTTTTTTTAAACAAATAACAATTTACCTGAACGCCCTCACGTGTTTTAATCTTCCGTAATTTCATTAATTTTTCGACCTCCCAACTTTAAATTCCGAAAACCATCGCAAAAGTAGGCTCCGAGTCTTATAATTTAAATTTTTCCGTTGAAATATTTCTCAAAACTTGGACCGAAACTAAATTTAAAAATTTCAGAAATAAAAATTAAAATTCGAAATTTCCAGGTTATTACAATATTTTAAATTCCTTTCTTGGGAAAATCAATGTCTTCTTCGGTATGCTCGTTTGCCAATGGAAAATTCTCGATCGCAACTAGTTCCTCCTTAAATAAAAAGCCACGTACATCACAAAATTATTTAAAATATGAGAATTAACTCAATAAGCAAAAATACGTGCAATGGTCAAAAATTTACATTTACTTTTACCGAATCCTGATTACAGAACAAGTTAGTACTTATACCCCAACCTTAGACTTAGCCATTTAATTGTCGTTCAGCCTTTGTCAACTTACTTTCGGTCAAGTTCACCATCTCATTGTCGTTCAGACTTTTGCTATCAGATATTTTCCGTCAATTCCATCATTTTCATGCACATACAATATGTTCTACCAATTTTATCTTTATACTATTCTAAGTCAATGCCGAAACATTCGTGCTCAAATATCAACTCATGTAATAAAACAATTATAAGAAAATAATATAATTTCTTGTGATGTAGGGCCAAAGCAAAAACATGAAAAAACTGTATTTTTACTTACTTGAATTCCGAGCGGTATGGTTATCGGGATTTGTTTACTATTCCAAATAATATCCTACTCAAATAGAATCTTTGGTATTAAATTTCTGCTTAATAAATCCAATTTCAAAGAAATTTGAACATAAATTCCTTACGTTGTTCTCTTGGGTCGGATCGGGTTGATTGGATCGGTTTGGATGACTTCTGGGATCTTTCCTACCTAATTCGAATGTCTAAATTAAAATCCTACTTAATTAATTCCAACTTAAAAGAATTTGGACAGAAAATCCTTACCGGTTTAATCTTGGATCGGTTCGGTCTGATTCGATTTGAAACTTTGTTTGGGTTCGGTTCGGGTCAACTGGGTCGATTACTGTCAATTGGGTCGATCTAGGTTAACTAGGACGATCTTGGTCAACTGGCCGATTCGGGGTCAATTGGGTCGATTCGGGTCAACTGTGCCAATCTGGGTCAACTGGGTCGATCTGGTTTGGTTCGGCTGGACCTTCTAAAAATACCGGTTCTGGTTTTTAAATAAAACCAACTCTTTCCCTTTTCCTATTCTACCGAGAGAGAGAGAGTGTGCGAGAGATCGAGAGTGAGCGAGAGCGAAACCGAGAGGGACAGAGCAAAGGAGAGCTTACGCTGTCGAGGGAAATCCTTTGATCGAAGGGTGCTCTCTGTTGTCGCGAAGTGAAGCTCAATTGAGAGGGGTTTTGCTGTGTCGGAGAAGCTTGTCGCGTCGGAGGTCGGGGTAAATACTCCTTCTCTTCGTGAAGGACTCCGGAGTGAGAGCTGATTTGCTTTTCTCCTTCATGAGTACCTTTTTTTATAGTAGAGGTTTGCACCCCGCTCCTCCAAGATTTTCGGGTTTCTCTCGAATTTCCTGGCTGTTATCTGATTGGCGCGGGATTTTTGGTCGAGTGGTTATTCAGTTAGATCCTGAACACTTCCCTCATAACGTCAACGTTCATCCAGGATTTATTGCTAAAAATCAGCAATCCGATCTATAAATCGGATTTTCAAAGATATTATCTTAATGGAAATCCAATTTTCTTCTCTACCGGGATGATTTTTAGGATAGGTTCATTGGATTTGTTTCCTAAAATTAGGGCTGTGATTTAAAAAATTTGAATTTGAATTTCCAGATTATGTTTGATTTGCAAATTTTAAATTTTTAAATTTGAATATTGAATTTATTTGGAAATTTATAAATTTTGAATTTAGAATTTTTTTTTTTGAATTGAAAACTCTAACTGTTATAATTTTTCCTCATTAAAAGAAATTTCGTACTCGAAATTTAAATAGTTATCTGAAAAGTTCCTAATAGGCTTTTATTATTTCTTATTCTCTTTCTTAGGTTTCTTCTTATACATTCAATAACACTAATCCTTACATCATCCTCGAGTTTGTAGGTTAAGGCTTACTAAGCTTTCGTTGCGTCACTCTTGATTAATAACTATATTTATTTATTCCTAAATATTCTCATTCATATGCTTATGCTTATGCTTTCTTTATTTGGTCAAGAATTAATATTTAACTCCTATATATCGTTAAACCCCAATATCAAATATATTAATATTGATATAATAGTTGTGATTCTTAAATATTTTTGTCATCCAAACTTATTATCGGCCTAATATCCAATTTCTTAAATTTTAAATGAATATTTCTCTATTATACTATTCAATTTCTATTTCAAGTAATCTAAACATATAATTTCTAAATTCATACATAGAATTAGCCATTTTTATTCTTTTATTATTATTATCATTTTCATTATAACCTTACAATAATAATAGTTTTTCCAGTAAAATCTAGCGTGCGTGTTTTTCTTTGGTTGTTATTATTCAAAACTATGTACTAAATGTAAATTTTATTTTTAAGATTCTCAAATTTGTGTTTTTTTTTATCTATATCCTCAAGAATTTAATGATTGATCAATAAAATCTAAATTCTAAATTTTCTCGAGTAATGAAGGTTCTAAATTGAGTATACATAATTGTCATGCATATATTGTAATACCTTAGAAAATTTCAGATTTTAAATTTAATTACTGAATTTTTAATTTAATCTCGGTTGTCGTTCTTAAAAATATTTTAACAGGTAGATTAAATTATAAAATTTAGAGTTTATTTTGTGATGGTTTTTGGAAGTTAAAGTCGGGAGGACGAGAACTTAACGAAGTTACGGACTATAAAAACACGTGAGAGTGTTTTGGTAATTTTATTATTTTAATTATTTTACAAAATTAAAATTTTATAAAACAACTGAACGGCTTTCACGAAGCCGTTCAGTGTTCGGGTTTTTCGCCAGTGCCGATAGCAAACGCGGGAGAGAGGGCGATCGAGAAGCTCAGTTTTGGTCTTCGGTCGGTGGACGACGGGCGCGGGTTTTGAGTAGAATAGCAGTCGAGTATTGCTTCTCCAACGAACCGAGGTCGTTCGGTTTCAACAGCTCGAACCCTAAAGGGAGAACCGAGCGTGTTCTACCGACAACCGCGTGGAAGGGCCCCCATTCGGTTCTGTTGCCGGCAGCCGAGTAGTCGGATTTTATTTTTCTTCCATTCCCCCACCTGAGTGCAGAGCGACACCACTTTGTAAGTCTCTCTCTCTCTCTCTCTCTCTCTCTGTTGTTCTGTCTGGTATGGCCAAGACAAAGGTTTAGCTTCCCTCCCTTCTTCTGTAAATTTGGCTACAATGTTGAGCGGATTAGGAGGGTGAGTGTGTGTGTTAGCCAGTGGACAGTAGGAGACCGGTGAGAGGGAGAGAAACTGAGGGAGAAGGTTGAGCTAAAATTCGGATTTTTGTTCTTGAATTTCTGATTTCTGGTTAGATTGTGCTTAATAGGTTGAAATGTGAGTGTTCGGTGAAGAAATATGCGAGATTGGATCGAAGTTGAGAGTTCGGCTATTTTTTGTATAAAAACAGATTCTGTTTTTGGCTATTTTGGCCTGGCTGCGGTTGATCGTTTCTAATTCTGTTTTTGTGGATTAAGCTAGGTTATTAGAGAAACGTATGGCTGCTAGAATCGTTCGATTCCGATATCAGACGCAAAAGTTATGCGCGTTGGTAGTTTATGTCGGATTTTGGTCCGAGTCAAATTAGTGAGTGCCTTCCGTAGGGTTGTGACGTGTGATAGTGGCATGGCCATTTTTGATCGTAAGAGACTAGTTTGAATGAGTTTTGGTTGAAGAAAATAAAAATGTGAAATTTGATAAAAAGGGCAGATTTGGTTTCGGGATTTTTCATCCTAGCTATAGTTTACTGTTTTAAAATCCATTTTAGTGTGTCAAACTAGGTTCCTAAGGGGACGTTTAGCCACTTGAATCGTTCGATTCCGTTGACAGACGCAAAAGTTATGCCCGTCCGAACCTTAGGCTAATTTTCGACCAAACTACATTGGTGACCCTTTTTAGTTGGAATATCATGGTTTAGTTAAGGAATGTTATTTTTAGCTTATTTGGTGAATTTTGAAGCGAAGATTTATGAGTGATTGTATGCGTTTTAGGTTGAGGCAATTTTGGCGAAGCTGTGCGTCGAGCGAGCGTAGGACGCCAAGTAAGTAGTGCATCCATGTGTTTTTCCCAAGTGGGCCTACACTGTAGAACTTTAGGGTTTATGTGATTGATTGTAGTGTGCGTACGTATTGTTTGTCATGCATCATATTTTAAAAACGTGAACGAAAATTGTTTTGAGCATGTTTTGAGTATGTGGTGAGACGTGTGGCGGTGGTACTGTGGATCCCGCTAGTGTGCAGGCCGGTGCTTCACCAGTTGCGGATTCCGCTCGAGGAGTGGGCCGGCTGGGGCATCATGCGGCGTGAATGTGTTGACAGTGAGGGTGATGGGCAGTGGTACCGCGGATCCAACTAATGTGTGGGCCAGTGCAACACTAGTCGCGGATTCCGCTCAAGAAGTGGGTCGGCTGGGCTGTCGCGAAACCTGTGTATGTGACAACTGTGGCCCTGTGCTGGGGAGGCTGGGACGGGGGCGACGTGTCAGGGTATAGTGTGGCACGAGGTACACGCTTACCCCGATGTGGTTGCCGTGTGGTGATGCGTGTGTGTAGCTTGTGGGCCTCGTTGCTGGGGAGTCTGAGACAATGGCGACCTGTCAGGGGGTAGGGTAGCATTAAGTTCCTCCTTACCCTGGTGCGGCTACACTACGCGTCACAGATGTGACAACAGGAGTATGAGTGTAGAGACTACATGTGATAGGCTTATGTTGTGTGTTCTATGGTGTAGGTCCTGACAATATTGCTGGTGAGCCCCGAGAGCCTAGTCTTGAGGCATAGGATGGTTGGCGACGTGCGATCGAAGCATCGGATGGCGGATTTTGTTAGGGCGATCCGACCCGTGGTGGTAGTAGGCGATAGTGGATTTATTATTTTATGTCGGGTATTTGTGCAGATAGAGGAGTTTGTATAGACGTCGATTTTCTGGGATTGTATAGAGTGGTTGTAGTGGTTTGGGGACGCGTACGTATTGTTATATGTTAGAGTATGATATTGCTCTATACTGGGGACTTTCCTCATTTGTATTTGATGGGTTTTCGTTGTCCTTAAACTCTTATTTTGTTATGGTGATTTCTCTGGATGGTTGATAGTTAAATATTGTTGGTTTCTGGTGAACTGTGTAGGGTTGGGAGTCGAGAGGATATGGAATAGGTTGGGATGTGTACAGTGAATGCTAGAGAAGTGTAAATGAGCGTGGGAATGCGGCGTGATCGCAGGTGCGCGGGCACGCGGCCCTGCGGGTGCTCACAGTCGTGCGGCGCCGGGTGAGGGCGTGCGCGCAGACGTGCTGTACAGTGGCAGGGGGAGTGGGGCACGCGGCGCTGTCAGCGTACGCGAGACCCAGTGACGTGGAGTTGGCATGTGCGGCACTGTGAGAGTGCGTGCGGGGTGTCGAAGTGGGGACATGAGTGCGCGGTACCGGATTGTGTAGTTCGAGGGGTGCGTTGGATTTTTCCTAGGATTTCAAGTCTTACCGTTTTATATCAAACTGTTTTAAATGGTTTTCTATTCCGCTGCGTAGTTATTATGTTGAGGACTTCGTGTTCCCTCTTCAGGACGCGAGTTATTTTCGAATCGAGTCGAAAATTTTTCATACTCACAAATGTTCTTTTGAAAATGTTTTGAAAACGAAAGGGGTATTAAATTGAGTGTGTTATGTCAAGTGTTAGTGTGTGTAGTGTGTAGATGTACTGTGGCGCACCGGGAACGTGGGGTTTCTTTGGGTGTTACATGTACAGCGGCAGGGTGTGTGGGGCCCGCGACACTGTGAGCGTGCGCGAGATGCGGTGATGTTTGAGTTGGCGCGTGCGGCACCGCGCGCGTGCGAGCGGGGCATCGAAGTGGGGACGTGAGTGCGCGGTATCGGATTTGTGTAGATCGAGGGGGTGCGTTGGACTCTTACTTAGGATTTCGAGTCTTCTCGATTTAGTTTGAACTATTTTTAAATTGTTTTCTTTCCGCTGCGTAGTCTTATATTGAGGATTTCGTGTTCCCTCTTCGGGACGCGAGTAGTTTTCGAGTCAAGTCGAAAAGTTTTCATACTGACAAATGTTCTTTGAAAATGTTTTGAAAACAAAAGTGGTATTAATTTGAGTAAGTTGTGTCAAGTTTCAGTGGTGTCATAGAGTGTAGTGTGTAGATGTACTGTAGCGCATCGGAAACGTGGAGTTTTCCTGGGGTGTTACAGTTATGGTATTAGAGCCACGGGGTAGACGTCATTCAGAGGATTACCTAACACCGCCAGCCGCTGCACGGGAGCGCTCCATCAACTGTAAGTGTTTAGATTTAATTTTAGTTTAAGACTAATGTGAGCTTTGTATATTGTAAAGGTAGAAAATGTGTGGAGAGACTAGGGGCAGAGGTCGACCACGATGGGAGACACATAAAGCTGTGGGCGATATGGATGATACCGTCTGGTAGCTTACCGAGTTAGTCCCCCGCAAGTATCAACAGCTAGAGAGATTTATGAGCAGGGATGACTAGGGTTAGTCTGGTGCCCAGGGTTCGTCTGACAGAGGGGGTGATAGGCTGCACAGACTTAGACCCTCGATTTTAGACGAGTCATCTCCAGATCCTCTCAATGTTGAGGAGTGGATGCGGAGCTTGGAGAGTATGATGGACTATGCTAAGGTAGATAACCATGACAGGGTAACCAGTGCGGCATTCTATTTGGCCAACGATGCTCGCCATTGGTGGGACATAGTCGGGACCATGAGAGACGTGAGTCGTGAACTGAAAGAGTCTAAGACTGTGTCTTTCGGTAAGTATAGCCATGCTATCAGAACTCGTAAGAGTGTGGAGTTTGTGCAGTTGAGGCAGACAGACACAATGGCTTAGTACGCGAGACAGTTCTAGACGCTGTCGCAATTTGCATGGTATTTGGTGAGCCTAGATGAGAACAAAGTACACAAGTTTGTGCAGGCCTAAAACCTGATGTATATATGGGCATGCGCATAGCTGGAACGCGAGGGGTGCCTTACGAGGATATAGTTGTGAAGGCTCTAGACATTGAGTAGGCTAGAATAAAGTTGCCCAGTTACATAGAGGCGCCTAAGGAGCAGCCTAGAAGATTTTTCAGAGAGTTGTTGCCTCAGTCGAACGGGGAAGAGTCATCTCAGCAGAAGGGCCTGAAGAAGCCTAATGATACCTCTAGCAGCAGGGGAGCAACAAATGGCGCAGGGGTCGGGACAGTCCCCTTTATGTCCTGAGTGTCAAAGGAGTCACCCCGGCGAGTGTAGAATGGACTTGGGCCGATGTTATAAGTGTAATGAGACAGATCACATTGCTGGAGATTTCCCGAAGACGAATCCGATTCGATGTTACAACAACAACGAGTTAGACCACTTTACAAGGGACTGTCAAGCTACGAGTAAGACTTCAACGAGAGTACCCCCGAGGGTCTTTGCCCTCATCGAGCTAGACGAGGTCGGACAACCTCCAGTAGATTTAAGTATGACTTACACTAGCTATATAGATCTTAGGATCTAGTATTAGTATTTGGGGAGTTTAGAGATGGGTTATTTAGAATGATTATGAATAAGGGAGACGTGGAAGTTAGGTTCCATTAAGGAAAAACCAACATTTATAGAGAAACGTAGTTTAACAAAAGGAGTCTTGAGACGAATTAGTTATGGTTAGTTAGGATTATGAGGATTATACTTAGCAAGGTAATTATTGAGGACATTGGTGAATCGGACTAGGGTTGAGGACTTAGGAATTGGGGGATTTGAGATAAGGATGTGAATTCATTTGACATCAAGTTTGCAAGAAAGAAAATATTTGGGTGAATCCTTGCCCGTGGCCAAGGGAAGTATTCAAAAATCTGAGTCTAGATGGGCAAAAGAGGGATAGCGGGGAATGTCATGTAGATTTTTTTTCAAGTAAACTTACAAGTGAGATTGAATCAAGAGATTTCAAAGGGTTCAACTTGCAATTGACGAAGTTGAAGCTGATGAGTATGTGAGCGATTTAAGATTTTGGGTGAATAGTTTAGAGTGACTTAACTTTAGACCTAAGGACTTGATTGTATTTGGGGGCGATCAAGATTAGAGTTGGACAAATTGAGTGTCGTGGACGTAGTTATGAGAATTACATTCGAGGATATAATTGGAGAGTTAATGACTGAGCAAATTTTGAGGACGGGATTCTGAAATTTCGGGATAGGTGGTACGTCCCGAAGGATGAGGAGCTGAGGAAGGACATATTATCAGAGGCCTATTCGTCTTCTTTCTCTGTGCATCCCGGAAGCACTAAGATGTACAGGGATTTGAAGCAGCATTATTGGTGGCCTAACATGAAACGAGCGGTGGCTGAGTATGTTGAGACTTGCGTTATCTGCCAGCAGGTGAAGGCGGAACATCAGCGACCGTCTTGGATGCTCCAACCATTGCCAATACCGGAGTGGAAGAAGTAGCGGATCACTATAGATTTTGTGGTGGGACTGCCGAGTACTGCCAAGGGCCATGATGCTATCTGGGTGATTATGGACAGATTGACGATGTTGTCTCACTTTTGCTGGTGAGGATGACTTATACCATGGATCAGGTTGCCCAGTTGTATGTTAAAGAGATAGTCAGACTTCATGGGATTCCAATGTCGATTGTTTCGGACTGAGACCCCAGGTTCGCGTCCAAGTTTTGAAAGAGTCTGCATAAGGCTATGGGCACAAAGTTAGATTTCAGTATGGCCTTTCATCCTCAGACCGACGGGTAGTTAGAGCGGACTATACAGATTCTGGAGGATAAACTCAGGGCCTGTGTATTGGAGTTTCAGGCGGCTTGGAGCAGGTTCTTACTGTTAGTGGAATTCTCGTATAATAACAGTTATCAGTCCACCGTTAGGATGGCGCCGTACGAGGCCCTCTATGGAAGGAAGTGCAGGTCGCCATTATATTGGGATGAAGTTGGGGAGGCCCGATTGGTAGGTCCTGAGATTTTACAACAGACTACTGACAAAATTTCTATGATACGGAAGAGGATTGAAGTGGCTCAGAGTCGACATAAGAGTTATACTGATCAGAGGCGTCGGGAGTTAGAGTTTAATGAGGCCGACGAGGTATTTCTGAAGATCTCGCCGTTCAAAGGAGTGGTGAGGTTCGGAAAGCGGGGGAAGCTCAACCCTCGGTTTGTGGGACCATTCCCGATTGTCAAGCGAATTGGGAGAACTGCGTACCAGCTTCAGTTGCCTGCATCGATGGATGTCATCCATGATGTTTTTCATGTCTCGATGCTGAGGAAGTATGTGCGTGATCCCTCTCAGGTAGTGCCGCAACAAGATGCAGAGATCCAGCCGACGCTGTCCTACGAGGAGAAGCAAGTGAGGATCTTAGGATCAGCTGTGAAGGTACTGTGCCACAAGGAGATCCTGCTGGTCAAAGTGTTGTGGCGCAACCATGGTATGGAAGAAACTACTTGGGAGTGGCGTGATGATTTGGAGAGGCAGTATCCCAACTTATTTGGTACATAAAATTTTGTGGACAAAATTCTTTTAAGGTGGGAGGGATGTAATACCTCGGAAAATTTCAGATTTTAAATTTAATTACTGAATTTTTAATTTAATCTCGGTTGTCGTTCTTAGAAATATTTTAAAAGGTAGATTAAATTATAAAACTCGGAGTCTAGTTTGTGATGCTTTTTGGAATTTAAAGTCGGGAGGATGAGAACTTAACGAAGTTACGGACGATAAAAACACGTGAGGGCGTTCTGGTAATTTTATTATTTAAATTATTTTACAAAATTAAAATTTTATAAAACAGCTGAATGGCTTTCACGTAGCCATTCAGTGTTCAGGTTTTTCGCCAGTGCCGAGGCCGAATGTGGGAGAGAGGGCAATCGAGGCGCTCAGTTCTGGTCTTCGGTCGGTGGACGACGGGCCCGGGTTGTGAGCAGAACCGCAGTCGAGTATTGCTTCTCCGACGAACCGAGGTCGTTCGGTTTCAACAGCTCGAACCCCCGAAGTGAGAGCCGAGCGTGTTCTGCCGACGACCACGTGGAAGGGCCCCCATTCGGTACTGTTGCCGGCAGCCGAGCAGTCGGATTTTAGTCTTCTTCCATTCCCCCACTCGAGTGCAGAGCGACACCACCATGTAAGTCTCTCTCTCTCCCGCTGCTGTTATGTCCGGTTTGGCCGAGACTAAGGTTCGGCGTCCCTCATTTTTTCTGTGAATTTGGCTGCAATATTGAGTGGATTAGGAGGGTGAGTGTGTGTGTTAGCGGGTGGACAGTAGGAGACCGGTGAGAGGGAGAGAAACCGAGGGAGAAGGTTGAGCTAAAATTTAGATTTTTGTGATTGAATTTCTGATTTCGAGTTACATTGTGCTTAATAGGTTGAAATGTGAATGTTTGGTGAAGAAATTTGAGAGATTTGATCAACGTTAAGAGTTCGGCTATTTTTCGTATTAAAACAGATTCTATTTTTGGCCGTTTTGGCATGATTTTGGTTTATCGTTTCAGATTCTAACGTATGGCCGCTGGAATCGTTTGATTCTGATATCCGACGCAAAAGTTATGCGCGTCAGAAGTTTATGTCAGATTTTTGTCCGAGTCAAATTAGTGATCAATTTTTGTAGGGTTGTGACGTGTGATAGTGGCATGGGGATTTTTGATGCGTAAAACTAGTTTGAATGAATTTTGGTTGAAGAAAATAAAAATGTGAAATTTGATAAAAGGGGCAGATATGGTTTCGGGATTTTTAAACCTAGCTACGGTTTACTGTTTTAAAATCCATCTTAGTGTGTCAAATTAGATTCCAAAGGGGACGTTTAGTCACTTGAATCGTTCAATTCCGTTGACGGACGCAAAAGTTATGCCCATCCGAACCTTAGGCTGGTTTTCGACCAAACTACATTGGTGACCCGTTTTAGCTGGAATATCATGGTTTAGTTAAGGAATGTTATTTTTAGCTTATTTGGTGAATTTTGAAGCAAAGATTTATGAGTGATTGTTTTCGTTTTAGGTTGAGGAATTTTTGGCGAAGCTGTGCGTCGAGCGAGCGTAGGACGGCAGGTAAGTAGTGCAATCATGCGTTTTGCCCAAGTGGGCTTACACTGTAAAACTTTAGGGTTTATGTGATCGATTGTAGTGTGCGTGCATATTGTTTGTCATGCATCATATTTTAAAAACGTGAACGAAAATGGTTTTGAGCATGTTTTGAGTATGTGGTGAGACGTGTGGCCGTGGTACCACGGATCCTGGTAGTGTGCGGGCCGGTGCTTCACCAGTCGCGGATTTCGCTCGAGGAGTGGGCCGGCTGGGGTGTCATGCGGCGTGAATGTGTTGACAGTGAGGGTGATAGGCAGTGGTTCCGCCTATCCTACTAGTGTGTGGGCCGGTGCAACACTATTCACGGATTCCACTCAAGAAGTGGGCCAGGGGCTGTCGCGAAACGTGTGTGTGTGGCAACTGTGGCACCGAGATGGGGAGGCTGGGACGGGGGCGACGTGTCAGGGTGTAGAGTGGCGTGAACCCTTATGTGGTTGTCGTGTGGTGTTGCGTGTGTGTAGCTTGTGGCCCTCGTTGCTGGGAAGTCTGGGATGGTGGCGACGTGTCAGGGTGTAGGGTGGCGTTAGGTTCCTCCTTACCCTGGTGTGGCTACACTACGCGTCACAGATGTGACAACAAGAGTGTGAGTGTGGAGACTACATGTGATAGGATTGCATTGTCGGCTTTTTACTTTCATATCGCATTACTTACTGAGCGTTAGACTTATGTTGTGTGTTCTGTGGTGTAGGTGTTGACGATATTGCTGTGAGCCTCGAGAGACTAGTCCTGAGGCATAGGATGGTTGGTGGCGTGCGACCGAGGCACCAGATGGCGGATTTTGTTAGGGCGACCCGACCCGTGGTAGTGGTAGGTGATAGTGGATTTATTATTTTATGTCGGGTGTTTGTGCAGATAGAGAAGTTTGTATAGACGTCGATTTTCTGGGATTGTATAGAGTGGTTGTAGTGCTTTGGGGACGCGTACGAATTGTTATATGTTAGAGTATGATATTGCTCTATACTGGGGACTTTCTTCATTTGTATTTGATGGGTTTTCGTTGTCCTTAAACTCTGATTTTGTTCTGGTGATTTCTCTGAATGGTTGATAGTTAAATATTATTAGTTTCTGGTGAACTTTGTGCAGGATTTAAATTTTGGGATAGTCAGTTTTTAGCCATTACTCTGTCAAAATTTCGGGAGAGAGGTTGGGAGTCGAGAAGATATGGAATAGGTTGGGATGTGTACAGTGAATGATAGAGAAGTGTAGATGAGCGTGGGAATGTGGCGTGATTGCAGGTGCGCGGGGCCCGCGGCCCTGCAGGGGCTCACGGGTCGTGCAGCGCCGGGTGAGGACATGCGCGCGGACGTGTTGTGCAGCGGCAGGGTACGTGGGGCCCGCGGCGCTGTGAGCGTGCGCGAGATGGGTTGATGTTTTAGTTGGCGTGTGCGGCACCGCGAGGGTGTGCGCGGGGCATTGAAGTGGGGACGTGAGTGCGCGGTATCGGATTTGTGTAGTTCGAGGGGGTGCGTTGGACTCTTTCTTAGGATTTCGAGTATTGTCGGTTTAGTTTGAACTATTTTTAAATTGTTTTCTTTCCGCTGCGTAGTCTTATATTGAGGATTTCGTGTTCCCTCTTCAGGACGCGAGTGGTTTTCAAGTAAAGTCGAAAAGTTTTCATACTGACAAATATTCTATGAAAATGTTTTGAAAATGAAAGTGGTATTAATTTGAGTGAGTTGTGTCATGTTTCAGTGATGTTGTAACACCCCGAGAAAAAAAAAAAAACCCGCGTTCTCGGTGCGCTACAGTGCATCTACACACTACACACACTAACACTTGACATAATTCACTCAATTCAATACCTCTTTCGTTTTCAAATCATTTTCAAAAGAACATTTGTGAGTATGAAAATTTTTCGACTCGATTCGAAAACAACTCGCGTCCCGAAGAGGTAACACGAAGTCCTCAACCTAAAACTACGCAGGGGAAAAGAAAACCATTTAAAACAATTTGAGATAAAACGATAAGACTTGAAATCCTAGGAAAGAATCCCATGCACCCCACGAACTACCCAGTCCGGTCCCAAGCACTCACGTCCCCACTCCGACACCTCGCGTACACCCTCGCGGTGCCGCACGTGCCAACCCAACGTCACTGTATCTCGCGCACGCTTACAGCGCCGCATGCCCCACGCACTCTGTCTCTGTACAGCACGTCCACGCGCACGCCCTCACCCGGCGCCGCATGACCCGTGTGCACCCGCAGGGCTGCGTGCCCCGCACACTTGCGATCACGCCGCACTTCCACGCTCATCTACCTTTTTCTAGCATTTACTGTTCTCACCTCAACCTATTTGATCGACTCCCAACCTCTCTCCTGAAATTTCGACAGAGTAACGGCTAAAAACTGACTATCCCAAAATTTAAACCCTGTACACAATTCACCATAATCCAACAATGTTTATCTATCTATCATCAAGAGAAATCACCATAACCAAATCAGAGTAAGAAGACAACAAGAACCCATCAAATACAAATGAAGAAAGTCCTCCAAAATACTACAACTCCTCTATACAATCTCAAAAGATCAATGTCTATACAACCCCGCTATCTACACAAATACTCAGCATGAAATAATAAATCCACTATCACCTACCACCACCACGGGTCGGATCGCCCTGACAAAAATTCGCCATCTGGTGTTCGGGTGCACGCTGCCAACCATCCTACGCCTCTGGACTAGGCTCTCGAGGCTCACCAGCAGTATCGTTAGCACCTACACCACAAAACACACAACATAAGTCTAACGCTCAGTAAGTAATGCGATATGAAAATAAAGGCCGACAATGCAATCCTATCACATGCAGTCTCTACACTTACACTCATGTTGTCACATCTGTGACGCGTAGTGCAGCCGCACCAGCGTAAGGAGGAACCTCACGCCACCCTACACCCTGACACGTCCCCACCGTCCCGGACTCCCCAGCAACGAGGCCCACAAGCTACACACACGCATCACCATACGGCAACCACATTAGGGTAAGGGTGTACCTCGCGCCACTCTACACTCTGACACGTCGCCCCCGTCCCAGCCTCTCCAGCACGGGGCCACAGTTGCCACACACACACGTTTCGCGACAGCCCAACCGGCCCACCCCTCGAGTAGGATCCGCGACTGGTGTTGCACCGGCCCACACACTAATAGGATCCGCGATACCACTGCCCATATCCTCACCGTTAACACATTCACGCCGCATGACGGCCCAGCCAGCCCACCCTTCGAGTAGGATCCGCGACTGGTGAAGCACTGGCCCGCACACTAGTGGGATCCGCGGTACCACCGACACGCGTCTCACCTCTTACATCAAAACATGCTAAAAATCATTTTCGTTCACGTTTTTAAAATATGATGCATGTCGAACAATACGCACGCACATCACAATCAATCACATAAACCCTAAAGTTCTACAGTGTAGGCTCACTTGGGCAAAACACACGCAAGCACTACTTACCTGGCGTCCTAAGCTCGCTCGACGCACAGATTCGCCAAAAGAAAGCCTCAAGCAAAAACACAACCAAACCCTCATCTGTACCTATCTCAAAATTCACCAAATAGCCAAAAATAACCTTCCTTAACTACACTCATGAAATTCCAACTAAAACGGTCCATTGGTTTGGTTTGGCCGAAAACCAGCCCAAAGTTCGGACGCGCATAACCTTTGCGTCCGTCAACGGAATCGAACGATTCAAGTGGCTAAACGCCCCCTTAGGAACCTAGTTTAATATACTAAGACGGATTTTTAAAACGGTAAGCCGCAGATAGGCGAAGAACGCTAAAAACCAAATCTGCCACCTTTATTAAAATTTCACATTTTCACTTCTCTTCAACCAAAACTCACTCCCAACTAGTTATATGCATCAAAATGGCTATGCTACTCTCACACGTCGAATTTCCACGAAAAACGGTCACTAATTTGACTTAAACTAAAATCTGGCATAAACTTCCGACGCGCATAACTTTTGCGTCGGATATCGGAATCGAACGATTCCAGCGGCCACACGTTCCTCTAACAACCTATTTTTAACTCGCAAAACAGAATTTAAAACGATTAACCAAAACTAGGCCAAAATGGCCAAAAACAGAATCTGCCTCTAACCTAAAAATAGCAGAAAATTTAAATTCGATCCAATTTCGCAAATTCTTTCACCAAGCAGCCGCATTCCAGTCCATTATGCATAACTCATAACAATTTCGAAGCTTCTCGATCAGAAAGCTCGAATGGCAGCAAAACTTCCCTGGTTTTCCTCTCGAAACCAGGACACTACCAGCTCTCCTCTCCCCCACCCTTTATTCTTGCTGCAATTCCTCCATACCATGGCACAACAAGCCGAGCCTCTAGCGCGCCCATCCCAGCCCTCCTCACACCAGGAATCGAGCTCAAACCAGGCGAGAGTTCGGAAGTAACCGAACTCCCCACTTGCTGGCGGAAAAACGAAAAAGGCAGGGCAGTTTACCTTGGGTCTTCGGCACGGGAATGGCTGGATTACAAGTCGTTCCCGGTTTGTCGGAGCCCTTTATCCACGTCGACTGCCGAAATCCTTCTCCTCCAGTCGTCGGCCATCGTCGGAGCTCGAATCTCTCCCGCGTCTCCTTCCCTCTCGGCTCTCTCAGGTGCACAGAGGAAACAACTGAATGGCTTCATCGCGAAGCCATTCGGGTGTTTACAATTTTATTTTATTTTTTTTATTATTTTTTTTTTTTATTACAAAATAAATACAAATTACCAAATTGCCCTCACGTACTTCAATCGTCCGAAATTTCGTAACTTCCCGACCTCCCGGCTTTAAATTCCGAAAACCAATCGCAAAAGTAGGCCTCGAGCCTTATAATTTAAATATTTTCCGTTGAAATATTTCTCAAAAATCCGACTGGGATCAAACTAAAAATTTCTAAAAATTAAAGATAAAATTCGAAATTCCCGGGTTATTACATTAAAACTTTTGAAAATTTTCTTAGATTTAACATTCCAACATATTTTCCATCACAAGATACTAATCACTTTTATTACTTACTGATCATCTTTGATTTCATCAAACTTTTTCCTATACCAAGATAATTATAAATTCTCACATCATTAAATTTTTCTTCTTTGAGTTATTTTCTAAGATGATATCCATTTCCTAGAGTCATGATCAAATCTAGTCACTTGAATATAACTCTACACATAAATTTCATGACTTTCCATTGATTCCTTAAAGCCTCAAAATAATATATAATATCATTTTTATGTCTTCGAGTAATTTAAAACATACGTAACCGAATAACCACTCAGGTATAATCTTTGAATTTTTGAACTAAATTATACAGCATACTCCAGCATCCTTTATTTCATTAGCTTCTCATTGATTGACTTTATCCACAATCATAGTTTCTTAACTCAAATTCTACTTCTAAGTACTCAAACAATATTTTTAGTAAATTTTCATATAATATAAATCTTATCGACAATTGTTACTATAGACATGAATTCACTCATACGTGTCAATTGGGCAATTGCGTTCATAATGACTAGGATAGATATCTCGTATCTAGAAACTAGCAATTCGCCCTGTTAATCCTCTGGGGCCAAATAACTCAATTTTCTTTCATTAACTGAGTTAATGGATGAGTTCGTTATAAAACTTGAGAAAATAGGTGTACTCCAAAAAAAGATTCATAAGTGGTAGTTAATGGAGTTGAAGTTATCAATTTCTAACGAGTAGGTATCTTCATTTAAGCATCTTTAAATTTATGTTCATCATTCCTTGTCTCGTATAATATTCTCAAATTAATCCATAATATTACTTTATCTCTTAATTTAAGAATCTTTAATTTGAGAATGTGACTTTTTTTTTAATTACTCAATCATCCAATCGTGATTTGTTCGTATCTTAGGCTGAGTTCTATTATGCGTATTTTAGGCTTTATTTAATTCTAAGGAAAGTTATTGATCGAGATCAAGTCTTTTAATTGAGAATAATTATTTTATCTTTAGCGATCTACATCATAATAATAACTCCAAATTCATAAAACTTGTACTAAAATACAACTTATAATAATTTGAAATCACAAATAAATACGTCAAATTAAAAAAAATATATATTAAACTTCAAAACCATATTTAAGATTTTATAAAAGCATTTATAAGAAAAACAATAAAAAAATGTCTTACTTAAAAATATATTACAAAATAATCAAACATATTTTTATCAAAATATAAATTTTAATCACTTACTTGCTGGTCGACGATCTTCCAGGTGCACGCGAGCATATAGATAAGTCTATAGAATCGTTTTATAAACCTGATTGCTCTGATACCAAACTGTAATGCCCCGACTTTAAAATCTCCAATTTCCAAACCGTAATTTAAAACCCTAGAATTTTTTTCCAAAATTTGATTTAAAATTGAGCGTTAAATTTTCTGGAATAACCCGGAAATTTCGAATTTTAATTTTTAATTTTCAGAATTTTTTTTTTTAGTTTAATCTAGGTCGGAGTTTTGAGAAATATTTCAACGGGAAAATTTAGATTATAAGACGCGAAGCCTACTTTTGCGATAGTTTTCAGAATTTAAAGTCGGGAGGTCAAGAAATTTATGAAATTACGGACGATTAAAAACACGTGAGGGCGTTTAGGTAAATTGTTATTTGTTAAAAAAAAAAATTAAAACACCCGAATGGCTTCGGGAAGAAGCCATTCGGATGTTTTCACCGTGGACCCAAGTGCCGAGAGGAGACAACCAGGAGCCAGGGCAATCAGGTGCCAGAGTCGAAGCTGCGACAGCCGACAAGCGCGAGTGTGAGGTGCGAGTTGCGAGCAGGGGCTGCTATTCCGATGAAACAGGGTTGTTCGGTTCCAGCAGCTCGAGTTCCCGAAGTGAAAACCGAGTGTTTCGGCCGACGACAGCGAAGAGCTAGTTTCCGGCCAATTCTGTCGCCAACGATTTGGGTGCCTTATTGGAGTTCTTCTTCTCCCATTCTGTGCAGAACGAACATCGCTCGGTAAGTCCCTCTCTTCTTCCCTCTACTGTTCTGTCCGATCTGGTCGAGAGTGAGGTTCGGTCTCCCTCCAGTTTCGGTGAATTTAGCCGAAATGTTGGGGAGGGGAGTGTCGGGAATTTGAAGGGGGGGAAGGGAAACCGAAGGTGTTCCCCTGTCAATTTTCCCCTGTTTTGGCCGAGCTTGGTGCTCGGCCTCCTTTCGATTCCGGCAAACTTGGCCGGAATGTATAAGTGAAATGTGACTAGCTGAGTGTAGGAGTTTGTGAAATTCGAAGTTCAAAATCAAGAATCGGACGTTTTTATTTTGGGGCAGCTTCTGTTTTTGGCCGTTTCAGCCTATGTTCGGCCGATCATTTTAAATTCTGTTTTTGTGGGATAAAATAGGTTATTAAAAAGATGTATGGCCGCCGGAATCGTTCGATTTCGACATCCGACGCCAAAGTTATGCCCGTCGGAAGTTTATGCCGGAATTTAGTCCAAGTCAAATTAGCGAGCGTTTTTCGTGGAAATTTGACGTGTGAGAGTAGCATAGCCATTTTGATGCATATAACTAGCTGGGAGTGAGTTTTGGTTGAAAAGAAGTGAAAAGGTGAAATTTTAAATAAAGGTGGCAGATTCGGTCTTTAGCGTTCTTTGCCTGTCTGTAGTTTATCGTTTTAAAATCCGTCTTGGGATATTAAACTAGGTTCCTAATAGGACGTTTAGCCACTTGAATCGTTCGATTCCGTTGACGGACGCAAAAGTTATGCGCATCCGAACGTTGGGTTGGTTTTCTGCCAAACCAAACCAATGGACCGTTTTAGTTGGAATTTCACGAGTGTAGTTAGAGAAGGTTATTTTTGGCTAATTGGTGAATGTTGAGATAAATGCTGATGAGAAATTGGTTGTGTTTTAAGTTGAGGCTTTCTTTTGGCGAAGCTGTGCGTCGAGCGGGCTTGGGACGCCAGGTAAGTAGTGCATGCGTGTGTTTTGCCCAAGTGGGCCTACACTGTAGAACTTTAGGGTTTATGTGATCGATTGTAGTGCGCATGCGTATTGTTTGACATGCATCATATTTTTAAAAACGTGAACGAAAATGATTTTTAGCATGTTTGATGTATGAGGTGAGACGTGTGGCGGTGGTACCGCGGATCCCGCTAGTGTGCGGGCCGGTGCTTCACTAGTCGCGGATCCTACTCGAGGGGTGGGCTGGCTGGGCCGTCATGCGGCGTGAATGTGTTGAAGGTGAGGATATGGGCAGTGGTACCGCGGATCCTACTAGTGTGTGGGCCGGTGCAACACCAGTCGCGGATTCTACTCGAGGGGTGGGCCTGCTGGGCTGTCGCGAAACGTGTGTGTGTGGCAACTGTGGCTCCGTGCTGGAGAGGCTGGGACGGGGGCGACGTGTCAGGGTGTAGAGTTGCGCGAGGTACACCCTTACCCTGATGTGGTTGCTGTGTGGTGATGCGTGTGTGTAGCTTGTGGGCCTCGTTGTTGGAGAGTCCGGGACGGTGGCGACGTGTCAGGGTGTAGGGCAGCGTGAGGTTCCTCCTTACCCTGGTGCGGCTGCACTACGCATCACAGATGTGACAACATGAGTGTGAGTGTAGAGACTGCATGCGATAGGATTGCATTGTCGGCTTTTACTTTCATATCGCATTACTTACTGAGCGTTAGGCTTATGTTGTGTGTTCTGTGGTGTAGGTGCTGACGATACTGCTGCTGAGCCTCGAGTGCCTAGTCCTGAGGCGTAGGATGGTTGGCGGCGTGCGACCGCGGCACCGGATGGCGGACTTTTGTTAGGGTGACCCGACCCGTGGAGATGGTAGGTTGTGGCCTGGTCGGTTTGTGGGTTTTTCTTTCTTTTGCTGTGATTATGTACGGAGGATGAGATTGGTTGTTTTATATGCGTCAGTGTATAGGTGTATATGGAGTGCGTGTGATTTTGGTGACGTAGACATATATTTTACTTGTTAGAGTATAGTATTTTTCTATATTGTGAACTTTCTTCATTTGTATTGGACAGATTTTCGTGTCTTCTTACTCTGATTTGGTTAGGATGATTTCTCTGGATGATGGATAGGTAAATATTGTTGGATTCTGGTGAATTGTGTGCAGGGTTTAAATTTTGGGATAGTCAGATTTTAGCCGTTACTCTGCCGAAATTTCGAGAGAGAGGTTAGGAGTCGCGAGGGTATGGAATGTGTTGAGATGTGAATAGGAAATGCTAGAGAAGTGTAGATGAGCGTGGAAGTGTGGCGTGATCGCAGGTGCGCAGGGCACGCGACCCTGCGGGTACTCACGGGTCATGCGACGTTGGGTGAGGGCGTGCGCGCAGACGTGCTGTACAGCGGCAGGGTGCGTGGAGCACGCGGCGCTGTGAGCGTGCGCGTGACACGGTGACGTTGAGTTGGCACGTGCGGCACCGCGAGGGTGCGCATGGGGTTTTGAAGTGGGGACGTGAGTGCGCGGTACTGGGTTTTTTTGTAGTTCGAGGAGGGAGTTGGATTCTTTTCTAGGATTTCAAGTCTTACCGTTTTATCCTGGCTGTTTTAAATGGTCTCCTTTTCTCGCTGCGTAGTTTTTATATTGAGGATTTCATGTACCCTCTTCGGGACTCGAGTTGTTTTCGAATCGAGTCGAAAATTTTTCATACTCACAAATGCTCTTTTGAAAATGATTTGAAAAAAAGGGAAAGGGGTATTAAATTGAGTGAATTATGTTAAGTGTTAGTGTGTATGTAGTGTGTAGGTGTACTGTAGCGCAACGGGAACGCAGGGTTTCGCGGGGTGTTACATTTTCAGCTTAAACATTTTTTTTAAATTTTGAATAAAAATTCTTAATTGCGTGGAAACTGTAGTTAAAACAATAATTAAACTTATTCAAAATAAATGCAAAATCATAAATAATTCATAAAAACTCTAATAATAAAATTCAACAAAATTTATTTAGAGTTAAAATAAAAACCGAAATACTTTTAAAATTGAAACATAATATTTTAAATTTCTTTCTAAGGAAAATCAACGTCTTCTTCTGTATGCTCGTTTGCCACGGAAAAATTCTCGATCGCTGCTAGCTCCTCCTTAGATAAAAAGTCAGAAAAATCAACGTCTTCTTCTGTATGCTCGTTTGCCACTGGAAAATTCTCGATCGCAGCTAGCTCCTCCTCAGATAAAAAGTCACCGAGATCACAAAATTATTTAAAATATGATAATTAACTCAACAAGCAAAAACACGTGCAATGGTCAAAAATTTATATTTACTTTTACCGAATCCTGATTACATAATTAGTTGGTACTTATTTCCCAACCTTAAACTCAGTCATTTCATTGTAGTTCAGGCTTTATCAATTTACTTTCGGTCAAGCTCACCATCTCATTGTCGTTTAGGCTTTTGCTATCACGTCAGTACCATTAATGTTTAAGCTCACCATCTCATTGTCGTTCAGACATTCGCTATCAAATATTTTCCGTCAATTTCATCATTTTCATGCACATACAATATGTCATACCAATTTTATCTTTATACTATTGTAAGTCAATGCCGAAACATGCATGCTCAAATATCAACTCGTGTAATAAAATAGTTCTAAGAAAATAATATAATATCTTGTGATGTAGGGCCAAAGCTAAAACTTGAGAAAACTGTATTTTTACTTACTTGGATTCCGAGCGGTATGGTTATCGGGATTCGTTTACTATTCTAAATAATATCCTGCTCAAATAGAATTTTTGATATTAAATTTCTGCTTAATAAATTTAATTTCAAATAAATTTGAACATAAATTCCTTACGTTGTTCTCTTGGGTCGGATTGAGTTAGTTGTATGGGTTCAGATGACTTCCAGGATCTTTCCTACCTAATTTGAATGTCTAAATTAAAATCCTACTTAATTAATTCCAACTTAAAAAAATTTGGACAGAAAATCCTTACTGGTTTAATCTTGTATCGCTTTGGTCTGATTCGGGTTGAAATTTGGTTTGGGTTCGGTTTGGGTCAACTGTGCCGGTCTAGGTCAACTGGGCCGATTGGTCAACTGGGTCGATCCGGGTCAACTAGGCTGGTCTGGGTCAACTGGGCCGATCCAGGTCAGCTGGGTCAATTCGGGTCAACTAGGCCGATCTTGGTCAACTGGACCGATTCGGTTTTGTTTGAACAGCTAAACTTAATTCTTTCATTAGATGCTATTCTTGACCTAAATTCGTTGCACCATGGGTCATCTTATTGAGCTTCTCCAATTTTCTCAAAAATTGACGGATTCAGAGGTACGGCTGATAATTCTACTGCCACATTTGAAACTAGCTCCAAAGTAAATCTCTGAAATTTCGCATTCAACTCTTTAGTCATCTCGGCATGCATTGCTGAAACTGAGGTCGAAATCTGGTTTAATGCGTCGGCCACTACATTGGCTTTGCCGGGGTGGTATTTGATTTACATGTCGTAGTCCTTCACGAACTCCAACCATCGCCTCTGCCTCATATTCAGCTCCTTCTGAGTGAAGATTTACTTCAAACTTTTGTGATCTGAATATATCTCACACTGCTGTCCAGAAAGATAGTGCCTCCAGATATTTAGCGCGAACACGACTGTCGCTAACTCCAAATCATGGGTTGGATAATTTCACTCATAGGGCTTTAATTGCCTTGAAGCATAAACGATCACTTTTCCATTTTGCATCAAGACAAAACCCAATCTGATTCTGGAAGCATCACAATAAATACTAAAATTCTCATCCATCACCGGAAGTGTCAATACTGGAGCTGTAGTCAATTTTTGCTTCAGTATCTGGAAACTGTGCTCGTAGTATTCTGACCATACATACTTGACTTCGTTTCGTGTCAGACGAGTTAGGGGTGCTGCAATCTTTGAAAACCACTCAATAAACTTCTTGTAGTAGCCAAGTAACCTCAAAAAGCTTCGAATCTCGCTGACATTCTTTGGTTGAGGCCATTCATTGATCGACTGTATCTTAGCTGGATCCACCGATATCCCTCCCCTGGAAAGCACATGTTCAAGGAAATGGACCTTATCAAGCCAGAACTCGCACTTGGAGAATTTTTCATGCAGCCGACGCTGCTTCAAAGTCTCTAGAACCATCTTCAAATGCTCTTTATGTTTTTCTTCATTACGAGAGTAAACCAAGATATCGTCGATAAATACAATGGCGAATTTATCTAGATACTCTTGGAATACCCGATTCATCAGTCCATGAAAATGGCTGGGGCGTTTGTCAGCCCGAGCGACGTCACAAAGAATTCGTAGTGCCTGTATCTAGTCTGAAAGGCTGTCTTCGAGATATCCTGTGATCTGACCTTTAGCTGGTAATACCCCGATCTCAAGTCTATCTTCGAGAAAATCCGATCTCCTTGGAGTTGATCAAATAAGTCGTCTATCCTCAGCAACAGATACTTATTTTTTATGGTTAGTATATTCAGCACCCTGTAGTCAATACACATTCAGAGCAATCCGTCTTTCTTCTTTACAGATAGGACTGGCGCGCCCTATGGTAAAAAGCTCGGGCGTATGAACTTCTTTTCCAACAGTTCTTCCAATTGCTTTTTCAACTCTTTCAATTCTAGAGGAGCAATATTAGCTCTGCACCGGGATATGTGTCAATCACAAATTTGACTTCTCGGTTTGGGGGTAAACCAGACAAATCGTCTAAGAACACATAAAGAAACTCACGAACTACCACAATATCTTGTGGTTTTGTCTCCCCGTGAAATTGAGTATCTAAAATTGTTGCAAGAAAACAAAAATGCTCACCCATTAATAATCTCCGAGCCTTGATGAGTGCCATTACGGATAACTTCATCACATTCTTCATAGCTTGCAACGAATGTTTTGCACCACCTGGGGGTTGAAAATTAACGGTTCCAGCCCTGCAATCAATCGTTGCGTAGTGACAAAACAACCAATCCATGCCCAATATCACGTCATAGCCAGTTATCCCCATCACAATCAAATCAGCAAGCATACTCCTAGTCCCCACTGAAATGACACTATCACACACTACTTGATCAGAGTGCATGCGCTCACCAAATGGTAACCTTACTTCATATGTACACCCGGCTGGTTTAGCCCATAAATTTACTTTCACCACAAAAGCCGTAGCAACAAAGGATTGTGATGCTCTTGAATCTATCAACGTAAATGCAGGCACAGTATCAACAAGCACAGTACCTGAAATAACAGCTGGCCGATCTTCACCCTCAGGCTCTATCATAGTAAAGATCCTGGGCATCATTTTGGCCGGACCCTTCTTTGCTGCGGGGGAGCCCCTAGATATGTGATTGGTCTCGTTATAGGTGAAGCACCGGTTGACTCTTGGCTTTATGCAGTTACGGGAGATATGACCAGCTTCATTTCAATTATAGCATCTGCCTACAAACTATTTGCATTCTCCCAGATGATTCTTCAAGCACTTCGGACACTGCGGGTACCTATTCTAGGTTTGTGGTTTCTTTCCTCCCCTCGAATCATCTACAATGCCACATGGCCTCTTGGTTCCAGAAGAAGATCTTCATTTCACGTCTGTGGTGTGACCTCCTTAAAGAATCTTCTGGTGGCTTCTCCTTGCCTCACACATTTGGCTGCCACCCCCTCCACTGCCGATGCTTTGGCCACGACTCGTACATAGGGTACTCCCTCGGTTCCAAAGATTGTCATGCCTCTATATATCTCTGGCTTCAACCCTTGCATAAACTGTAGTACCTTTTCTTCTTCGTTACTCACCAATTGGCTTGCAAACCTGGACAATGATTCAAACTGTGTGACGTATTCAGCTAGTGGCCCATTCTGCTTTAACTGTAAGAATTCCAACCTCTTCCCAGTTTGAACAGTCCGGTTGTAATACTTGTCATAAAACATCTCTTTAAATCTCTTGCAGGTCAAGTCTCTAGCAGCTACGGTGGCCTCTACTGGCTCCCACCAACTTTGAGCGTCGTTCAAGAGGTGAAATGTCGCACATGTAACCATATTCCCCTCCTCCACATTGGCATACTTGAACGTATTCTCAATGGTGCTGATCTATCTTTCCGCAGCAGTCAGATCCGTCATCTAGCCCTCAAACGTCGGAGGCTTCAATCTCCTAAACCTTTCTCCACTAGAGCCCGCACCGTGGTTCCCTTGTCTTTGATTCAATAGCATTGCCAATTGCTGGGACTACCTGTCGACTAACTCGGTCAGCCGTCTGATCGCAGCCAAGTTGTCATCATTCCCTGATCCACTGCCTCTCTTGGAACTGTAGGTTGTCTCCGTCGTCTATCCATTTTGGCTAATCCCTGCACAAGGTTAGCATAATCTAGCCTTAGTCAGAATCTAACTAAAATAAACAACTACTTACAATTGGTGGAGCTCATTGCATGGCGACGAGCAATGTTGGGTAATTTTTTTAACGACTTGACCATTTTGGCTTTAATACCAACTCCTGTGATGCACCGGTAACCAAACACGATTCTCGGTTCGTTCTCTGCTCTGATGCCAACTCCTGTGACGCCCCAGAAACTTTACATGATTCTCAATTCATTCACTGCTCTGATACCAACTCTGTGCGTCGCCGATCCACCTTGGATCGGTTTGCTACGTACTCCCTATTCACTCGTATCGTAAAAATTTGCATAAAATTTAAAACTTTTGTTCTTCGAACTAAAATGACATTTTTTAAAATATTTTAAACGACATTACAGCAGAAAACACAACTAAAATTAGTTTGGATAAAACTTTATTTTATGAAACGTAACACAGAGACACCCGGTCGACACCTGTAAGCGTCGGTTGACACTTGGGTCGTTTCGGGTGTTTCATCAGTCGACAATGGTAACGCCGGTCAACACTACGTTTCTCTCGAATTTTTTTGTCGGTCAACACTGGGAACACCGGTCGACACTTCTATACTCATCTCAGAGAGTGGTCGACACCTTGATCCTCTCTGTCCGCGTAGGTCGACCCTTCGCGGTCGACACTGCTACTATTTTTACACTGACCGGTCAACACCTATAACCATGGGTAGACACTTACTTCGGCTCTGCCCGCGCAGGTCGAACCCCGCGGTCGACACTCACCTTTCATTTTACACTGACCGGTCGACAAATATCGAGTTCGTTCAACACCTTGCAACAGTATATATAAAGATAACACCAGTTCAGAGAAAACACACGACGAACACTACCACGATTAAATCCACGAAAGTAAAACCTATATTTTTAAAACATAATCTCTCCAAGTGATTAAGAAAAACATAATCCCTACTCCAATCCCGACTATAACCGTACCACACAACCTATATCCTCAAAAATCTATACATTGGTGTTTAAGACAAAAACGCTTACAAAATTCAACAATCTATCCCACCATGGTCATGTCGCCCCAACAAAATACCAGCACCAGCATACGGCGTGCGTCACCAACCATCATCCTAGGCATGACCATCACCTAACAACTCACTGAAAAGCTCGTCGTCACCTACACCACGGAACACAAAACGTAATCCTAATGCTTAGCAAGTATGGAATATAAATTAAAAATCAATGCACAACTCAATACCTAACACATGCAGTTTCTATGCTCGGTTTCATTTTCGTTTCGTTTTCATTGTTATCATCTTCCACTTTCACGTGTGAGTCAAGTAGGCCCCCATCCTATCACACTCAGGATGGCCAAACCATGACCCACAGAGCGAGATTAGAGGCACACATCATGTTCACACAAGGGACGACCATACATAATCTATAATACCCAGAATTTCTGTTTAAACTAGTTTCAGATTTTGTAATTTGTAATCTGCCCTTGAGTAAAAGATTATTTTGAGGCTGATGGTGGAGAGAAAAATTTAAAAATTCAATTGGAACCAGACAGAATCACAGATTTGTGAAACGGTTAAAGGTGGAGGGCAGTTTGGTAATTAGGAAAAATATAAAATAAAAAAGAAGGGGGGGGGGGGGGTAGAAAACTAAAACACCTTTGTGGTGTTATTCTCCAGTGCAATCCCCTTTAGCTTCTCCTCCTACTCCGCAACGTCACCTCTCCAGCGTCAACGATCCTTCTTTGTTTTGCCACGAATCTTCAAATCTACGGTATGTTTTGCCTAGTTCTGAGTAGATAGTTAGTATGTTGGTTGTTTTAGCGACAAAAACGGAATTAACTAGGATATAGGGCGAATTAGTTAAAACCTAGGAGAGTAATGCGAGAAATTGAGCGTAGAGTTTAATTCCATCTGCGTATTGGTGCTTATGATAGAAATAGGAGTAGATTACGAGAATTGGTGAGGAAGATTGGATGGTTTATTGGCTGTGTATGTGAATTTTTGGAACGGTGTCTGTTCGGCCACGTTCGGTTAAGTTGTGGACATCCAGATGGGAAAGGGATGGGACCATAGGGAGCTAGACATTCTTAGGAACCCGTAATATATTGTATCGTCCAATTCGGACGAGTATTGAACAAGTTGTGAATTTCTGAAGTTGGATGGAAATTTGTGCGGGATTTCGAGTTTAGCAAAGAGTTTTGGTTTTGATGTGGATTAGGACTTTCAAGTTAAGGAATTATGAATTTGATGAGTTAGAATTTGAAGGATGTCTAATTTTATAGGTATTCCAGTTAGAGCGCCAAGTTACGAAGCACAAAAAGGTTTCGAGAACGCCAGGTAAGTGTTGGAACGTGTGTGAATTGCCTTCGGGCCTACACCTTGGAATGGTAGGATTGCTTGTTTGCTTGCTTGTTTGTTTTACTGTTTGAGTCGTGCATTCATGATTGTAATGTATCATGGTTTTGAATTACGAAATACGAGTTTTGAGCATGTTTGAAATTGTGCATATGAAACGTAATCAGATACGAAAAGATTTGCAACGCATGGGTTAACGCCTCGTCGTTAACGTGCTAGTGAGAAAGCACTAAGGGGTTCCCATGGATGAAAGTACGTAATGTGACACGGTTTGCGAACGCCTCGTTGTTAATGTGCTAGTGAGAAAGAACTAGAGGGTTCTATGATCGCTGTTAAAAGCGGGTTACGTAGGGCCGTCCCGTGTGCGAACATGATGTGTGCCTCTAATCTCGCTCCGTGGGTTATGGATTGGTCGTCCCGAGTGTGGAAGGGATGGGTGTCAGCCAGACTCACACGTGAAAGTGGAAGACGAAAATAATGAAACGAAAAGAAAACGAGATTGAGTGTAGAAACTGCATGTGTAAAGGGTGGTTTTCGAGTTCATATTCCATACTTGCTAAGCATTAAGCTTACGTTTTGTGTTCCTTGCTGTAGGTGACGACGAACTTTCGAGTGAATTGCTAGGTGATAGGCAAGTCTAGATCGAAGTTGGTGGGAGACGTTGTGTACCGGTGCAGGAAAATGTTGGGGCGACACGACCATGGCGGGTAAAGGGTGTGATTCTTGTAAGTGTTTTGAGTCGAACAACGTTATATAGATTTTGAGAATTTTAGGTGGTGTAGTAAGAGTATTGGGGATAAATGTAAGTAGAATGTTGTTGTTTTGAAATTTATTTGGAGAAGTTATGTTTTCAATCCATAGGTTTTACTTCATGAATTTGATTGAGGATATATTGCCGCGTATTTAAATGAACTGGTGTTGAGTTTTACTGATACTTTGAGGGGTGTCGACCACGAGGCTTGACCTGTGACGGACAGAGTCGAAGCAGGTGTCGACCCTGGTTACAAGTGTCGACCGGTCCATGTAATAACGGTAGCGGTGTCGACGACGGGGGACGACCTGCACGGGCAGACAGTATTGATGTAATAACCTGAAAAATTTCGAATTTTAAAGATAATTTTAAAAATTTTTAATTTAATTTCGCTTGGAGTTTCGAGAAATATCTTAACTAGTAAATTAAGTTATAAAACCCGGAGTCTAGTTTTTTGATGGTTTTCGAAATTTTAAAGTCGGAAGGGCGCGAGTTTAACAAAATTTCAAGCGATTAAAACACGTATGGGCATTTTGGTAATTTTATTATTTAAATAATAAAATAAATTATTTTATAAAATTAAAGTTTTATAAAAATAAGTCAACGGCTTCGCGAAGAAGCCGTTCAGTGTTCGGTTTTTTTTTTTCGCCAGAGCCGAGAGCGAACGCGCGAGAGAGGGCGATCGAGAGCTCAATTTTGGTCTTCGATTAGTGGACGACGAGTGCGAGTTTGTGAGCGGAACCGCAGCTAAGTATTACTTCTCTGACGAACTGAGGTCGTTCAATTTCAACAGCTCGAACTCCTGAAGTGAGAGCCTGAGCGTGTTTTGTCGACGACCGCGAGGAAGGGCCCCCATTCAGTTCTGTTGCCGGCAGCCGAGCACTCGGATTTTTGTCTTCTTCCATTCTCCCACCTGAGTGCAGAGCGATACCACCCTGTAAGTCCCTCGCTCCCTCTGCTGTCCTGTCCTGTTTGGCCGAGATTATTGTTCGGCTTCCCTCCGTTTCTGTGAATTTGGCTGCAATGTTTGAGTGGATTAGGAGGGTTAATGTGTGTGTTAGTGGATTGACAGTAGGTGGTGCTAGGTTCCTCCTTACCCTGGTGCGGCTACACTACGCGTCACAGATGTGACAACATGAGTGTGAGTGTAGAGACTGCATGTGATAGGATTGCATTGATGGCTTTTACTTTCATATTGTACTACTCACTGAGCGTTAGGCTTATGATGTGTTTTCTATGGTGTAGGTGCTGACGATTTTGTTGGTGAGCCTCGAGAGCCTAGTCTTGAGGCATAGGACGGTTGGCGGCGTGCGATCGAGGCACCGGACTGCAGATTTTGTTAGGGCGACCCGAGCCGTGGTGGTGGTAGGTGATGGTGAAATGCGTTGGGTTGTTATTTTGTGTCGAGTATTTATGTGGATAGTAGAGTTCGTGTAGACGTCGGTCGTACAGGATTGTATAGAGTGGTTGTAGTGTTTTGGAGACGCGTACGTATTTTTATATATTAGAGTGTGATATTGCTCTATACTGTGGACTTTCTTCATTTATATTTGATGGATTTTCATTGTCTTTAAACTTTGATTATTTGTGATGGAGATTCTCTGGATGGTTGATAGATAAATATTGTTAGTTTTTGGTGAACTGTGTGCTGGGTTTAAATTTTGGGATTGCTAGTTTTTAGGCGTTACTCTGCCAAAATTTTGGGAGAGAGGTTGGGAGTCGAGAGGAGATGGAGTCGGTTGGAATATGTACAGTGAGTGTTAGATAAGTGTAGAGTGGAGCGGAAGTGCGGCGTGGTTGCAGGTGTGAGGGGCACGCGGCCCTACGAGTATTAACGGGTCGTGCGGCGTCGGGTGAGGGCGTGCGTGCGGACGTGTGGTACGGAGGCAGGATGCGTGGGACACGCGGCGCTGTGAGCATGCGCGTAACGGGGTGATGTTGAGTTAGCGCGCGCGAACCTGGAGGGTGCGCGCGGGATGTCGAAGTGAGGACATGAGTGCACAACACCGAATTCGTGTAGTTCGAGGGGTGGGTTGGACTCCATCCTAGGATTTCGAGTCTTGTCGGTTTATTTTAAAATCTATTTTAAATTGTTTTTTCTTTTCCGCTGCATATTTTTATATTAAGGATTTCGTGTTCTCTCTTAGGGGAGCGAGTTGTTTTTGAATCGAGACGAAAATTTTTCCTACTCACAAATGTTCTTTTGAAGATGATCTGAAAACGAAAGTGGTATTAAATTGAGTGACTTGTGTCAAGTTTTCATTGTGTCATAGTGTGTATAAGCAGATGTACTATAGCGCCCCGGGAACGTGTGGTTCCCGGGGTGTTACAGCTATGGTATCAGAGCCAAGGGGTCGACGTCGTTTAGAGAATTACCTAACACCGCCAGCCACTGCATGGGAGCACTCCACCAATTGTAAGTGTTTAGATTTAAATTTATTGTAGGACTAATGTGAGTTTTGTATATGTTAAAGGTAGGAAATGTCGGGAGAGGCGAGAGGCAGAGGTAGAGGCTGACCACGACAAGAGGCGCCTAGAGCTATGAGCGATATGGTTGATACCGTCCGGCAGCTTACCGAGTTAGTCCACCGTCAATCTCAGCAGTTGGATAGATTTATGAGCAGGGACGACCAGGGTCAGTCTAGCACCAAGGGTTCGTCTGACAGAGGGGGTGATAGGCTGTATAGACTTAGACCCCGACTTTTAACTGGTCATCTCCAGATCCTCTCAGTGCTGAGGAGTGGATACGGAGCATGGAGAGGATGATGAGTTTTGCAAAGGTGGAGGAGCAAGACAAAGTTTCTAGTGCGGCATTCTATCTGGCCAAGGATGCAAAGCATTGGTGGGATACTGTAGTGGCCACGAGAGATGTGGAAACCACGACCTGGAAGGAGTTCATGTCGGTGTTTTTGGGTAAATACTTCAGCCATTCTGTCAAGACACAGAAGATGGTGGAGTTTGCGCAGTTGAGGTAGACTGGCACTGTGGCTGAGTATGTACGACAGTTTGAGGCCTTGTCGCGGTTTGCAGGGCATTTGGCGAGCCTCGATGAGAATAAGGTACATTAGTTTGTGCAGGGCCTGAAGCTGGATATCTATATGGGCATGCGGATTGCGGGGACCCGAGGCATGCCATACGAGGAGGTGGTAGTAAAGGCCCTGGACATTGAAGAGGCTCGGGGGAATCTTCCTAGTTATCGGGAGGTACCCAAGGAGCAGTCTCAGAGATCATTAAGAGAGTCGCTGCCATAGTCAAGCGAGGAAGCATCCATACAGAAGGGCCTGAAGAGGCCTAGTGACAGTTCTAGTAACCAGGGGAGCACCAAGAGGCCGCAGGGTTCAAGACAGTTTTCAGTGTGCCTGAAGTGTCAGAGGAGCCACCCGGGCGAGTGTAGAGTGGGCCCAGAACTGTGGCGAGGTGGGCCACATGTCTAGAGAGTGTCAGAAGCCGTGTCTGAACCGCTGCTTCAATTGCAATGAGGTGGGACACTTTGCCAATAGATGCCCAGTTGCGAGAAAGACGTCAGCCAGAGTTACACCGAGGGTCTTCGCCCTTTTTGAGTCAGATGATGCTGCCCAGCCATCAGTAATTGTAGGTAACAATTTTGTTTATGGTATGGCAGCTTATACCTTGATTGATACGGGCACTACGCACTCGTTTGTGTCGACGGATTTTGTTTTTAAGGCAAACTTGCAGTTCAGTCCCGCCGAGCGACATTATGATGTGACCTTGCCATCAGGGGAACATTTGTATTCAGAACAAGTGGTGCAGGGCAATGTGGTGACAGTGGGGAAGAAACAATTATATGCCAAGCTAGTCATACTCCATATGAGCGGTTATGAGGTGATCTTGGGAATAGACTGGTTGTTCAGACATCATGCGAAGATTGACTTCAAGACCAGAGAGGTTCATTTTCGGCCCCCTGGCGGGGAGAGCTACACATTTAAAGCAGGTAAAGGTCTTGCCAGGGTTTCTGCTATCTTTTCTCGTCAGACTCCATGGTTGTTGGGCAAGGGTTGCCAGGGGTTTTTGGCAAGTGTTGGGGATGCCCAGTCAAAGGCTGATACTCGGATACAGGATATTCTTATGCAGGAGTTCCCGGAGGTATTTCGTGATGATTTACCAGGATTGCCCCCTGATAGGGAGATCGAATTCGAGATAGATGTTTTTTTAGGTGCCAAGCCGGTGTGCAAGTACTCGTAAAGGTTAGCACCTACCGAACTTAAGGAGCTGAAGGCTCAGTTGGAGGAGTTGACGGATAAGGGCTTTATACACCCTAGTTTTTCACCTTAGGGCGCGCCAGTTCTGTTCGTCAAGAAGAAGGACGGATCCCTATGAATGTGTATCGACTATAGGGAGCTGAATAAGTTGACGGTGAAGAATAGGTATCCATTGCCGAGGATTGATGATTTGTTTGATCAGCTATAGGGTACCCGAGTGTTTTCTAAGATCGACCTGAGGTCCAGCTATAATTAGTTGACGGTAAAGGGAGAGGATGTACTGAAGACGGCCTTTAGAACGATATACGGGCATTTTAAGTTCCTTGTTATGTCATTCGGGTTGACCAATGCCCCTGTAGCATTTATGGATCTGATGCACTGGGTGTTCAGGGGGTACCTGGACAAGTTTGTGATCGTGTTTATCGACGACATTATGATTTATTCGCGGAGTGAGGAAGAGCACAGGGAGCACTTGACGATCGTATTGACTATTATGAGCCAGCATTATTTGTACGCTAGGTTCTCGAAGTGCAAGTTTTCGTTAGACAGGATTCACTTCTTGGGGCATGTTATTTCCTCTGAGGGTATTTCAGTCGATCCGGTGAAAGTTCAGGCTGTAAAGGAGTGGCCGCGACCGACCAGTGCTAGCAAGATACGCAGTTTTCTAGGGTTGGCTGGATATTATCAGAGATTATCAAGGGGTTCTCTAAGATCTCGGCTCCCTTGACCTGGCTGACTAGAAAGAATGCGAATTATGAATCAACTGACAGGTGTGAGGACGGCTTTCAGACACTGAAGCAGAGATTAACTACGGCTCTTATACTGACACTGGCCATGGAAGGATAGAAATTCTGCATTTATTGTGATGCCTCCAGAATTGGTTTGTGGTGTGTTCTGATCAACGGTGGGAGAGTCATTGCCTATGCCTTTAGGCAGTTAAAGGCGTACGAACAGAATTATCCCACTCACGATTTGAAGCTGGCAGCTGTTGTATTTGCACTCAAGATTTGGAGGCATTACCTTTATGGGCAGCAGCGCGAGATTTACTCAGACCATCAGAGCTTGAGGTACATTTTCACGCAAAAGGAGCTGAATTTGAGACAGAGGAGATGGCTTGAGCTGGTCAAGAATTACGATGTGGAGATCAAGTACCACCCGGGAAAGGCGAACGTGATGGCAGATGCCTTGAGTCGGGTGACAGCTTCGACTTCTGTCATGACTTCGATAGGGCCTATGGAGTTGATGATAGAGATGCAGAGTTTTGGCCTGGAGGTGGTTTTTGATCTGGCCACCACTCTCTCGGCCTTGTCGTTGAAGCCGACTATTCTAAACAGGATCAGACAGGCCTAGGAGACTGACTCAGAGTGTAGCGAGCTGAAGGCGAGTATGGAGGCTAGGCCTGATTCTAAGTTTAGCTATTCAGAGGACGAGATTATGAAATTTCAGGATAGGTGGTACGTCTCGAAGGATGAGGAGCTGATGAAGGATATATTATCAGAGGCCCATTCATCTTCTTTCTTTGTGCATCCCGGAAGCACTAAGATGTACAGAGATTTGAAGCAGTACTATTGGTGGCCTAACAAGAAACGAGCGGTGACTGAGTATGTTGAGACCTGCGTTGTCTGCCAACAGGTGAAGGCGAAACATCAGCGACCACTTGGATGCTCCAACCATTGCCAATATCGGACTGAAAATGGTAGCGGATCACTATGGATTTTGTGGTGGGACTGCCGACGACTGCGAAGGGCCATGATGCTATTTGGGTGATTGTGGAACGATTGACGAAGTCGTCTCACTTTTTACCCGTGAGGATGACTTATACCATGGATCAGTTTGCCCAGTTATATATTCAGGAGATAGTCAGACTTCATGGGATTCCGGTGTCGATTGTTTCAGACCGAGACCTCAGGTTCACGTCCACGTTTTGGAGGAGTTTGCATAAGGTTATGGGCACCAAATTACATTTCAGTATAGCTTTTCATCCCCAGACCGATGGGTAGTCAGAGCGGACTATACAGATTCTGGAGCATATGCTCAGGGCCTGTGTGTTGGAGTTTCAGACGGCTTGGAGTAAGTTCTTGCCATTACTGAAGTTCTCATATAATAACAGCTACCAGTCCACCATTGGTATGACGCCATATGAGGCCCTCTACGGAAGGAAGTGCAGGTCGCCGTTGTATTGGGATGAGGTTCGGGAGGCCCGATTGATAGGTCTTGAGATTTTACAGCAGACTGTTGACAAAATTTCTGTGATACGAAAGAGGATTGAAGCAGCTCAGAGTCGACAGAAGAGTTATGCTGACCAGAGGCGTCGGGAGTTGGAGTTTAGTGAGGGCAACGAGGTATTTCTGAAGATCTCGCCGTTCAAGGGAGTGGTGAAGTTCCAAAAGCGGGGGAAGCTCAACCCTTGGTTTGTGGAACCATTCCCGATTGTCAAGCGGATTGGGAGAACTACGTACCAGCTTCAGTTGCCTTCGTTGATGGATGCCATGTATGATGTTTTCCATGTCTCGATGTTGAGGAAGTGTATACACGATCCCTCTCAGGTAGTGCCACAATATAATATAGAGATCCACTTGACGTTGTCATACAAGGAAAAGCCAGTGAGGATCTTAAGATCAGCTGTGAAAGTGCTGCGTAACAAGGAGATTCCTTTGGTCAGAGTGTTGTGGCACCATCATGGTGTGGAAGAGACTACTTGGGAGCGGTGTGAAGACATGGAGCGTCAATATCCCAACCTATTCGGTACGTAAATTTTGGTGGCAAAATTCTTATAAGGTGGGGGAGATGTAATAACTCGAAAAATTTCAGATTTTAAAGCTAATTTTTGAAATTTTTAATTTAATCTCAGTTGGAGTTTCGAGAAATATCTTAACGGGTAAATTAAGTTATAAAACCCGGAGTCTAGTTTTCTGATGGTTTTCGAAATTTTAAAGTCGGAAGGGCGCGAGTTTAACAAATTTCAAATGATTAAAACACGTATAGGCATTTTGGTAATTTTATTATTTAAATAATAAAATAAATTATTTTATAAAATTAAAGTTTTATAAAAACAACTGAACGGCTTCGTCGCGAAACCGTTCAGTGTTCGGTTTTTTTTTTCTGCCAAACCCGAGAGCGAATACGCGAGAGAGGGCGATCGGGCGCTCTATTTTCGTCTTCGATCGGTGGACGACGAGCGTGAGTTGTGAGCAGAACCGCAGCCGAGTATTGCTTCTCCGACGAACCGAGGTCGTTCAGTTTCAGCCGCTCGAACTGCCGAAGTGAGAGCCCGAGTGTGTTCTGCCGACAACCGCAAGGAAGGGCCCCCATTCAGTTTTGTTGCCGGCAGCCGAGCGCTAGGAATTTTGTCTTCTCTCATTCCCCCACCTGAGTACAGAGTGACACCACCCTGTAAGTCCCTCTCTTCCTCTACTATCCTGTCCTGTTTGGCCGAGATTAATATTCGGCTTCCCTCCGTTTCTGTGAATTTGGCTACAATGTTTGAGTGGATTAGGAGGATGAATGTGTGTCTTAGTGGATGGACAGTAGATGTTTGGTGAGAGGGAGAGAAACCGAGGGGGAAAGGTTGAACCAAAATTCAAATTTTTATGCGTGAATTTCTGATTTCCGGTTGGATTATGCTTATTTAGTTGAAATGTGGTTGTTCGGTGAAGAAATTGGCGAAATTGGATGGAAGTTGAGATTTTAGATTTTTTTTTTGTATAAAAATAGTTCTGTTTTTGGGGACTTTTACGGGGGTACGGTTAATTGTTTTAAATTTTGTTTTAGTGGGTTAAAATAGGTGGTTAGAGGAACGTATGGCGGTTGGAATCGTTCGATTCCGATATTCGACGCAAAATTTGTGCGCGTCAGAAGTTTATGTTGGATTTTTATCCGAGTCAAATTGGTGAGCGTTTTTCGTGGACTTGTGCGTGTGATAGTAGCATGGCCATCTTTGATGCATAAGAGTAATTTTAAGTAAGTTTTGGTTGCGGAAAATAAAAAGTTGAAATTTAATAAAAAAGGGCAGATCCGGTTTCGGGGTTTTTCCACCTATCTGCGGTTTACTGTTTTAAAATCCGTCTTAGTATGTTAAACTCGGTTCCTAAGGGGACGTTTAGCCACTTGAATCGTTCGATTCCGTTGACGGGCGCAAAAGTTATGCGTGTCCAAACTTTAGGCTGGTTTTTGGAGGAACCACATTGGTGACCTGTTTTAACTGAAATTTCATGGATTTGGTTAAGAAATGTCATTTTAAATTATTTGGTGAGTTTTGAAGTAAAGATTGATGAGTGGTTGTTTGTGTTTTAGGTTGAGGCATTTTTGGCGAAGCTATGCGTCGAGTGAGCTTAGGACGCCAGGTAAGTAGTGCATGCATGTGTTTTGCGCAAGTGTGCCTACACCGTAGAATGTTAAGATTTATGCCATTGTTTGTGGTGTGCGTCCATATTGTTTGACATGCATCATATTTTTTTTAAAAAGGGAACGAAAATGATTTTGAGCATATTTTGAGTAAGTGGTGAGACGCGTGGCGGTGGTACCGCGGATCCTACTAGTGTGTGGGCCGGTAGGTAACCAACCGCGGATTTCGCTCGAGGAGTGGGCATGCTGGGCCGTCACGCGGCGTGTATGTGTTAATAGTGAGAATGATGGGCAGTGGTACCGCGGATCCTACTAGTGTCTGGGCTGGTACAACACCAATCGTGGATTCCGCTCGAGGAGTCGGTCGACTAGGCTGTCGCGAAATGTGTGTGCGGCAACTGTGGCCCCGTGCTGGGGAGGCTGGGACGGGGCGACGTGTCAGGGTGTAGTGTGGCGCAAGGTACACCCTCACTCTGATGTGGTTGCTGTGTGGTGATGCGTGTGTTTAGCTTGTGGGCCTTGTTGCTAGGGAGTCCGAGACGGTGGTGACGTGTCAGGGTGTAGCGTGGCGATAGGTTCCTCCTTACCTTTGTGCGGCTACACTACGCGTCACAGATGTGACAACATGAGTGTGGGTGTAGAGACTGTATGTGATAGGATTACATTGACTTATGATGTGTGTTCTATGGTATAAGTACTGAGCGTTAGACTTATGATGTGTGTTCTATGGTATAAGTACTGACGATTTTGCTTGTGAGCCTCGACAGCCAAGTCCTGAGGCATAGGACGGTTGGCGGCGTGCGACCGAGGCACCGGACAGCGGATTTTGTTAGGGCGACCCAACCTGTGGTGGTGATAGGTGATGGTGAGATGCGTGGGGTTGTTATTTTGTGTCGACTATTTATGCGGATAGAGAAGTTCGTATAGATGTCGGTCGTACAAGATTGTATATAGTGGTTGTAATGTTTTGGGGACGCGTACGTATTATTATATGTTAGAGTATGATATTGCTCTATACTGTGGACTTTCTTCATTTGTATTTGATGGATTTTTGTTGTCTTTAAACTCTGATTATTTGTTATGGAGATTCTCTGGATGGTTGATAGATAAATATTGTTAGTTTTTTGTGAACTGTGTGTGCAGGGTTTAAATTTTGGGATAACCAGTTTTGAGGCGTTACTCTACCAAAATTCCGGAAGAGAGGTTGGGTGTCAAGAGGAGATGGAATAGGTCGGGATGTGTACAGTGAGTGTTAGAGAAGTGTGGAGTGGAGCGGAAGTGCGGCGTGGTCGTAGGTGCGCGGGGCACGCGGCCTTGTAGGTACTCACTGGTCGTGCGGCGTCGGGTAAGGGGGTGCGTGTGGACGTGTGGTACAGAGGCAAGGTGCGTAGGGCACACGGCGCTGTGAGCGTGCGCGTGATAGGGTGATGTTGAGTTGGCATGCGCACCTCGAGGGTATGCACGGGGCGTCAAAGTGGGGATGTGAGTGCACGACACCGAATTTGTGTAGTTCGAGGGGTGGGTTGGACTCCATCCTAGGATTTCGAGTCTTGTCGGTTAATTTTAAAAACTATTTTAAAATATTTTTCTTTTCCGCTGAGTATTTTTATATTAAGGATTTCATGTTCCCTCTTCGGGAAACGAGTTGTTTTCGAATCGAGTTGAAAATTTTTCCTACAAACAAATGTTCTTTTGAAGATGATTTGAAAACAAAAGTGGTATTAAATTGAGTTAGTTGTGTCAAGTTTTCAGTGTATCATAGTGTGTATAAGTAGATGTACTGTAGCACTTCGGGAACGTGTGGTTCTCGGGGTGTTACAGTTAAGGTGTCGACCTGTGGAAACGAGTGTCGACCCCTCTCTGTGGTGAGCATAGAAGTGTCGACCAGTGTGTCCTGTGTCGACTGATGAAAAGACCCGAGAGTGGAAAAGTTTGACCGGTGTTCCTGGGGTCGACCGATGAGAAATCCGAAACGACTCAATTGTCGACCGCTGCTTATAAGTGTCGATCGGGAGTCCCTGTTTCATGTTTAACAAAATAAAATTTTATCCCAAAGGAATTTAATCAAATTTCTGCTACAGAGCTGTCAAAAATATTTTCCAAAACTATCATTTTAGGTCAAGGAATAAAAGTTTCAAATTTTACAAAATTTTACGATACGAGTATAAGGAGTTGGTATCAGAATAGTAGCGAACCGAAAATAGATAGGTTTTCGGGGCGTTATAGAAGTTGGTATCAGAGTCATTATGGTCATGTCGTTCAAAGGATTACCCAACATTTGCCGGCCGTCATGCAACATGCTCCACCAACTTTAAGTAGTTGTTTATTTTAGTTAGATTATGACTAAGGCTAGACTATGCTAACCGCGTACAGGAATTATCTAAAATGGATAGACGACCGGGACAACCTAGAGTTTCGAGAGAGGCAGTAGAGTCGGAAGGTGATCACAACTTGGCTACGATATGACAGCTGACCGAGTTGGTTGACAGGTAGTCCCAACAATTGGCGATGTTGTTGAATCAAGGACAGGGGAGCCATGAAGCAGGCTCTAGCGGAGAGAGGTTCAGAAAATTGAAGCCTCCGAGGTTTGAGGGCCAAATGACAGACTCGATGGCTACGAAAAGGTGGATCCACATCATCGAGAACATGTTCAAGTATACCGCGGTGGAGGATGGAAATATGGTTACGTGTGCGACATTTTAACTTTCGAATGACGCACAAAGTTGGTGGGAGACAGTAGAAGCCACCACAGCTGCCAGGGACTTGACCTGGAAAAGATTTAAAGAGATGTTTTATGACAAGTACTACAATCAGACGGTCCAAGCTGCAAAGACATTGGAGTTTTTACAGTTAAAGTAGATTGGGCCAGTAGCCGAATATGTCTGACAGTTTGAATCATTGTCCAGATTTGCAAGCCAATTGGTGAGCAACGAAGAAGAAAAGGTGCTACAGTTCGTGCAAGGGAATATATAGGGGTGTAACGATTTCTGGAACTGAGGGAGTACCGTATGCACAAGTCGTGGCCAAAGCACTGATAGTAGAAGGAGTGGAAGCCAAGTGTGCGAAGCAAGGAGAGACCACCAGGAGATTCTTTAAGGAAATCACACCTTAGTCAACCAAGGGAGGATCTTCTTGGGGAACCAAAAGGCCAGATGGCATGGTGCATGATTCCAGGGGAGGAAAGAAGCCCCAAATACGGAATAGGTACCTGCAGTGTCCCAATTGCTCGAAGAGCCACCCAGGAGAGTGTGGACAATTTGCAGGAAGATGTTACAATTGCAATGAAGTTGGTCACATTTCCTAGAATTGCACAAAGCCGAGGGTCAACCGGTGTTTTACCTGTAATGAGACTGACCACATATCCAGAGATTGCCCCGCGGCACAGAAGGGTCGGGCCAAGATAACGCCCAGGATCTTCGTAATGATAGAGCCCGAGAGCAAGGATCGTCCAGCTGTTATCTCAAGTACGGTACTAGTTGATACGGTGCCCGCATTTACATTGATAGATTCAGGAGTGTCGCACTCCTTTGTTGCTACGACTTTTGTGGTAAAGGTGAACTTGTGGGCTAAACCTGCCAGGTGCACATATGAAGTGGGGTTGCCATTTGGTGAGCACATGCACTCCGATCAAGTAGTATGCGACAGCTTCAAATCAGTGGGGACCAGGAGTATGCCTGCCGATTTGATAGTAGTGGGGATAACGGGCTATAACGTGATATTGGGTATTGATTGGCTATTTCGGCACTATGCGATGATCGATTTCAGGGCTGGGACTGTTAATTTTCAACCCCAAGATGGTGCGAAGCATTCGCTACAGGTTATGAAGAATAGGGGGAGGCTATCCGTAATGGCACCCGTCGAGGCTCGGAGGTTAATAATGGGTGAGCATTCTTGTTTTATTGCAACAATTTTAGATACTCACTTTCATGTGGAGACGGAGCTGCAAGATATTGAGGTAGTTCATGAATTCCCTGATGTGTTCTTGGATGACTTGCCCGGATTACCACCAGACCGAGAAGTTGAAATTGTGATTGACACATATCCCGGTGCCGAGCCAATATCGAAGAACCCATATAGGTTGGCTCTTCCGGAATTAAAGTAATTGAAAAGGCAGCTAGAAGAGCTATTGGAAAAAGGATTCATACGCCCGAGTTTTTCACCGTGGGGAGTGCCAATCCTATTTGTAAAGAAGAAAGATGGATCGCTCCGGATATGTATTGACTACCGGGAGCTGAACAAGCTAACTATAAGGAATAAGTATCCATTGTTGAGAATAGAAAATTTATTTGTCACATGACCATGAATCAAGAGCTCAACAAGGGCGAGATGTCATGCACATCATTGAGCAGAGTTGCAGCGCGTGCGTGGCTATTTGTCGTACAGCAACAATTAGTTTTTTGCTCCAATGGCTATTTTTCTACTCTTCAGCTTTTCTGTTTTCTATTTTCTCCTAAAGCCACTCATGGCTATTTATATGTTTTCAAAACTAATTGTAAAGGATTTTGGCAAATTATATATTGAAGTTTATCTCCTTCAGAACTTGGAGTTTTCTGTTTGTTTTCTTGGTGCGTAACATCCGAGAGCCTTCGTGTGTAGTATCCCAATGTTCCTTCTCATTGTCTTCAAGCTCTTGGTTGCTTGTCGACTCTCATTAACACCTCTCCTCCTTCCTTTTGAGGTTAGAATCATTGGTAGGAAGGTGGTAACCTAGTCACTTGCTAGAGTCTTTAATTCTTGGAGGTGGTTTCATCCAAAGGTGCTCTAATCGCCCGATAGACAAGTAGTGGCATTCTTCCATTTCTGTCATCTCTTCGGCGTCGTTTGAAGTAGATTGATAGGTTTGTCAACTTACCCACTTCTCAGAGAATGTCATTGCATTTTTCACACCATACTCTGCATTTTTGTTACATTTGTTATCTATTTTGTGGTGTTTTTGGTTAAAACTCGAGAGCAAAGAACGTGCTATTTAATTTCCATCCTCCACAAGCATTTTAGGGTCTGTTTTTCTATCATCTGGTATCAGAGCCAATGTAACGACCAATAATTCAGTCGTTTAAAAAAAAAAACTTAACTTTATTTTGGAAATCTTTAAACTTTGTAAAAATATTTAGAAAATATTGTACATCTTTAAATGGACCCAAAACGTATAAACT
>CM039519.1:8180839-8251657 GCA_022433055.1 Begonia peltatifolia | reverse complement strand
GCCTCCTAGCTTGGAAACTCAAGGTTGTTGCTCGCGCTTGTGTTCCACTTTTCTCTCCTCTCTTTCAAGGGATGGAAACAAGAAGGAAGTGGCCAAAACCGGTTCCCGAAGTTGAGAACTTTTGCATGGAAAGGTTGTGATTGCCGAGAACATAACATTGTCTCTTCGGCCGACTTGCGGGTTTGCTTGCACAATTTTGTCATTTCTAATCAACCTGGACCACGACCACCACCATCACACACCTCACTCACTCCACTAATCTCACACCAAATTTCATTTCATTTCTTGCACATTTGGTCGTTCATTTTGTTGTTTTCCTCAAGGGTTTCTCGGCTTGGACGAGATCCGATGGCCTAACAGATCCTTCGTGCCTTCTAGTGACCGAGCAGGGACTTGGCCGCAACATTTGGTATCAGAGCATAGGAGGGCCCCGTGGAGTGCTAGAAATCAAGTTAGTTTGGTTTTCCAAACTCATTTGGATGGCTGCACCTTAAGACCTAAAACCGGGTCTCATTGCTCACCTATTCGGGTTATTGATTTGCTTGCGGTTTCTTTGTTTTATTTCCCATTTCTTTTGAGCTAAAATCATCTCCAGCATGTTTCTTGAGTTGTTAGACATCTAAGCATGAAGAAATATCAGCCCTTAGACTCCATTTTCGTTGCTGCAATTTCCTTCCCCTTTTGGTTAAACAAATGCTAACCACTTTAGTACTTGTTGTCTTCTTTTCTATTTCGGGAGCAACACTTTTTCTTGCTGTGTTTTAACATTTCCAGCACCTCACATGTCTTGTGTTTAACTTTAAAATCATATGATTAGCTTGATGGTTGCATTGGTTTAAAATGTTTAATGCACTTTGTTAGAAAACCGCAAGTTTAGCTTTTCTTTGACAACCGGTTTGTGTGCCCTAATAACCGAAACTTGCAGCTTGATTTAAATGAACATTTTTATGCCTATTGCTGCTTATATCCTCTGCTAAGAATGAATGTTAGGCTTGTCAAATGTTACAAGTGATTCGGTTAAAGTTTGCCTAAAATCCGAGACACAATAGCATGAACTTTCTATTTTTGACATTGCTGAGAATAGTATGCTATATCTTGATGTTGTGATCTGTTTTTTTTTGCACAAAACCGAGCCTATGACTCTTTAGACTTAAGTTAACATGTTATGTAGCTGAAGCATGTACCTTTTTTTGGTTTGTTGTGGTTTAAAATTCAAATAGATGCTGTTTTGGTTAAAGAAAACATACTTTTGCAAAAACAGTTTTGTGTGCACAAAAATGGCAAGTTTGATGTTGATAGTTGGGACCACTTTGTGCATGGCTGAGAGTTGTTCCAAGGCACGAAATTTGGCTGCATGTTAAACCTAATTTGATGCTTTATTATTGCCCCATTGTTGTTACAATCCGTGGAGCAAACTGAGGATAAAACTAGTGTCTCATTTTTTTTTTTGTGAATTGTCACATATCCGAGAGTAGCTAGTATTAATTTATCTTTGGCAAATTAATCTAAATGGCATGATTTCCTTTCCTTTTTGCTTATAGTATTTGTCTTGCTTTACTAGTTTTTCATTCAAAAAAAAAAAACACCAAATAACAAAACAAAACAAAACAAAAGCTAGAAACAAACCTAAAAGGAGAATACATCAATTACCCTAGTTAGGTTACCGTTCCTAATGCTTTAAGGCCTAAGGTTCAAATATGATTGAAGTTCTCTTTCCTAAGACTTAAACATGAAAACAAGAAGTGGATTCCAAATTGGCCCTAACTCAAATATGACCCCAGAACCTAATCCACCGAGTCGGGGCAAGGACATTCTCCAAAAGAAGACTCACACCCAACAAGAGGGAGAGTCAAGTATGCAAGGTCAACTAAACGATTTAAGTGGAATGGTTGGAACCCTAAGTAAACAACTTCATGATATGAACCTAAAATTTGAACAAGTTATGAGTAGACGTCATCCTACCCACCGTAGATATTCCTCCCAAGACACTATACTTAGGAGACGACATGACAATCTTAGGAAACGCGTTAGAGACCAAGATCCCTTAGATGATGAAGTGGAGATTGAACATTCTAGGGATAGACACCCTAACTATGACTATGATGAGGATGATGAGTGGACTTTGGATGAAGAAGAAAACTTTCGCCCACCAATTCATAGGAATCATGATGAGTTTAGACGAGACCGACATAGGGATCATAACGACCTCTGAAACGTTAAGATCCAAATACCCTCCTTCAATGGAACATACGACGAGACGACTTTTCTAGAATGGTTAGAGAAGGTTGAGAGAATTTTTGATTGTTATAACTACTCCGACAAAGTCAAGATTCAGTTGGTTTCTGTAGAGTTTACCGGCTATGCCTTACTCTGGTGGTCTAATGTAAGGACACAAAGAGCGCAGACTAGATTTAACTCTATTGATACTTGGAGAAAGATGAAATCTATCATGACGAAGAGATTTGTCCCTAGTCATTACAAACAAGAATTGATTATGCAAATACATAACCTCAAGCAAGGAAGTCTAACCGTAGAGGAGTACCTTACAGAGTTTGAGACTCTCAAAATTCGAGGAGAACTGGAAGAACCCGAAGAGCAAACCATAGCTAGGTTTATCCATGGCTTGAATTATGACATTGCTGACGCCGTAGAATTGCATCCCATAGACTCTATGGACATAGTAGTTCAGATGGCCCTGAAAGTCGAACGCCAACTCAAAAGGAAGAGGAAGGCCACCCAATCATTTAAGATTAACCAACTCCCCAAGTACACCCCTAAGCCAACTGAGGCTAACAAACCCGTGACCAAGGCTGATTGGAAAAAGCCTTTTCAAAGACATTGGCCTCCCAAAGAATCAACTAGTAAACCAATAAACCCTGAAGGACCAGAGACCAAGCCTACAAGAGACAACCCCACTGGACAGAGAGCACGCTACCTCAAGTGCTACAAGTGTCATGGCGTAGGCCATTTCATGGCCCAATGCCTAAACCGTCGTGTCATGATCATTAAGGAAGACACCGGTGAGTTTGTAAGTGAAGATGAGTGCGAAGAGGAAGTAGAAGAAGTAGGAGAGGATGAGGACGAGAGTGATTCGATAGAAGAAGTTATTCATGCCCCCGATGGCCCTTTACTTATGGTGAGAAGACGAGTTCTTATAACCAAGAGTTCTGGAGAGGATTGCCAGCGTGAGAACATCTTCCATAGTAAATGCCTCATCAAGGATAAGTTGTGTTCTCTCATTATTGATGGAGGAAGTTGTGTGAACGTAGCCTCCAAAGACTTAGTGACGAAGTTAGGGTTAGAGACTAGTGCTCACCCCCACCCCTATAAGCTTAAATGGTTAGATGATAGAGACGATGTTAAAGTTACTAAGCAAGTAAGAGTTGAGTTTGGTTTAGGCAAATACAAGGACTCAGTTCTATGCGATGTCGTGCCTATGAGTGCAAGTCATCTGCTTTTAGGCCGACCTTGGCAATTTGACCGAAAAGTGAACCACGATGGACAGTCCAACTACTATTCCCTCAAATTCGAAAGTAAAATTTTTAAATTAGCACCTATGACCCCTGAGCAGATAGCTAAGGATGAAGCTATTAAAAGAGAAGAAAAGAACAAAGCAAATCTTTTCATGACTAAGGCTGAAGTAGAAGCATCCGTACTTAGAGGGGATCCCATGATTTTGATATTATACCGAGATAGAGTGATGGAGTTAGGAGACATACCTCACCCCGTTAAAACCCTACTACATCAGTTCCATGACGTGTTTCTCGAAGACTTACCTAAAGGATTACCACCTCTACGTGGCATAGAACACCAAATTGATTTCCAACCTGGAGCTGCCCTACCTAATCGACCAGCCTATCGAATGAACCCTGAAGAGACCAAAAAACTGCAAGATCAGGTGCAAGAATTATTGGATAAGGGTTACATAAGAGAGTCCATGAGCCCCTGTGCAGTTCCCTCACTATTAGTCCCTAAGAAAGACGGCACCATGAGGATGTGTGTCGATAGCCGAGCCGTAAATCACATCACAGTCAAATATAGATTTCTCTTCCCTACGCTCGAGGACATGTTAGATGAGCTCAGTGGAGCCTCAATCTTTTCCAAAGTGGACCTTAAGAGTGGTTATCATCAGATACGCATGAAGGAAGGAGATGAGTGGAAGACAGCGTTTAAAACCAAGTATGACTTGTTTGAATGGATGGTCATGCCCTTCGGGCTTTCTAATGCCCTAAGCACGTTCATGCGGCTCATGCACCATGTACTCAAAGAATACCTTGGTAAGTTCATTGTTGTCTACTTTGACGACATACTAGTGTATAGCACGGACCTTCCACAACACCTTAACCACCTTAGTACCCTTTTCCATACCCTTAGAAAAGCCAAATTATTTGGGAAACTTAGCAAGTGCTCCTTTGCCCAGGACAAGGTTTATTTCTTAGGCTTTATAATCTCCAAAAATGGTATGGAAGCCGACGAGGATAAAATCAAAGCCATTAAGGACTGGCCCACACCCAATTCTATATTGGAAGTGCGAAGTTTCCATGGGCTAGCCTCCTTTTATAGAAGATTTATCCAGAATTTTAGCTCAATAGCTGCACCCCTTACAGACTGCACTCAGAAAGGGAAAGAGTTTACTTGGACCCCGAATTGCCAAAGAAGCTTTGAGTTAATTAAGAAGAAGTTATGTCATTCCCTCGTACTTGCTCTTCCTGATTTCAACAAGGTATTCGAAGTCAAAAGTGATGCGTCAGGAGTTGGAATAGGAGCAGTACTTATGCAAGACCAACGACCCATCGCATATTTCAGTGAGAAGATGAAAGGAGCCGTGCTCAATTATTCTACTTATGATAAAGAGTTTTACGCAGTTATACGAGCATTAGAGCACTGGCAACATTATCTCCTATCGAGGGAATTCGTTATCAACACTGATCATCAAGCCTTACGGCACATTAAGAGCCAACATAAGCTGAACAAAAGGCATGCAAAATGGGTAGAATTTTTAGAGAGGTTTCCATATACCTTTAAGTATCTCAAGGGAGAAAATAATGTAGTAGCAGACGCCCTATCTAGGAAGCGCATCCTTTTCACCGAGCTAGCAGTAAGATTTTTTGGATTCGAATGGATTAAGGATAACTACGCCTCTGACTCCGACTTTACCTCATTACGCCCGATGCCTAGACAGGGTTGAAGGAGATTATTGCCTCATGGATGGTTATTTGGTCAAAACAGGCAAATTGTGCATCCCTCAAGGAAGCCTACGGCGGTGCCTTATGAAAGAAGCTCATTGTGGGGGCTTAGCAACTCATTTCGGGGAAAAGAAGACCCTCGATATGTTAAAGGAACATTTCTTGTGGCCTCACATGATGAAAGATGTGCATCGCCTGATAGAGACGTGCATAGTTTGCAAGAAAGCCAAAAGTAGAGTTCTACCCCAAGGCTTGTACATGCCCTTACCCGTCCCTGCACACCCCTGGATTGTAGTCAGTATGGATTTTGTCTTAGGACTACCATGGACTGCCCGGTCTAAGGATTCCATCATGGTGGTCGTGGATAGACTTTCCAAAATGGCACACTTTATTCCTTGTGCTAACACCGATGATTCTACTTTAACCGCCGACCTATTTTTCAAGGAGATTGTTCGCCTGCATGGCATCCCACACTCAATAGTATCAGAAAGAGACACTAAGTTTTTAAGCGCCTTCGGGACCACTTTATGGAGAAGGTTGGGGACTAAGTTGTGCTTCAGCACTTCTTTTCATCCCCAAACTGATGGGCAAACGGAAGTTGTTAACAGGACTCTAGGCTCCCTCTTACGTAGTGTTGTAGGCAAGAAATTGTCTAACTGGGATATTATACTTCCAGGCTTGGAATTTTCCTACAACCGCACCTTTCATTCCACTACTCAGAAAATGCCCTTTGAGGTTGCCTATGGGTTCAATCCATTTACACCGTTGGACCTTGTCCCTTTACCTACTAAGGACTTAGCCAACCCATCAGGTGCAAATAAGGCCGAACAAATTAAGAAGTTGCACGAAACTGTGCGAAAGGCCATTGAAAAGAGAAATGAGAGTGTGGCTAAGCACGTGAACAAAGGTCGCAAAGAAGTCATTTTCCGTGCAGGAGACCTAGTATGGTTGCACCTCCGGAAGGAAAGATTTCCTGATAAGAGAAAGTCTAAACTTCTACCCCGCGCAGATGGACCATTTAAAGTACTTGAGAGGATCAATGATAACGCCTACAAAATCAAATTGCCGGGTGAATATGGAGTATCCGCGACTTTTAACGTCTAAGATTTATCACCCTATGAAGGCGATGAAGATCAGTTCCAGGACCCGAACTTATCGGATTTGAGGTCAAATCCACAGTCACCTGGGCAGGATGATGTGCCCCATAGGCCTGTCACACGATCTCAAGTCCAAGCACACACTTTAATTAACCTACATTCTCACACATTTGATTCTTGTGCAGGTTATGATTCAATGGAGCCGGAAATTGCAAGCTTAAGGTGGGAAGTGGAGGCTCAAGACATGGAGCAACCGAGACACATCCTTGCATGGGAAGCCACCATTGAAGATCATGAAGCTCTTAAGGGAATTTGTCTTCCCGAGCCAACTTTTATGTAATGTTTTATTTTGAACTTATTGGGCAAACATTGGCCTTCTTGTTTAACTTATTAATATGTGCATGCATTAGGCATTTAGGATTAGATGGAATGGTTAGGATAGATGATGGAAAGGGTTTCGGGATTGACTTAACTTGAAGAAACAATCGGGCATGCAAAACATGCCATTCTCGGCCGCAAGCGCGCCAAGGAGGAAGTGCCTCAAGTGGTGGCCAACTTTACCCGATTTGGCCACACCATTGGGCTGCCATTTGAGATGCTTGTCCCCTTTACTTTTTGTGGAAGAAACATGCATCCATGACATGACATTCAGCAAGCCATTGATCAACCTCTTGGCTGCCACCATCTCGGCCGCACACTACAACATTTTGGAGCCGGTTACAAGCTTCATTGCACCAAGTTTTTAAGACCAAAAGCACAGCCCTAAAACCCTCCATCCTAGGCCTATATAAGCATAGCATTGGTGTGTGTATTTCGGTTGGCACAGTTAATGACCATCGGCATATTTTCTAAGAGGAAACCGAGGGAGTTTTCCACCACCTTTCCAAGGTAAGTGGTCGGTTCCATGAACCGATTAGGAGTAGCCTCCTAGCTTGGCAACTCAAGGTTGTTGCTCGAGCTTGTGTTCCACTTTTCTCTCCTCCCTTTCAAGGGAAGGAAACAAGAAGGAAGTGGCCAAAACCGGTTCCCCAAGTTGAGAACCTTTCTATGGAAAGGTTGTGATTGCCAAGAACATAACATTGTCTCTTCGGCCGACTTGCGGGTTTGCTTGCACAATTTTGTCATTTCTAATCAACCTGGACCACGACCACCACCATCACACACCTCACTCACTCCACTAATCTCACACCAAATTTTATTTCATTTCAAGCACATTTGGTAGTTCATTTTGTTGTTTTCCTTAAGGGTTTCTCAGCTTGGCCGAGATCCGAGGCCTAACCGATCCTTCGTGCCTTCTAGTGACCGAGCAGGGACTTGGCCGCAACAATGGTTGCGCCACATCACTTTGACCAGCGGAATCTCCTTATTGCGCAGCACCTTCACAGCTGATCCTAAGATCCTCACTGGTTTTTCCTCGTTGGCTGGATTTCTATATCCTGTTACGGCACTACCGGAGAGGGATCGCGCATATACTTCCTCAACATCGAGACATGAAAAACATCATGGATGGCATCCATCGACGCAGGTAACTGAAGCTTGTATGCAGTTCTCCCAATCCGCTTGACAATCAGGAATGATCTCACAAACCGAGGGTTGAGCTTCCCCCGCTTTCCGAACCTTAACACTCCCTTGAACGGCGAGACCTTCCGAAAAACCTCGTCGCCCTCATTAAACTCCAACTCCCGACGTCTCTGATCAGCATAACTCTTCTGTCAACTCTGAGCCGCTTCAATCCTCTTCCGTATCACAGAAATCTTGTCGACAGTCTGCTGTAAAATCTCAGGACCTATCAATCGGGACTTCCCAATCTCATCCCAATATAATGGCGACCTGCACTTCCTTCTATAGAGGGCCTCGTATGGCGCCATACCAATGGTGGACTAAAAGCTGTTATTATACGAGAATTCCACTAGCGGTAAGAACTTGCTCCAAGTCGCCTGAAACTCCAACACATAAGCCCTGAGCATATCCTTCAAAATCTGTATAGTCCGCTCTAACTGCCCATCGGTCTGAGGATGAAAGGCCGTATTGAAATCTAATCTGGTGCCCATAGCTTTATGCAGACTCCTCTGAACCTGGGGTCCCGGTCTGAAACAATCGACATCGGAATCCCATGAAGTCTGACTATCTCCTGAATATACAACTAGGCAAACCGATCCATAGTATAAGTCATCCTGACAGGCAAAAAGTGAGACGACTTCATCAACCTGTCCACAATCACCCTAATCGTGTCATGGGCCTTGGCAGTCCTCGGTAGTCCCACCACAAAATCCATGGTGATTCGTTCCCACTTCCACTCCGGTATAGGCAATGGTTGGAGCATTCTAGACAGTCGCTGATGCTCCGCCTTCATCTGCTGGCAGACTACGCACGCCTCAACATACTCAGCCACTGCTCGTTTCATGTTAGGCCACCAATAGTGCTGCTTTAAATCTCTGCACATCTTAGTGCTTCCCGGATGCACAGAGAAAGAAGATGAATGGGTCTCTGATAATATATCCCTCCTCAGCTCCTCATTCTTCGGGACGTACCACCTATCCCTAAATTTCAGAATCTCATCCTCTAAATAGCTGAACTCAGAATCAGGCCTGGCCTCCATACTCGCCTTTAGCTCACTACACTCCGAATCAGTCTCCTGAGTCTGCCTGCTCCTGTCCAGAATAGTCGGCCTCAATGACAAGGCAGAAGAGTGGCTGCCAGATCAGAAACTACCTCCAGAACAAAACTCTACATCTCTGTCACTAACTCAAAAGGCCGTATTGTAGTCATGGCAGAAGTCGAAGCTGTCACCCTACTTAAGGCATCTGCCACCACATTCGCCTTCCTCGGGTGGTACCTGATCTCCACATCGTAGTCCTTGACCAGCTCGAGCCATATTCTCTGTCTCAAATTCAGCTCCTTCTGCTTGAAAATGTACCTCAAGCTCTGATGGTCCGAGTAAATCTCGTACTGCTGCCCATACAGATAATGCCTCCAAATCTTGAGTGCAAATACAACCGCCGCCAGTTCCAAATCGTGAGTGGGATAATTCTGCTCGTAAGCCTTCAACTTCCTAGAAGCATAGGCAATGACTCTCCCACTCTGCATCAAAACACACCCCAAACCGATCCTGGAGGCATCACAATAAATGCAGAACTTCTCTCCTTCCACGGGCAGTGTCAGTACATGAGCCGTAATCAACCTCTGCTTTAATGTCTGGAAGTTGTCCTCACAACTGTCGGTCCATTCATACTTTGCATTCTTCCTGGTCAGCCGGGTCAAGGGGGCCGAGATCTTAGAGAACCCCTCAATGAATTTTGGTTAATATCCAGCCAACCCCAGAAAACTGCGTATCTCGCTAGCACTGGTTGGCCGCGGCCACTCCTTTACAGCTTGAACTTTCACCGGATCAACTGAAATACCCTCAGTGGAGATAACATGCCCTAAGAAGTGAATCCTGTCCAACCAAAACTCGTACTTCGAGAACTTAGCATACAACTGATGCTGGCTCAAAATAGTCAATACAATCCTCAGGTGCTCCCTGTGCTCCTCCTCACTCCGCGAGTAAGTCAGGATGTCGTCGATAAACACAATCACAAACGTGTCCAGGTACTCCCTGAACACTCTGTGCATCAGATCCATGAATGCTGCAGGGGCATTGGTCAACCCGAAAGATATAACCAAAAACTCAAAGTGCCCGTACCTCGTCCTGAAGGCCGTCTTCAGTACATCTCTCTCCTTCACCCTTAACTGATGGTAGCTGGACCTCAGGTCGATCTTAGAAAACACTCGGCCACCCTGCAGCTGATCAAACAAATCGACAATACTCGACAATGGATACCTGTTCTTCGCCGTCAACTTATTCAGCTCCCGGTAGTCAATACACATACGTAGTGATCCGTTCTTCTTCTTGACCAACAGACCTGGCACTCCCCAAGGTGAAAAACTAGGGCGTATAAAGCCCTTATCTGACAGTTCCTCCAACTGAGCTTTCAGCTCCTTAAGTTCGGTAGGTGCTAAGTTGTACGGGTTCTTGCACACTGGCTCGGCACCTGGGAAAATATCTATCTCGAATTTAATCTCCCTATTAGGGGGCAACCCCGGCAATTCATCACGCAACACCTCCGGGAACTCCTGCACAATAAGAATATCCTGTATCTGAGCATCGCTCGGTGACTGCGCATCTTCAACACTCGCAAAATATCCCTGGCAACCCATGCCCAACAACCATGGAGTCTGACGAGAAAAGATAGCAGAGATCTTGGCAAGACCTTTACTTGCTTTAAATGTGTAGCTTTCCCCAGCCGGGGGCCAAAAATGAACCTCTCTGGTCCTCCAGTCAATCTCCGCATGATGTCTGAACAGCCAGTCCATTCCCAAGATCACCTCATAACCGCTCATATAGAGTATAACTAGCTAGCATATAACTGCTTCCTCCCCACTGTCACAATATTGCCCCGCACCACCTGTTCTGAATACAAATGCTCCCCGGATGGCAAACTCACATCATAATGTAGCTCGGCGGGACTGAACTCCAAGTTGGCCTTAACCACAAAGACCGTCAACACAAACGAGTGCGTAGCGCCCGTATCAATCAAGGTATAAGCTACCACACCAGAAACAAAAATATTACCTGCAATCACTGATAGCTGGGCAGCATCATCTGGCTCAAACAGGGCAAAGACCCTCGGTGTAACTCTGGCTGACGACCTGCTCGCCGCTGGGCATCTGCTGGCAAAGTGTCCCACCTCATTGCAGTTGAAGCAGCGGTTCTGATGCGGCTTCTGGCACTCTCAGAACATATGGCCCACCTCGCCACAGTTATAACACCGCACTTGGCCCGTTCTGCACTCGCTCGGGTGGCTCCTCTGACATTTCGGACACACGGAAAACTGTCCCGACCTCTGTGGCCTCTTAGTGCTTCAATGGCTGCTAGAACTTTCACTAGGCCTCTTTAGGCCCTTCTGCACAGACACCTCCCCGCTAGCCTGTGCCAGCGACTCTCTGAATGATTTTCGAGGCTGCTCTCTGGGTACCTCTTGATAACTAGGAAGCTTCGCCCGAGCCTCCTCAATGTCAAGGGCCTTCGCTACCACCTCCTCGTACGGCATGCCTCAGGTCCCCGCAATCCGTATGCCCATATAAATATCTGGCTTCAGGCCCTGCACAAACTGATGTACCTTATTCTCATCGAGGCTCACCAAATGTCCTGCAAACCGCGACAAAGCCTCGAACTGCCGTACATACTCGGCCACAGTGCCGGTCTGCTTCAACTGTGCAAACTCCACCATCTTCTGTGTCCTGACTGAATGACTGAAATACTTGCTGAAAAACACCGACCTAAACTCCTCCTAGGTCATGACCTCCACATCTCTCGTGGTCGCCACAGTATCCCACCAATGGCTCGCATCCTTGGCAAGATAGAATGCTGCACTAGAAACTCTGTCATGCTCCTCTACCTTGGCAAAACTCATCATCCTCTCCATACTCCTTATTCACTCCTCAGCACTGAGAGGATCCGGAGATGATCCGTCAAAGGTCGATGGTCTAAGTCTATGCAGCCTGTCACCCCCTCTGTCGGACGAACCCTGGGCGCTAGACTGACCCTGGTCGTCCCTGCTCATAAACCTCTCCAACTGCTGAGACTGATGGTGGACCAACTCGATAAGCTGCCGGACGGTATCATCAATGTCGCCCACAACTCTAGGAGGCGCCTCTCGTCGTGGCCGCCCTCTACCTCTACCTCTACCTCTCGCCTCTCCTGACATTTTCTACCTTTAACATAAATATAAAACTCACATTAGTACTACAATAAATGCAAATATAAACACTTACAGTTGGTGGAGTGTTCCCATGCAGCGGCTAGCGGTGTTAGGTAATCCTCTGAACCACGTCGACCCCGTGGCTCTGATACCATAACTGTAACGCCCCGAGAAACCCCGCGTTCCCGGTACGCTACAGTACATCTACACGCTACACACACTAACACTTGACATAACTCACTCAATTTAATACCCCTTTCGTTTTCAAATCATTTCAAAGGAACATTTGTGAGTATGAAAAATTTTCGACTCGATTCGAAAACAACTCGCGTCCCGAAGAGGGAACACGAAGTACTCAACATAAAAACTACACAGCGGAAAAGAAAATCATTTAAAACAGTTTAAGATAAAATGGTATGACTTGAAATCCTAGGAAAGAATCCAACGCACCCCTCGAACTACACATTCCGGTACCGCGCACTCACGTCCCCACTTCGACACCCCGCGCACACCCTCGCGGTGCCGTACGTGCCAACTCAACGTCATTGTATCTCGCGCACGCTCACAGCGCCGCATGCCCCATGCACCCTGCCGCTGTACAGCACGTCCGCGCGCACGCTTTCACCCGACGTCGCACGACCCGTGAGTACCCGCAGGGCTGCGTGTCCCGCGCACCTGCGATCACGCCGCACTTCCACGCTCATCTACATTTCTCTAGCATTCACTGTACACACCTCAACCTATTTCATATCCTCTCGACTCCCAACCCCTCTTCCAAAATTTCGACAGAGTAACGCCTAAAAACTGGCTATCCCAAAAATTTAAAACCCTGCACACAGTTCACCAAAACTAACAATATCTATCATCCATCATCCAGAGAAATCACCATAACACAATCAGAGTATGAAGACAACGAAAATCCATCAATTTCAAACGAAGAAAATTCACAGTATAGAGCAAATTCCAAGCTCATACATGTAAAATATATGCGTACGTCGCCAAATTCACACGCACTCCATATACACCTATACACTAACGCATATACAACTCATCTCATCGACTGTACATAATCACCACAAAAGAAAAATACCCGCAAACAACGCAGGCCACCACCTACCATCTCTACGGGTTGGGTCGCCCTAACAAAAATCCGCCATCCGGTGCCTCGGTCGCACGCCGCCAACCATCCTATGCCTCAGGTCTAGGCTCTCGAGGCTCACTAGTAAGATTGTCAGCACCTACACCACAGAACACACAACATAAGCCTAACGCTCAGTAAGTAATGCGATATGAAAGTAAAAGCCAACAATGCAATCCTATCACATGCAGTCTCTACACTCACACTCATGTTGTCACATCTGTGACGCGTAGTGCAGCCGTACCAGGGTAAGGAGGAACTTCACGCCACCCTACACCCTGACATGTCGCCACCGTCCCGGACTCCCTAGCAATGAGGCCCATAAGCTACACACACGCTTCACCCATGGCAACCACATCAGGGTAAGGATATACCTCGCGCTACTCTACACCCTGACACGTCGCCCCTATCCCAGCCTCCCTAGCACGGGGCCATAGTTGCCACACACACACGTTTCGCGACAGCCCAGCCGGCCCACCCTTGAGTGGAATCCGCGACTGGTGTTGCACCGGCCCACACACTAGTAGGATCCGTAGTACCACTGCCCATCACCCTTACCGTCAATACATTCACACCTCATGACGGCCCAGCCGGCCCACTCCTCGAATAGAATCCGCGACTAGTGAAGCACCAGCCCGCACACTAGCAGGATCCGTGCTACCACCGCCACACGTCTCACCACATACTCAAAACATTCTCAAAATCATTTTCGTTCACGTTTTTAAAATATGATGCATGTCAAACAATACGCACGCACACCACAATCAATCACATAAACCCTAAAGTTCTACGGTGTAGGCCCACTTGGGCAAAATGCATTCATGCACTACTTACCTGGCGTCCTAAGGCATATCTCGGTGAATCAGTCTTTTTCGCCACATCGCGTATAACGGGAATCGAACCCCCTCTGCTGCAGGCGGGCGGGTGGAGAGTTTTTTTTTTGAGTTTTTGGAAGCCGAGGGGGCCTAAAAACCCCCCCGGACCCTGCAAAGGGAGCTCGCTCGATTCGCAAAAGCACCAGTTTGACTTGGGGGGGTTGAAAACCGCCCCTATTCAGTGGTTCCCGTGCCACCACAATGGCATGGCACCGAAAGAGTGACCGGAACCTGTCCCTAACCAGCTCGTGAGTAGCATCCTGCTACTGGTCGGCACAGTGTAGCGTCAAAAGCAGGTATTTTGGATTGCCCCGCTGACCGGCCTCCTTCCTGCGGAACTGGATTGTCGATATCGACCTCATTTTTGTACTAACTGAATAGACTTCCCTAACCTACCTAAGCCACGTTCCGAAGGTGGAGCAAGCGAAGCACGAAGGTTAATTGATCAGATTCGTGGACGTTCTTACGAAGAAACACTTATGATACTAGAACTCATGCCTTATCGAGCATGTTATCCAAGAAGAGGTAAGACAAAAGTGTGTAAACTAGAAAACCGAACAGGGGAATTCAAGTACAAATTGCAGGGCGTATAGACGGAAAAGAAATTGCACGTGTTGAAGCTCGCTCGATGCACAGTTTCGCCAAAAAGTGTCTCAACCTAAAACACAAACAACCACTCATTAATATTTATCTCAAAATCCACCAAATAGTTAAAAATAACCTTCCTTAACTATACTCATGAAATTCCAACTAAAACGGTCCATTGGTTTGGTTTGGCCGAAAACCAGCCCAAAGTTCGGACGAGCATAACTTTTGCGTCCGTTAACGGAATTGAGCGATTCAAATGGCTAAACGTCCCCTTAGGAACCTAGTCTAACATACTAAGACAGATTTTAAAACGGTAAGCCGCAGACAGGCGAAAAATGCCAAAAACAGAATCTGCCATTTTTTTTAATAAAATTTCAACTTTTGTTTTTCTTCAACCAAAACTCACTCAATTTAGCTTTACGCATCAAAAACAGCCATGCCACTATCACACGTCAAGATTCTACGAAAAACGCTCACTAATTAGACTTGGACCAAAATCCAACATAAACTTCCAACGCGCATAACTTTTGCGTCGGATATCGGAATCAAACTATTCCAGCGGCCATACGTTCCTCTAACAACCTATTTTTAACCCACAAAACAGAATTTAAAACGATCAACCTAAGCCTAGCAAAAATGGCCAAAAATAGAATCTGTTTTTATACGAAAAATAGCTGAAAATTCATATTCGATCCAATCTCGCCAATTCCTTCACCGAACAATCACATTTCGATCTACCAATGCATACATTAACAAATTTGGGGAGTTCCTAATTAAAAAATAGCATGGCAGCCCCAAAACTCTCACGGTTTTCTTTGCAAAACCGAGAATTTCTTAATCGGTTCATTGCACCATGAAATTCACTTATATCTCACTTAAATTCTAGTGTGAAATTACGGAGACTCATAGATACGAACAAATTTCACACTCAGCTATCTGAGCAGGACAAAAACTGGAAGGGAAAACTCCCTGTTCTTGGTCGAGTTTTGCCGCAGAAGGGCCGAGCCACACACTGGCTACAGCACACGCACACACTACACTCTAAAATGCTCCAACAACCGAGCTCTTCCATCGACTGTCCAAGAACAACCGAGCTTCCATGCTCGGTCGATAGAAAAAAAAAAAAACAGGGGAGAACTCACCTTCGGTTTCTCAGCGCGGGAAGGCAAAACAGTTTCTCTCTTCAGCTCACCGGAGTATTTTGGGCATTGGCGTCTCTCCCTTGGCGGTAGGTCGTCAGCGATTTCCCCTCCCCGATCACTCTCTCACTCCCTTTCTCGATCGTGCGACAACACGGTGGAATGGCTTCAACCCAAAGCCATTCCACCATATAACATTTTTTTTTAAATTTTTTTAATTTAATTATAATTTACAAAAATGCCCTCACGTGTTTTAATATTCTGTAATTTCGTTAATTTCTCGACCTCCCAACTTAAAATTCCGAAAACCATCGCAAAAGTAGGCTCCGAGCCTTATAATTTAAATTTTCCCATTGAAATATTTCTCAAAACTCCGACCGAGATTAAATTAAAAATTTCAGAAATTAAAATTAAAAATTCGAAATTTTTGGGTTATTACATGAACAACTAGAGTTTAGGTGAAAAATCTCAGACCCTAGCTGCCCTGTAAAAAAAATCCCTCCATTTTTCCAAAACTTAAGCAAACTCACTTTATTTTAACCAATCTATTACATTCTAACTCATTTAAGGACAATCTAACATAATTTGAGTATTGCCCAATCCGAAACCCTAGATTTTCTTGGCCAAAACCAGAAAAGAAAGAGAACACTTATCGAAATCAAAGAGAGGGCCGTGTTCCACACGGGACAGAGAAGAAAGACGAAGAGGAGAGGGAGCTGCGTTCTACGGCGCAGGAAAAATGGATGATCTGGTTCCTCTTTCGCATAAAACTGAGAGGGAAATGAAAAAGAAAGGGGGAGGAAACAAAATAAAACAGAGAACTCACGCGGGAAGAAAAGAAACAAGAAAGAGGGGGAGGGGGGAATGCTATCAGCAAGGAGGGTTTTTTTTTTTTAATTTATCTTATAATATAAATAATAATAATAAACCTAATTACTAAATCGCTCTCAATCTCTAATTTTTTTGTTAAACGGTCAATCAGTTCGCTTCTGGTTGAAATTTTATAATTTTCTCTTTTCCATTAGGTTCAAAATAATATTTTACTTAACAGTATAAATTTTCCTCTCTTGATTCCGACTAAAACTCCGCCTCTACCGATGCGTAAATCCGAAAATCATTTAACGAAAAATTTCAGTGCGTTACAATGATCGTAAAATCTGGTACATTCTTTATTTTACTTAGCACTTGACATGAGTTAAAAGGGACTCAAGTAGGGGAGTAGACACATATACAGGGGTCTTTGGGCGAGGACAATTTTTACTTGGTCCTAGAGAATGACAAATAATAGGGTTTTCCGGTTTTACATAATCCCAGAGAAGAATAAAACACGTAGCGATACTAACCCAGTCCCTCAGTTAAACATTTACATACATTATATATTCTTGTCTTTCTTACATAAAACATGTAGATAAAAAATTTTATATGTTTTTCTTCAAAACATGATGCACGATTCATGAGTATGCACATATATCATAACGTAAACATAGCTCAAACATTACATACCATCAAAACAGAACGAAACATAAATCGGGACGTTAGGCTAAACTTGGACACTTGATATTTCCTACGACTCAACTACCTGTGACAGGTACCCCATCACAATATACAACTACTAAAAAAGGTTTATATCTCCTAGTATAGGGCCGTAAGGGCCGAACCTACTCCCCCACTTACTTCGGGTCCTTAGTAATATTTGACCACCTAGCTCGGTTTTTCTTGGTGATTTAGCAACTCCTACAACATACGAATCAACCAAACATATCATCAACATCACATGCACATAACCACTTCAATTAGCTTAAACTTCATTAACTGAACCAGAATTCATCCATTCACACTACAATTCTTAGAATTCCACCTAAAGTTGGCTAAACTTCAAGCGTGGACAACTCACTCAATTCTCAACGAAATCCAACAATTCAAAAGCCAAAAATTCTATTTAAAGAGTCTAGTTTAACATGGTATCATTATTTTCAAACAACCAAGCACAATCAATGGCATAAAACAAACATCTGAGATGTCCTTTATTCTGGCAATAAATTTTTATCCAACTTCATGCATGCATAACTTTTTCTATACTTAACCAATCTCATTATTCAAATTGCTATAGAATCATTAAAAAGTCATATTTAATATGGTGTAGTCGATTTATCAAGAATCAAACTCAGTAAATGGCAAAAATTAGAAAATCACTGTTGCCCTGTAAATCCAATCTGGATTTCTGCTTAAATTATAAAAATACGTAACTATTTGTATACTTAACCAAATCCAAAAATTCCAAAGCCAAGAGTTCATTTAAGGAGTTGAATTTAATATACAAAAATAGTATGTCAATTGGATAACAGTAGGTGTTTAGCTTTCGGGCCTACATCATAGTTCGGTAGGACGCATACACATTTATTTTATTTTATGTCTTGGTGATTAGACATCATGATTTTAAAGTACGAGTACGAAACAAAAATGAATTTCCATGTTTTTATAAAGCCAAACTGTAGGATGTGATGTGATGAACAAAATGAGAAGATACGTAAGAAGATAATGAAGGTGGGGTTGAGTGGCCTTGTCCAGTGAGGTGGACCGCGAGGTGTGTCACCTTGATATAGCACGTAAAGATGAACCCAGTAGTAAAAAGATAAAGAAAATGTAAGAAAGAGATGAGAATGAAAATAGAGACCAAATTGTAGAAACTGCATATGTTAGGATTTGTGTGTTTACAGTGTTATGTTTTTATACGCATTACTTACTTAGCATTAGGCTAATAGATGAGTTCTGTGATGTATGTGACAGGGCATTAGCTGGTGAGTACCCTGCGCAAGCTCAAGATTAGGAGGCGGTTGGAGGAGTCTGCTCATGGACAATCTGACCGACTGTTGGGGCATTTGGACCAAGGGGGGGGATGCAAGGGAGTTTAGTTAATTTGAGTTTAGTTAGAGTCGTTTTGAATTGATTCAAAGTGTAAATGAATTTTAATTAGTCGTAGTCGTTTTAAAGTATATATTGGTTTTGAATGGATTAGGAGTACACGTTTTTGCTATTTTGACGTTGAGTCGAATTTTGGTTGTTTTTAGAAAGTTTATAGTTTTAAACAGATTTTGTGAAGGAAGTGTCGACTAGTGCTAGAAGGTGTCGACCGCTTAGAGTGAAAATGAATGCAGAGTGTCGACCTGCATGTAAGGGCGTCGACTAAACTCTACAAGTGTCGACCGCTTGGGTCGACCTACTCAGATAGATAGTAATGAAGTGTTAACCGGTCCATGCAAGTGTCGACTGGTAGTGTAAATTAGATGGAAGTGTCGACCTCAAGGATCGACTAACGTAGACAGAGAGTAATGAAGTGTCGACCGGTCCATACATGTGTCGACCTGTTAGCGTGAGGATAAGAGAGGTGTCGACCAATAGTTTCGACCAGCGAAAAAAGAGGCAAAATAAGAGTCGACCGGTAATTACAAGGATTGACCAAAAATGATTTTTATGTTTTTGGAAAATTTGAAACTTTATCTAAATTGATTTTCATCAAAGTCTTCCGCTGCAATAATTTTAAACACTTTCAAAATATATCGTTTTAAGTCGAGAAACAAAAGTTTTAAATTTTTGCACGAATTTTACTCAAATGTATTTGAGTGATTAGTAGTAGTGAGCGTATGAGAAACCGCGTGGGTTTTCGGGTTGCCATAGATATGGTATCAGAGCAGAAAGAGAGCGGACTAGAAAACAGCAAGTCAATTTTTGGGTCGCTACAAATATGAGATCATATCAGAGAGAGCAGATCGGAAACCGGTGAGTCGTTTTTGGGTCGCTACATATATGCTATTAGAGCCAAATAGTCAAACCATTCAAAAGATTACCTAACAGCGCTGATCGCCGCACGACGTGCTTCGACAACTGTAAGTGTTTAAGTTTAGCCTTAATTATTAGATACTTATTAGAGTAATTAACTTTTGTTCAGGAAATTAGCCATAATGTCTAGACGACCAGGACGTCCGAGAGTACTGAGAGAGACCGCTAATTCGAGACCTGAAGATGATTTGACGACGATCAGACAGCTGACTGAGTTGGTGAATCGGCAGTCTCATCAATTAGGGATTTTGCTGAATCGAGAGGTTCAAGGAAATGCAGGCTCTAGCTGTAGCCATGATCAGTCGGGTGACAAATTTCAGAGGTTATGACCACCGACATTTGAAAGGCAGTCAGCAGATACAATGGTTGCAGAGGAGTGAGTCCGTACCATAGAAAGTATGTTCAAGCCTGCAAAGGTAGAAGAGGAGGACAAGGTCTCGCTAGCAACATTTTATCTAGCGAATGACGCCAGATTTTGGTGGGAGTCTTTGGAGACCACCATCGATGCATAACACATGGCATGAAAGAAGTTTAAATATGCCTTTTATGACAAGTATTTCAATAGTACGGTGCATGTAGCTAAGAGAATGGAGTTCCTACAGTTGAAGCAGACTGGGTCGGTAACTGAGTACAACTGGCATTTCAAGTCCTTATCACAGTTTGCTAGCAATTTGGTGAGCAGGAATGAAGATAAGGTGTTTTAGTTTGTATAGGGATTAAAGCTGGAGATATGATAGCAGGAACTCAATAAGTATCGTATTCAAAAGTGTTGGCAAAGGCACTAGAGGTGAAGGAAGTGAAATGAAATGTGTTGAGCACCGAGAAGCTTCCAGGAGATTTTTTAATGAAGTTTCCCCACAACAGAGTAGAAGTGCCTCCCGACAACAATAACAGAGGGGCACTAAAAGGTTCAGCGAGGGCTCGAGTAGTCTGGGAAATAGCAAAAGTGTAACACCCTGGGAAACCCCACGTTTCCGGTGCGCTACAGTGCATCTACACACCACACACTGTGACACCACTGAAACTTGACACAACTCACTCAATTTAATACCACTTTCGTTTTCAAAACATTTTCGAAGAACATTTGTGAGTATGAAAACTTTTTGACTCGATTCGAAAACCACTCGCGTCCCGAAGAGGGAACACGAAATCCTCAATATAAAAACTACGCAGCGGAAAGAAAACACTTTAAAAATAGTTTCAAACTAAACCGACAAGACTCGAAATCCTAGGAAAGAGTCCAGCGCACCCCTCGAACTACACAAATCCGATACTGCGCACTCATGTCCCCACTTCGATGCCCCGTGTACACCCTCGTGGTGCCGCACGTGCCAACTCAACGTCACTAATCGTCGCGCACGCTCACAACGCTGCGTGCCCGACGCACCTTGCCGCTGTACAGAACGTCTGCACACACGCCTTCACCCGGCGCCGCACGACCCGTGAGCACCTGCAGGGCCTCGTGCCCTGCATACCTGCGATCACGCCGCACTCCCACTCTCATCTACACTTCTATAGCATTCATTGTACACATCTCAACCTATTTCATATCCTTTCGACTCCCAACTCCTCTCCCGAAATTTCGACAGAGTAACGCCTAAAAATTGGCTATCCCCAAAATTTTTAAACATTGCACACAGTTCACCAAAAACTAATAGTATTCATCTATCAACCATCCAGAGAAGTTACCATAACAAGATCATAGTATGAAGACGACGACAATCCATCAAACACAAATGAAGACAATTCACAGTATAGAGCAATTCCAAGCTCCTACATGCAAAATATATGCGTACGTCGCCAAAATCACACACACTCCATATACACCTATACACTGACGCAATACCACTCATCTCATCGACTGTACATCATCACAGCAAAAGAAAAATATCCACAAACAAACCAGGCCACCACCTACCATCCCCATCGGTCGGGTCGCCCTAACAAAATTCACCATCCAGTGCCTCGGTCGCATGCCGCCAACCATCCTATAGCTCAGAACTAGGCTCTCGAGGCTCACCAGCAATATCTTCAGCACCTACACCACAGAACACACAAAATAAGCCTAACGCTCAGTAAGTAATGAGATATGAAAGTAAAGAGCTGTCAATGCAATCCTATCACATGCAGTCTCTACACTCACACTCATGTTGTTACATCTGTGACGTATAGTGTAACCACACCAGGGTAAGGAGGGACCTAACGCCACCTTACACCCTGACACGTCGCCACCGTCCCGGACTCCCCAGCAACGAGGCCCACAAGTTACACACACGCATCACCACACGACAACCACATCAGGGTAAGGGTGTACCTCGCGCCACACTACACCCTGACACGTCGCCTCCGTCCCAACCTTCCCAGCACGAGGCCACAGTTGCCACACAAACACATTTCGTGACAGCCGAGCCGGCTCACTCCTCGAGTGAAATTCGCGACTGGTGTTGCACCGGCCCACACACTAGTAGGATCCGCGGTACCACTGCCCATCACCCTCACCGTCAACACATTCACGCCGCATGACGGCCCCGCCGGCCCACTCCTCGAGCGAAATCCGTGATTGGTGAAGCACCTGCCCGCACACTAGCAGGATCTGTTGTACCACCGCAATGCGTCTCACCACATACTCAAAACCATTTTCGTTCACGTTTTTTAAAATATGATCCATGTCAAACAATACGCACGCACACCACAATCAATCACATAAACCATATAGTTCTACAGTGTAGGCCCACTTGGGCAAAACACATGCATGCACTACTCACCTGGCGTCCTTAGCTATTTGATCCAACCCGATCGATTCCGTTTTCCTGAAATTCTAAAGCACAAAGTTATAAGTTATCATTCACGATTTACAATTCTAATTCACAACCACCACATATAACCAAATCCACAAATTTCTATTTTTAAACACTAAATAAATAACCACAAGATCATCGAGGGTAACTCAATGCACTTAACTTCCAAATCAACAACTAAGCTAACCTATACTCTTAACATCCATTAACCAGCATGAACACCACCTACTATCCAATATCCAAAAGTAATAAAACTCAAAACATGTGCATATAACCTCTATCTCCAAACACCTATCATTCTATAATGCACAATCTAAAAATTGAAATCCAATTTAAGTAATTATCCCAAGGGTAGGTCATCATCCACATAACCTCAATCAACCACCCCTAACAATTTAACACTTAAATCAATTTCAACCAAATAACTCAATATCAATGAATTAAAATTGAAACTATCACAACTCAGCTTTCGAAATTAGTCATAAATCTTGTCCAACTTAAAAAATTCACAACAAATTGAATATAAATCCAAATTCAATTATTTAAAATCCTAAGGGCTCCTAAACGAGTCTGTTTCAACATGGTGAAATCCATTTGTCAAGAATCGAACTCAATTAAAAGCAGAAAATCAAAAACCGAATCTGCCCGGAAATCGTTTCACAGGTTTTCATTCCACTTTGAAAATTCATATCAAATCGTATGTTTGGCCGAATTCTATGATTCGACATGTTTTGGAAACCTTATAAGGTCTAGTTTATGCTGGTGAAATCCATTTTCCAAAATCAAAGCATAATCAATAGCAGAAAAATCAAAACCGAACTGCCAGCTGAAATTTTCCAGTTTTTGCACATTAAATTCTAAAATTCATAACTCATTCAATCCTTAACCGATTTCAACGATTCAACAGCCAATTTAAACCTTAGAATGTCTAGTTTCTAGTGGTTGTATTCATTTATTAAAACAACAGCAATAGCTCAGCCGAAATTTCCAAAACCAAAACATGCATAGGATTTAGCCCTAAATTTCAGATTTCCCCAATCTAAACAAATCATCAATTTCTTTCCACAATATTCATCGTTATCATAATATGGCATGATTAAACATCCTACAAGAAAGAAAAATCTAGCAAATGAAACCCATCAAGAATGGCAACATAAATCTAACCTGGGATGTCCAAAAGAGAGCGAAGAATCGGTGGGAAAAAGGAGGGATTGCTACCCGTGATGGAGAGGGAGGAGAAAAAAAAATGAAGAATGGAGAGGGAGATAAGAAGTGTGGCCTACGTGGGGAGGAAGAAAGAAGAGAATAGAGGAAAATAAAATGAATAGAGAGTCTTCACGCGGGAGAGAAAAAAAAAATAGGGAGGGGGAGAAGAAAAGGGAGGGAGGGAGGGAATGGCAGCCGAGAGAGGGTTTTTTTTTTATTTTTTATTTTTTATTTTATAATAATAATAAGAAAAAAACCTAATTATCAAATCACTCTCAACCTTTAATTTTTTTGTTAAACGGTCAATCAGTTCGTTTCCAGTTGGAATTTTAAAATTTTCTCTTTTCCATTAGATTCAAAATAATCTTTTACTTAACAGTATTAATTTTCATCTCTTGATTCCGACTAAAACTCCGCCGTCTACCGATACGTAAATTGGAAAATCATTTTAATGAAAAATTTCAAAGTGTTACACTCCACCCTCCTTAAGAAAATTTTGTCCTCAAAATTTGCTCAGTCACTAACTCCCCAATTATATCCTCGAATGTAATTCTCATAACTACGTCCACGACAATCGATTTGTCCAACTCGAATCTCGATCACCCCAAATACAATCAACTCCTTAGGTCTAAAGTTAAGTCACTCTAAATTATTCACCCTAATCCTAAATCATTCACATACTCATTGGTTTCAACTTCGTCAATTACAAGTTGAACCCTTTCAAATCTCTTGATTCAATCTCACTTCTAAGTTTACCTGAAGAATCTACATGACATTCTCCGCTATCCTCGAGTATCTCACATCCGTCAACACTAATCATTTGAGGGCTAAACTTCTCACCCTAACCATCCTAAACAATTTCCTTTTTATCTCTCCGCAAAGCCATATATAATCATTCCCGATGGTCCTCAACGTTCCAACACTTAATGATAAATCAGTTCTCACAAAGGATTTCTTCCACATTTACTATTAATCTACCCTCTTTTACCCATTTAGACTCAGCTTTCTGAATACTTCCCTTGCCCACGGGCAAGGATTCATCCAATTATTTTCTTGCTTGCAAACTTGTTGTCAAATGAATTCACATCCTTATCCCGAATCCCCCAGTTCCTTAGTCCTCAACCCTAGTCCGATTCACCAATGTCCTCAATAATTACCCTGCTAAGTATAATCCTCATAAATCTAACTAACCATAACTAATTCGTCTTAAGACTCCTTTTGTTAAACTACATTCCTCTATACATGTTGGTTTTTCCTTGATGGAACCTAACTTTCACGTCTCCCTCATTCATAATCATTCTAAATAACCAATCTCTAAACTCCCCTAATAATAATACTAGATCCTAAGATCTATATAGCTAGTGTAAGTCATACCTAAATCTATTGGAGGTTGTCCGACCTCGTCTAGCTCGATGAGGGCAAAGACCCTCAGGGGTACTCTTGCTGCAGTCTTACTAGTAGCTAGACAGTCTCTTGCAAAGTGGTCTAACTCGTTGTAGTTATAACATCGAATCGGATTCGTCTTCGGAAAATCTCCAGCAATGTGATCCGTCTCATTACACTTATAACATCGGCCCTAGTCCATTCTACACTCGCCGGGATGACTCTTCTGACACTCAGGACATAAAGGGAACTGTCCCGACCCCTGCAGTCATTTGTTGCTCCCCTGGCTGCTAGAGCTATCATTAAGCCTCTTCAGGCCCTTCTGCTGAGATGACTCTTCCCCGTTCGGCTAAGGCAACAACTCTCTGAAAATCTTCTATTCTGCTCCTTAGGCAGCTCTCTGTAACTAGGCAGCTTCGTTCTAGCCTACTCAATGTCTAGAGCCTTCGCCACCACATCCTTGTAAGGCACCTTTAGGGTTCCAGCTATGCGCATGTCCATATATACATCAGGTTTTTAGCCCTGCACAAATTAGTGTACCTTGTTCTTGTCTAGGCTCACCAAATGCCCTGCAAATTGCGACAGCGCTTCGAATTGTCTCACGTACTAAGCCACTGTGTCTGTCTGCCTCAACTGTGCAAACTCCACCCTCTTACGAGTTCTGATAGCATGGCTATAATACTTGCCAAAGAACACAGTCTTAAACTCTTCCCAGGTTATGACCCTCATGTCTCTCGTGGTCCCAACTGTGTCCCACCAATGGCGAGCATCGTTGGCCAGATAGAATGCCGCACTGGTTACACTGTCATGGTTATCTACCTTGACATAGTCCATCATACTCTCAAAGCTCCGTATCCACTCCTCAGCATTGAGAGGATCCGGAGATGACCCGTCAAAAATTGAAGGCCCACTAGTGTGCGGGCCGGTGCTTCACTAGTCACGGATTCCACTCGAGGGGTGGGCCGGCTGGGCCGTCATGCGGCGTGAATGTGTTGACGGTGAGGATATGGGCAGTGGTACCGCGGATCCTACTAGTGTGTGGGTCGGTGCAACACCAGTCGCGGATCCTACTCGAGGGGTGGGCCGGCTGGGCTGTCGCGAAACGTGTGTGTGTGGCAACTGTGGCCCCGTGTTGGGGAGGCTGGGACAGGGGCGACGTGTCAGGGTGTAGAGTGGCGCGAGGTACACCCTTACCCTGATATGGTTGCCGTGTGGTGATGCGTGTGCGTAGCTTGTGGACCTCGTTGCTGGGGAGTCCAGGACGGTGGCGACGTGTCAGGGTGTAGTGTGGCGTGAGGTCCCTCCTTACCCTGGTGCGGCTGCACTACGTGTCACAGATGCGACAACATGAGTGTGAGTGTAGAGACTGCATGTGATAGGATTGCATTGTCGGCTTTTACTTTCATATCGCATTACTTACTGAGCGATGGGTTTATGTTGTGTGTTCTGTGGTGTAGGTGCTGACGATACTGCTGGTGACCCTCGAGTGCCTAGTTCAGAGGCGTAGGGTGGTTCGCGGCGTGTGACAGTAGCACCGGATGGCGGATTTTTTTTAGGGCGACCCGACCCGTGGAGATAGTAGGTTGTGACTTGGTTGGTTTGGGGATTTTTCTTTCTTTTGTGGTGATTATGTACAGTCGATGGGTTGAGTTGTATAAGCGTCAGTGTATAGGTGTATATGTGTGCGTGTGATTTTGGCGACGTACGCATATATTTTACATGTTAGAGTATAGTATTGCTCTATATTGTGAACTTTCTTAACTTGTATTTTGATGGATTTTCGCTGTCTTCATACTCTGATTTTGGTTATGGTGATTTCTCTAGATGATGGATAGATAGATACTGTTAGTTTTGGTGAACTGTGTGCAGGGTTTTAATTTTTGGGATAGCCAGTTTTTAGGCGTTACTCTGCCGAAATTTCGGGAGAGGGGTTGGGAATCGAGAGAATATGAAATAGGTTGAGGTGTGTGCAGTGAATACTAGAGAAGTGTAGATGAGCGTGGAAGTGCGGCGTGGTCGCAGGTGCGCAGGTCACGCAGCCCTGCGGGTACACACGGGTTGTGCGACGCCGGGTAAGGGCATGCGCGCGGACGTGCTGTACAGTGGCAGGGTGCGTGGGGCACGCGGCGAACAATCGCCCCCTACACTGTGGGCGAACAATCGTCCCCTACACTGTGGGCGAACGTTTGCCCCTTCTGTGACGACTGATCGCCCATTTTTGGGGTGATAATCGCCTCATGTTCTGGATGAGGCGATATAAAATTGTCTTTGGGGACATTCCATCGCCCCCACTAGGGCGATACATAGGCCTTTTTTTTGCGCCGTTGAGGCAATGAGACTCTCTTCCCTTGTATCTCCTTTTTTCTTCATACCCCTTATTTTCCATTATTAAATTATACCCAACATCATTTAAACTCCTATAAAAAAAACATTTTTAAAGCATATCAAAAAACTAAAACTCCAAAATTAGACCCATTCATTTAACCAATCCAATACAAACCTAATTTGGAAATAGACCTTATAACTTATGAAATTATTTTCTCAAATCTTTAAAACTATATATATATATATATATATATATATATATATATATATATATATATATATATACACACACACACACACACACATATGCATTGTACCCAAAATACTTAGAGAACCGCCGACAGGTCAAAATCACCCTAGCAGCTACAAGCACGCTCTATGGACGTTCCCCACCAACTACACTGTTAATCATCTTGAGAATCAACGTCCTCACCTGTAATGATATCACCTACACCACAAAGTCACTAATGAGCCTAACGCTCAATAGGTGATGTGAAATAAAGAATGCATACTCATGATTATGCTATGCTGTTCGTAAAATATGCAACTGAATTTGTTCTTTCTTTCTTACATAACATAAGTTATTGAGGTACTAATTCTAGAGGAGAGATGACCTAACTGATTGTCCCTCTAGCGGAACGACCAACTTGCTCTAGGGAAAGTAGAATGGCATATCTAACAGTCCCTCTAATGGAACCGATTCCTCTAACGGAACTACCATACTCAATTCCCTACCCACAATAACTATTTACGTATTTTCCTGTACCATATTTTTTTTGTTCTGTTTAAATGAAAACGTATGCATAAAACCGTTTTCTATGATTTGGAAAAACTATGATGCATGAATGTATGTTACATACACATATCCTCAAGGTTGTAAGCGTAAAGTAACATAAACAGATAAACAAATCCATCAATAAACAAGAACTTATCATAATAAACTCACAACCTGTAACACCCCGAGAAAACCCCACATTCCCGGTGCGCTACAGTACATCTACACACTACACACACTAACACTTGACATAACTCACTCAATTTAATACCCCTTTCGTTTCAAATCATTTTCAAAAGAACATTTGTGAGTATGAAAAATTTTCGACTCGATTCGAAAACAACTCGCGTCCCGAAGAGCGAGCACAAAATTCTCAACATAAAACTAAGCAGCGGAAAGGAAAACCATTTAAGATAGTTTAAGATAAAACGATAAGACTAGAAATCTTAGAAAAGAATCCGACGCACCCCTCGAACTACACATTCCGGTGTCGCGCACTCACTTCCCCACTTCGACACCCCACGCGCACTCTCGCGGTGCCGCACGTGCCAACTCAACGTCACTGTGTCTCGCGCACGCTCACAGCGCCGCATGCCCCACACACGCTGCAACTGTACAGCACGTCCACGATCATGCCCTAGCCCGGCGCCGCACGACCCGTGAGTACCCGGAGGGCCGCGTGCCCTGCGCCCCTGTGATCACGGCGCACTCCCACGCTCATCTACACTTTTCTAGCATTCAGTGTACACACTGTAACACCCCGACCTATTTCATATCCTCTCAACTCCCAACCCCTCTCCCAAAATTTCGGCAGAGTAACGCCTAAAAACTGGCTATCCCAAAAATTTAAAACCCTGCACACAGTTCACCAAAACTACCAATATTTATCTATCCATCATCCAGAGAAATCACCATAACACAATCAGAGTATGAAGACAACAAAAATTCATCAATTTCAAACGAAGAAAATTCACAGTATAGAGCAATTCCAAGCTCCTATATGTAAAATATATGCGTACGTCACCAAAATCACATGCACTCCATATACACCTATACACTGACACATATAAAACTCATCTCATCGACTGTCCACAATCACCATAAAAGAAAAATATCCGTAAACAAACCAGACCACCACCTACCATCTCCACGAGTCGGGACGCCCTAACAAAAATCTGACATCTAGTGCCTCGCTCTCACGCCGCCAACCATCCTATGCCTCAAGACTAGGCTCTCGAGGCTCACTAGCAAGATCGTCAACACCTACACCACAGAACACACAACATAAGCCTAACGCTCAGTAAGTAATGCGATATGAAAGTAAAAGCCGACAATGCAATCCTATCACATGCAGTCTCTACACTAACACTCATGTTGTTACATCTGTGACGCGTAATTCAGCCGCACCAGGGTAAGGAGGAACTTCACGCTACCCTACACTCCAACACGTCAGAGGCATGTGATTGCCGTGTGGTGATGCGAGTGTGTAGCTTGTGGACCTCGTTGCAAGGGAGTCCAGGACGGTGGCGACGTATCAGGGTGTAGGGTATCGTGAGGTTCCTCCTTACTTTGGTCCGGCTGCACTACATGTCACAGATGTGACAGCATGAGTGTGAGTGTAGACACTGCATGTGATAGGATTGCATTGTCAGCTTTTACTTTAATATCGCATTACTTACTGAGCGTTAGGCTTATGTTGTGTGTTCTGTGGTGTAGGTACTGACAATACTGCTGGTGAGCCTCGAGAGCCTAGTCCAGAGGCGTAGGATGGTTGGCGGCGTGCGTCCGAGGCACCAGATGGCAGATTTTGTTAGGGCGACACAACCTGTGGTGGTGGTAGGTGATAGTGGATTTATTGTTTTATGTCGGGTATTTGTGTAGACAGCGGAGTTTTATAGACGTAGATTTTTTTGAGATTGTATAGAGGTGTTGTAGTGTTTTGGGGACACATATGTATTGTTATATGTTAAAGTATGATATTACTCTATATTGGGGACTTTCTTCATTTGTATTTGATGGGTTTTCGTTATCCTTAAACTCTGATTTTGTTATGGTAATTTTATTTGGATGGTTGATAGTTAAATATTGTTGGATTATGGTGAATTGTGTGTAGGGTTTAAATTTTGGGATAGTCAGTTTTTAGCCGTTACTCTGCCGAAATTTTGGGAGAGAGGTTGGGAGTCGAGGGGATATGGAATGGGTTGAGATGTGATAAGTGAATGCTAGAGAAGGGTAGATGAGCGTGGGAGTGCGGCGTGATCGCAGGTGTGCGGGGCACGCGGCTCTCCGGGTGCTCACGGGTCGTGCGGCGCCGGTTGAGGGCGTGCGCGCGGACGTGCTGTACAGTGGCAGGGTGCATGGGGCATGCGGCGCTATGAGCGTGCGCGAGACACAGTGACGTGGAGTTGGCACGTGCGGCACTGCAAAAGTGCGCGCGGGGTGTCGAAGTGGGGACGTGAGTGTGAGGTACCAGATTGTGTAGTTCGAGGGGTGCGTTGGATTTCTCCTAGGATTTTAAGTCTTACCGTTTTATATTAAACTGTTTTAAATGGTTTTCTTTTCCGCTGCGTAGTTTTTATGTTGAGAACTTTGTGTTCCCTCTTCGGGACGAGAGTTGTTTTCGAATCGAGTCGAAATTTTTCATACTCACAAATGTTCTTTTGAAAATGATTTGAAAACGAAAGAGCTATTAAATTGAGTGAGTTATGTCAAGAGTTAGTGTGTGTACTGTGTAGATGTACTGTGGCGCACCGGGAACGTGGGGTTTCTCAGGGTGTTATAGTTATGCTATCAGAGCCACTTGTTCGACGTCGTTCAGAGGATTACCTAACACCGCCAGCCGCTGCACGGGAGCGCTCCACCAACTGTAAGTGTTTAGATTTTAATTTATTGTAGTACTAACTTGAGCTTTATATTTATGTTAAAGGGAGAAAATGTCAGGAGAGGCGTGAGGTAGAGGTAGAGGTAAAGGGCGGCCACGACGAGAGGCGCCTCCTAGAGCTGTGGGCGACATGGATGATACCGTCCGGCAGCTTATCGAGTTGGTCCACCGTCAATCTCAGCAGTTGGAGAGGTTTATGAGCAGGGACGAGTAGGGTCAGTCTAGCGCCCAAGGTTCGTCCGACAGAGGAGGTGACAGGCTGCATAGGCTTAGACCCCCTTCCTTTGATGGATCATCTCCGGATCCTCTCAGTGCTGAGGAGTGGACATAGAGTATGGAGAGGATGATAAGTTTTGCCAAGGTAGAGGAGCAGGACAGAGTTTCTAGTGCAACGTTCTATCTTGCCAAGGATGCAAGCCATTGGTGGGATACTGTGGTGGCCACGAGAGATATGGAGGCCATGACCTGGGAGGAGTTCAGGTCGGTGTTTTTCGGCAAGTATTTCAGTCATTCAGTCAGGACACAGAAGATGGTGGAGTTTGCACAGTTGGAGCAGACCAGCACTGTGGCCGAGTATGTACGGCAGTTCCAGGCCTTGTCGCGGTTTGTAGGACATTTGGTGAGCCTCGATGAGAATAAGGTACATCAGTTTGTGCAGGGCCTGAAGCCAAATATTTATATGGGCATGCGGATTACGGGGACCCGAGGCATGCGGTACGAGTAAGTGGCAGTGAAGGCCCTTGACATTGAGGAGGCTCGGGCGAAGCTTCCTAGTTATCGGGAGGTACCCAGAGAGCAGCCTTGCAGATCATTAAGAGAGTCGCTGCCACAGGCCAGCGGGGAGGTGTCCATGCAGAAAGGTCTGAAGAGGCCTAGTGACAGTTCTAGCAGCCAGGGGAGCACTAAGAGGCCGCAGGGGTCAGGACAATTTCCAGTGTGCCTAAAATGTCAGAGGAGCCACCCGGGCGAGTGCAGGACGGGCCCAGTGAGTTGTTATAACTGTGGCAAGGTGGGCCACATGTCCAGAGAGTGCCAGAAGCTACGTCAGAACCGCTTCTTCAACTGCAATGAGGTGGGACACGTTTCCAGTAGATGCCCAGCGGCGAGCAGGTCGTCATCCAGAGTTACACCGAGAGTCTTTGCCCAGTTTGAGCCAGATGATGCTGCCCAGCCATTAGTGATAGCAGGTAACATTTTTGTTTCTGGTGTGCCAGCTTATACTTCATTGATACGGGTGCTACACACTCGTTTGTGTCGACGGGCTTTGTGGTTAAGGCCAACTTGGAGTTCAGTCCCGCCGAGCGACATTATGATGTCACCTTACCATCCATGGAGCATTTGTATTCAGAACAGGTTGTGCGGGGCAATGTTGTGACAGTGGGGAGCAAACAGTTTTATTCCGAGCTGGTCATTCTCCATATGAGCGGTTATGAGGTGATCTTGGGGATGGACTGGCTATTCAGACATCATGCGGAGATTGACAGCAGGACCAAAGAGTTTCAGTTCCGGCCCCCGGGTGGGGAGAGTTACACATTTAAAGCAGGTAAGGGTCTTGCAAGGATTTCTGTTATATTTTCTCGTCAGGCTCCACGGGTGTTAGGCATGGGTTGCCAGGGATTTTTGGCAAGTGTTGAGGATGCGTAGTCACCAGGCGATGCTCGGATACATGATTTTTCTTATTGTGCAGGACTTCCCGGAGGTGTTCTGTGATGATTTGCTGGGGTTGCCCCCTGATAGGGAGATTGAATTCGAGATAGATGTCTTCCCAAGTGCCGAGCCGGTGTGCAAGAACCCCTACAGATTAGCACCTACTGAACTTAAGGAGCTGAAGGCTCAGTTGGAGGAGCTAACTGATAAGGGATTTATACGCCCTACTTTTTCACCCTGGGGAGAGCCAGTTCTATTCGTCAAGAAGAAGGATGGATCCCTACGTATGTGTATTGACTACCGGGAGCTGAATAAGTTGACAGTGAAGAACATGTATCCATTGCCAAGGATTGACGATTTGTTTGATCAGCTGCAGGGTGCCCGAGTGTTTTCTAAGATCCACCTGAGGTCCGGCTATCATCAATTAAAGGTGAAGGAGAGGGATGTACCGAAGACGGCCTTCAGGACGAGGTACGGGCATTTCGAGTTTCTGGTTATGTCTTTCGGGTTGACCAATGCCCCTGCAGCATTCATGGACCTGATGCACAGAGTGTTCAGGGAGTACCTGGACAAGTTTGTTATTGTGTTTATCGACGACATCCTGATCTACTCGCGGAGTGAGGAGGAGCACAGGGAGCACCTGAGGATTGTATTGACTATTTTGAGCCAGCATTAGCTGTATGCTAAGTTCTCGAAGTGCGAGTTTTGGTTGGACAGGATTCACTTCTTGGGGCATGTTATCTCCGCTGAGGGTAATTCAGTTGATCCGGTGAAGGTTCAGGCTGTAAAGGAGTGGCCGCGGCCGACTAGTGGTAGCGAGATACGTAGTTTTCAGAGATTTATTGAGGGGTTCTCTAAGATCTCGGCCCCCTTGACCCGGCTGAGCAGGAAGAATGCAAAGTATGAATGGACCGACAGGTGTGAGGACAGTTTCCAGACATTGAAGCAGAGGTTGACTACGGCTCCTGTGCTGACACTGCTCGTGGAAGGAGAGAAGTTCTGCATTTATTGTGATGCCTCCAGGATCGGCTTGGGCTTTCTTTTGATGCAGAGTGGGAGAGTCATTGCCTATGCTTCTAGGCAGTTGAAGGCTTACGAGCAGAATTATCCCACTCACGATTTGGAACTGGCGGCGGTTGTATTTGCACTCAAGATTTGGAGGCATTATCTGTATGGGCAGCAGTGCGAGATTTACTCGGACCATCAGATCTTGAGGTACATTTTCACGCAGAAGGAGCTGAATTTGAGACAGAGAAGATGGCTCGAGCTTGTTAAGGACTACGATGTGGAGATCAGATACCACCCGGGGAAGGCAAATGTGGTGGCAGATGACTTGAGTAGTGTGACAGCTTCGACTTCTACCATGACTACAATACGGCCTGTTGAGTTAGTGACAGAGAAGCAGAGTTTTGGTCTGGAGGTAGTTTCTGATTTGGCAGCCACTTTTTCTGGCTTGTCGTTGAGGCCGACTATTTTGGACAGGATCAGGCAGACTCAGGAGACTGATTCGGAGTGTAGCGAGCTGAAGGCGAGTATGGAGGCCAGGCCTGATTCTGAGTTCAGCTATTCAGAGGACGGGATTCTGAAATTTCGGGATAGGTGGTACGTCCTGGAGGATGAGGAGCTGAGGAGGGATATATTATCAGAGGCCCATTCATCTTCTTTCTCTGTGCATCCGGGAAGCACTAAGATGTACAGAGATTTGATGCAGCACTATTGGTGGCCTAACATGAAACGAGCAGTGGCTGAGTATGTTGAGGCCTGCGTGGTCTGTCAGCAGGTGAAGGCGGAGCATCAGCGACCGTCTGGAATGCTCCAACTATTGCCTATACCGGAGTGGAAGTGGGAGCGAATCACCATGTATTTTGTGGTGGGACTACCGAGGACTGCCAAAGGCCATGACGCGATTTGGGTGATTGTGGATAGGTTGACGAAGTTGTCTCACTTTTTACCTGTGAGGATGACTTATACGATGGATCAGTTTGTCCAATGGTATATTCAGGAGATAGTCAGACTTCATGGGATTCCGGTGTCGATTGTTTCAGACCGGGACCCCAGGTTCACGTCCAAGTTTTGGAGGAGTCTGCATAAGGCTATGGGCACTCGATTAGATTTCCGTACGGCCTTTCATCCTCAGATCAATGGACAGTCGGAGCGGACTATACAGATTCTGGAGGATATGCTCAGGGCTTGTGTGTTGGAGTTTCAGGCGACTTGGAGGAAGTTCTTACTGCTAGTGGAATTCTCGTATAATAACAGCTTTCAGTCCACCATTGGTATGGCGCCATACAAGGCCCTCTATGGAAGGAAGTGTAGATCGCCACTATATTGGGATGAGGTTGCGGAGGCCCGATTGATAGGTCCTGAGATTTTACAGCAAACTGTGGACAAGATTTCTGTGATACGGAAGATGATTGAAGCGGCTCAGAGTTGACAGAAAAGTTATGCTGATCAGAGACGCCGGGAGTTGGAGTTTAATGAGGGCGACGAGGTTTTTCTTAAGGTCTCGCCGTTCAAGGGAGTGGTAAGGTTCAAAAAGCGGGGGAAGCTCAACCCTCGGTTTGTGGGACCGTTCTCGATTGTCAAGTGGATTGTGAGAACTGCATACCAGCTTCACTTGCCTGCGTCGATGGATGCCGTCCATGATGTTTTTCATGTCTCGATGCTGAGGAAGTGTATGTACGATCCCTCTCAAGTAGTGCCACAACAGGATATAGAGATCCAGCTGACGTTGTCCTATGAGGAAAAGACAGTGAGGATCTTAGGATCAGCTGTGAAGGTGCTGCGCAATAAGGAGATTCCGCTGGTCAAGGTGATGTGGCGCAACCATGGTGTAGAGGAGACTACTTGGGAGCGGCGTGATGACATGGAGCAGCAGTATCCCGACTTATTCGGTACGTAAATTTTGGGACAAAATTCTTGTAAGGTGGGGGGATGTAATAACTCAGAAATTTTGAATTTTGAATTTTAATTTTCGAAATTTTTAATTAAATCTCAGTCGGAGTTTTGAAAAATATTTCAACGGGGATATTTAAATTTATAAGACTCGGAGCCTACTTTTGCGTTGGTTTTTAGAATTTAAAGTCGGGAGGTCGAGAAATTAACAAAATTACGGACGATTAAAACACGTGAGGGCATTTTGGTAATTTGTAATTTAATTAAAAAAAAATTTATGTTATATGGTGGAATGGCTTCGAGTGGAAACAATTCCACCGTGTTGTCGCGCAGCCGAGAGGAGAGAGCGCCCGAGAGAGAACCAGCCTATCGAAGAGTGGGGTGTGCTGCCGACGGACGACGACTATGCGAAAGGGGTGCCGACGAGCTGGAGGGAGAAGCTGTCTTGCCTTCTCGCACTGAGAAACCGAAGGTGAGTTCTCCCCTTTTTTTTTGGTTCTGTCGACCGAGCGTGGAAGCTCGGTTGTTCTTGGACTCTCGACGGTAGAGCTGGGTTGTTGGAGCAATTTAGAGTATAGTGTGTGCGTGTGCTGGAGCCAGTGTGTGGTTCGGCTCTGCCGCAATGAAACCGACCGGGAACAAGGAGTTTCCTTTCGGTTCTGCCTTGCTCTGATGGCCGAACGTGGGGTTGTTTTGCCCTCTACATTTTAGGGGATTATGTGATCAATTTAGAAGGAATGAGGGAGGGGTTCATGGTTCAATGAACTGATTGAGAAATTCTCGGTTTTGGGGAGAAAAACGTGAAGGTTTTTGATGCTGCCATGTTGTTTTCTAATTAGGAACTCTCCAAATTGTTAATGTATACATTGGTAGATCGAAATGTGATTGTTCGGTGAAGGAATTGGCGAGATTGGATCGACGTTGAATTTTTGGCTATTTTTCGTATAAAAACAGATTTTGTTTTTGGCCATTTTGGCAAGGCTTAAGTTGATCGTTTTAAATTCTGTTTTATGGGTTAAAAATAGCTTATTAGAGGAACGTATGGCCACTGGAATCGTTCGATTCCGATATCTGATGCAAAAGTTATGCGCGTCGGAAGTTTATGTCGGCTTTTGGTCCAAGTCAAATTAGTGAGCGTTTTTCGTGGAATTTTGACGTGTGATAGTGGCATGTCCGATTTTGGTGCGTAAAGCTGAATTGAGTGAGTTTTGGTTGAAGAAAAACAAAGGTTGAAATTTTATAAACAAAATGGCAGATTCAGTTTTTGGCATTTTTCGCCTGTCAGCGGCTTACCGTTTTAAAATTCGTTTAGTATGTTGAACTAGGTTCTTAAGGGGACATTTAGCCACTTGAATCGTTCGATTCCGTTGAGGGACGCAAAAGTTATGCGCGTCCGAACTTTGGGCTGGTTTTAGGCCAAAATAAACCAATGGCCCGTTTTAGTTGGAATTTCATGAGTGTAGTTAAGGAAGGTTGTTTTTAGTTATTTGGTGGATTTTGAGATAAATATTGATGAGTGGTTGTTTGTGTTTTAGGTTGAGACACTTTTTGGCGAAGCTGTGCATCGAGCGAGCTTAGTACGCCAGGTAAGTAGTGCATGCATGGGTTTTGCCCAAGTGGGCCTACACTGTAGAACTTTAGGGTTTATGTGATTGATTGTGGTGTGTGTGTGTATTGTTTGGCATGCATCATATTTTAAAAATGTGAACGAAAATGATTTTTAGCATGTTTTGAGTATGTGGTGAGACGTGTGGCGGTGGTACCGCGGATCCCGCTAGTGTGCGGGCCGGTGCTTTACCAGTCGCGGATTCCACTGGAGGGGTGAGCCGGCTGGGCCGTCATGCGACGTGAATGTGTTGACGGTGAGGGTGATGGGCAGTGGTACCGCGGATCCTACTAATGTGTGGGCCGGTGCAACATCAGTCGCGGATCCTACTCGAGGGGTGGGCTGGCTGGGCTGTCGCAAAACGTGTGTGTGTGGCAACTGTGGCCCCGTGCTGGGGAGGCTGGGACGGGAGCGACGTGTCAGGGTGTAGAGTGGCGCGAGGTACACCCTTACCCTGATGTGGTTATCGTGTGGTGATGCGTGTGTGTAGCTTGTGGGCCTCATTGCTGGGAAGTCCGTGATGGTGGCGACGTGCCAAGGTATAGGGTGGCGTGAGGTTCCTCCTTACCCTGGTGCGGCAACACTACGCGTCACAAATGTTACAATATGAGTGTGAGTGTAGAGACTGCATGTGCTAGGATTACATTGTCAGCTTTTACTTTCATATCGCATTACTTACTGAGCATTAGGCTTATGTTGTGTGTTCTGTAGTGTACGTGCTGACGATGCTACTGGTGAGCCTCGAGAGCCTAGTCCAGAGGCGTAGTATGGTTGGCGGCGTGCGCCCGAGGCACCGGATGGCGAATTTTGTTAGGGCAACCTGACCCGTGGTGGTTGTAGGTGATAGTGGATTTATTGTTTTATGTCGGGTATTTGTGTAGACAGTGGAGTTGTATTGACGTTGATTTTTTTGAGATTGTATAGAGGGGTTGTAGTGTTTTGGGGACACATACGTATTGTTATATGTTAGAGTATGATATTACTCTATACTCGAGACTTTCTTCATTTGTATTTGATGGATTTTCGTTGTCCTTAAACTCTTATTTTGTTATGGTAATTTTCTCTGGATGGTTGATAGTTAAATATTGTTGGATTATGGTGAATTGTGTGCAGGGTTTAAATTTTGGGATAGTCAGTTTTTAGTCGTTACTCTGTCAAAATTTTGGGAGAGAGGTTGAGAATCGAGGGGCTATGGAATGGGTTGAGATGTGAACAGTGAATGCTAGAGAAGGGTAGATGAGCGTGGGAGTGCAGCGTGATCGTAGGTGCGCAGGGCACGCGGCCCTGCGGGTGCTCACGGGTCGTGCGGCACCGGGTGAGGGCGTGCGCGTGGACGTGCTGTACAGTGGCAGGGTGCATGGGGCACGCAGCGCTGTGAGCGTGTGCAAGACACAAGGACGTGGAGTTGGTACGTGCGGCACTGCGAGAGTGCGCGCAGGGTGTCGAAGTGGGGACGTGAGTGCGCGGTACCAGATTGTGTAGTTCGAGGGGTGCGTTGGATTTCTCCTAGGATTTTAAGTCTTACCGTTTTATATTAAACTGTTTTAAATGATTTTCTTTTCCGCTGCGTAGTTTTTCTGTTGATGACTTTGTGTTTCCTCTTCGGGACGCGAGTTGTTTTCGAATCGAGTCGAAATTTTTCATACTCACAAATGTTCTTTTGAAAATGATTTGAAAACGAAAGGAGTATTAAATTGAGTGAGTTATGTCAAGTGTTAGTGTGTGTAGTGTGTAGATGTACTGTGGCACACCGGGAACGTGGGGTTTCTTGGGGTGTTACATTAACCTTTAGTCTGGAAGGGAGATGCTGAAAATGGGGAGGCTTGGCGTGGAGAAGAAGCTCCAAATGAGGGTTAGGTTTTCTTTTCCATATTAAATACTTAAATGATAAGTGTTAAAAACCTAACATTTCTCTCATTCTCAAAATTACCCTTCACTTCATTTCTCTCTCCTCCAACGGGAAGGATTTCTTTTTTAGAGAAGTTTTCTTCTCTCTGTCGCCAAACAACAGGTTTTTGACTTTTTGACTTTTTTTTTTCTTTCTTTCTTTCCAACGCCAACACCCACTTGCATATCATTCTTCATCCTGAAATTTAATAATAATTTGACTAAACAACATGCGTGTATATATATATAAATTAAATTAAATCGATAAGATTTTTGGGTGTTACAATTTCAACCAATTAACTCAATATCAAGGAATTAAAATTGAAACTATCACAACTCAACTTTTGAAATTTGTCCATAAATCTTGTCCAATTTCAAAAATTCACAACAAATTGAATATAAATTCAAATTCAATGATTTAAAATGCCAAGGGATCCTAAACGAGTTTATTTCAACATGGTGAATCCATTTGTCAAAAATCAAACTCAATTAATAGCAGAAAATCAAAAACCAAATCTACCCAGAAATCGTTTCACAGTTTTTTATTCCACTTTGAAAATTCATATCAAATCTTATGTTTGGCCGAATTCTATGATTCGACATGTTTTGGAAACCTTATAAGGTCTAGTTTATGGTGGTGAAATTCATTGTCCAAAATCAAAGCATAATCAATGGCAGAAAAATCAAAACCTAACTGCCAGCTGAAATTTTTCAGTTTTTGCACATTAACTCTAAAATTCATAACTCATTCAATCCTTACCCAATTTCAACGATTCAACAGTCAATTTAAACCTTAGGATGTCTAGTTTCTAATGGTTATATTCGTTTATTAAAACAATAGCAATAGCACAGCCGAAATTTCCAAAACCGAAACATGCATAGGATTTAGCCCTAAATTTCAGATTTCCCCAATCTAAACAAATCATTAATTTCTTTCCACAATATTCATCGTTATGATAATATAGCATGATTAAACATCCAACAAGAGAGAAAAATCCAGCAAAAGAAACCCATCAAGAATGACAACATAAATCTAACCTTGGATGTCCAAAAGAGAGCGAAGAATCGGTGGGGGAAAGGAGGGATTGCTGCCCGTGATGGAAACGGAGGAGAAAAAAAATGAAGAATGGAGAGGGAGATGAGAAGTGTGGCCTACGTGGGGAGGAAGAAAGAAGAGAATGGAGGAAAAATAAAAAGAACATAGAGTCTTCACGCGGGAGAGAAAAAAAAAACAGGGAGGGGAGAGAAGAAAAGGGAGGGAATGGCAGCTGAGAGAGGGTTTGTTTTTATTTTTTTTTAATTTTATTTTTATAATAATAATTATAATAAACCTAATTACCAAATCGCCCTCAACCTCGAATTTTTTTGTTAAACGGTCAATCAGTTCGCTTCCAGTTGGAATTTTAAAATTTTCTCTTTTCCATTAGGTTCAAAATAATCTTTTACTTAACAGTATCAATTTTCATCTCTTTATTCCTACTAAAACTCCGCCGTCTACCGATACGTAAATCTGAAAATCATTTTAACAAAAAATTTCAGGGTCTTACAAAAAGGCCTCAGGGGTCGGTGCAGCACCCCCAGTGCCCTAAGTGTTTGAGATACCAATCGGGCGTATGCAGACTGAACTCGAGAAAGTGCTATAATTGCAATGAAGTTAGACATTTAGCTAGAGATTGCCCGAAGCCCAAAGTGACTCGGTGTTTCAATTGCAATGAGGTAGGCCATGTCAGCAGAGATTGTCCAGCTCTGAAGAAGGGTCTGTCGGACACCACAACGAGGGTATTCGCCATGATCGAGTTGGGCGATGATGACCAGCTAGCTGTAGTGTTAGGTACTATACTGATAAATTCATTACCAGCTTATACATTGATTGATTCTGGTGCGACGCACTCGTTTATTGCAACTACGTTCACGGTCAAGCTAGATGTATGGCCTATAGCAACGGACTGTAGTTATGAAGTGATGTTGTCTTTTGGTGGGCGTATGCATTCTAATCAAGTTGTACGAGTAGTGTAGTGTCGGTGGGAAGCAAAAATTTATTAGCCAATCTCATTATTATGGGCATAACTGGATATGATGCGATATTGAGAATGAATTGGCTATTTAAGCACTACGCTACAATTGAATGCAGGACGAGAACAGTGAGTTTTCAACCCCCAGATGGTGAGAAACACACCTTTTAGGCTGCAAAGAAGGCTCGGAAGATATCTGTCATGGTGCCTATCAGTGCTCGTCAAGTATAGATTGGTGAGTTTTTTGGTTTTCTCGCCAATATTATAGATATGGAAATTCCCAGAGATTCAAGTGTAATAACTAAAAAATTTATGGAATTTAAATTAATTTTTTTGTTAGAATTTTTGAGAGATTTTAACGAGAAGTTTAGTTTATAAAACTTGGAATTTAGTTTGTAAAAGAATTTTTGAATTTTAAAGTCGGGCGAACGCAAATTTAACGGAAACACGGACGATTAAAACACGTGAGGGTGTTTTGGTAATTTGTATTTGTTTAAAAATACAAAAAATAAGTAAAAACCGAATGGCTTCATGAGGAAGCCACTCAGTTTCCCATTTGCTTGAGCTCCCGAAGTGAGAGAGCCTGAGCTCCCTTCTGCCGAACGACGATCAGCAGTGAGGGAGAGGTCGCCGGCAAACTGTTCTTCCCTCTTCCCTCCTCGCTTTTCTTCCCCTCCTCCCGCGTAGAACAACCGACTCTCTCTCTCGGTACGTATTCTCTCTTCTCCCTCTCGGTCTCGCTCGGTTCTGATGGCCGAGCGTGGAGTTTACTTTGTTTCTAAATTTAAGAGATTTTGTGCTATACTTTAGGACGATTAGACGTGAAATTCATGGTTTAATGAGTTGGTTGAGAAAATGCACAATTTTGGAAGAAAAACTGTGAGGGAGTGTGCTGTGAATTTAGGTTTTCTAATTTGGAAACTTCAAATTGTTGTTAGATTATGCTTAATAGGTTAGAATATGATGGTTTTGTGAGGAATTGAATGAATTTTGTTGAAGAACCAAAAATGTGAAATTTTTGAATGAGGGGCAGATTCTGTTTTGGGGAATTTTGACTTGGTTACGGTTAATCATTTTAAATTTTCTTTTGGAATGTTAACTAGCTTATTAGTGGAGCGTTTAGCCACTGGAATAGTGCGATTCTGATAACCAATGCAAAAGTTATGTACGTTGGAAGTTTATGTCGGGTTTTAGATCGAGTCGGTTCGGTGATCAATTTTGGTTAGTTTGTGGTACGTTAAGTTAATGGTAGTGATTTTGAGTATGAGTTAAGTGTTCAGACAAGTTTTGACATAAATTGTTTTATGTTTAGATTGAACCAGATTTTTGGGTGAATCGTGCACCAGGAAAACTTAGGACGCCAAGCAAGTAGTGCATGCATGTGTTTTGCCCAGGTGGGATTACACCGAGGAACATTAGGATTGTGTGGTTTGATTGCAATGTGCGTGCGTATTGTTTCACATGCATCATGTTTTGAAAAGGGTACGAAAATTGTTTTGAGCATGTTTTGAGTAAGTGGTGGTGGGACACATGACGGTGGTACCACAGATCCTGCTCGGGGAGTGGGCCAGTGCGTTACCAACTGCTAATTCCTCTCGGGGAGTGGGCTGGCTGGGATGTGTCGGGCGCACGCGGGGTGCTCGACATTGTTATTGCGGTGCACGCGGGGTACAGTTGGACGCACAGCGCTGTGTTGGGGCGCGTAGCGCCGAGCCTTGGGCGCACGGTGCCGTGCCTCGTGCATGCGGCGCCAAGCCCGAGAGGCGCGTGAGGTGCATGCCAAGCTTCTTTCTCGAAATTTTAAGTCTTGTCATTTTTTTAAAAATTTCTTTTAATTGTACTTTTCCGTTGCGTATTTTATAATGAGGATTTATGCGTTCCCTTTTCGGTGCGTGAGTCGTTTAAATCGAGTTATACTTACAAATGTTATTTTGAATGTGATTTGAAAACGATAGTGGTATTAACTTGAGTGAGTTCACGTCGAGTTTCTGGATGTCATAGCACGGGATGTTACTGTCAGGGTGCGATAGATTGTGGTAGCTTAGTAGTGAACGAACTAGGACGGGTGGGTTTTTGGGGCTTGACAGATTATGGTATCAGAGCCACGGGGTCGCCATCGTTCAGAGGATTACTTAACACCGCCAGTCGCTACACGGGAGCGCTCCACCAACTGTAAGTATTCTTAGAACCCTTGTTTTTTTTTTACTTATCAAATGTTGTGGTGTATAGGATTTAGCGTCATAGTTAGGGAGGTGCGCAGAGTTGTAGACGATATGGATGCGCAGTTTGTCAGCTTACTGAGTTAGTCAATCGCCAATCTCACTAACTGGAGCGGTTTATGAGCAGGGAGAACCTGGGCCAATCTAGTGCCCGGCTTCGACAGATCGTGGGGGCGATAGGTTTCATAGGCTAAGACCCCCACTATTTGACGGATCATCTTCGGATCCTCTCAATGCTGAGGAGTGGATACAGAGCATGGAGAGTATGATGGACTATGCTAAGATAGATGACCATGACCGGGTGACTAGTGCGGCATTCTATTTGGCCAAGGATGCTCGCCATTGGTGGGATACAGTCGGGACCACGAGAGATGTGAAGGTCATGACCTGGGAAGAGTTTAAGACTGTGTTTTTTGGTAAGTACTTCAGCCATGCTATTAGGACTCGTAAAATGGTGGAGTTTGCATAGTTGAGGTAGATAGGCACAGTGGCTGAGTACGTGAGACAGTTTGAAGTGCTGTCTCGATTTGCAAGGCATTTAATTAGCCTAGATGAGAACAAGGTACACCAGTTTTTGCAGGGCCTAAAACCTGATGTATACATGGGCATGCGCATAGCTGGAACGCGAGGAGTGCCTTATCTGGATGTGGTGGTGAAGGCTCTAGACATTGAGGAGGCTAGAATGAAGTTGCCCAGTTACAGAGAGTCGCCTAAGGAGCAACCTAGAAGATTTTTCAGGGAGTTGTTGCCTCAGTCGAGCTGGGAAGAGTCATCTCAGCAGAAGGCTCTGAAGAAGTCTAATGACAGCTCTAGCAACCAGGGGAGCAACAAAGGGCCACAGGGATCGGGGCAGTTTCCATTATGCCCTAAGTGCCAGAGGAGTCACCCCGGTGAGTGCGTGGTGGCACCGAGGGTCTTTGCCCTTATTGAGCCAGACGATGCTTCCCAGCCATCAGTGATTTCAGGTAATGTTTTTATTTCAGGCATGGAGGCTTATACTCTTGTTGATACGGGTGCTAGGCATTCATTTGTGACTACTACCTTCGTGGTCAAGGCAAACCTGGTGCCCAGTTCTTCTGGACAATTTTATGACGTGTTTTTGCCGTCAGGGGAACGCCTATGTTCAGATTAGGTGGTGTAGGGTGATATTGTGACAGTGGGGGGAAAACAATGGTATGCCGATCTAATCATACCCGACATAAAGGGGTATGAGGTCATTTTGGGAATGGATTGGTTGTTCAGACATAATGTTTCAATAGATTGCAGAACCAGACAAATTCATTTTTGACTTCTAAGTGGGGATAGTTACTCTTTCAGGGCAGGGAAGGGTTTGAGCAGGATTCCAGTTGTGTATGCTATGAGAACCCAACATTTGTTGCAGAGTGGGTGTATGGGTTTCCTTGCAGTGTCGTGGACGTACAGTTGTAAGGTGAAGTTCAGCTTCGGGATATTTCCATTGTGCAAGAGTTCCCAAAGATGTTTTTAGAGGATCTGGCAGGTTTGCCCCTGAACGGGGGATCGATTTCGTTATTGATGTATATCATGAAGCTGAACCGGTGTGTAAGAACCCGTACAGAGTAACACCTACTAAGCTGAAGGAGTTAAAGGTGCAGCTGGAGGAATTAACAGATAAGGGCTTTATACACCATAGTTTCTCACCTTGGGGTACGCTGATACTTTTTGTCAAGAAGAAGGACAGATCTCTACGCATGTGCGTTGATTACAGAGAGCTAAATAAGCTGATAGTGAAGAAAAGGTACCCGTTGCCAAGGATTGATGACTAGTTTGATCAACTGCAGGGTGCATGGCTGTTCTCAAAAATTGATTTGAGGTCCGGCTGCTACCAGTTGAAGGTTAGGGAAGAAGACATCCCAAAGACCGCTTTCTGTACGAGGTATGGACACTATGAGTTTTTGGTGATGTCATTTGGGCTAACCAACGGCCCGACAGCCTTCATGGATCTGATGAACCCAGTATTCAGGGAGCACTTGGATAGATTTGTGATAGTGTTCATCGACGACATCATGATTTACTCACGGAGCGAGAAGGAGAATAGAGAACACTTGAGAGTTGTACTGATTACTTTGAGCCAGCACCAACTGTACGCTAAATTCTCTAAGTGCGATTTTTGGCGGGACATGATCAACTTCTTTATGTGCCCTAGAGGGCCATCACTCGATCACAAACAAAGGCACGAGCTTTATCAAACCTGTTCACTAACAAGTTCAATTCTTTTGCAGGAATTACGGGTGTCGAATGTCTCTTCGCGGATTTGGAATGAGACCCAAGCACAAAGGACAAATATTAACCCTTGCACTTGCTATCGTGGGAGCTAAAGGTGGAAGCACATGAAGAAGGAATTTGTCTCCCTCGGAATTAATCTGTAATCAAATTTTATTTGGCAAACATTCGCCCTTATGTTTTTGTTGGCAAACATTCGCCTTCCTGTAATGTTTTATAGTTGCATGCATTCCTAAGCATTAGGATTAGATGTATGTTAAAGTTAGATGATGGTTACAAGCAATAATTGGGCCGGAGTTTAGCAGCACATAGAAGCAGCAAATGGGCCAAAGCTTGAAAGTGATCTGGTGTGCAAGTGGACCAAGAATGGCAAACCATGTGGCCCATTTCGAATCCCAAACCCAGTCTAACCTTCAGCCACCTTAGGTCTATAAATACATGACTATTGGTGTGTGTAAAGGTTGTTGAATCTATGAGAATAGCCCCTTTTGTGTTCAGCCGAAGTAGCTTGAAGCTTGCAGAATAGTAAGACTCGGTTCGGTCAAGAACCGAGAAGGAGTGTGTCTCCTTCGAGCTTTCAAGCCCGAGGTTGCTTGAATAGCCGTCGTTCCACTCTTCTTCCCTCACTTTTCCAGAGAAGGATACACGAAGAGAGTGGCCAAAAACTGGTTCCGTTTGCTGCCATCTTCCTTCGGAAGATTGTTATGCCAAGAACCTAAAAGGTTGCTCATCGGATAACATTCAGTTTTCTGCTCATTTGGTTTTTCTATTTTGTTTGTGGGTAAAACACGACTCATTCGAGGTGGAATCGTGTCACTTCTTGAGACACGTTATTTCCTCTGAGGGCATTTTTGTTAATCCGATGAAGGTTCAGGCTGTGAAGGAGTGGCCGGGACTGACTAGTGCTAGCAAGATTCGCAGTTTTCATGGATTGGCTGGATACTATCGGAGATTCATTGAGGGGTTCTCCAAGATTACAGCTCCTTTGACCTAGCAGATCAGAAAGAATGTAAAGTACGAGTGGTCTGACAAGTGTGAAGACAATTTCCAGATGTTGAAACAGAGGTTGATTACAGCTCATTTGTTGATACTGTATGTAGAGGGAGAGAAGTTCAGTATTTATTGTGATGCTTACAGGATAGGCTTCAGATGTGTTTTGATGCAAGGTGGGAAGGTGGTTACCTATGCTTCCAAGCAATTGAAGGCCTACGAGCAAAACTATCTCACATACGACTTGGAGTTAGCGACAGTAGTCTTTCCACTTAAGATTTGAGGCATTGTTTGTATGGGCAATAATGCGAGATCTTTTCAGACCATCAGAGTTTAAAGTACATTTTCATGCAGAAGGAGCTGAATTTGCGACAGAGAAGAAGACTTGAGCTGGTTAAGGACTACGATGTAGAGATCAAGTATCATCTAGGAAAGGCGAATGTCGTAGCGGATGCCTTGAGCCGAGCGTCAGCTTCGACGTCTTCCATGATTTCAACGGTGCCTGTCGAGCTGAGGATTGAGATGCAAGGATTTGGCTTAGAGGTGGTTTTTGATTTGGCAGCCACCCTTTCGGTGATGTCATTGAGGCCGACCATCTTGGACAGAATTAAGCAGGCCCAAGAGACTGACTCTGAGTGCAGTGGACTGAAGACGGGTATGGAGACCAATTGTAAAACCCCGATTTTAAAATCTCCAATTTCCAAACCCTAATTTAAAACCTTAGAAATTTTTTCCAAAATTTGATTTAAAATCGAGCGTTAAATTTTCAGCTTAAAATATTTTTTTTAAAATCTTGAATAAAAATTCTTAAATGCGCGGAAGCTGAATAAAAACAATAGTTAAACTTATTCGAAATAAATGCAGAATCATAAATAATTCATAAAAACTCTAATAATAAAATTCAACATAATTTAATTGGAGTTAAAATAAAAACCGAAATACTTTTTAAACCGGAAATATAATATATGTAACACCCCGCGAAACCCTGCGTTCCCGGTGCGCTACAGTACATCTACACACTATACACACTAACAATTGACATAATTCACTTAATTTAATACCCCTTTCGTTTTAAAATCATTTTCAAAAGAACATTTGTGAGTATGAAAAATTTTCGACTTGATTCGAAAGCAACTCGCATCCTGAAGAGGGAACACGAAGTCCTCAACATAAAAACTACGCAGCGGAAAAGAAAACCATTTAAAACAGTTTAAGATAAAACGGTAAGATTTGAAATCCTAGGAAAGAATCCAACGCACCCATCTAACTACACAATCCAGTATAGAGCAAATTCCAAACTCATACATGTAAAATATATGTGTACGTCGCCAAAATCACACGCACTCCATATACACCTATACACTGGCGCATATACAACTCATCTCATCGACTGTACATAATCACCACAAAAGAAAAATACCCGCAAACAAACCCGGCCACCACCTACCATCTCCACGGGTCGGGTCGCCCTAACAAAAATTCGTCATCCGGTGCCTCGGTCGCACGCCGCCAACCATCCTATCCCTCAGGACTAGCCTCTCGAGTCTCACCAGCAAGACCATCAGCACCTACACCACAGAACACACAACATAAGCCTAACGCTCAGTAAGTAATGCGAGTAAGTAATGCGATATGAAAGTAAAAGCCGACAATGCAATCCTATCACATGCAGTCTCTACACTCACACTCATGTTGTCACATCTGTGACGCGTAGTACAGTCGCACCAGGGTAAAGAGGAACCTCATGCCACCTAACACCCTGACACGTCGCCACCATCCCGGACTCCCCAACAACGAGGCCCACAAGTTACACACACGCATCACCACACGGCAACCACATCAGGGTAAGGGTGTACCTCACGCCACTCTACACCCTGACACATCGCCCTCGTCCCAGCCTCCCCAGCATGGAGCCACAGTTGCCACACACACACGTTTCGCGACAGCCAAGCCGGCCCACCCCTCGAGTGGGATCCGCGACTGGTGTTGCACCGGCGCACACACTAGTAGGATCCGCGGTACCACTGCCCATACCCTCACCGTCAACACATTCACGCCGCATGACGGCCCAGCCAGCTCACCCCGCGAGTGGAATCCGCGACTGGTGAAGCATCGGCCCACACATTATCGGGATCCGCGGTACCACTGCCACACGTCTCACCACATGTTCAAAACATGCTCAAAATCATTTTCGTTCACGTTTTTTTTTAAATATGATGCATGCCAATTAATACGCACGCACACCACAATCGATCACATAAACCCTAAAGTTCTACGGTGTAAGCCCACTTGGGGAAAACGCATGCATGCACTACTTACTTGGCGTCCTAAGCTTGCTCGATGCACAGCTTCGCCAAAAAGTGTTTCAACCTAAAACACAAACAACCACTCATCAATATTTATCTGAAAATCCGCCAAATAGCTAAAAATAACCTTCCTTAACTACACTCATGAAATTCCAACTAAAACGACACATTGATTTGGTTTGGCCGAAAACCAACCAAAAGTTCAGACGTGCATAACTTTTGCGTCCGTTAACGGAATCGAGCGATTCAATTGGCTAAACGTCCCTTTAGGAACCTAGTCTAACATACTAAGACGGATTTTAAAACAGTAAGCCACAGACAGACAAAAATGCCAAAAACCGAATCTGCCATTTTTATCAAATTTCACATTTTCACTTCTCCTCAACCAAAACTCACTCGCATCTAGTTTTACGCCTAAAAAATGACTATGCTACTATCACACGTCGAATTTCTACGAAAAACGCCTGCTAATTTGACTTGGACCCAAAATCTGGTATAAACTTCCGACGCGCATAACTTTTGCGTCCGATATCGGAATCGAACGATTCCAGCGGCTATAGGTCCCTCTAACCACCTAATTTATCCCACAAGAACAGAATTGAAAACAATCAGCCGAACGTAGGCCGAAACGGCCAAAAGCAAAAGCTGTCCCAAAATAAAAACGTCCGATTCTTGATTTCAATTCGAATTTCACAACTCCTATACACAACTAGTCGCATTCCACTTATACATTCCAGCCAAGCTTGCCGGAATTGAAAGGAGGCCGAGCACCAAGCTCGGCCAACAACAGGGAAACTGACAGGGCTCGCCTTCAGTTTCCCCCTTCAAATTCTCGGCACTCCCTCCTCAACATTTCTGCCAAATTCGCTGAAAATGGAGGGAGGCCGAACCTTACTCTCGGCCAAACCAGACAAGATAGCAGAGGGAAGGAGAGGGAGACTTACTGAGCAATGTTCGTACTTCACACAACGGACGAAGAGGGACTCTAGCAAGGTGCCCAAATCGTCGGTGGCATAATTGGTCAGAAACCCGCCCTTCGCGGTCGTTAGCCGAAACACTCGGCTCTCACTTCGGGAACTCGAGCTGCTGAAACCGAACGGCTTCGGTTCGTCGGAATAGTAGCACCTGTTCGCAACTCCCACCTCACACTCACGCTCGTCGGTCGTCGATCGCAGCTCCGACTTCGGCACATGATCGCCTTAGCTCCTCGGTCATCTTCTCTCGGCACTCGGGTGCACTGCAGAATCGGCCGAATGGCTTCTGCTCGAAGCCATTCGAGTGTTTTCATTTTTTTTTAAACAAATAACAATTTACCTAAACGCCATCACGTGTTTTAATCTTTCGTAATTTCGTTAATTTCTCGACCTCCCGACTTTAAATTCTTAAAACCATCACAAAAGTAGGCTCCGAGTCTTATAATTTAAATTTTCCCGTTGAAATATTTCTCAAAACTTCGACCGAGACTAAATTTAAAAATTTCAGAAATAAAAATAAAAATTCAAAATTTCTGGGTTATTACATCCCCCCCACCTTATAAGAATTTTGTCCCCAAAATTTACGTAATGAATAAGTCGGGATACTGCCGCTCCATGTCATCACGCCGCTCCCAAGTAGTCTCCTCTACACCATGGTTTCGCCACATCACTTTGACCAGCGGAATCTCCTTATTGCGCAGCACCTTCACAGCTGATCCTAAGATCCTTACTGGCTTTTCCTCGTAGGACTGCGTTGGCTGGATCTCTACATCCTGTTGCGGCACTACCTGAGAGGGATCGCACATACACTTCCTCAGCATCAAGACATGAAAAACATCATGGATGACATCCATCGATGCAGGCAACTGAAGCTGGTATGCAGTTCTCCCAATCCGCTTGACAATCGAGAATGGTCCCACAAACCGAGGGTTGAGCTTCCCCCGCTTTCTGAACCTTACCACTCCCTTGAACGACGAGACCTTTAGAAACACCTCGTCGCCCTCATCAAACTCTAACTCCCGGCGTCTCTGATCAGCATAACTCTTCTGTCGACTCTGAGCCGCTTCAATCCTCTTCCGTATCACAGAAATCTTGTTGACAGTCTGCTGTAAAATCTCAGGACCTATCAATCGGGCCTCCCCAACCTCATCCCAATATAATGGTGACCTGCACTTAATTCCATAGATTGCCTCGTATGGCGCCATACCAATGGTGGACTGAAAGCTGTTATTATACAAGAATTCCACTAGTAGTAAGAACTTGCTTCAAGTCACCTGAAACTCCAACACACAAGCCATGGGCGTATCCTTTAGAATCTGTATAGTCCGCTCTGACTGCCCATCGGTTGGAGGATGAAAGGCCGTATTGAAATCTAATTTGGTGCCCATAGCCTTATATGGACTCCTCCAAAACTTGGACGTGAACCTGGGGTCTCGGTCCGTAACAATCGACATCGGAATCCCATGAAGTCGGCCTATCTCCTGAATATACAACTGGGCAAACTGATCCATCGTATAAGTCATCCTCACAGGCAAAGAGTGAGACGACTTCGTCAACCTGTCCACAATCACCCAAATCGCGTCATGGCCTTTGGCAGTCCTCAGTAGTCCTACCAAAAAATCCATGGTGATTCGCTCCCACTTCCACTCCGGTATAGGCAATGGTTGGAGCATTCCAGACGGTCGCTGATGCTCCGCCTTCACCTGCTGGCAGACTACGCAGGGCTCAACATACTCAGCCACTGCTCGTTTCATGTTAGGCCACCAATAGTGCTGCTTTAAATCTCTGTACATCTTAGTGCTTCCCGGATGCACAGAGAAAGAAGAAGAATGGGCCTCTGATAATATATCCCTCCTCAGCTCCTTATCCCTCGGGACGTACCCCCTATCCTGAAATTTCATAATCCCGTCCTCTAAATAGTTGAACTCAGAATCAGGCGTGGCCTCCATACTCGCTTTCAGCTCGCTACACTCCGAATTAGTCTCCTCAGTCTGCCTGATCCTGTCCAGAATAGTCGGCCTTAACGACAAGGCAGAAAGAGTAGCTGCCAGATCAGAAACTACCTCAAGACCAAAACTCTGCATCTCTGTCACTAACTCAACAGGCCGTATCGTAGTCATGGCAGAAGTCGAAGCTGTCACCCTACTCAAGGCATCTGCCACCACATTCGCCTTCCCCGGGTGGTACCTGATCTCCACATCGCAAACCTTGACAAGCTCGAGCCATCTTCTCTGTCTCAAATTCAGCTCATTCTGCTTGAAAATGTACCTCAAGCTCTGATGGTCCGAGTAAATCTTGCACTGCCACCCATACAGATAATGTCTCCAAATCTTGAGTGCAAATACAACGGCCGCCAGTTCCAAATCGTGGGTGGGATAATTCTGCTCGTAAGCCTTCAACTGCCTAGAAGCATAGGCAATGACTCTCCTACTCTGCATCAAAACACACCCCAAACCGATCCTGGAGGCATCATAATAAATGCAAAACTTCTCTCCTTCCACGGGCAGTGTCAGTACAGGAGCTGTAGTCAACCTCTGCTTCAAAGTCTGAAAGCTGTCCTCACACCTATCGGTCCATTCATACTTTGCATTCTTCCTGGTCAGCCGGGTCAAGGGGGCCGAGATCTTAGAGAACCCCTCAATGAATCTCCGGATAATATCAAGCCAACCCCAGAAAACTGCATATGTCGCTAGCACTGGTTGGCCGCGGCCAATCCTTTACAGCCTGAACCTTCCCCGGATCAACTAAAATACCCTCAGAGGAGATCACATGCCCCAAGAAGTGAATCCTGTCCAACCAAAACTCGCACTTCGAGAACTTAGCATACAACTGATGCTGACTCAAAATAGTCAATACAATCCTCAGGGGCTCCCTGTGCTCCTCCTCACTCTGCGAGTAGATCAGAATGTCGTCGTTAAACACAATCACAAACTTGTCAACGTACTCCCTGAACACCCAGTGCATCAGATCCGTGAATGCTGTAGGGGTATTGGTCAACCCGAAAGACATAACCAGGAACTCGAAGTGCCCGTACCTCGTCCTGAAGGCCATCTTCGGTACATCCCTCTCCTTCACCTTTAACTAATGATAGCCGGACCTCAGGTCGATCTTATAAAACACTCGGGCACCCTGCAGCTGATCAAACAAATCGTCAATCCTTGGCAATGGATACCTGTTCTTCACCGTCAACTTATTCAGCTCCTAGTAGTTAATACACATACGTAAGGATCCGTCCTTCTTCTTGACAAATATAAGTGGCACTCCCCAGGGTGAAAAACTAGGGCGTATAAATCCCTTATCTGTCAGCTCCTCCAACTGAGCCTTCAACTCCTTAAGTTCAGTAGGTGCTAATCTGTAGGGGTTCTTGCACACCGGCTCGGCACCTGGGAAAACATCTATCTCGAATTCAATCTCCCTATCAGGGGGCAACCCCGACAATTCATCACGGAACACCTCCGAGAACTCCTGCACAATAAGAATATCCTCTATCCGAGCATCGCCCGGTGACCGCGCATCCTCAACACTTGCCAAAAATCCCTAGTAACCCATGCCCAATAGTCGTGGAGTCTGACGAGAAAAAATAGCAGAAATCCTGGCAAGACCTTTACCTGCTTTAAATGTGTAGCTTTCCCCACCCGGGAGCCGTAAGTGAACCTCTCTGGTCCTGCAATCAATCTCCGCATGATGTCTGAACAGCCAGTCCATTCCCAAGATCACCTCATAACCGCTCATATGGAGAATGACTAGCTCGGCATATAATTGCTTGCTCCCCACTGCCACAACATTGCCCCGCACCACCTATTCTGAATACAAATGCTCCCCGGATGGCAAGGTGACATCATAATGTTGTTTGGCGGCACTGAACTCCAAGTTGGCCTTAACCACAAAGCCCATCGACACAAACGAGTGCGTAGCGCCCGTATCAATCAAAGTATAAGCTGCCACACCTGAAACAAAAATGTTACCTGCTATCACTAATGGCTGGGCAGTATCATCTGTCTCAAACAGGGCAAAGACCCTCGATGTAACTCTGGCTAACGACCTGCTCGCCGCTGGGCATCTGCTGGCAAAGTATCACACCTCATTGCAGTTAAAGCAGCGGTTCTGACGCGGCTTCTGGCACTCTCTGGACATGTGGCCCACCTTGCCACAGTTATAACACCTCACTGGACCCGTCCTGCACTCGCCCGGGTGGCTCCTCTGACATTTCGGGCACACTAGAACTTTGATGACCTGGATGTGTGCGTATGAGGACGACTGCGGGGCAAACCTCGTGGGACAGCGTGACGTAACGCCTCGAGTGTAGGCAAATCCCGGGTCGTAGAGTAGGGGTCGTCACAGTCTCACATCGCTTGGGGGGGTATATGGAAATGAAACATATGTAAGGAATTCCTCCCAAGATAGTAAGATACGTTTTGGAGCACAATTGGCAACGGATCTCATAAGAACTCCGAAATTAAAAGTGCTCTCGCGAGAGCAGTACCAGGTTGGGTGACCAACTGGGAAGTACTCGCCAACCAAATCCATGAGGGGAGGATATTGGGCTACGGCCCAATCCTCAAAGCGGACAATATCTCTCTGGGAAAAGGGGTCGTTACACAAACTGTCCCGACCCCTGCGGCCTCTTAGTGCTCCCTTGCTGCTAGAACTGTCACTAGCCCTCTTCAGGCCTTTCTGCACAGACACCTCCCCGCTGGCCTGTGGCAGCGACTCTCTGAATGATCTACGAGGCTACTCTCTGGGTACCTCCTGATAACTAGGAACCTTCGCCCGAGCCTCCTCAATGTCAAGGGCCTTCGCTACCACCTCCTCGTACGGCATACCTCGTGTCCCCGCAATCCACATGCCCATATAAATATCTGGCTTCAGGCCCTACGCAAACTGATATACCTTATTCTCATCGAGGCTCACCAAATGTCCTACAAACCGCGACAAGGCCTCGAACTGCCGTACATACTCGGCCACAGTGCCGGTCTGCTTCAACTGTGCAAACTCCACCATCTTCTGTGTCCTGACTGAATGACTGAAATACTTGCCCAAAAACACCTACCTGAACTCCTCCCAGGTCATGACCTCCACATCTCTCGTGGTCGCCACAGTATCCCACCAATGGCTCGCATCCTTGGCAAGATAGAATGCCGCACTAGAAACCCTGTCATGCTCCTCTACCTTGGCAAAACTCATCATCCTCTCCATACTCCGTATCCACTCCCAGCACTGAGAGGATCCGAAGATGATCCGTCAAAGGTCGGGGGTCTAAGTCTATGCAGCCTGTCACCCCCTCTGTCGAACGAACCCTGGGCGCTAGACTGACCCTGGTCGTCCCTGCTCATAAACCTCTCCAACTGTTGAGACTGACGATGGACCAGCTCGGTAAGCTGCCGGATGGTATCATCCATGTCGCCCACAGCTCTAGGAGGCGCCTCTCGTCGTGGCCGCCCCCTACCTCTACCTCTCGCCTCTCCTGACATTTTCTACCTTTAACATAAATATAAAGCTCACATTAGTACTACAATAAATTCAAATCTAAACACTTACAGTTGGTGGAGTGCTCCCGTGCAGCGACTGGCGGTGTTAGGTAATCCTCTGAACGACGTCAACCCCGTGGCTCTGATAGCACAACTGTAACACCCCGAGAAACCCCGCGTTTCCAGTGCGCTACAGTACATCTACACACTACACACACTAACACTTGACATAAGTCACTTAATTTAATACTCCTTTCGTTTTCAAATCATTTTCAAAAGAACATTTGTGAGTATGAAAAATTTTCGACTCGATTCGAAAACAACTCGCGTCCCGAAGAGAGAACACGAAGTCCTCAACATAAAAACTACACAGCGGAAAAGAAAACTATTTAAAACAGTTTAAGATAAAACGGTAAGACTTGAAATCCTAGGAAAGAATCCAACGCACCCATCGAACTACACAATCCGGTACCGTGCACTCACGTCCCCACTTCGACACCCCGCGCGGACCCTTGCGGTGCGCACGTGCCAACTCAACGTCACTGTGTCTCACGCATGATCACAGCGCCGCGTGCCCCACGGACCCTGCCGCTGTACAGCACGTCCGCGCGCACGTTTTCACCCGGCGTCGCACGACCCGTGAGTACCCGCAGGGCTGCATGCCCCGCGCACCTGCGATCACGCCGCACTTCCACGCTCATCTACACTTCTCTAACATTCACTGTACACACCTCAACCTATTTCGTATCCTCTCGACTCCCAACCCCTCTCCTGAAATTTTGACAGAGTAACGCCTAAAAACTGGCTATCCCAAAAATTTAAAACCCTACACACAGTTCACCAAAACTAACAATATCTATCAATCCATCATCCAGAGAAATCACCATAACACAATCAGAGTATGAAGACAACGAAAATCCATCAATTTCAAATGAAGAAAATTCATAGTATAGAGCAAATTCCAAGCTCATACATGTAAAATATATGCGTACGTCGCCAAAATCACACGCACTCCATTTACACCTATACACAGACGCATATACAACTCATCTCATCGATTGTACATAATCACCACAAAAGAAAAATACCCGCAAACAAACCAGGCCACCACCTACCATCTCCACGGGTCGGGTTGCCCTAACAAAAATCCGTCATCCGGTGCCTCGGTCGCACGCCGCCAACCATCCTATACCTCAGGACTAGGCTCTCGGGTCTCACCAGCAAGATTGTCAGCACCTACACCACAGAACACACAATATAAGTCTAACGCTCAGTAAGTAATGTGATATGAAAATAAAAGCCGACAATGCAATCCTATCACATGCAGTCTCTACACTCACACTCATGTTGTCACATCTGTGACGCATAGTGCAGCCGCACCAGGGTAAGGAGGAACCTCACGCCACCCTACACCCTGACACGTCGCCACCGTCCCAGACTCCCCAGCAATGAGACCCACAACCTACACACACGCATCACCACACGGCAACTACATCAAGGTAAGGGTGTACCTTGCGCCACTCTACACCCTAACACGTTGCCCCCGTCCCAGCCTCCCCAGCACGGGGCCACAGTTGCCACACATACACGTTTCGCGACAACCCAACCGGGCCACCCCTTGAGTGGGATCCGCCACTGGGGTTGCACCGGCCCACACACTAGTAGGATCCGTGGTACCACTGCTGTTGCAGCCAAACTTCTACTCGGTCACTAGAATGCACGATAGATCGGTTAGGCCCTCGGATCTCGGCCAAGCTGAGAAACCCTTGAGAAAAATAATAAAATGAACGACCAAATGCGCTTGGAATGAAACGAAATTTGGTGTGAGATTAGTGGAGTGAGTGAGGTGTGTGATGGTAGTGGTCCTGGTCTAAGTTGATTAGAATTGACAAAGTTATGCATGCAAGCCCGCAAGTCGGCCGAAGAGACAATGTGATGTTCTTGGCAATCACAACCTTTCCATGGAAAGGTTCTCAACTTGGGGAACCGGTTTTGACCACTCTCTTCTTGTTTCCTACCCTTGAAAAGGAGGAGAGAAAAGTGGAACACAAGCTCGAGCAACAACCTTGAGTTGCCAAGCTAGGAGGCTACTCCTAATCGGTTCATGGAACTGAGCACTTACCTTGAAAAGGTGATGGAAAACGCCTTTGGTTTCCTCTAGAAAATATGCCGATGCTCATTAACCTTGCCAACCAAAATACACACACCAATGCTATGCTTATATAGGCCTAGGATGAAGGGGTTTAGGGCTCTGCTTTTTGTCTTCAATACTTGGAGGATTGTAGCTTGTAACCGGCTCCAAAGTGAGGCATTGTGCGGCAGAGATGGTGGCAGCCAAGAGGTGATCAATGGCTTGCTGAATGCCATGTCATGGATCTATGTTTCTTCCACAAAAGGTAAAAGTGACAAGCATATCAAATGGCAACCCAATGGTGTGGCCAAATTGGGTAAGATTGGCCACCACTTGCGACACTTCCTCCTTGGTGCGCGCACGGCCGAGAATGGCATGGTTTGCATGCCCGATTGATGCTTCAAGTTAAGCAAATCCTGAAACCCTTTCCATCATCTATCCTAACCATTCAACCTAGTCCTAAATGCCTAATGCATGCACATAATAATAAGTTAAACAAGAAGGCCAATGTTTGCCCAATAAGTTCAAAATAAAACATTACATATAATTTGGCGCGGGAAGACAAATTCCCTTAAGAGCATCATGATCTTTAATGGTGGCTTCCCATGCAAGGACGTGTCTTGGTTGCTCAATGTCTTGAGTCTCCACTTCCCACTTTAAGCTTTCAATTTCTGGCTCCATTGAATCATTACCTGCACCAGAAACACACGTGTGAGAATGTAAGTTAATTAAAGTGTGTGCTTGGACTTGAGATCGTGTGACAGGCCTATGGGGCACATCATCCTCCCCAGGTGACTGTGGATTTGACCTCAAATCCAATAAGTTCGGGTCCTATAACTGATCTTTATCGCTTTTATAGGGTGACAAGTCTTGGACGTTAAAAGTCGCAGATACTCCATATTCACCTGGCAATTCGATTTTGTAGGCGTTATTATTGATCCTCTCAAGTACTTTAAATGGTCCATCCGCACGAGGTAGAAGTTCAGACTTTCTCTTATCAGGAAATCTTTTCTTCCGGAGGTGCAACCATACTAAGTCTCCTGCTCGAAAAATGACTTATTTGCGATATTTGTTCACGTGCTTAGCCACATTCTCATTTCTCTTTTCAATGGCCTTTCGCACAGTTTCGTGCAACTTCTTAATTTGTTCAGCCTTATTTGCACCTGATGGGTTGGCTAAGTAGTAGGTAAAGGGACAAGATCCAACGGTATAAATGGATTAAACCCATAGACAACCTCAAAGGGCGATTTCTGAGTAGTGGAATGAAGGGTGCGGTTGTAGGAAAATTCCAAACCAGGAAGTATGATGTCCTAGTTAGACAATTTCTTGCCTACAACACTGCGTAAGAGGGAGCCTAGAGTCCTGTTGACAACTTCCATTTGCCCATCAGTTTGGGGATGAAAAGAAGTGCTAAAGCACAACTTAATCCTCAAATCTACAAGGTCGTCTTCTTGTACTCCTCTACTTCGGGGTGTGGAGTTTTTGAATTCTTTAAAAAAATACCAACAAAATGAGTAAACTTGTAGATAGGGAAATTAGGCCGTGGTCTTAGCCGTGGGTAGTTAAAGGCTATCCTAGGTACTTCATTGATGGGGCCACAGGGGTCGGGTATGTGGATTAAGACTTTTAGGGGCATATCACACCAATTTTGGATTTTAAAACTATCAACTTCAAAAATCCATTAATTTGGGCTTAGGGTAATAGCTCTTGGGCATAGAGGCCTAAAAATCCAAAAGAAATTTTTCTTATTTCTAACTTCTGCGTCCCTTTGTCCATCATCTCTAAATAGTTGTTCATTTTTGGGATAGAAGTTCAAATTCTTTTTCCACACGAGTAAGAAATGTCCATGTGGCAATTTAACACTTAAAATCTTATGCTCTTCATTCCATCCAACTTTAAAAATCCAAGTAATTAAGTGTCCGGGGGAATGAATCTAGGCATTATATCACTTAAGGGCTCCTTTGACAATTCTTTCTTTAAATTAGGCATAAGGATGGGGGAATGCCTTGAAGTCCTTAGGGGCTTATTTTCTTCATTTTCCAATGAGGCAAGAAGGGGAAGGCCTTTCCTTTCCAAGGCATCTGGGCCTTTCTTGATTTGGATTAAGTAGGGGTCAAGGTAGTCTCTATCCAATTGGAATATCTCTAAATGGACGTGGAAGGTAAGGATATATGTATACATTACATGGGGGATTCCTTCTTTCGTGTAGGTCAATCCTAAATAGTCTTTGACACTAATTTCTTTCTTAGGACTAACATAAAAGGGGTCATGCAACAATACATCCTTGTAAGTTCTCATGTGTTGGAATTCCTTAGGTAGGGACCCTATCTCTAGGGGATTAGAAGTTCCTATAGTTTCTACCATGTGCTCACTTCCAAGTTCTAAAAGAGAATCCTCAAATAGATTAAGAATTTCAAAATCTTCAATGATGTCTAAGTCTTGGAGGTCTTTATGCTTGATCTTTATTTGGAGGGTTTCAGAGGTACTAATGGGCTCTACCATTTGATCACTCTCAACCACAAGTAGGAAATCCTCAAACAATTCTCTTATTCCAAGATCCTCAGTGCTATCGGTTTGGGAAAGGGGCTCCACAAGGTTATCTCCAAAGATTTTCATTGGTTCATCATCCTCTTGTTTAGAAAAGTCATTATCCAATTCAAACAATGGTTCATCTGAAGGGTAGATGACCTCTTCTTCTGACTCTTCTTCTTCCTCTCTTAAGTATTCTTCCATAGGTTTGGTTTGAATGGGTGCTAGGATAGAGGGCTCTACAAGACTACCTCTAAAAAATTCACCATCATTAATGTTCTTTGATTCCTCATATGTATAGGTGGTCTCTTTTTTTCCTACTACAAGAGCTAAGGAACTCGTCTTGAGAGGGAACTTGCCTATGGGAAGACTTGACTACTCTAGAGAAATTTGGCCCATACCAATAGTCTTGTTCTTGTGTACTTGGTGCAAACTTCTTTTCCATAAGCCTTTTCATGGCTCTCCAAGTACAAATTTATTCCTCACCATTTCTCCTTCTTTTAGTTAAAAGATTTTCCCACCAATAACCAGCATAATCGATTAGCTTCTGAGAGGTTAATTTTATTTTTTCTTTCTCCCAATAATCCTCATAAGAAAAATACTCTTCAACCGATTCAACCCAAGAGTAATACTTATCACTATCCAAGGTTCCTCTAAAATAGGGTATACCATAAGGTTTATCAAATTCATGGTGACCATTGGAAGTTCTATGGTTTGGCCTTCTCGAGTGTTCGACTTTTCTCATTAGTGTGGTTCTTTGGGAAGGTCCCTTATGGTGATTTGGTCCAACATTATCCAACATAGATTCCAAGCATAGACTTATGTCCTTGACTTGTTGTCCTAGGTCACTAAGCTCTTTGGTTAAGCCTTTAATTTGTTCTTGTATACTAGGCTTATCATGGTTCGGTTTTTGACCTAAGTTTCGGTTTGGTTCATGCATAATTCTACCTCTTGCTTTCATTTTCTAAGTATTAGGAAAAGGGAAATTAATTAGGCTATGCTTTAATTCCTAATGATTAGGAAAGGTAAGATATCCTAACTAAAGTATTATCCTAAATGTTCATGTAATACTTTTCGGTTTCCAACCTTGTCTTTTCTCTCTTTATTTAAATTTTTTTTTCTTTGAACAATACTAGTAAAGCAAAACAACTACTAATGAGCAAAAAGGAAGTGAATTATTCCTTTTACATTCTTGGGAACATGCAATTAAATTAAACTATCAAGAATAAAATAATGTTCAACTAACTCTCGGATGTGTGAAAAGTTCACCAAAATTAGACACTAGTTTTAACCTCGGTTTGCTCCAAGAATTTTAACAATAAAGGAGCAACATATAACATCAAATTAGAGTTAATATGCAGCACAAATTTCGTGCCTTGGAACAACCTTCAGCCATGCACAAAGTGGTCCTAACCATCAACATCAAATTTGCCATTTTTGTGCACACAAAACTTTTTTTTGCAAAAGTATGTTTTCCCTTAACAAAAACAGCATCTATTTGAATTTTAAACCATAACAAACCACAAAAGATCACATGCTTCAGCTCTATAATATGTTAACTTAAGTCTAGAGAGTTATAGGCTCGGTCTTGTGCAAAAAAATAGGTCACAACAATTCAAATTAACATGCTATTCTCGGTAATGTCAAAAACAGAAATTTTATGCTATTGTGTCTCGGTTTTAGGCAAACTTTAAACCGAATCACATGTAACATTTGACAAGCCTAATATTCATTATTAGCAGAGGATATAAGCAGCAATATGCATAAAAATGTTCATTTTAAATCAAGCTGCAAGTTTCGGTTATTAGTGCACACAAACCGGTCATCAAAAGAAATACTAAACTTTGAACTATGCGGTTTTCTAACAAAGTGCATTAAACATTTTAATCGATGCAACCATCAAGCTAACCATACGATTTTAAAGCTAAACATGCATGCTTAAGTACTTAACAAGCCATGTGAGGTGTTAGAAATGTTAAAACACAGCAAGAAAAAGTGTTGTTCCCGAAATAGAAAAGAGACAACAAGTACTAAAGTAGTTAGCATTTGTTTAACCAAAAGGGGAAGGAATTTGCAGCCACGGAAATGGAGTCTAAGGGCTGATATTTCTTCATGCTTAGATGTTTAACAACTCAAGAAACATGCTGGAGATGATTTTAGCTCAAAAGAAATCGAAAATAAAACAAAGAAACCGCAAGCAATCATTAACCCGAATAGGTGAACAATGAAACCCGGTTTTAGGCTTTAAGGTGCAGCCATCCAAATGAGTTTGGAAAACCAAACTAACTTGATTTCTAGCACTCCATGGGGCCCTCCTATGCTCTGATACCAAATGTTGCGGCCAAACTTCTGCTCGGTCACTAGAATGCACGATAGATCGGTTAGGCCCTCGGATCTCGGCCAAGCCGAGAAACCCTTGAGAAAAACAATAAAATGAATGACCAAATGTGCTTGGAATGAAACGAAATTTGGTGTGAGATTAGTGGAGTGAGTGATGTGTGTGATGGTGGTGGTCTTGGTCCAAGTTGATTAGAATTGACAAAGTTATGCATGCAAACCCGCAAGTCAGCCGAAGAGACAATGTGATGTTCTCGGCAATCACAACCTTTCCATGGAAAGGTTCTCAACTTGGGGAACCGATTTTGACCACTCTCTTCTTGTTTCCTACCATTGAAAAGGAGGAGAGAAAAGTGGAACACAAGCTCGAGCAACAACCTTGAGTTGCCAAGCTAGGAGGCTACTCCTAATCGGTTCATGGAACTGAGCACTTACCTTGTAAAGGTGATGGAAAACTCCGTTGGTTTCCTCTAGAAAATATGCCGATGCTCATTAACTTTGCAAACCAAAATACACACACCAATGCTATGCTTATATAGGCCTAGCATGGAGGGATTTAGGGCTGTGCTTTTGGTCTTCAATACTTGGAGAATTGTAGCTTGTAACCGGCTCCAAAGTGAGGCATTGTGCGGCCGAGATGGTGGCAGCCAAGAGGTGATCAATGGCTTGCTGAATGCCATGTCATGGATCTATGTTTCTTCCAAAAAGGTAAAAGGGACAAGCATCGCAAATGCCCATACCCTCACCGTCAACACATTCATGCCGCATGACGGCCCAGCTGGCCCACCCTGTGAGTGGAATCCGCGACTTGTTAAGCACCGGCCCGCACACTAGAGGGATCCACGGTACCACCGCCACACGTCCCACCACATACTCAAAACATGCTCAAAATCATTTTCGTTCACGTTTTTTTTTTAAATATGATGCATGCTAAACAATACGCATGCACACCACAATCAATCACATAAACCCTAAAGTTCTACGGTGTAGGCCCACTTGGGCAAAACGCATGCATGCAATACTTACCTGGCGTTCTAAGCTCGCTCAATGCACAGCTTCGCCAAAAAGTGTCTCAACCTAAAACACAAACAACCACTCATCAATATTTATCTCAAAATCCACCAAATAGCTGAAAATAACCTTCCTTAACTACACATGAAATTCCAACTAAAACGGCCCATTGGTTTGGTTTGGCCGAAAACCAGCCCAAAGTTCAGACGCTCATAACTTTTGCGTCCGTTAACGGAATCGAGCGATTCAAATGGGTAAACGTCCCCTTAGGAACCTAGTCTAACATACTAAGACGGATTTTAAAACGATAAGCCACAGATAGGCAAAAAATGTCAAAAACCGAATCTGCCATTTTTATCAAATTTCACATTTTAACTTTTCCTCAACATAAACTCACTCGCAACTAGTCTTACGCCTCAAAAATGGCTATGCTACTATCACACGTCAAATTTCTACGAAAAACGCCAGATAATTTGACTTGGACCCAAAATCCGACATAAACTTCCGACGCGCATAACTTTTACGTCGGATATTGGAATCGAACGATTCCAGTGGCCATAGGTCCCTCTAACCACCTAATTTATCTCACAAAAATAGAATTTAAAATGATTAGCAGAACGTAGGCCGAAACGGCCAAAAACAGAAGCTGTCCCAAAATAAAAATGTCTGATTCTTGATTTCAATTCGAATTTCACAACTCCTATACACAACTAGTCGCATTCCACTTATACATTCCGGCCAAGCTTGCCGGAATTGAAAGGAGGCCGAGCACCAATCTCGCCCAACAACAGGGAAAACGACAGGGCTCGCCTTCGGTTTCCGCCTTCAAATTCCCGGCACTCCCTCCTCAACATTTCGGCCAAGTTCACCGAAAATAAAGGGAAGCTGAACCTTACTCTCGGCCAAACCAGACAGGATAGCAGAGGGAAGGAGAGGGAGACTTACCGAGCAATGTTCGTTCTGCACACAATGGAAGAAGAGGGACTCTAGCAAGGCGCACAAATCGTCGGTGGCAGAAGAAACCCGCCCTTCGCGGTCGTTGGCTGAAACGCTCGGCTCTCACTTCGAGAACTCGAGCTGCTGAAACCAAACGGCTTCGGTTCGCCGGAATAGCAGCACCTGTTCGCAACTCGCACCTCACACTCACGCTAGTCGGCCGTCGATCGCAGCTATGACTTTGGAACACGATCGCCTTAGTTCCTCGGTCATCTTTTCTCGGCACTCAGGTGCACTGCAGAATCGGCCGAATGGCTTCTTCCCAAAGCCATTCAGTTGTTTTAAATTTTTTTAAATTAAACAAATAACAATTTACCTAAACGCCCTCACGTGTTTTAATCTTCCGCAATTTCATTAATTTCTCGACCTCCCGACTTTAAATTCTGAAAACCATCGCAAAAGTAGGCTGCGAGTCTTATAATTTAAATTTTCCCGTTGAAATATTTCTCAAAACTCCGACCGAGAATAAATTTAAAAATTTCAGAAATAAAAATTAAAATTCAAAATTTCTGGGTTATTACAATATTTTAAATTCCTTTCTTGGGAAAATCAACGTCTTCTTCGGTATGCTCGTTTGCCAATGAGAAATTCTCAATCGCAGCTAGTTCCTCCTCAGATAAAAAGTCACGTACATCACAAAATTATTTAAAATATAAGAATTAACTCAATAAGCAAAAATACGTGCAATGGTCAAAAATTTACATTTACTTTTACCGAATCCTGATTACAGAACTAGTTAGTACTTATATCCCAACCTTAGACTTAGTCATTTAATTGTCGTTCAGCCTTTGTCAACTTAGTTTTGATCAAGCTCACCATCTGATTGTCGTTCAAACTTTTGCTATCACGTCAGTACCATTAATATTCAAACTCACCATCTCATTGTCATTCAGACTTTTGCTATCATATATTTTCCTTCAATTCCATCATTTTCATGCAGATACAATATTTTCTACCAATTTTATCTTTATACTATTCTAAGTCAATGTCGAAACATGCGTGCTCAAATATCAACTCGTGTAATAAAACAATTATAAGAAAATAATATAATATCTTGTGATGTAGTGTAGTAACCCGGGAATTTCGATTTTTTAATTTTAATTTCTGGAATTTTTAACTTAATCCCGGTCGGAGACGATGACAGACTGCACAGACTTAGACCTCCGACTTTTGACGGATCATCTCCGGATCCTCTCAGTGCTGAGGAGTGGATACGGAATATGGAGAGGATGATGAGTTTTGCCAAGGTAGAGGAGCAGGACAGAGTTTCTAGTGCGGCATTCTATCTTGCCAAGGACGCGAGCCATTGGTGGGATACTGTGGTGGCCACGAGAGATGTGGGGGCCATGACCTGGGAGGAGTTCAGGTCGGTGTTTTTCGGCAAGTATTTCAGTCATTCAGTCAGGTCGCAGAAGATGGTGGAGTTTGCACAGTTGAAGCAGACCGGCACTGTGGCTGAGTATGTGCGGCAGTTTGAGGCATTGTCGAGATTTGCAGGACATTTGGTGAGCCTTGATGAGAATAAGGTACATCAGTTCGTGCAGGGCCTGAAGCCAGATATTTATATGGGCATGCAGATTGCGGGGACCCGGGGCATGCCGTACGAGGAGGTGGTGGCGAAGGCCCTTGACATTGAGGAGGCTCGAGCGAAGCTTCCTAGTTATCGGGAGGTACCCAGAGAGCAGCCTCGCAGATCTTTCAGAGAGTCGCTGCCACAGGCCAGCGGGGAGGTATCCGTGCAGAGAGGCCTGAAGAGGCCTAGTGACAGTTCTAGCAGCCAGGGGAGCACTAAGAGGCCGCAGGGGTCAGGGCAGTTTCCAGTGTGCCCGAAGTGTCAGAAGAGCCACCCAGGCGAGTGCAGGCCGGGCCCAGTGAGGTGCTGTAACTGTGGCGAGGTGGGCCACATGTCCAGAGAGTGCCAGAAGCCGCGACAGGACCGCTACTTCAACTGCAATGAGGTGGGACACGTTGCTAGTAAATGCCTAGTGGCGAGCAGGTCATCAGCCAGAGTTACACCGAGGGTCTTTGCCCTGTTTGAGCCAGATGATGCTGCCCAGCCATCAGTGATAGCAGGTAACATTTTTGTTTCTGGTGTGGCAGCATATACTTTGATTGATACGGGCGCTACGCACTCGTTTGTGTCGACGAGTTTTGTGGTTAAGGCCAACTTGGAGTTCAGCCCCGCCGAGCGACACTATGATGTGACCTTGCCATCCGGAGAGCATTTGTATTCAGAACAAGTGGTGCGGGGCAATGTTGTGACAGTAGGGAGGAAGCAGTTATATGCCGAGCTAGTCATTCTCCATATGAGTGGTTATGAGGTGATCTTGGGAATGGACTGGCTATTCAGACATCATGCGGAGATTGACTGCAGGACCAGAGAGGTTCATTTCCGGCCCCCAGGCGGGGAGAGCTACACATTTAAAGCATGTAAGGGTCTTGCCAGGATTTCTGCTATACTTTCTCGTCAGGCACCACGGGTGTTGGGCATGGGTTGCCAGGGATTTTTGGCAAGTGTTGAGGATGCGCAGTCACCGGCCGATGCTCGGGTACAGGATATTCTTATTGTGCAGGCGTTCCCGGGAGTGTTCCGTGATGAATTGCCTGGGTTGCCCCCTGATAGGGAGATTGAGTTCGAGATAGATGTTTTCCCAGGTGCCGAGCCGGTGTGCAAGAACCCTTACAGATTGGCACCTACTGAACTTAAGGAGCTAAAGGCCCAATTGGAGGAGCTGACAGATAAGGGATTTATACGCCCTAGTTTTTCACCCTGGGGAGCGCCAGTTCTATTCGTCAAGAAGAAGGATGGATCCTTACGTATGTGTATTGACTACCGGGAGCTGAACAAGTTGACAGTGAAAAACAGGTATCCATTGCCTAGGATTGATGATTTGTTCGATCAGCTGCAGGGTGCCTGAGTGTTTTCTAAGATCGACCTGAGGTCCGGCTATCATCAGTTGAAGGTGAAGGAGAAAGATGTACCGAAGACGGCCTTCAGGACGAGGTATGGGCATTTCGAGTTTCTGGTGATGTCTTTCGGGTTGACCAATGCCCCGGCAGCATTCATGGACCTGATGCACAGAGTGTTCAGGGAGTACCTGGACAAGTTCGTGATTGTATTTATCGACGACATTCTAATCTACTCGCAGAGTGAGGAGGAGCACAGGGAGCACCTGAGGATTGTACTGACTATTTTGAGCCAGCATCAGCTATATGCTAAATTCTCAAAGTGCGAGTTTTGGTTGGACAGGATTCATTTCTTGGGGCATGTGATCTCCTATGAGGGTATTTCAGTTGATCCGGGGAAGGTTCAGGCTGTAAAAGAGTGGCCGCGGCCGACCAGTGCTAGCGAGATACGCAGTTTTCTGGGGTTGGCTGGATATTATCGGAGATTTATTGAGGGGTTCTCTAAGATTTCGGCCCCCTTGACCCGGCTGACCAGGAAGAATGCAAAGTATGAATGGACTGACCGGTGTGAGGACAGCTTCCAGACATTGAAGCAGAGGTTGACTATAGCTCCTGTACTGACGCTACCCGTGGAAGGAGAGAAGTTCTGCATTTATTGCGATGCCTCCAAGATCGGTTTGGGGTGTGTTTTGATGCAGAGTGGGAGAGTCATTGCCTATGCTTCTAGGCAGTTGAAGGCTTACGAGCAGAATTATCCCACTCACGACCTGGAGCTGGCGGCGGTTGTATTTGTACTCAAGATTTGGAGGCATTATCTGTATGGGCAGCAGTGCGAGGTTTACTCGGACCATCAGAGCTTGAGGTATATTTTCATGCAGAAGGAGCTGAATTTGAGACAGAGAAGATGGCTCGAACTGGTCAAGGACTACGACGTGGAGATCAGGTACCACCCCGGGAAGGCGAATGTGGTGGCAGATGCCTTGAGTAGAGTGACAGCCTCGACTTCTGCCATGATTACGGTACAGCCTGTTGAGTTAGTGACAGAGATGCAGAGTTTTGGTTTGGAGGTTGTTTCTGATCTGCCAGCCACCTTTTCTGCCTTGTCGTTGAGGCCGACTATTCTGGATAGGATCAGGCAGACTCAGGAGACTGATTCAGAGTGTAGCGAGCTGAAGGCGAGTATAGAGGCCAGGCCTGATTCTGAGTTCAGCTATTCAGAGGACGGGATTCTGAAATTTCGGGATAGGTGGTACGTCCCGAAGGATGAGGAGCTGAGGAGGGATATATTATCAGAGGCCCATTCATCTTCTTTCTCTGTGCATCCGGGAAGCACTAAGATGTACAGAGATTTGAAGCAGCACTATTGGTGGCCTAACATGAAACGAGCAGTGGTTGAGTATGTTGAGGCCTGCGTAGTCTGCCAGCAGGTGAAGGCGGAGCATCAGCGACCGTCTGGGATGCTCCAACCATTGCCTATACCGGAGTGGAAATGGGAGCGAATCACCATGGATTTTGTGGTGGGGTTACCGAGGACTGCCAAGGGTCATGACGCGATTTGGGTGATTGTGGACAGGTTGACGAAGTCGTCTCACTTTTTGCCTGTGAGGATGACTTATACGATGGATCAGTTTGCCCAGTTGTATGTCCAGGAGATAGTCAGACTCCATGGGATCCCGGTGTCGATTGTTTCAGATCGAGACCCCAGGTTCACGTCTAAGTTTTGGAGGAGTCTGCATAAGGCTATGGGCACCAGATTGGATTTCAGTACGGCCTTTCATCCTCAGACCGATGGGCAGTCGGAGCGGACTATACAGATTCTGGAGGATATGCTCAGGGCTTGTGTGTTGGAGTTTCAGGCGACTTGGAGCAAGTTTTTACCGCTAGTGGAGTTCTCGTATAATAACAGTTTTCAGTCTACTATTGGTATGGCACCATACGAGGCCCTCTATGGAAGGAAATGCAGGTCGCCATTATATTGGGATGAGGTTGGGGAGGCCCGATTGATAGGCCCTGAGATTTTGCAGAAGACTGTCGACAAAATTGCTGTGATACGGAAGAGAATTGAAGCGGCCCAGAGTCAACAAAAGAGTTATGTTGATCAGAGACGCCGAGAGTTGGAGTTTAATGAGGGCGATGAGGTTTTTCTGAAGGTCTCGCCGTTCAAGGGAGTGGTAAGGTTCGGAAAGCGGGGGAAACGCAACCCTCGGTTTGTGGGACCATTCCCGATTGTCAAGCGGATCGGGAGGACTGCATATCAGCTCTAGTTGCCTGCGTCGATGGATGCCATCCATGATGTTTTTCATGTCTCGATGCTGAGGAAGTGTATGCGCGATCCCTCTCAGGTAGTGCCACAACAAGATATAGAGATCCAGCCGACGCTGTCGTACGAAGAGAAGCCAGTGAAGATCTTAGAATCAGCTGTGAAGGTGCTGTGCAATAAGGAGATTCCGCTGGTCAAGGTGAGGTGGCGCAACCATGGTGTAGAGGAGACTACTTGGGAGCGGCGTGATGACATGGAGCGGCAGTATCCCAACTTATTCGGTACGTAAATTTTGGGGACAAAATTCTTATAAGGTGGGGGGGATGTAGTAACCCGGGAATTTCGATTTTTTAATTTTAATTTCATGAATTTTTAACTTAATCCCGGTCGGAGCTTTGAGAAATAGTTCAACGGGAAATATTTACATTATAAGGCTCGAGGCCTACTTTTGCGATTAGTTTCGGAATTTAAAGTCGGGAGGTCGAGAAATTAACGAAATCATGGAAGATTTAAACACGTGAGGGCAGTTTTGTAATTTGGTATATATATATATATATAATAAAATAAACAACAACCGAATGGCTTCAATTTTGAAGCCATTCGGCTGTTTACCGACGAGGAGAAGAGCGAGGGCAAACGACCGAGAGGGAGAGTGGGAATCGGGAGTTGGCGTCGACGATCAGCTGCCGTGGGTGGGAAGCCGGCGCGCAGGGTGCTCCGGCGAACTGTGGTCAGCTGGCGGCTCAATTTTTTTGGGCCGAAAACTTGACCGAGAAACAGGTAACCTTCCCCTGTTTATCTTCGGTTTTGCGACCGATTATGGTCGGCATACTCTGAGCCAGACTCCCGAGGTCCGAGCGTGTAACCAGGGAGTCTGGAAGGGGGGCCTCAACCGTGTTAAATGGTTGGCTTGGCCGAGTGTTCGGGTTGAGAGGAAAATCCCAGAAGTTGTGTTGACTGCGGGGTTCGGGTCGAGTCTGAAACCACCGGTTTTTGCTCTGTTTATGCCTAGTTGGCTGCAATGTGGATGTTTAGTGAAGAGACTTGTAGAAATCGGGTGGATGACGGAAATTTGTCTATTTTGTGTAGAAACAGATTCGGTTTTTAACCATTTTGGCCTAGTTTTGGTTAATCATTTTAAATTCTGTTTTTGTGGGTTAAAATAGGTTGTTAGAGGAACGTATGGCCGCTGGAATCGTTCGATTCCGATATCCGACGCAAAGGTTATGCGCGTCGGAAGTTTATGCGAGATTTTTGTTTAAGTCAAATTAGCGACCGTTTTTCGTGAAAATTCGACGTGTGTGAGTAGCATAGCCATTTTGATGCATATAACTAGTGGTAAGGTTTTCTGAAGGTCTCGCCGTTCAAGGGAGTGGTAAGGTTCGAAAAGCGGGGGAAACGCAACCCTCGGTTTGTGGGACCATTCCCGATTG
>CM039519.1:8157683-8175839 GCA_022433055.1 Begonia peltatifolia | reverse complement strand
TCGTTCAGCCTTTGTCAACTTAGTTTCAGTCAAGCTCACCATTTGATTGTCGTTCAAACTTTTGCTATCACGTCAGTACCATTAATGTTCAAACTCACCATCTCATTGTCGTTCAGACTTTTGCTATCATATATTTTCCTTCAATTCCATCATTTTCATGCACATACAATATTTTCTACCAATTTTATCTTTATACTATTCTTAGTCAATGCCGAAACATGCGTGCTCAAATATCAACTCGTGTAATAAAACAATTATAAGAAAATAATATAATATCTTGTGATGTAGGGCCAAAGCAAAAACATGAAAAAACTGTATTTTTACTTACTTGAATTCCGAGCACTATGGTTATCGGGATTTGTTTACTATTCCAAATAATATCCTACTCAAATAGAATATTTGGTATTAAATTTCTGCTTAATAAATCCAATTTCAAAGAAATTTGAACATAAATTCCTTACGTTGTTCTCTTGGGTCGGATCGGGTTGATTGTATCGGTTTGGATGACTTCCCGGATCTTTCCTACCTAATTCGAATGTCTAAATTAAAATCCTACTTAATTAATTCCAACTTAAAAGAATTTGGACAGAAAATCCTTACCGTTTCAATCTTGGATCGGTTCGGTCTGATTCGATTTGAAACTTTGTTTGGGTTCGGTTCGGGTCAACTGGGTCGATTCATGTCACTGGGTCGATCCAGGTCAACTAGGACAATCTTGGTCAACTGGCTGATTCGGGGTCACTTGGGTCGATTCGGGTCAACTGTGCCAATCTGGGTCAACTGGGTCGATCGGTTTGGTTCGGCTGGACCTTCTAAAAAAACCGGTTATGGTTTTTAAATAAAACCAACTCTTTCCCTTTTTCTGTTTTGCCGAGAGTGAGAGAGAGTGTGCGAGAGATCGAGAGTGTGCGAGAGCGAAACCGAGAGAGACAGAGCAAAGGAGAGCTTATGCTGTCGAGGGAAATCCTTTGATCGAAGGATGCTCTCCGTTGTCGCGAAGTGAAGCTCAATTGAGAGGGCTTTTGCTGTGTCGGAGAAGCTTGCCGCGTCGGAGGTCAGGGTAAGTACTCCTTCTCTTCGTGAAGGACTCCGGAGGGAGAGCTGATTTGCTTTTCTTCTTCATGAGTACCTCTTTTTATAGTAGAGGTTTGCACCCCGCTCCTCTAAGATTTTCGGGTTTCTCTCGGATTTCCTGGCTGTTATCTGATTGGCGCTGAATTTTTGGTTGAGTGGTTATTCAGTTAGATGCTGAACACTTCCCTCATAACGTCAACGTTCATCCAGGATTTATTGCTGAAAATCAGCAATCCGATCTATAAATCAGATTTTCGAAGATATTATCTTAATGGAAATTCAATTTTCTTCTCTACCGGGATGATTTTTAGGCTAGGTTCATTGGATTTGTTTCATAAAATTAGGGTTGTGATTTAAAAAATTTTAATTTTAATTCCCAGATTATGTTTGATTTGCAAATTTTAAATTTTTAAATTTGAATATTGAATTTATTTGGAAATTTCTAAATTTTGAATTTAGAATTTTTTTTTTGAATTGAAAACCCTAACTATTACAATTTTTCCTCATTAAAAGAAATTTCGTACTCGAAATTTAAATGGTTATCTGAAAAGTTCCTAATAGGCTTTTATTATTTCTTATTCTCTTTCTTAGGTTTCTTCTTATACATTCAATAGCACTAATCCTTACATCATCCTCGAGTTTGTAGGTTAAGGCTTACTAAGCTTTCGTTGCGTTACTCTTGATTAATAACTATATTTGTCTATTCCTAAATATTCTCATTCATATGCTTATGCTTTCTTTATTTTGTCAAGAATTAATATTTAACTCCTATATATTGTTAAACCCCCATATCAAATATATTAATATTGATATAATAGTTGTGATTCTTAAATATTTTTGTCATCCAAACTTATTATCGGCCTAATATCTAATTTTTTAAATTTTAAATTTTTTTTAGATTCATGTTAATATATGAATATTTCTCTATTATACTATTCAATTTCTATTTCAAGTAATCTAAACATATAATTTCTAAATTCATACATAGAATCAGCCATTTTTATTCTTTTATTATTATTATTATTTTCATTATAACCTTACAATAATAATAGTTTTTCCAGTAAAATCTAACGTGCGTGTTTTTCTTTGGTTGTTATTATTCAAAACTATGTACTAAATGTAAATTTTATTTTTAAGATTCTCAAATTTGTGTTTTTTTTTTCATCTATAACCTCAAGAATTTAATAAATGATCAATAAAATATAAACTCTAAATTTTCTTGAGTAATGAAGGTTCTAAATTGAGTATACATAATTGTCATACATATATTGTAATACCCCGAAAAATTTCAGATTTTAAATTTAATTTCTGAATTTTTAATTTAATCTTGGTTGTCGTTCTGAGAAATATTTTAACAGGTAGATTAAAATATATAACTCGGAGTTTAGTTTGCGATGGTTTTTAGAATTTAAAGTCGGGAGGACGAGAACTTAACGAAGTTACGGACGATAAAAACACGTGAGGGCGTTTTGGTAATTTTATTATTTAAATTATTTTATAAAATAAAAATTTTATAAAACAACTGAATGGCTTTCACGAAACCGTTTAGTGTTCGGGTTTTTCGCTAGTGTCAAGAGCGAACGCGGGAGAGAGGGCGATCGAGGAGCTCAGTTTTGGTCTTCGGTCCGTGGATAACGGGCGCCGGTTGTGAGTAGAACCGCAATCGAGTATTGCTTCTCCGACGAATCGAGGTCGTTCGGTTTCAACAGCTCGAACCCCCGAAGTGAGAGCCAAGCGTGTTCTGCCGACGAACGCGTGGAAGGGCTCCCATTCGATTCTGTAGCCGGCAGCCGAGCAGTTGGATTTTAGTCTTCTTCCATTCTCCCACTCGAGTGCAAAGCGACACCGCACTTTAAGTCTCTCTCTCCCTCTATTGTTCTGTCCGGTTTGGCAAAGACTAAGGTTCGACTTCCCTCCGTTTTTCTGTGAATTTGGCTGCAATGTTGAGTGGATTAAGAGGGTGAGTGTGTGTGTTAGCGGGTGGACAGTAGGAGACCGGTGAGAGGGAGAGAAACCAAGGGAGAAGGTTAAGCTAAAATTCAGATTTTTGTGCTTGAATTTCAGATTTCGGGTTAGATTGTGCTTAATAGGTTGAAATGTGAGTGTTCGGTGAAGAAATATGCGAGATTGGATCGAAGTTGAGAGTTCGGTTATTTTTTGTATAAAAACATATTCTGTTTTTAGCCGTTTTGGCCTGGCTTCAGTTGATCGTTTCTAATTCTGTTTTTGTGGGTAAAGCTAGGTTATTAGAGGAACGTATGGCCGCTGGAATCGTTCGATTCTGATAACAGACGCAAAAGTTATGCGCGTCGGTAGTTTATGTTGGATTTTGGTCTGAGTCAAATTAATGAGCGCCTTTCGTAGGGTTGTGACGTGTGATAGTGGCATGGCCATTTTTGATGCGTAAGGGGTATTGAATTGAGTTAGTTATGTCAAGCGTTAGTGTGTGTGTGTGTAGTGTGTAGATGCACTGTAGCGCACCGGGAGCGTGTGGGTTCTCGGGGTGTTACAAAAACACGCACTACAAAAACACGCACCCTGCCGCTGTACAGCACGTCCGCGCGCACACCCTCACCCGGTGTCGCACGACCCGTGGGTACCCGTGGGCACAACCCGTGGGCCGCATGCCCTGCGCACCTGCGATCACGCCGCACATCCACGCTCATCTAAACTTCTCTAGCATTCATTGTACACACCTTGACCTAATTCGTATCCTCTCGAGTCCCAACCCCTCTCCCGAAATTTCGGCAGAGTAACGCCTAAAAACTGGCTATCCCAAAATTTAACCCTGCACACAATTCACCAGAATCCAACAATATTTACCTATCCATCATCCAGAGAAATCATCCTAACCAAATCAGAGTAAGAATACACGAAAATCCGTCCAATACAAATAAAGAAAATTCACAATATAGAGCAACACCATACTCTTACATGTAAAATATATGCCTACGTCGCCAAAATCACACACACTCCATATATACCTATACACTGACGCATATACAACAACCAATCTCATCCTCCGTACATAATCACCGCAAAAGAAAGAAAACCCACAAACCGACCAGGCCACAACCTACCATCTCCACGGGTCGGCTCGCCCTAACAAAAGTCTGCCATCCGGTGCCGCGGTCGCACGCCGCCAACCATCCTACGCCTCAGGACTAGGCACTCGAGGCTCACCAGCAGTATCGTCAGCACCTACACCACAGAACACACAACATAAGCCTAACGCTTAGTAAGTAATGCGATATGAAAGTAAAAGCCGACAATGCAATCCTATCACATGCAGTCTCTACACTCACACTCATGTTGTCACATCTGTGACGCGTAGTGCAGCCGCACCAGGGTAAGAATGAACCTCACGCCACCCTACACCCTGACACGTCGCCACCGTCTCGGACTCCACAGCAACGAGGCCCACAAGCTACACCCACGCATCATCACACGGCAACCACATCAGGGTAAGGGTGTACCTCGCGCCACTATATACCCTGACACGTCGCCCCCGTCCCAGCCTCCCTAGCACGGGGCCACAGTTGCCACACACACACGTTTCGCGACAGCCCAGCCGGCCCACCCCTCGAGTAGGATCCGTGACTGGTGTTGCACTGGGCCACACACTAGTAGGATCCGCGCTACCACTACCCATATCCTCACCGTCAACACATTCACGCCGCATGACGGCCCAGCCGGCCCACCCCTCGAGTAGGATCCGCGACTGGTGAAGCACCGGCCCGAACACTAGCGGGATCCGCGGTACCACCGCCATACGTCTCACCTCATACATCAAACATGCTAAAAATCATTTTCGTTCCCACTTTTAAAAATATGATGCATGTCAAACAATACGCACGCACACCACAATCAATCACATAAACGCTAAAGTTCTATAGTGTAGGCCCCCTCGGGCAAAACACATGCATGCACTACTTACCTGGCGTCCCAAGCTTGTTCGACGCACAACTTTGCCAAAAGAAAGCCTCAACCTAAAACACAACCAATTTCTCATCAGTATTTATCTCAACATTCACCAATTAGCTAAAAATAACCTTCTCTAACTACACTCATGAAATTTCAACTAAAACGGTCCATTGGTTTGGTTTGGCCGATAACCTGCCCAACGTTCGGATGCGCATAACTTTTGCGTCTGTCAACAGAATCGAACGATTCAAATGGCTAAACATCCCCTTAGGAACCTAATTTAACATACTAAGACGAATTTTCAAACGATAAGCCGCAGGCAGGCAAAAAAATGCTAAAACCGAATCTACCACTTTTACCAAATTTCACATTTTCACTTCCCTTCAACCAAAACTCACTCCCAACTAGTTATATACACCAAAATGGCTATGCTACTCTCACACGTCGAATTTTCACGAAAAACGGTCACTAATTTGACTTAAACCAAAATCCCGCATAAACTTTCGACGCGCATAACTTTTGCGTCGGATATCAGAATCTAACGATTCCAGTGGCCATACGTCCCTCTAACAGCCTAATCCATTCCACAAGAACAGAACTTAAAACAATTAACCAAAACTAGGCCAAAATAGTTAAAAACCGAACTGCCCCTTCACAAGCAATGGTTAAATTTTGATTTCAAACTTCAATTTACAAACTTCCAGACACAACTAGCCCTATTTCGTCCATATCTCTCGGGCATGCTCACTGCAAAGGCAAGAAGGCCGAACACTAAGCTCGGCCGAAACAGGAAACCGACAGGGCTCACCTTCGGTTTCCTTAAGCTCGCGGTATCACCTTCGCGCTACCCTACCACTTGCGGCCGAATTCCATCAATGCCGAAAGCAGGCCAAGCACTAAGCTCGGCCAAGCCAAAAAAAATGGGACGGGCAGAACAAGGAAAGGTCTTACCGTTGCGTTACTGTGAGCTCGGTCGAATGGAGGGCAATGCACAGCCGAACACCCAGTCCTGGCAGTCTCCCCCACGCCCACTCGCGTCTGCCGAATAATCGAAACTCGAGGATTTTCCTCCCCTCTCTCGCGTCTCTCTCTCGGCTCTCTCGAGAACTCGAGCTGCTGAAATCGAATGGCTTTGGTTCGTAGGGACAGCATCACCTGTTCGCAACTCGCACCTTGCACCCACGCTCGTCGGCCGTCGATCACAGCTCCGCACACGATCGCTCTCCCCTACACGCTCGCTCTCGGGCGCTCTCGGTTGCTCGCAGAAAACCAGCTGAATGGCTTCTTCCCGAAGCCATTTGGGTGGTTTGTTTTATTTTATTTTTATTTTTATTTTTTTAAAAAACAATAAAAATACAAATTACCAAATTGCCCTCACATGCTTCAATCGTCTGAATTTCGTTAATTTCTCGACCTCCCGACTTTAAATTTCGAAAACCAATCGAAAAAGGTAGGCCTCAAGCCTTATAATTTAAATATTTCCCGTTGAAATATTTCCCAAAACTCCGACCGGGATTAAACTAAAAATTCTGAAAATAAAAAATAAAAATTCAAAATTTCCGGGTTATTACACTTTCTTCCTTTGTATTTGATGGATTTTCGTTGTCCTTAAACTCTAATTTTGTTGTGGTGAGTTCTCTGGATGGTTGATAGTTAAATATTGTTTGTTTCTGGTGAACTGTGTGTAGGGTTTAAATTTTGGGATAATCAGTTTTTAGCCGTTACTCTGTCGAAGTTTTGGGAGAGAGGTAGGGAGTCGAGAGGATATGGAATAGGTTGGAATATGTACAATGAATGCTACAGAAGTGTAGATGAGCGTGGGAATGTGGCGTGATCGCAGGTGTGCGTGGCACGCAGCCCTGCGGGTGCTCACGGGGCGTGCGGCGCTGGGTGAGGGCATGCGCGCGGACGTGCTGTACAGTGGCAGGGTGCGTGGGTCCGCGGCGCTGTGAGCGTACGCGAGATGCGGTAATGTTTGAGTTGGCGCGTGCGGCACCGCGAGGGTGTGCGCGGGGCATTGAAGTGGGGACGTGAGTGCGCGGTATTGGATTTTTGTAGTTCGAGGGGGTGCGTTGGACCCTTTCTTAGGATTTCGAGTCTTGTCAGTTTAGTTTGAACTATTTTTAAATTGTTTTCTTTCCACTGCGTAGTCTTATATTGAGGATTTTGTGTTCCCTCTTCGGGACGAGAGTGGTTTTCGAGTCAAGTCGAAAAGTTTTCATACTGACAAATGTTCTTTGAAAATGTTTTGAAAACGAAAGTGGTATTAATTTGAGTGAGTTGTGTCAAGTTTCAGTGGTGTCATAGAGTGTAGTGTGTAGATGTACTGTAGCGCACCGGAAACGTGGGGTTTTCCCGGGGTGTTACAGTTATGGTATCAGAGCCACGGGGTCGACGTCGTTCAGAGGATTACCTAACACCGCCAGTCGCTGCATGGGAGCGCTCCACCAACTGTAAGTGTTTAGATTTAATTTTAGTTTAAGACTAATGTGAGCTTTGTATATTAGGTAGAAAATGTGTAGAGAGACTAGGGGCAGAGGTCGACCACGATGGGAGACACATAGAGCTGTGGGCGATATGGATGATACTGTCTGGCAGCTTACCGAGTTAGTCTCCCGCAAGTATCAACAGCTAGAGAGATTTATGAGCAAGGACGACCAGGGTTAGTCTAATGCCCAGGGTTCGTCTGACAGAGGGGGTGATAGGCTGCACAGACTTAGACCCTCGATTTTTGACGGGTCATCTCTGGATCCTTTCAATGCTGAGGAGTGGATACGCAGCTTGGAGAGTATGATGGACTATGCTAAGGTAGATCACCATGACAGGGTACCAGTGCGGCATTCTATTTGGCTAACAATGCTCGCTATTGCTGGGACACAGTCGGGACCATGAGAGACGTGAGGGTCGTGAACTCGGAAGAGTTTAAGACTGTGTCTTTCGGTAAGTATTATAGCCATGCTATCAGAACACGTAAGAGTGTGGAGTTTGTGCAGTTGAGGCAGACAGACACAATGGCTTAGTACGTGAGACAGTTCGAGACGCTGTCGCAATTTGCAGGGCATTTGGTGAGCCTAGATGAGAACAAAGTACACCAGTTTGTGAAGGCCTAAAACCTTATGTATATATGGGCATGCGCATAGCTGGAACGCGAGGGGTGCCTTACGAGGATGTAGTGGCGAAGGCTCTAGACATTGAGTAGGTTAGAATGAAGTTGCCCAGTTACAGAGAGGCGCCTAAGGAGCAGCCTAGAAGATTTTTTGGAGAGTTGTTGTCTCAGTCGAACGGAGAAGAGTCATCTCAGCGGAAGGGCCTGAAGAGGCCTAATGATAGCTCTAGCAGCCCGGGGAGCAACAAACGGCCGCAGGGGTCGGGACAGTCCCCTTTATGTCCTGAGGGTCAAAGGAGTCACCCCGGCGAGTGTAGAATGGACTTGGGCCGATGTTATAAGTGTAATGAGACAGATCACATTGCTGGAGATTTCCCGAAGACGAATCTGATTCGATGTTACAACTACAACGAGTTAGACCACTTTACAAGGGACTGTCTAGCTACGAATAAGACTTCAGCGAGAGTACCCCCGAGGGTCTTTGCCCTCATCGAGCTAGACGAGGTCGAACAACCTCCAGTAGATTTAGGTATGACTTACACTAGCTATATAGATCTTAGGATCTAGTATTAGTATTTGGGGAGTTTAGAGATGGGTTGTTTAGAATGATTATGAATAAGGGAGACGTGGAAGTTAGGTTCCATCAAGAAAAAACCAACATTTATAGAGGAATGTACTTTAACAAAAGGAGTCTTAAGACGAATTAGTTATGGTTAGTTAGAATTATGAGGATTATACTTAGCAGGGTAATTATTGAGGACATTGGTGAATCGAACTAGGGTTGAGGACTTAGGAATTAGGGGATTTGAGATAAGGATGTGAATTCATTTGACATCAAGTTTGCAAGCAAGAAAATATTTGGGTGAATCCTTGCCCATGGGCAAGGGAAGTATTCAGAAATCTGAGTCTAGATGGGCAAAAGAGGGATAGCGGGGAATGTCATGTAGATTTTTTTTTCAAGTAAACTTACAAGTGAGATTGAATCAAGAGATTTCAAAGGGTTCAACTTGCAATTGACGAAGTTGAAGCTGATGAGTATGTGAGCGATTTAAGATTTGGGATGAATAGTTTAGAGTGACTTAACTTTAGACCTAAGGACTTGATTGTATTTGAGGGCGATCAAGATTAGAGTTGGACAAATTAAGTGTCGTGGACGTAGTTATGAGAATTGCATTCGAGGATATAATTGGGGAGTTAGTAACTGAGCAAATTTTGAGGACGGGATTCTGAAATTTCGGGATAGGTGGTACGTCCCGAAGGATGAGGAGCTGAGGAAGGACATATTATCCGAGGCCTATTCGTCTTCTTTCTCTGTGCATCCCGGAAGCACTAAGTTGTAAAGAGATTTGAAGCAGCACTATTAGTGGCCTAACATGAAACGAGCGGTGGCTGAGTATGTTCAGACCTGCGTTATCTGCCAGCAGGTGAAGGCGGAACATTAGCGACCGTCTGGGATTCTCCAACCATTACCAATACCGGAGTGGAAGAACGAGCGGATCACTATAGATTTTATGGTGGGACTGCCGAGGACTGCCATGTCCATGATGCTATCTGGGTGATTGTGGACAGATTGACGAAGTTGTCTCACTTTTGTCGGTGAGGATGACTTATACAATGGATGAAGTTGCCCAGTTGTATGTTCAAGAGATAGTAAGACTTCATGGGATTCCAGTGTCGATTGTTTCGGACTGAGACCGCAGGTTCGCGTCCAAGTTTTGAAAGAGTCTGCATAAGGCTATAGGCACCAGGTTAGATTTCAGTATGGCCTTTCATCCTCAGACCGACGAGCAGTTAGAGCGGACTATACAGATTCTGGAGGATATACTCAGGGCCTGTGTATTGGAGTTTCAGGCGGCTTGAAGCAGGTTCTGACTGTTAGTGGAATTCTCGTATAATAACAGCTATCAGTCCACCATTAGGATGGCGCTATACGAGGCCCTCTATGGAAGGAAGTGCAGGTTGCCATTATATTGGGATAAAGTTGGGGAGACCCGATTGGTAGGTCCTGAGATTTTATAGCAGACTATCGACAAAATTTCTATGATGCGGAAGAGGATTGAAGCGGCTAAGAGTCGATAGAAGAGTTATGCTGATCAGAGGCGTCGGGAGTTGGAGTTTAATGAGGCCGACGAGGTATTTCTGAAGATCTCGCCGTTCAAGGGAGTGGTAAGGTTCGAAAAGCGAGGGAAGCTCAACCCTCGGTTTGTGGGACCATTCCCGATTGTCAAACAGATTAGGAGAACTGCATACCAGCTTCAGTTGCATGCATCGATGGACGTCATCCATGATGTTTTTCATGTCTCGATGCTGAGGAAGTATGTTCGTGATCCCTCTCATGTAGTGCCGCAACAGGATAAAGAGATCCACCCGACGCTGTCCTACGAGGAGAAGACAGTGAGGATCTTAGGATCAGCTGTGAAGGTACTGCGTAACAAGGAAATCCCACTGGTTAAGGTGTTGTGGCGAAACCATGGTGTGGAAGAAACTACTTGGGAGCGGCGTGATGATATGGAGAGGCAGTATCCCAACTTATTTGGTACGTAAAATTTTGTGGACAAAATTTTGTGGACAAAATTTTGGGGAGGGATGTAATACCCCGAAAAATTTCAGATTTTAAATTTAATTTCTGAATTTTTAATTTAATCTCGGTTGTCGTTATGAGAAATATTTTAATAGGTAGATTAAATTATAAAACTCCGAGTCTAGTTTGTGATGCTTTTTGGAATTTAAAGTCGGGAGGATGAGAACTTAACGAAATTACAGACGATAAAAACACGTGAGGGTGTTTTGGTAATTTTATTATTTAAATTATTTTACAAAATTAAAATTTTATAAAACAACTGAAGGGCTTTCATGAAGCCGTTCAGTGTTCGGGTTTTTCGCCAGTGCCGAGAGTGAACGCGGGAGAGAGGGCGATCGAGAAGCTCAGTTTTGGTCTTCGGTCGGTGGACGACGGGCGCGGGTTGTGAGCAGAACCGCAGTCGAGTATTGCTTCTCCGACGAACCGAGGTTGTTCGGTTTCAACAGCTCGAACCCCCGAAGTGAGAGCCGAGCGTGTTCTGCCGACGACTGCGTGGAAGGGCCCCCATTCGGTTCTGTTGTCGGTAGCCGAGCAGTCAGATTTTATTCTTCTTCCATTCCCCCACCCGAGTGCAGAACGACACCACCCTGTAAGTCTCTCTCTCTCCCTCTGCTGTTCTGTCCGGTTTGGCTGGGACTAAGGTTCGGCTTCCCTCCGTTTTTTTGTGAATTGGCTACAATGTTGAGTGGATTCGGAGGGTGAGTGTGTGTGTTAGCGGGTGGACAGTAGGAGACCGGTGAGAGGGAGAGAAATCGAGGGAGAAGGTTGAGCTAAAATTTGGAATTTTGTGATTGAATTTCAGATTTTGGGTTAGATTGTCCTTAATAGGTTGAAATGTGAGTGTTCGGTGAAGAAATCTGCGAGATTGGATCGACGTTGAGAGTTCGGCTATTTTTCGTATAAAAACATGTTCTATTTTTGGCCGTTATGGCCTTGTTTCGGTTGATCGTTTTCAATTCTGTTTTTGTGGGTTAAGCTAGGTTATTAAAGGAACGTATGGCCACTGGAATCGTTTGATTCCGATATCCGACGCAAAAGTTATGCGCGTCGGAAGTTTATGTCGGATTTTGGTCCGAGTCAAATTAGTGAGCGCTTTTCGTTTGGTTGTGACGTGTGATAGTGGCATGGGCATTTTTGATGCGTAAGACTAGTTTGAATGAGTTTTGGTTGAAGAAAATAAAAATGTGAAATTTGATAAAAGCGGCAGATTTGGTTTCGGGATTTTTCAACCTAGCTACGGTTTACTGTTTTAAAATCCATCTAAGTGTGTCAAATTAGATTTCTAAGGGGACGTTTAGCCACTTGAATCGTCTGATTCCGTTGACGGACGCAAAAGTTATACGCGTCCAAACTTTAGGCTTGTTTACGACAAAACTACATTGGTGACCCGTTTTAGTTGGAATATCATGGTTTAGTTAAGGAATGGTATTTTTAGCTTATTTCGTGAATTTTGAAGCGAAGATTTATGAGTGATTGTTTGCGTTTTAGGTTGAGGAATTTTTGGCGAAGTTGTGCGTCGAGCGAGTGTAGGACGCTAGGTACGTAGTGCATTCATGCCTTTTGCCCAAGTGGGCCTACACTGTAGAACTTTAGGGTTTATGTGATTGATTTAGTGTGCGTGCATATTGTTTGTCATGCATCATATTTTAAAAACGTGAACGAAAATGGTTTTGAGCATATTTTGAGTATGTGCTGAGACGTTTGGCGGTGGTACCGCGGATCCCGGCAGTGTGCGGGCCGGTGCTTCACCAGTTGTGGATTCCGCTCGAGGAGTGGGCCGGTTGGGCCGTCATGCGGCGTGAATGTGTTGACGGTGAGGGTGATGGGCTGTGGTACCCCGGATCCTACTAGTGTGTGGGCCAGTGTAACACTAGTCGCTGATTCCGCTCGAGAAGTGGGCCGGCTGGGCTGTCGCGAAACGTGTGTGTGTGGCAACTGTGGCCCTGTGCTGGGGAGGCTGGGACGGGAGCGACGTGTCAGGGTGTAGTGTTGTCGCGAGATACACCCTTACCCTGATGTGGTTGCCGTGTGGTGATGCGTGTGTGTAGCTTGTGGGCCTCGTTGCTAGAGAGTCCGGGATGGTGGCGACGTGTTCGGGTGTAGGGTGGCATTAAGTTCCTCCTTACCCTGGTACGGCTACACTACGCGTCACAGATGTGACAACAGGAGTGTGAGTGTAGAGACTGTATCTGATAGGATTGCATTGTCGGCCTTTTACTTTCATATCGCATTACTTACTGAGCGTTAAGCTTATGTTGTGTGTTCTGTGGTGTAGGTGCTAACGATATTGCTGGTGAGCCTCGAGAGACTAGTCCTGAGGCATATGATGGTTGATGGCATGCAACCGAGGCACCAGATGGCGAATTTTGTTAGGGCGATCCGACCCGTGGTGGTGGTAGGGGATAGTGGATTTATTATTTTATGTCGGGTATTTGTGCAGATAGAGGGGTTTGTAGAGACGTCGATTTTCTGGGATTGTATAGAGTGGTTGTAGTGCTTTTGGGGACGCGTACGTATTGTTATATGTTAGAGTATGATATTGCTCTATATTGGGGACTTTCTTCATTTGTATTTGATGGGTTTTTGTTGTCCTTAAACTCTGATTTTGTTACGGTGATTTCTCTGGATGGTTGACAGTTAAATATTATTGGTTTCTTGTGAACTGTGTGCAGGGTTTAAATTTTGGGATAGTCAGTTTTTAGCCGTTACTCTGTCGAAATTTCGGGAGAGAGGTTGGGAGTCGAGAGGATATGGAATAGGTTGGGATGTGTAGAGTGAATGTTAGAGAAGTGTAGATGAGCGTGGAAATGCGGCATGATCGCAGATGCGCGGGGCACGCGGCCCTGCGAGTGCTCACGGGTCGTGCGGTGCCGGGTGATGGCATGCGCGCGGACGTGCTGTATAGTGGAAGGGTGCATGGGTCCCGCGGCGCTGTGAGTGTGTGCGAGATGCGGTAATGTTTGAGTTAGCGCGTGCGGCACCGCGAGGGTGTGCGCGGCGCATTGAAGTGGGGACGTGAGTGCGTGGTATTGGATTTTTGTAGTTCGAGGGGGTGCGTTGGACTCTTTCTTAGGATTTCGAGTCTTGTCGGTTTAGTTGAACTATTTTTAAATTGTTTTCTTTCCGCTGCGTAGTCTTATATTGAGGATTTCGTGTTCCCTCTTCGGGATGCGAGTGGTTTCCGAGTCAACTCAAAAAGTTTTCATACTGACAAATGTTCTTTGAAAATGTTTTGAAAATGAAAGTGGTATTAATTTGAGTGAGTCATGTCAAGTTTCAGTGATGTCATAGAGTGTAGTGTGTAGATGTACTGTAGTCCACCGGGAACGTGGGGTTTTCCTGGGGTGTTACATATATACCCAAATACCATTTTTTTTAATTACAAAACTAAAATATTCTCAAAATTCTAATAATTTCTTAAGTAAAATCTAAACTTCAGAATTTTTCGAGTAATGTTTATTTAAATTAAATAACTAGATATAAATTTTATATTTAAGATCTCAATTATATTCTCAAAGTATAATTATTCATGATGATCAATACAATCCTCATGCCAACAGAAATAATGATCTATATATCATCGAGTCCATTCCAATCAAATACATCATGAAAATTTAAATTCTTATTTAAAGACTTTAATTTCATTTTGATAAATATTATCCTCAAAATTTAGTAATTCATCGACTAAGATTTATTCTCGATGGTTCCCCAAACAATGATCTCTCTAACCACATACTCAAATATAATTCTCACAATTACGTTCACTGCATTCAATTTGATCAACTAAAACCTCGAGTATTTATCAAGTACTATCTAATTCATATGTTCTCAAATTAAATAATTCTAAACTATATACTTTAACACTCAATCGTTCATAGAGTCTTTGATTTTAATTTAATCAACTAAAACCTCAATTTTCAAAGACATCTAAATTCATTCCATTTCTATTTATCCTCGAACAAAATTTATATAATCCTCAATTCATTGAATTTCATATTTTCAAAAACTTTTAATAATTACTCCACTACAATGTTACTCCATACATCCCTCTAATAGTAATCAATTTAGAATAAATTTGAACTTTAAATTCCCAATATTTCTTTGATCAATTTATATTCCTCAAAATGTACTAACTTTTTAATGAAAACTTGATTTCTATATTTTCTTAATCAAAAGACCTTAAACACTTACAAGGTAAGATTCATATATTAAGTGCTCAACTAAGTTTTTATCAATTATGTCCTAAAACTTTGTCAAATAAAATCCACTATTAATATTTTCTAAAACTTTTCCTAAACTAAATTTTTCGAATATAAGATTCTCGATACTTTCATTACCTATTGGTCAATTATATTTTCATGACATACTAATTCCTTAAATAAAACTAATCTCTATATTTCCTCAATCAAGCAACACTAAATATTTAGGAGGTAAAAAAATTCTTCTCTTAAATCCTCAACTTCAATCCAAAATTTTTCAAATAGAATCCAACATTAAAACTTTTCAAAATTTTCTTAGATTTAACATTCCAACATATTTTCCATCACAAGATACTAATCACTTTTATTACTTACTGATCATCTTTGATTTTATCAAACTTTTTCCTATACCAAGATGATTATAAATTCTCACATCATTAAATTTCTCTTCTTTGAGTTATTTTCTAAGATGATATCCATTTCCTAGAGTCATAATCAAATCTAGTCACATGAATATAACTCTACACATAAATTTCATGACTTTCCATTGATTCCTTAAAGCCTCAAAATAATATATAATATCATTTCTATGTCTTCAAGCAATTTAAAACATTCGTAACCGAATAACCACTCAGATATAATCTTTGAATTTTTGAACTAAATCATACAGCATACTCCAGCATCCTTTATTTCATCAGCTTCTCATTGATTGACTTTATCCACAATCATAGTTTCTTAACTCAAATTCAACTTCTAAGTACTCAAACAATATTTTTAGTAAATGTTCATATAATATAAATCTTATCGACAATTGTTACTATAGACATGAATTCACTCATACGTGTCAATTGAGCAATTGCGTTCAAAATGACTAGGATAGATATCTCGTATCCAGAAACTAGCAATTCGCCCTGTTAATCCTTTGGGGCCAAATAACTCAATTTTCTTTCATTAACTGAGTTAATGGATGAGTTCGTTATAAAACTTGAGAAAATAGGTGTACTCCAAAAAAAGATTCATAAGTGGTTGTTAATGGAGTTGAAGTTATCAATTTCTGACGAGTAGGTATCTTCATTTAAGCATCTTTAAATTTATATTCATCATTCCTTGTCTCGTATAATATTCTCAAATTAGTCCATAATATTACTTTAACTCTTAATTTAAGAATCTTTAATTTGAGAATTTGACTTTTTGTAATAACCCGAAAATTTTGAATTTTAATTTTAATTTTTGAAATTTTTAATCTAACCTCGGTTGAGATTTTGAGAAATATTTCAACGGGAAAATTTAAAATTTTAAGACTCAGAGTCTAGTTTTGTTGTGGTTTTCGAGATTTTAAGTCGGAAGGACGAGAATTTGGCGAAGTTAATGACGATAAAAACAGGTCAGGGCATTTTGGTAATCTTTATTTATTTATATAAAAAAAAACTAATATAACAACCGAATGGCTTCGGGAGGAAGCGATTCGGCTGTTACTCCTTGGTGCCGAGAGAGCCGAGAGGGAGACGCGGGAAAGGGGAGAAAGCTTCGAGCTCCGATGACTGCCGACGACCAGAGGAGAAGTTAGCGGCAGCCGACGTGGGTAAGGGCTGCGACCAGTCGGGAACGACGTGTAGCTCAGCCATTCCCGTGCGGAAGACCCAAGGTAAACTGCCCTCCTCCCTTTTGATTTTTTGCCAGGAAGTGGGGAGTTCGGTTGCTTTTGAACTCCCGCTTTGTTTGAGCTCGGTTCTTGGTGTGTGGAGGCTGGGGTGGGCGCACTAGGGGCTCAGCATTCCGCCCCAAACCGACCAAGGACAGGTGGGAATGTCCCCTGCTCCTCCTCTATTTTTGGTGGCCGAAGATGTAGGCTACCTGTGTTCCTGCCTCGGCTTATTGTGGCAAGGTATGGAGGAGTTTGCAGCAAGGAAAAAGGGGGGGGGGGGGGGGGGAAGCGGGGCTGTCCTGGTTTTGAGAAGAAAACCAGGGAGGGTGGAGTGTAACACCCTGAAATTTTTCGTTAAAATGATTTTCGGATTTACGTATCGGTAGACGGCGGAGTTTTACTCGGAATGAAGAGATTAAAATTTATACTGTTAAGTAAAAGATTATTTTGAAGCTAATGGAAAAGAGAAAATTCTAAAATTCTAAACGGAAGCGAACTGATTGACCATTTAACAAAAAAAATTAGAGGTTGAGAGCGATTTAGTAATTAGGTTTATTATTATTATTATTATAAAAAAAAAAATTCCTTCTACTAGCAACTCACCCCCTCCCCGCACCTCCCTCCCTCCCCCTCCTTGTTTTTTTTCTCTTCCGCGTGAATGCTCTCTGTTCTTCTTTTTTTTTTCTTTCTTTCCTCCATTCTCTTCTTTCTTCCTCCCCCCTTAGGCCACACTTCTCATCTCCCTCTCCATTCTTCATTTTTTTTTCTCCTCCCTCTCCATCACGGGCAGCAATCCTTTCTTTCCCCCTCCGATTCTTCGCTCTCTTTTGGACATCCAAGGTTAGATTTATGTTGCCATTCTTGATGGGTTTCTTTTGCTGGATTTTTCTCTCTTGTTGGATGTTTAATCATGCTATATTACCATAATGATGAATATTGTGGAAAGAAATTGATGATTTGTTTAGATTGGGAGAATCTGAAATTTAGGGCTAAATCCTATGCTGTTTCGGTTTTGGAAATTTCGGCTGAGCTATTGATGTTGTTTTAATAAATGAATACAACCATTAGAAACTAGACATCCTAAGGTTTAAATTGGCTGTTGAATCGTTGAAATCGGTTAAGGATTGAATGAGTTATGAATTTTAGAATTTATTATGCAAAAACTGGAAAATTTCAACGGGCAGTTCGGTTTTGATGTTTCTGCCATCGATTATGCTTTGATTTTGGAAAATGGATTTCACCAGCATAAACTAGACCTTATAAGGTTTCCAAAACATGTCGAATCATCGAATTCGGCCAAATATACGATTTGATATGAATTTTCAAAGTTGAATAAAAAACTGTGAAACGATTTCCAGGCAGATTCGGTTTTTGATTTTCTGCTATTAATTGAGTTCAATTTTTGACAAATGGATTTCACCATGTTGAAATAGACTCGTTTAGAAGCCCTTACCATTTTAAATCATTGAATTTGGACTTATATTCAATTTGTTGTGAATTTTTGAAGTTGGACAAGATTTATGACAAATTTCGAAAGTTGAGTTGTGATGGTTTAAATTTTAATTCCTTGATATTGAGTTATTTGGTTGAAATTGATTGAAGTGTTAAATTGTTAGGGTGGTTGATT
>CM039519.1:8113526-8157673 GCA_022433055.1 Begonia peltatifolia | reverse complement strand
TTTTTAGCATGTTTTGATGTATGAGGTGAGACGTGTGGCGGTGGTACCGCAGATCCCGCTACAAGCACGCTCTATGGACGTTCCCCACCAACTACACTGTTAATCATCTTAAGGATCAACGTCCTCACCTGTAATGATATCACCTACACCACAAAGTCACTAATGAGCTTAACGCTCAATAGGTGATGTGAAATAAAGAATGCATACTCATGATTATGCTATGCTGTTCGTAAAATATGCAACTGAATTTGTTCTTTCTTTCTTACATAACATAAGTTATTGAGGTACTAATTCTAGAGGAGAGATGGCCTAACTGATTGTCCCTCTAGCGGAACGACTAACTTGCTCTAGGGAAAATGGAATGGCATATCTAACAGTCCTTCTAATGGAACCGGTTCCTCTAACGGAACTACCATACTCAATTCCCTACCCACAATAACTATTTTCGTATTTTCGTGTACCATATTCTTTTTGTTCTGTTTAAATGAAAACGTATGCATAAAACCGTTTTCTATGATTTGGAAAAACTATGATGCATGATGTATGTTACATACACATATCCTCAAGGTTGTAAACGTAAAGTAACATAAACAGATAAACAAATCCATCAATAAACAAGAACTTATCATAATAAACTCACAACCTGTAACACCCCGAGAAAACCCCACATTCCCGGTGCGTTACAGTACATCTACACACTACACACACTAACACTTGACATAACTCACTCAATTTAATATCCCTTTCGTTTCAAATCATTTTCAAAAGAACATTTGTGAGTATGAAAAATTTTCGACTCGATTCGAAAACAACTCGCGTCCCGAAGAGCGAGCAAAAAATTCTCAACATAAAACTACGCAGCGGAAAGGAAAACCATTTAAGATAGTTTAAGATAAAACGATAAGACTCGAAATCTTAGAAAAGAATCCAACGCACCCCTCGAACTACACATTCTGGTGTCGCGCACTCACGTCCCCACTTCGACACCCCGCGAGCACTCTCGCGGTGCCGCACGTGCCAACTCAACGTTAATGTGTCTCGCACACGCTCACAGCGCCGCATGCCCCACACACCCTACAACTGTACAGCACGTCCACGATCACGCCCTAGCCCGGCGCCACATGACCCGTGAGTACTCGGAGGGCCGCGTGCCCTGCGCACCTGTGATCACGGCGCACTCCCACGCTCATCTACACTTTTCTAGCATTCACTGTACACATTGTAACACCCCGACCTATTTCATATCCTCTCGATCCCAACCCCTCTCCCGAAATTTCGGCAGAGTAACGCCTAAAAACTGGCTATCCCAAAAATTTAAAACCCTGCCCACAGTTCACCAAAACTACCAATATTTATCTATCCGTCATCCAGAGAAATCACCATAACACAATCAGAGTATGAAGACAACAAAAATCCATCAATTTCAAACGAAGAAAATTCACAGTATAGAGCAACTCCAAGCTCCCACATGTAAAATATATGCGTACGTCGCCAAAATCACAGGCACTCTATATACACCTATACACTGACACATATACAACTCATCTCATTGACTGTCCACAATCACCATAAAAGAAAAATATCCGTAAACAAACCAGACCACCACCTACCATCTCCACGGGTCGGGTCGCCCTAACAAAAATCCGCCATCCAGTGCCTCGTTCTCACGCCGCCAACCATCCTATGCCTCAGGACTAGGCTCTCGAGGCTCACCAGCAAGATCGTCAGCACCTACACCACAGAACACACAACATAAGCCTAACGCTCAGTAAGTAATGCGATATGAAAGTAAAAGCCCACAATGCAATCCTATCACATGCAGTCTCTACACTAACACTCATGTTGTTACATCTGTGACGCGTAGTTCAGCCGCACCAGGGTAAGGAGGAACTTCACGCTACCCTACACTCTAACACGTCACCACCATCCCAGACTCCCCAGCAATGAAACCCACAAGCTACACACACGCATCACCACACGGCAACCACATCAGGGTAAGGGTGTACCTCGCGCCACTCCACACCCTGACACGTCGCCCCCGTCCCAGCCTCCCCAGCACGGAGCCACAGTTGCCATACACACACGTTTCGCGACAGCCCAGCTGGCTCACCCCTCGAGTGGGATCCGCGACTGGTGTTGCACCGGCCCACACACTAGTAGGATCCGCGGTACCACTGCCCATACCCTCATCGTCAACATAATTACGCTGCATGACGGCCCAGCCGGCCCACCCTGCAAGTGGAATCTGCGACTGGTGAAGCACCGGCCCGCACACTAGCGGGATCCGCGGTACCACCGCCACACGTCTCACCACATACTCAAGACATGCTCAAAATCATTTTTGTTCACGTTTTTAAAATATGATACATGCCAAACAATACGCACGCACACCACAATCAATCACATAAAACCTAAAGTTCTGCGGCGTAGGCCCACTTAGGCAAAACACATGCATGCACTACTTACCTGGCGTCCTAAGCTCGCTCGATGCACAGATTTGCCAAAAGAAAGCCTCAACCTAAAACACAATCAATCTCTCATCAGTATTTATCTCAAAATTCACCTAATAGCTAAAAATAATCTTTCTTAACTACACTCATGAAATCCCAACTAAAACGGTCCATCAGTTTGGTCCGGCCGAAAACTACCTTAATGTTCGGACACGCATACTAAGACGTCTCCTTATGAACCTAGTCTAACATACTAAGACGGATTTTAAAACGGTAAGCGCCATAAGAACTCCGGAGTTAAGAGTGCTCCGGCGAGAGCAGTACCAGGTTGGGTGACCGACTAGGAAGTTCTCGCCAAACAAATCCGTGAGTGGAGGATATTGGGATAAGGCCCAATCCGCAATCCTCAAAGCGGACAATATCTTACTGTGTTACAGCCAAGCCCCTGCTCGGACACTAAAATGCATGAAAGGATCGGTTAGGCCCTCGGATTTCGGCCAAGCCGAGAAACCCTTGAGAAAAACAGCAAAATGAACAATCAAATGTGCTTTAAATGAAATGAAATTTGGTGTGAGATTAGTAGAGTGAGTAAGGTGTGTGATGGTGGTGGTTGTGGTCCAGATTGATTAGAGATGACAAACTTGTGTAACAAACCCGGAAGTTGGCCGAAGAGACAATATTATGTTCTCGGCAATCACAACCTTTCCATGGAAAGGCTTTCAACTTGGGGAACCGGTTTTGGCCACTTCCTTCTTGTTTCCTTCCCTTGAAAGGGAGGAGAGAAAAGTGGAACACAAGCTCGAGCAACAACCTTGAGTTGCCAAGCTAGGAGGCTACTCCTAATCGGTTCATGGAACCGAGCACTTACCTTGGTAGTGGGAAAACTCTCTCGGTTTCCTCTTAGAAAAACATCCGATACTCATTAACTTTGCCAACCAAAATACAAACACCAATGCTTTGCTTATATAGGCCTAGGATGGAGGGTTTTAGGGCTGTGCTTTGGTCTTCAAAAACTTGGTGCAAAGAAGCTTGTAACCGGCTCCAAGTGTTATAGTGTGCGGCCGAGATGATGGCAGCCAAGTGGTTTGTCAATGGCTTGCTGAATGCCATGTCATGGATCCATGTTTCTTCCATAAAAGGTAAAGGGGACAAGCATCTCAAATGGCAGCCCAATGGTGTGGCTAAATCGGGTAAAATGGGCCACCACGTGCGGCACTTTCTCCTTGGTGCATTTGCGGTCGAGAGTGGCATGCCTTGCATGCCCGAATGCATCTTCAATTTAAGCCAAGCCCGAAGCCCATTCCATCATCTATCCTAACCATTCAATCTACTCCTAAATGCCTAATGCATGCACATAATAAATAGTTAAACAAGAAGGCCAATGTTTGCCCAATAAGTTCAAAATAAAACATTACATAAAAATTGGCTCGGGAAGACAAATTCCCTTAAGAGCTTCATGATCTTCAAGGGTGGCTTCCCATGCAATGATGTGTCTCGGATGCTCCATGTCTTGAGTCTCCACTTCCCACCTTAAGCTTGCAACTTCCGGCTCCATTGAATCATAACCTGCACAAGAATAAACAGTGAATGCTAGAGAAGGGTAGATGAGCGTGGGAGTGCGGCGTGATCGCAGGTGCGCAGGGCACGCGTCCCTGCGGGTGCTCACGAGTCGTGCGGCGCCGGTTAAGGGCGTGCGCGCAGACGTGCTGTACAGTGGCAGGGTGCATGGGGCATGCGGCGCTATGAGCGTGCGCGAGACACAGTGACGTGGAGTTGGCACGTGCGGCACTGCGAAAGTGCGCGTGGGGTGTCGAAGTGGGGACGTGAGTGCGATGTACCAGATTGTGTAGTTCGAGGGGTGCGTTGGATTTCTCCTAGGATTTTAAGTCTTACCGTTTTATATTAAACTGTTTTAAATGGTTTTCTTTTCCGCTGCATAGTTTTTATGTTGAGGACTTCGTGTTCCCTCTTCGCGACGAGAGTTGTTTTCGAATCGAGTCGAAATTTTTCATACTCACAAATATTCTTTTGAAAATGATTTAAAAACGAAAGAGCTATTAAATTGAATGAGTTATGTCAAGAGTTAGTGTGTGTACTGTGTAGATGTACTGTGGCACACCGGGAATGTGGGGTTTCTCAGGGTGTTATAGTTATGGTATCAGAGCCACGGGGTCGACGTCGTTCAGAAGATTACATAACACCGCCAGCCGCTGCACGGGAGCGCTCCACCAACTGTAAGTGTTTAGATTTGAATTTATTGTAGTACTAACTTGAGCTTTATATTTATGTTAAAGGTAGAAAATGTTAGTAGAGGCGTGAGGTAGAGGGCGGCCACGACGAGAGGCACCTCCTAGAGCTGTGGGCGACTTGGATGATACCGTCCGGCAGCTTACCGAGTTGGTCCACCGTCAGTCTCAGCAGTTGGAGAGGTTTATGAGCAGGGACGACTAGGGTCAGTTTAGCGCCCAAGGTTCGTCCGATAGAGGAGGTGACAGGCTGCATAGACTTAGACCCCCTTCCTTTGACGGATCCTCTCAGTGCTGAGGAGTGGATATGGAGTATGGAGAGGATGATGAGTTTTGCCAAGGTAGAGGAGCAGGACAGAGTTTCTAGTGCGACGTTCTATCTTACCAAGGATGCAAGCCATTGGTGGGATACTGTGGTGGCCACAAGAGATATGGAGGCCATGACCTGGGAGGAGTTCAGGTCGGTGTTTTTCGACAAGTATTTCAGTCATTCAGTCAGGACACAGAAGATGATGGAGTTTGCACAGTTGAAGCAGACCAGCATTGTGGCCGAGTATGTACGGCAGTTTGAGGCCTTGTCGCGGTTTGTAGGACATTTTGTGAGCCTCGATGAGAATAAGGTACATCAGTTTGTGTAGGGCCTGAAGCCAGATATTTATATGGGCATGCGGATTGCGGGGACCCGAGGCATGCGGTACGAGTAAGTGGTAGCGAAGACCCTTGACATTGAAGAGCCTCGGGCGAAGCTTCCTAGTTATCGGGAGGTACCTAGAGAGCAGCCTCGCAGATCATTAAGAGAGTTGCTGCCACAGGCCAGCGGGGAGGTGTCTATGCAGAAAGGCCTGAAGAGGCCTAGTGACAGTTCTAGCAACTAGGGGAGCACTAAGAGGCTGCAGGGGTCAGGACAATTTCCAGTGTGCCCAAAATGTCAGAGGAGCCACCCGGGCAAGTGCAGGACGGGCCCAGTGAGTTGTTATAACTGTGGCAAGGTGGGTCACATGTCTAGAGAGTGCCAGAAGCTGCGTTAGAACCGCTGCTTCAACTGCAATGAGGTGGGACACTTTGCCAGCAGATGCCTAGCGGCGAGCAGGTCGTCATCCAGAGTTACACCGAGAGTCTTTGCCCTGTTTGAGCTAGATGATGCTGCCCAGCCATTAGTGATAGCAGGTAACATTTTTGTTTCTGGTGTGCCAGCTTATACTTTCATTGATACGGGCGCTACACACTCGTTTGTGTCGACGGGCTTTGTGGTTAAGGCCAACTTGGAGTTTAGTCCCGCCGAGCGACATTATGATGTCACCTTACCATCCATGGAGCATTTGTATTCAGAACAGGTGGTGCGGGGCAATGTTGTGACAGTGGGGAGCAAACAGTTATATGCCGGGCTGGTCATTCTCCATATGAGCGGTTATGAGGTGATCTTGGAGATGGACTGGCTATTCAGACATCATGCGGAGATTGACAGCAGGACCAGAGAGGTTTGGTTCCGGCCCTCGGGTGGGGAGAGTTACACATTTAAAGCAGGTAAGGGTCTTGCCAGGATTTCTGCTATATTTTCTCGTCAGGCTCCACGGGTGTTAGGCATGGGTTGCCAGGGATTTTTGGCAAGTGTTGAGGATGCGCAGTCACCAGGCGATGCTCGGATACATGATATTCTTATCGTGCAGGAGTTCCCGGAGGTGTTCCGTGATGAATTGCTGGGGTTGCCCCCTGATAGGGAGATTGAATTCGAGATAGATGTCTTCCCAAGTGCCGAGCCGGTGTGCAAGAACCCCTACAGATTAGCACCTACTGAACTTAAGGAGCTGCAGGCTCAGTTGGAGGAGCTGACTGATAAGGGATTTATACGCCCTAGTATTTCACCCTGGGGAGCGCCAGTTCTATTCGTCAAGAAGAAGGACGGATCCCTACGTATGTGTATTGACTACTGGGAGCTGAATAAGTTGACAGTGAAGAATAGGTATCCATTGCCATGGATTGACGATTTGTTTGATCAGCTGCAGGGTGCCCGAGTGTTTTCTAAGATCCACCTGAGGTCCTACTATCATCAGTTAAAGGTGAAGGAGAGGGATGTACCAAAGACGGCCTTCAGGACGAGGTACGGGGATTTCGAGTTTCTGGTTATGTCTTTCGGGTTCACCAATGCCCCTGCAGCATTCATGGACCTGATGCACAGAGTGTTCAGGGAGTACCTGGACAAGTTTGTTATTGTGTTTATCGACGACATCCTGATCTACTCGCGGAGTGAGGAGGAGCACAGGGAGTACCTGAGGATTGTATTGACTATTTTGAGCCAGCATCAGCTGTATGCTAAGTTCTCGAAGTGCGAGTTTTGGTTGGACAGGATTCACTTCTTGGGGCATGTTATCTCCGCTGAGGGTAATTCAGTTGATCCGGTGAAGGTTCAGGCTGTAAAGGAGTGGCCGCGGCCGACCAGTGCTAGCGAGATACGTAGTTTTCTAAGGTTGGCTGGATATTATCGGAGATTCATTGAGGGGTTCTCTAAGATCTCGGCCCCCTTGACCCAGCTGACCAGGAAGAATGCAAAGTATGAATGGACCGACAGGTGTGAGAACAGCTTCCAGACATTGAAGCAGAGGTTGACTACGGCTCCTGTGCTGACACTGCCCGTGGAAGGAGAGAAGTTCTGCATTTATTGTGATGCCTCCAGGATCGGCTTGGGCTTTCTTTTGATGCAGAGTGGGAGAGTAATTGCCTATGCTTCTAGGCAGTTGAAGGCTTACGAGCAGAATTATCCCACTCACGATTTGGAACTGGCGACGGTTGTATTTGCACTCAAGATTTGGAGGCATTATCTGTATGGGCAGCAGTACGAGATTTACTCAGACCATCAGAGCTTGAGGTACATTTTCACGCAGAAGGAGCTGAATTTGAGACAGAGAAGATGGCTCGAGCTTGTTAAGGACTACGATGTGGAGATCAGGTACCACCCGGGGAAGGCAAATGTGGTGGCAGATGCCTTGAGTAGGGTGACAGCTTCGACTTCTGCCATGACTACAATACGGCCTGTTGAGTTAGTGACAGAGATGCAGAGTTTTGGTCTGGAGGTAGTTTCTGATTTGGCAGCCACTCTTTCTACCTTGTCGTTGAGGCCGACTATTTTGGACAGGATCAGGCAGACTCAGGAGACTGATTTGGAGTGTAGCGCGTTGAAGGCGAGTATGGAGGCCAGGCTGGATTCTGAGTTCAGCTATTCAGAGGACGGGATTCTGAAATTTCGGGATAGGTGGTACGTCTTGGAGGATGAGGAGCTGATGAGGGATATATTATCAGAGGCCCATTCATCTTCTTTCTCTGTGCATCCGGGAAGCACTAAGATGTATAGAGATTTGAAGCAGCACTACTGGTGGCCTAACATGAAACGAGCAGTGGTTGAGTATGTTGAGGCCTGCGTAGTCTGTCAGCAGGTGAAGGCGGAGCATCAGCGACCGTCTGAAATGCTCCAACTATTACCTATACCGGAGTGGAAGTGGGAGCAAATCACCATTGATTTTGTGGTGGGACTACCGAGGACTGCCAAAGGCCATGACGCGATTTGGGTGATTGTGGACAGGTTGCCGAAGTTGTCTCACTTTTTACCTGTGAGGATGACTTATACGATGGATCAGTTTGTCCAATTGTATATTCAGGAGATAGTCAGACTTCATGGGATTCCGGTGTCGATTGTTTCTGACCGGGACCCCAGGTTCACGTCCAAGTTTTGGAGGAGTCTGCATAAGGCTATGGGCACTCGATTAGATTTCAGTACGGCCTTTCATCCTCAAACCAATGGACAGTCAGAGCGGACTATACAGATTCTGGAGGATATACTCAGGGCTTGTGTGTTGGAGTTTCAGGCGACTTGGAGCAAATTTTTACCGCTAGTGGAGTTCTCGTATAATAACAGTTTTCAGTCTACCATTGGTATGGCACCATACGAGGCCCTCTATGGAAGGAAGTGTAGGTCGCCACTATACTAGGATGAGGTTGCGGAGGCCCGATTGATAGGTCCTGAGATTTTACAGCAAACTGTCGACAAGATTTCTTTGATACGGAAGAGGATTGAAGCGGCTCAGAGTCGACAGAAAAGTTATGCTGATCAGAGTCTCCAGGAGTTGGAGTTTAATGAGGGCGACAAGGTTTTTCTGAAGGTCTCGCCGTTCAAGGGAGTGGTAAGGTTCGGAAAGCAGGGGAAGCTCAACCCTCGGTTTGTGGGACCGTTCTCGGTTGTCAAGCGGATTGTGAGAACTGCATACCAGCTTCAGTTGCCTGCGTCGATGGATGCCGTCCATGATGTTTTTCATGTCTCGATGCTGAGGAAGTGTATGTGCGATCCCTCTCAAGTAGTGCCACAACAGGATATAGAGATCCAGCCGACGTTGTCCTACGAGGAAAAGACAGTGAGGATCTTAGGATCAGCTGTGAAGGTGCTGCGCAATAAGGATATTCCGCTGGTCAAGATGATGTGGCGCAACCATGGTGTAGAGAAGACTACTTGGGAGCGGCGTGATGACATGGAGCGACAGTATCCCGACTTATTCGGTACGTAAATTTTGGGGACAAAATTCTTATAAGGTGGGGGGATGTAATAACTCGAAAATTTCGAATTTTTAATTTTAATTTTTGAAATTTTCAATTAAATCTCAGTCGGAGTTTTGAAAAATATTTCAACGGGGAAATTTATATTTATAAGACTCGGAGCCTACTTTTGCGATGGTTTTCAGAATTTAAAGTCGGGAGGTCGAGAAATCAACGAAATTACGGACGATTAAAACACGTGAGGGCATTTTGGTAATTTGCAATTTAATTAAAAAAAATTTATGTTATATGGTGGAATGGCTTTGGGTGGAAGCAATTCCACCGTGTTGTCACGCAGCCGAGAGGAGAGAGTGCCCGAGAGAGAACCAGCCGATCGAATAGGGGGGTGTGCTGCCGACGGACGACGGCTATGCGAAAGGGGTGCCGACGAGCTGGAGGGAGAAGCTGTCTTGCCTTCCCGTACTGAGAAACCGATGGTGAGTTCTCCCCTTTTTTTTTGGTTCTGTCGACCGAGCGTGGAAGCTCAGTTGTTCTTAGACTCTCGACGGTAGAGCTGGGTTGTTGGAGCAATTTAGAGTATAGTGTGTGCGTGTGTTGGAGCCAGTGTGTGGCTCGGCTCTGGCGCGATGAAACCGACCAGGAACAAGAAGTTTCCTTTTGGTTCTGCCCTGCTCTGATGGCCGAACGTGGGGTTCTTTTGCCCTCTGCATTTCAAGGGATTATGTGATCAATTTAGAAGGAATGAGGGAGGGGTTCATGGTTCAATGAACTGATTGAGAAATTCTCGGTTTTGGGGAGAAAAACGTGAAGGTTTTTGGTGCTGCCATGTTGTTTTCTAATTAGGAACTCTCCAAATTGTTAATGCATGCATTGGTAGATCGAAATGTGATTGTTCGGTGACGGAATTGGCGAGATTGGATCGACGTTGAATTTTCAGCTATTTTTCGTATAAAAACAGATTCTGTTTTTGGCCATTTTGGCAAGGCTTAGATTGATTGTTTTAAATTCTGTTTTGTGGGTTAAAAATAGCTTATTAGAGGAACGTATGGCCGCTGGAATCGTTCGATTCCGATATCTGATGCAAAAGTTATGCGCGTCGGAAGTTTATGTCGGCTTTTGGTCCAAGTCAAATTAGTGAGCGTTTTTCATGGAATTTCGACGTGTGATAGTGGCATGTCTGTTTTTGGTGTATAAAGCTGAATTGAGTGAGTTTTGGTTGAAGAAAAACAAAGGTTGAAATTTTATAAAAAAAATGGCAGATTCAGTTTTTGTCATTTTTTGCCTGTCTGCGGCTTATCTTTTTAAAATCCGTCTTAGTATGTTGAACTAGGTTCTTAAGGAGACATTTAGCCACTTGAATCGTTCGATTCCGTTGAGGGACGCAAAAGTTATGCGCATCTGAACTTTGGGCTGGTTTTCGGCCAAAACAAACCAATGGCCCGTTTTAGTTGGAATTTCATGAGTGTAGTTAAGGAAGGTTGTTTTTAGTTATTTGGTGGATTTTGAGATAAATATTGATGAGTGGTTGTTTGTGTTTTAGGTTGAGACACGTTTTGACGAAGCTGTGCATGGAGCGAGCTTAGCACGCCAAGTAAGTAGTGCATGCATGCGTTTTGCCCAAGTGGGCCTACACTGTATAACTTTAGGGTTTATGTGATTGATTGTGGTGTGTGTGCGTATTGTTTGGCATGCATCATATTTTAAAAACGTGAACGAAAATTATTTTTAGCATGTTTTGAGTATGTGTTGAGACGTGTGGCGGTGGTACTGCGGATCCCGCTAGTGTGCGGGCCGGTGCTTCACCAGTCGCGGATTCCACTTGAGGGGTGGGCCGGCTGGGCCGTCATACGGCGTGAATGTGTTGACGGTGAGGGTAATGGGCAGTGGTACTGCGGATCCTACTAGTGTGTGGGCCGGTGCAACACCAGTCGCGGATCCTACTCGAGGGGTGGGCTGGCTAGGCTGTCGCGAAACGTGTGTGTGTGACAACTGTGGCCCCGTGCTGGGGAGGCCGGGACGGGGGCGACGTGTTAGGGTGTAGAGTGGCGCGAGGTACACCCTTACCCTGATGTGGTTATCGTGTGGTGATGCGTGTGTGTAGCTTGTGGGCCTCATTGCTGGGAAGTCCGTGATGGTGGCGACGTGCCAGGGTATAGGGTGGCGTGAGGGTCCTCCTTACCCTGGTGCGGCTGCACTACGCGTCACAGATGTTACAATATGAGTGTGAGTGTAGAGACTGCATGTGCTAGGATTGCATTGTCAGCTTTTATTTTCATATCGCATTACTTACTGAGCATTAGGCTTATGTTGTGTGTTCTGCGGTGTAGGTGCTGACTATACTACTGGTGAGCCTCGAGAGCCTAGTTGTAATAACCCGGAAATTTTGAATTTTAATTTTTAGTTTTCGGAAATTTTTTAGTTAATCCCGGTCGGATTTTGAGAAATATTTCAACGGAAAATATTTAAATTATAAGGCTCGAGGCCTACTTTTGCGATTGGTTTTCGGAATTTAAAGCCGAGAGGTCGAGAAGTTACGAAATTTCAGACAATTGAAGCACGTGAGGGCAATTTGGTAATTTGTATTTATTTTTGTAATAAAAAAAAAAAAGAATTGTAAACACCCGAATGGCTTCGCGATGAAGCCATTCGGTTGTTTCCTCTGTGCACCCGAGAGAGCCGAGAGGGAAGGAGACGCGGGAGAGGGGAGAGATTCGAGCTCCGACGACGGCCGACGACCGGAGGAGAAGGATTTCGACAGTCGACGTGGATAAAGGGCTCCGACAAACCGGGAACGACTTGTAACCCAGGCATTCCCGTGCCGAAGACCTAAGGTAAACTGCCCTGCCTTTTTCGTTTTTCCGCCAGCAAGTGGGGAGTTCGATTACTTCCGAACTCTCGCCTGGTTTGAGCTCGGTTCCTGGCTCGGCATTTCCGCCCCAAACCCGGCCGAGGAGAGGTGGGAATGTCCCCTGTTCCTCCTCTAATCGTGGTGGTCGAAGATGTAGGCTACCTGTGTTCCTACCTCAGCTTGTTGTGCCATGGTATGGAGCAATTGCAGCAAAAATAAAGGGTGGGGGAGGGGAGAGCTGGTAGTGCCCTGGTTTCGAGAGGAAAACCAGGGAAGTTTTGCTGCCATTCGAGCTTTCTGATCGAGAAGCTTCGAAATTGTTATGAGTTATGCATAATGGACTGGAATGCGGCTGCTTGGTGAAGGAATTTGCGAAATTGGATCGAATTTAAATTTTCGGCTATTTTTAGGTTAGAAGCAGATTCTGTTTTTGGCCATTTTGGCCTAGTTTTGGTTAATCGTTTTAAATTCTGTTTTGCGGGTTAAAAATAGGTTGTTAGAGGAACGTGTGGCCGCTGGAATCGTTCGATTCCGATATCCGACGCAAAAGTTATGCGCGTCGAAAGTTTATGCGAGATTTTTGTTTAAGTCAAATTAGTGACCGTCTTTCGTGGAAAATTCGACGTGTGAGAGTAGCACAGCCATTTTGATGCATATAACTAGTTGGGAGTGAGTTTTGGTTGAAGGGAAGTGAAAATGTGAAATTTTAATAAAATGGCAGATTCGGTTATTGGCGTTTTTCGCCTATCTGCGGCCTACCGATTTAAAATCCGTCTTGTGATGTTAAACTAGGTTCCTAAGGGAACGTTTAGCCACTTGAATCGTTTGATTCCGTTGACGGACGCAAAAGTTATGCACATCCGAACGTTGAGCTGGTGTTCGGCCAAACCAAACCAATGGACCGTTTTAGTTGGAATTTAATGAGTGTAGTTAGAAAAGGTTATTTTTAGCTAATTGGTAAATGTTGGGAGAAATACTGATGAGAAATTGGTTGTGTTTTAGGTTGAGGCTTTCTGTTAGCGAAGCTGTGTATCGAGCGAGCTTAGGACGCCAGGTAAGTAGTGCATGCATGTGTTTTGCCCAAGTGGGCCTACACTGTAGAACTTTAGTGTTTATGTGATTGATTGCGGTGTGGGTGCGTATTGTGTGAGATGCATCATACTTTTTTTAAAATGGGAACGAAAATGATTTTTAGCATGCTTTGATGTATGAGGTGAGACGTGTGGCGGTGGTACTGCGGATCCCGCTAGTGTGCGGGCCGGTGCTTCACCAGTCGCGGATCCTACTCGAGGGGTGGGCCGCCTGGGCCGTCATGCGGCGTGAATGTGATGGCGGTGAGGATATGGGCAGTGGTACCGCGGATCCTACTAGTGTGTGGGCCGGTGCAACACCAGTCGCGGATCCTACTCGAGGGGTGGGCCAGCTGGGCTGTCGCGAAACGTGTCTGTGTGGCAACTGTGGCCTCGTGCTGGGGAGGCTGGGACGGGGGCGACGTGTCAGGGTGTAGAGTGGCGCGAGGTACACCCTTACCCTGATTTGGTTGCCGTGTGGTGATGCGTGGGTGTAGCTTGTGGGCCTCGTTGCTGGGGAGTCCGGGACGGTGGCGACGTGTCAGGGTGTAGGGTGGCGTGAGGTTCCTCCTTACCCTGGTGCGGCTGCACTACGCGTCACAGATGTGACAATATGAGTGTGAGTGTAGAGACTGCATGTGATAGGATTGCATTGTCGGCTTTTACTTTCATATCGCATTACTTACTGAGCGTTAGGCTTATGTTGTGTGTTCTGTGGTGTAGGTGCTGACGATACCGCTGGTGAGCCTCGAGTGCCTAGTCCTGAGGCGTAGGATGGTTGGCGGCGTGCGACTGCGGCACCGGATGGCGGACTTTTGTTAGGGCGACCCGACCCGTGGATATGGTAGGTTGTGGCCTGGTCGGTTTGTGGGTTTTCTTTCTTTTGCGGTGATTATGTACGGAGGATGGGATTGATTGTTGTATATGCGTCAGTGTATAGGTGTATATGGAGTGCGTGTGATTTTGGTGACGTACGCGGATATTTTCCATGTTAGAGTATGTTATTTCTCTATACTGGAGACTTTCTTCATTTGTATTTGATGGATTTTCGTCGTCTTATTACTCTGATTTGGGTTGGGATGATTTCTCTGGATGATGGATAGATAAATATTGTTGGATTTTGGTGAATTGTGTGCAGGGTTAAATTTTGAGGTAGCCAGTTTTTAGGCGGTACTCTGCCGAAATTTCGGGAGAGGGGTTGAGATTTGAGAGGATACGAAATAGGTCAAGGTGTGTGTATGATGAATGATAGAGGAGTTTAGATGAGGTGGATGTGCGGCGTGATCGCAGGTGCGCGGGGCATGTAGCCCTGTTGGGTACCCACGGGTCGTGCGACACCGGGTGAGGGTGTGCGCGCGGACGTGCTGTACAGCGGCAAGGTGCGTGTGGCACGCGGCGCTGTGAGCGTGCGCGTAACACAGCAACGATGAGGGGTATGTGCGGCACCGTGAGAGTGTGCGTGAGGTGTTGAAGGGGAGACGCGAGTTGTTTTCGAATCGAGTCAAAAAAAAAGGGAGAGTAAATTGGAAACAAAAGGGTATTAAATTGAGTGAATTATGTTAAGTGTTAGTGTGTGTGTGTAGATGCACTGTAGCGCACCGGGAACGTGTGGGTTTTCGGGGTGTTACAGTTATGGTATCAGAGCCACGGGGTCGACGTCGTTCAGAGGATTACCTAACACCGCCAGTCGCTGCACGGGAGCACTCCACCAACTGTAAGTTTTTAGATTTGAATTTATTGTAGTACTAATGTGAGCTTTATACTTTTGTTAAAGGTAGAACATGTCAGGAGAGGCGAGAGGTAGGGGTAGAGGGCGGCCACGACGAGAGGCGCCTCCTAGAGCTGTTGGCGACATGGATGATACCGTCCGGCAGCTTACCGAGTTGGTCCACCGTCAGTCTCAGCAGTTGGAGAGGTTTATGAGCAGGGACGATCAGGGTCAGTCTAGCGCCCAGGGCTCGTCCGACAGAGGGGGTGACAGACTGCACAGACTTAGACCTCCGACCTTTGACGGATCATCTCCGGATCCTCTCAGTGCTGAGGAGTGGATACGGAATATGGAGAGGATGATGAGTTTTGCCAAAGTAGAGGAGCAGGACAGAGTTTCAAGTGCGGCGTTCTATCTTGCCAAGGACGCGAGCCATTGGTGGGATACTGTGGTGGCCACGAGAGATGTGGGGGCCATGACCTGGGAGGAGTTCAGGTCGGTGTTTTTCGGCAAGTATTTCAGTCATTCAGTCAGGTCGCAGAAGATGGTAGAGTTTGCACAGTTGAAGCAGACCGGCACTGTGGCTGAGTATGTGCGACAGTTCGAGGCCTTGTCGAGGTTTGCAGGACATTTGGTGAGCCTCGATGAGAATAAGGTACATCCGTTCGTGCAGGGCCTGAAGCCGGATATTTATATGGGCATGCGGATTGCGGGGACCCAGGGCATGCCGTACGAGGAGGTGGTGGCGAAGGCCCTTGACATTGAGGAGGCTCGGACGAAGCTTCCTAGTTATCGGGAGATACCCAGAGAGCAGCCTCGCAGATCATTCAGAGAGTCGCTGCCACAGGCCAGTGGGGAGGTATCCGTGTAGAGGGGCCTGAAGAGGCCTAGTGACAGTTCTAGTAGCCAGGGGAGCACTAAGAGGCCGCAGGGGTCGGGGCAGTTTCCAGTGTGCCCGAAATGTCAGAAGAGCCACCCGGGCGAGTGCAGGCCGGGCCCAGTGAGGTGCTATAACTGTGGCGAGGTGGGCCACATGTCCAGAGAGTGCCAGAAGCCACGACAGAACCGCTGCTTCAACTGCAATGAGGTGGGACACTTTGCCAGTAGATGCCCAGTGGCGAGCAGGTCGTCAGCCAGAGTTACACCGAGAGTCTTTGCCCTGTTTGAGCCAGATGATGCTGCCCAGCCATCAGTGATAGCAGGTAACATTTTTGTTTCTGGTGTGGCAGCTTATACGTTGATTGATACGGGCGCTACGCACTCGTTTGTGTCGACGAGCTTTGTGGTTAAGGCCAACTTGGAGTTCAGCCCCGCCGAGAGACACTATGATGTGACTTTGCCATCCGGAGAGCATTTGTATTCAGAACAGGTGGTGCGGGGCAATATTGTGACAGTAGGAAGGAAGCAGTTATATGCCGAGCTAGTCATTCTCCATATGAGTGGTTATGAGGTGATCTTGGGAATGGACTGCCTGTTCAGACATCATGCGGAGATTGACTGCAGGACCAGAGAGGTTCATTTCCGGCCCCCAGGCGGGGAAAGCTACACATTTAAAGTAGGAAAGGGTCTTGCCAGGATTTCTGCTATACTTTCTCTTCAGGCACCACGGGTGTTGGGCATGGGTTGCCAGGGATTATTGGCAAGTGTTGAGGATGCGCAGTCACCGGGCGATGCTCGGGTACAGGATATTCTTATTGTGCAGGAGTTCCCGGGAGTGTTCCGTGATGAATTGCCTGGGTTGCCCCCTGATAGGGAGATTGAGTTCGAGATAGATGTTTTCCCAGGTGCTGAGCCGGTGTGCAAGAACCCTTACAGATTGGCACCTACTGAACTTAAGGAGCTGAAGGCTCAATTGGAGGAGCTGACAGGTAAAGGATTTATACGCCCTAGTTTTTCACCCTGGGGAGCGCCAGTTCTATTCGTCAAGAAGAAGGATGGATCCCTACGTATGTGTATTAACTACCGGGAGCTGAACAAGTTGACAGTGAAAAACAGGTATCCATTGCCTAGGATTAATGATTTGTTCGATCAGCTGCAAGGTGCCTGAGTGTTTTCTAAGATCGACCTGAGGTCCGGCTATCATCAGTTGAAGGTGAAGGAGAAAGATGTACCGAAGACGGCCTTTAGGACGAGGTATGGGCATTTCGAGTTTCTGGTGATATCTTTCGGGTTGACCAATGCCCCTGCAGCATTCATGGACCTGATGCACAGAGTGTTCAGGGAGTACCTGGACAAGTTCGTGATTGTATTTATTGACGACATTCTGATCTACTCGCAGAGTGAGGAGGAGCACTTGAGGATTGTACTGACTATTTTGAGCCAGCATCAGCTATATGCTAAATTCTCAAAGTGCGAGTTTTGGTTGGACAGGATTCATTTCTTGGGGCATGTGATCTCCTATGAGGGTATTTCAGTTGATCTGAGGAAGGTTCAGGCTGTAAAAGAGTGGCCGCGGCCGACCAGTGCTAGCGAGATACGCAGTTTTCTGGGGTTGGCTGGATATTATCGGAGATTTATTGAGGGGTTCTCTAAGATTTCGGCCCCCTTGACCCGGCTGACCAGGAAGAATGCAAAGTATGAATGGACCGACCGGTGTGAGGACAGCTTCCAGACATTGAAGCAGAGGTTGACTATAGCTCCTGTACTGACGCTGCCCGTGGAAGGAGAGAAGTTCTGCATTTATTGCGATGCCTCCAGGATCGATTTGGGGTGTGTTTTGATGTAGAGTGGGAGAGTCATTGCCTATGCTTCTAGGCAATTGAAGGCTTACGAGCAGAATTATCCCACTCACGACTTGGAGCTGGCGGCGGTTGTACTTGCACTCAAGATTTGGAGGGGAGAGCTGGTAGTGCCCTGGTTTCGAGAGGAAAACCAGGGAAGTTTTGCTGCCATTCGAGCTTTCTGATCGAGAAGCTTCGAAATTGTTATGAGTTATGGATAATGGACTGGAATGCGGCTGCTTGGTGAAGGAATTTGCGAAATTGGATCGAATTTAAATTTTTGGCTATTTTTAGGTTAGAAGCAGATTCTGTTTTTGGCCATTTTGGCCTAGTTTTGGTTAATCGTTTTAAATTCTGTTTTGCGGGCAAAAAATAGGTTGTTAGAGGAACGTGTGGCCGCTGGAACCGTTCGATTCTGATATCCGACGCAAAAGTTATGCGCGTCGGAAGTTTATGCGAGATTTTGGTTTAAGTCAAATTAGTGACCGTCTTTCATGGAAAATTCGACGTGTCAGAGTAGCATAGCCATTTTAATGCATATAACTAGTTGGGAGTGAGTTTTGGTTGAAGGGAAGTGAAAATGTGAAATTTTAATAAAATGGCAGATTCGGTTATTGGCGTTTTTCGCCTATCTGCGGCCTACCGATTTAAAATCCGTCTTGGGATGTTAAACTAGGTTCCTAGGGAACGTTTAGCCACTTGAATCGTTTGATTCCGTTGACGGACGCAAACGTTATGCGCATCCGAACGTTGAGCTGGTATTCGGCCAAACCAAACCAATGGACCGTTTTATTTGGAATTTAATGAGTGTAGTTAGATAAGGTTATTTTTAGCTAATTGGTAAATGTTGGGAGAAATACTGATGAGAAATTGGTTGGGTTTTTGGTTGAGGCTTTCTGTTGGCGAAGCTGTGTATCGAGCGAGCTTAGGACGCCAGGTAAGTAATGCATGCATGTGTTTTGCCCAAGTGGGCCTACACTGTAGAACTTTAGTGTTTATGTGATTGATTGCGGTGTGGGTGCGTATTGTGTGACATGCATCATATTTTTTTTAAAACGGGAACGAAAATGATTTTTAGCATGCTTTGATGTATGAGGTGAGACGTGTGGCGGTGGTACCGCGAATCCCGCTAGTGTGCGGGCCGGTGCTTCACCAGTCGCGGATCCTACTCGAGGGGTGGGCCGGCTGGGCCGTCATGCAGTGTGAATGTGTTGGCGGTGAGGATATGGGCAGTGGTACCGCGGATCATACAAGTGTGTGGGCCGGTGCAACACCAGTCGCGGATCCTACTCGAGGGGTGGGCCGGCTGGGCTGTCGCGAAACGTGTGTGTGTGGCAACTGTGGCCCCGTGCTGGGGAGGCTGGGACGTGGGCGACGTGTCAGGGTGTAGAGTGGCGCGAGGTGCACCCTTACCCTGATGTGGTTGCCGGGTGGTGATGCGTGGGTGTAGCTTGTGGGCCTTGTTGCTGGGGAGTCCGGGACGGTGGCGACGTGTCAGGGTGTAGGGTGGCGTGAGGTTCCTCCTTACCCTGGTGCGGCTGCACTACGCATCACAGATGTGACAACATGAGTGTGAGTGTAGAGACTGCATGTGATAGGATTGCATTGTCGGCTTTTACTTTCATATCACATTACTTACTGAGCGTTAGGCTTATGTTGTGTGTTCTGTGGTGTAGGTGCTGACGATACCGCTGGTGAGCCTCGAGTGCCTAGTCCTGAGGCGTAGGATGGTTGGCAGCGTGCGACTGCGGCACCGGATGGCGGACTTTTGTTAGGGCGACCCGACCCTTGGAGATGGTAGGTTGTGGCCTGGTCGGTTTGTGGGTTTTCTTTCTTTTGCGGTGATTATGTACGGGGGATGGGATTGGTTGTTTTATATGCGTTAGCGTATAGGTATATGGAGTGCGTGTGATTTTGGTGACGTACGCAGATATTTTTCATATTAGAGAATGATATTACTCTATACTAGAGACTTTCTTCATTTGTATTTGATGGATTTTCGTCGTCTTCTTACTCTGATTTGGTTATGGTGATTTCTCTGGATGATGGATAGATAAATATTGTTGGATTATGGTGAATTGTGTGCAGGGTTTAAATTTTTGGGATAGTCAGTTTTTTAGCCGTTACTCTGCCGAAATTTCGGGAGAGAGGCTGGGAGTCGAGGATATAAGAAATAGGTCAAAGTGTGTGTATGATGAATGATAGAGAAGTTTAGATGAGTGTGGATGTGCGGCGTGATCGCAGGTGCGCGGGGCATGCGGCCCTGTTGGGTACCCACGGGTCGTGCGACACCGGGTGAGGGTGTGCACGCGGACGTGCTGTACAGCGGCAGGGTGCGTGTGGCACGCGGCGCTGTGAGCGTGCACGAAACATAGCAACGATGAGGTGTATGTGCGGCACCGTGAGAGTGTGCGTGAGGTGTCGAAGGGGAGACGCAAGTTTTTTTCGAATCGAGTCAAAAAAAAAAGGGAGAGTAAATTGGAAACAAAAGGGTATTAAATTGAGTGAATTATGTTAAGTGTTAGTGTGTGTGTGTAGATGCATTGTAGTGCACCGGGAACGTGTGGGTTTTCGGGGTGTTACACTAGTCCAGAGGCGTAGTATGGTTGGCGGCGTGCGCCCGAGGCACCGGATGGCAGATTTTGTTAGGGCGACCCGACCCGTGGTGGTGGTAGGTGATAGTGGATTTATTGTTTTATGTCGGGTATTTGTGTAGACAGCGGAGTTGTATAGACGTTGATTTTTTTGAGATTGTATAGAGGGGTTGTAGTGTTTTGGGGACACGTACGTATTGTTATATGTTAGAGTATGATATTACTCTATACTCGAGACTTTCTTCATTTGTATTTGATGAGTTTTCGTTGTCCTTAAACTCTTATTTTGTTATGGTAATTTTCTCTGGATGGTTGATAGTTAAATATTGTTGGATTATGGTGAATTGTGTGCAGGGTTTAAATTTTGGGATAGTCAGTTTTTAGTCGTTACTCTGTCAAAATTTCGGGAGAGAGGTTGGGAATCGAGGGGCTATGGAATGGGTTGAGATGTGAACAGTGAATGCTAGAGAAGGGTAGATGAGCGTGGGAGTGCGGCGTGATCGCAGGTGCGCGGGGCACGCGGCCCTGCGGGTGCTCACGGGTCGTGCGGCGCCGGGTGAGGGCGTGCGCGTGGACGTGCTGTACAGTGGCAGGGTGCGTGGGGCACGCAGCGCTGTGAGCGTGTGCAAGACATAGGGACATGGAGTTGGCACGTGCGGCACTGCGAGAGTGCGCGCAGGGTGTCGAAGTGGGGACGTGAGTGCGCGGTACCGGATTGTGTAGTTCGAGGGGTGCGTTGGATTTCTCCTGGGATTTTAAGTCTTACCGTTTTATATTAAACTATTTTAAATGATTTTCTTTTCCACTGCGTAGTTTTTATGTTGATGACTTCGTGTTCCCTCTTCGGGACGCGAGTTGTTTTCGAATCGAGTCGAAATTTTTCATACTCACAGATGTTCTTTTGAAAATGATTTGAAAACGAAAGGAGTATTAAATTGAGTGAGTTATGTCAAGTGTTAGTGTGTGTAGTGTGTAGATGTACTGTGGCGCACCGGGAACGTGGGGTTTCTCGGGGTGTTACATTAACGTTTAGTCTGGAAGGGAGATGCTGAAAATGGGGAGGCTTGGCGTGGAGAAGAAGCTCCAAATGAGGGTTTAGGTTTTCTTTTCCATATTAAATACTTAAATGATAAGTGTTAAAAACCTAACCTTTCTCTCATTCTCAAAATTACCCTTCACTTCATTTCTCTCTCCTCCAACGGGAAGGATTTCTTTTTCAAAGAAGTTTTCTTCTCTCTGTCGCCAAACAACAGGTTTTTGACTTTTTGACTTTTTTTTTTCTTTCTTTCTTTCCAATGCCAACACCCACTTGCATATCATTCTTCATCCTGAAATTTAATAATAATCGTACTAAACAATGTGCGTATATATATATATAAATTAAATTAAATCGATAAGATTTTTGGGTGTTACAATTTCAACCAATTAACTCAATATCAAGGAATTAAAATTGAAACTTTCACAACTCAACTTTTGAAATTTGTCCATAAATCTTGTCCAACTTCAAAAATTCACAACAAATTGAATATAAGTCCAAATTCAATGATTTAAAATTCCAAGGGCTCCTAAACGAGTCTATTTCAACATGGTGAATCCATTTGTCAAAAATCATACTCAATTAATAGTAGAAAATCAAAAACCGAATCTACCCTGAAATCGTTTCACAGTTTTTCATTCCACTTTGAAAATTCATATCAAATCTTATGTTTGGCCGAATTCTATGATTTGACATGTTTTAGAAACCGTATAAGGTCTAGTTTATGCTGGTGAAATCCATTGTCCAAAATCAAAGCATAATCAATGGCAGAAAAATCAAAACCTAACTGCTAGCTGAAATTTTCCAGTTTTTGCACATTAACTTCTAAAATTCATAACTCATTCAATCCTTAACCCATTTCAACGATTCAATAGTCAATTTAAACCTTAGGATGTCTAGTTTCTAATGGTTATATTCATTTATTAAAACAACAGCAATAGCTCAGCCGAAATTTCCAAAAATGAAACATGCATAGGATTTAGCCCTAAATTTCAGATTTCCCCAATCTAAACAAATCATTAATTTCTTTCCACAATATTCATCGTTATGATAATATAGCATGATTAAACATCCAATAAGAGAGAAAAATCCAGCAAAAGAAACCCATCAAGAATGACAACATAAATCTAACCTTGGATGTCCAAAAGAGAGCGAAGAATCGGTGGGGGAAAGGAGGGATTACTGCCCGTGATGGAGAGGGAGGAGAAAAAAAAATGAAGAATGGAGAGGGAGATGAGAAGTGTGGCCTACGTGGGGAGGAAGAAAGAAGAGGATGAAGGAAAAATAAAAAGAACATAGAGTCTTCACGCGGGAGAGAAAAAAAAAAAACAGAGAGGGGAGAGAAGAAAAGGGAAGGAATGGCAGCCGAGAGAGGGTTTGTTTTTATTTTTTTTTAATTTTATTTTTATAATAATAATAATAATAAATCTAATTACCAAATCGCCCTCAACCTCTAATTTTTTTGTTAAACGGTCAATCAGTTCGCTTCCAGTTGGAATTTTAAAATTTTTTCTTTTTCATTAGGTTGAAAATAATCTTTTACTTAACAGTATCAATTTTCATCTCTTTATTCCTACTAAAACTCCGCCGTCTATCGATACGTAAATCTGAAAATCATTTTAACGAAAAATTTCAGGGTCTTACAAAAAGGCCTCAGGGGTCGGTGCAGCACCCCTAGTGCCCTAAGTGTTTGAGATACCAATCGAGCGTATGCAGACTGAACTCGGGAAAGTGCTATAATTGCAATGAAGTTAGACATTTAGCTAGAGATTGCCCGAAGCCCAAAGTGACTCGGTGTTTCAATTGCAATGAGGTAGGCCATGTCAGCAGAGATTGTCCAGCTCTGAAGAAGGGTCTGACGGACACAACAACGAGGGTATTCGCCATGATCGAGTCGGGCGATGATGACCAGCCAGCTATAGTGTTAGGTACTATACTGATAAATTCGTTACCTGCTTATACATTGATTGATTCTGGTGCGACGCACTCGTTTATTGCAACTACGTTCACGGTCAAGCTAGATGTATGGCCTATAGCAACGGACTGTAGTTATGAAGTGATGTTGTCTTTTGGTGGGCGTATGCATTCTAATCAAGTTGTACGAGTAGTGTAGTGTCGATGGGAAGCAAAAATTTATTATCCAATCTCATTATTATGGGCATAACTGGATATGATGCGATATTGAGAATGAATTGGCTATTTAAGCACTACGCTACAATTGAATGCAGGACGGGAACAGTAAGTTTTCAACCCCCAGATGGTGAGAAGCACACCTTTTAAGCTGCGAGGAAGGCTCGGAAGATATCTGTCATGGTGCCTATCAGTGCTCATTAAGTATAGATTGGTGAGTTTTTTGGTTTTCTCGGCAATATTATAGATATGGAAATTCCCAGAGATTCAAGTGTAATAACTCAAAAATTTCTGGAATTTAAATTAATTTTTTTGTTAGAATTTTCGAGAGATTTTAACGAGAAGTTTAGTTTATAAAACTTCGAATTTAGTTTGTAAAAGAATTTTTTAATTTTAAAGTCGGGCGAACGCAAATTTAACGGAAACACAGACGATTAAAACACGTGAGGGTGTTTTGGTAATTTGTATTTGTTTAAAAATACAAAAAATAAGTAAAAACCGAATGGCTTCATGAGGAAGCCACTCAGTTTCTCATTTGCTTGAGCTCTCGAAGTGAGAGAGCCTAAGCTCCCTTCTGTCGAACGATGATCAGGAGTGAGGGAGAGGTCGCCGGCAAACTGTTCTTCCCTCTTCCCTCCTCGCTTTTCTTCCCCTCCTCCCGCGTAGAACAACCGGCTCTCTCTCTCGGTACGTATTCTCTCTTCTCCCTCTCGGTCTCGCTCGGTTCTGATGGCCGAGCGTGGAGTTTATTTTGTTTCTAAATTTAAGAGATTTTGTGCTATACTTTAGGACGATTAGACGTGAAATTCATGGTTCAATGAGTTGGTTGAGAAAATGCACAATTTTGGAAGAAAAACCGTGAGGGAGTGTGCTGTGAATTTAGGTTTTCTAAATTGGAAACTTCAAATTGTTGTTAGATTATACTTAATAGGTTAGAATATGATGGATTTGTGAGGAATTGAATGGATTTTGTTGAAGAACCAAAAATATGGAATTTTTGAATGAGGGGCAGATTCTGTTTTGGGGAATTTTGACTTGGTTACGGTTAATCATTTTAAATTTTCTTTTGGAATGTTAACTAGCTTATTAGTGGAGCGTTTAGCCACTGGAATCGTGCGATTCTGATAACCAATGCAAAAGTTATGTACGTTAGAAGTTTATGTCGGGTTTTAGATCGAGTCGGTTCGGTGATCAATTTTGGTTAGTTTGTGGTACGTTAAGTTAATGGTAGTGATTTTGAGTATGAGTTAAGTGTTCAGACAAGTTTTGACATAAATTGTTTTATGTTTAGATTGAACCAGATTTTTGGGTGAATCGTGCACCGGGAAAACTTAGGATGCCAGGTAAGTAGTGCATGCATGTGTTTTGCCCAGGTGGGCTTACACCGAGGAACATTAGGATTGTGTGGTTTGATTACGATGTGCGTGCGTATTGTTTCACATGCATCATGTTTTGAAAAGGGTACGAAAATTGTTTTGAGCATGTTTTGAGTAAGTGGTGGTGGGACACATGACGGTGGTACCACGAATCCTGCTCGGGGAGTGGACCGGTACGTTAACTGCTAATTCCTCTCGGGGAGTGGGCTGGCTGAGCTGTGTCGGGCGCACGCGGGGTGCTCGACATTGTTATTGCGGTGCACGCAGGGTACAGTTAGACGCACAGCGCTGTGTTGGGGCGCTTAGCGCCGAGCCTTGGGCGCACGGTACCGTGCCTCGTGCGTGCGGCGCCAAGCCCGAGAGGCACGTGAGGTGCATGCCAGCCTCCTTTCTCGAAATTTTAAGTCTTGTCATTTTTTTAAAAATTTCTTTTAAGTGTACTTTTCCGTTGCATATTTTATAATGAGGATTTATGCGTTTCCTCTTCGGTGCGTGAGTCGTTTTCGAATCGAGTTGAAAAATCTTATACTTACAAATGTTATTTTGAATGTGATTTTGAAAACGATAGTGGTATTAACTTGAGTGGCTTCACGTTGAGTTTCTGGATATCATAGCACGGGATGTTACTGTCAGGGTGTGATAGATTGTGGTAGCTTAGTAGTGAAGGAACTAGGACGGGTAGGTTTTTGGGGTTTGACAGATTATGGTATCAGTGCCACGGGTCGCCATCGTTCAGAGGATTACTTAACACCGCCAGTCGCTACACGGGAGCGCTCCACCAACTGTAAGTATTCTTAGAACCCTTGTTTTTTTTTTACTTATCAAATGTTGTGGTGTATAGGATTTAGCGTCATAGTTAGGGAGGTGCGCAGAGTTGTAGACGATATGGATGCTCAGTTTGTCAGCTTACTGAGTTAGTCAATCCCTAGTCTCACCAAATGGAGCGGTTTATGAGCAGGGAGAACTTGGGCCAATCTAGTGCCCGGCTTCGACAGATCGTGGGGGCGATAAGTTTCATAGGCTAAGACCCCCACTATTTGACGGATCATCTCCGGATCCTCTCAATGCTGAGGAGTGGATAAAGAGCATGGAGAGTATGATGGACTATGCTAAGGTAGATGACCATGACCGGGTGACCAGTGCGGCATTCTATTTGGCCAAGGATGCTCGCCATTGGTGGGATACAGTCGGGACCACGAGAGATGTGAAGGTCATGACCTGGGAAGAGTTTAAGACTGTGTTTTTCGGTAAGTACTTCAGCCATGCTATTAGGACTCGTAAAATGGTGGAGTTTGCACAGTTGAGGTAGATAGGCACAGTGGCTGAGTACGTGAGACAGTTTGAAGTGCTGTCTCGATTTGCAAGGCATTTAATGAGCCTAGATGAGAACAAGGTACACCAGTTTATGCAGGGCCTAAAACCTTATGTATACATGGGCATGCGCATACCTGGAACGCGAGGAATGCCTTATCTGGATGTGGTGGTGAAGGCTCTAGACATTGAGGAGGCTAGAATGAAGCTGCCCAGTTACAGAGAGTCGCCTAAGGAGCAGCCTAGAAGATTTTTCAAGGAGTTGTTGCCTCAGTCGAGCTGGGAAGAGTCATCTCAGCAGAAGGCTCTGAAGAAGTCTAATGACAGCTCTAGCAACCAGGGGAGCAACAAAGGGCCACAGGGGTCGGGGCAGTTTCCATTATGCCCTAAGTGCCAGAGGAGTCACCCCGGTGAGTGCGTGGTGGCGCCGAGGGTCTTTGCCCTTATTGAGCCAGACGATGCTTCCCAGCCATCAGTGATTTCAGGTAATGTTTTTATTTCAGGCATGGAGGCTTATACTCTTATTGATACGAGTGCTAGGCATTCATTTGTGACTACTACCTTCGTGGTCAAGGCAAACCTGGTGCCCAGTTCTTCTGGACAATTTTATGACGTGTTTTTGCCGTCAGGGGAACGCCTATGTTCAGATTAGGTAGTGTCGGGTGATATTGTGACAGTGGGGGGAAAGCAATGGTATGTCGATCTAATCATACCCGACATAAAGGGGTATGAGGTCATTTTGGGAATGGATTGGTTGTTCAGACATAATGTTTCAATAGATTGCAGAACCAGACAGATTCATTTTTGACTTCTAAGTGGGGATAGTTACTCTTTCAGGGCAGGGAAGGGTTTGAGCAGGATTCCAGTTGTGTATGCTATGAGAACCCAACATTTGTTGCAGAGTGGGTGTATGGGTTTCCTTGCAGTGTCGTGGACGTACAGTTGTAAGGCGAAGTTCAGCTTCGGGATATTTCCATTGTGCAGGAGTTCCCAAAGATGTTTTTAGAGGATCTGGCAGGTTTGCCCCTGAACGGGGGATCGATTTCATTATTGATGTATATCATGAAGCTGAACCGGTGTGTAAGAACCCGTACAGACTAACACCTACTAAGCTGAAGGAGTTAAAGGTGCAGCTGGAGGAATTAACAGATAAGGGCTTTATACACCATAGTTTCTCACCTTGGGGTACGCTGATACTTTTTGTCAAGAAGAAGGACAGATCTCTACGCATGTGCGTTGATTACAGAGAGCTAAATAAGCTGATAGTGAAGAAAAGGTACCCGTTGCCAAGGATTGATGACTTGTTTGATCAACTGCAGGGTGCACGGCTGTTCTCAAAAATTGATTTGAGGTCCGGTTACTACCAGTTAAAGGTTAGGGAAGAAGACATCACAAAGACCGCTTTCCGTACGAGGTATGGACACTATGAGTTTTTGGTGATGTCATTTGGGCTAACCAACGGCCCGACAGCCTTAATGGATCTGATGAACCCAGTATTCAGGGAGCACTTGGATAGATTCGTGATAGTGTTCATCGACGACATCATGATTTACTCACAGAGCGAGAAGGAGAATAGAGAACACTTGAGAGTTGTACTAACTACTTTGAGCCAGCACCAACTGTACGCTAAATTCTCTAAGTGCGATTTTTGGCAGGACATGATCAACTTGTTGATGTGCCCCAGAGGGCCATCACTCGATCACAAACAAAGGCACGAGATTTATCAAACCTGTTCACTAACAAGTTCAATTCTTTTGCAGGAATTACGGGTGTCGAATGCCTCTTCGCGGATTTGGAATGAGACCCAAGCACAAAGGACAAAGATTAACCCTTGCACTTGCTATCGTGGGAGCTAAAAGTTGGAGCACATGAAGAAGGGATTTGTCTCCCTTGGAATTAATCTGTAATCAAATTTTATTTGGTAAACATTCGTCCTTATGTTTTTGTTGGCAAACATTCGCCTTCCTATAATGTTTTATAGTTGCATGCATTCTTAGGCATTAGGATTAGATGTATGTTAAAGTTAGATGGTGGTTACAAGCAACAATTGGACCGGAGTTTAGCAGCACATAGAAGCAGCAAATGGGCCAAACCTTGAAAGTGATCTGGTGTGCAAGTGGACCAAGAATGGCAAACCATGTGGCCCATTTCAAATCCCAAACGCAATCTAACCTTCAGCCACCCTAGGTCTATAAATACATAGCTATTGGTGTGTGTACAGGTTGTTGAATCTATGAGAATAGCCCATTTTGTGTTCAGCCGAAGTAGCTTGAAGCTTGCAGAATAGTAAGACTCGGTTCGGTCAAGAACCGAGAAGGAGTGTGTCTCCTTCGAGCTTTCAAGCCCGAGGTTGCTTGAATAGCCGTCATTCCACTCTTCTTCCCTCACTTTTCCAGAGAAGGATACACGAAGAGAGTGGCCAAAAACTGGTTCCGTTTGCTGCCATCTTCCTTCGGAAGATTGTTATGCCAAGAGCCTAAAAGGTTGCTCATCGGATAGCATTCAGTTTTCTGCTCATTTGGTTTTTCTATTTTGTTTGTGGGTAAAACACAACTCATTCGAGGTGGAATCGTGTCACTTCTTGAGACACGTTATTTCCTCTGAGGGCATTTTTGTTAATCCGATGAAGGTTCAGGCTGTGAAGGAGTGGCCGGAACTGACTATTGCTAGCAAGATTCGCAGTTTTCATGGATTGGCTGGATACTATCGGAGATTCATTGAGGGGTTCTCCAAGATTACAGCTCCTTTGACCTAGCTGATCAGAAAGAATGTAAAGTACGAGTGGTTTGACAAGTGTGCAGACAATTTCCAGATGTTGAAACAGAGGTTGATTATAGCTCATTTGTTGATACTGCATGTAGAGGGAGAGAAGTTCAGTATTTATTGTGATGCTTACAGGATAGGCTTGAGATGTGTTTTGATGCAAGGTGGGAAGGTGGTTACTTATGCTTCCAAACAATTGAAGGCCTACGAGCAGAACTATCTCACATACGACTTGGAGTTAGCGACAGTTGTCTTTCCACTTAAGATTTGAGGCATTGTTTGTATGGGCAATAGTGCGAGATCTTTTCAAACCATCAGAGTTTGAAGTACATTTTCATGCAAAAGTAGCTGAATTTGCGACAGAGAAGAAGACTTGAGCTGGTTAAGGACTACGATGTGGAGATCAAGTATCATCTAGGAAAGGCGAATGTCGTAGCAAACGCCTTGAGCCGAGCGTCAGCTTCGACGTCTTCCATGATTTCAACGGTGCCTGTCGAGCTGAGGATTGAGATGCAAGGATTTGGCTTAGAGGTGGTTTTTGATTTGGCAGCCACCCTTTCGGTGATGTCATTTAGGCCGACCATCTTGGATAGAATTAAGCAGGCCCAAGAGACTGACTCTGAGTGCAGTGGACTGAAGGCGGGTATGGAGACCAATTGTAACGCCCCGATTTTAAAATCTCCAATTTCCAAACCCTAATTTAAAACCTTAGAAATTATTTCCAAAATTTGATTTAAAATCGAGCGTTAAATTTTCAGCTTAAAATATATTTTTTTAAATATTGAATAAAAATCTTTAAATGCGCGGAAGCTGAATAAAAACAATAGTTAAACATATTCGAAATAAATGCAGAATCATAAATAATTCATAAAAACTCTAATAATAAAATTCAATATAATTTAATCGAAGTTAAAATAAAAACCGAAATACTTTTAAAACTGGAAATATAATATTTGTAACACCCCGAGAAACCCTGCGTTCCCGGTGCGCTACAGTACATCTACACACTACACACACTAACAATTGACATAATTCACTTAATTTAATACCCCTTTCGTTTTAAAATCATTTTCAAAAGAATAATTGTGAGTATGAAAAATTTTCGACTTGATTCGAAAACCACTCACGTCCCAAAGAGGGAACACGAAGTCCTCAACATAAAAACTACACAGCGGAAAAGAAAACCAATTAAAACAGTTTAAGATAAAACGGTAAGACTTGAAATCCTAGGAAAGAATCCAACGCACCCATCGAACTACACAATCCAGTACCGCGCACACCTTCGCGGTGCCGCACGTGCCAACTCAACGTCACTGTGTCTCGCGCACGCTCACAGCGCCTCGTGCCCCACGCACCTTGCCGCTGTATAGCACGTTCGCACGCACGCCCTCACCCGGCGTCGCATGACCCGTGAGTACCCGCAGGGCCGCGTGCCCCGCGCACCTGCGATCACGTCGCATTTCCACGCTCATCTATACTTCTCTAACATTCACTATACACACCTCAACCTATTTCAAATCCTTTCGACTCCCAACCCCTCTCCCGAAATTTCGGCAGAGTAACTCCTAAAAACTGCCTATCCCAAAAATTTAAAACCCTACACACAGTTCACCAAAAATAACAAAATCTATCTATCCATCATCCAGAGAAATCACCATAACCCAATCAGTGTATGAAGACATTTAAAATCCATCAATTTCAAACGAAGAAAATTCACAGTATAGAGCAAATTCCAAGCTCATACATGTAAAATATATGCGTACGTCGCCAAAATCATGCACTCCATATAAACCTATACACTGGCGCATATACAACTCATCTCATTGACTGTACATAATCACCACAAAAGAAAAATACCCGCAAACAAACCAGGTCACCACCTACCATCTCCACGGGTCGGGTCGCCCTAACAAAAATTCGCCATCCAGTGCCTCGGTCGAACGCCGCCAATCATCCTATACCTCAGGACTAGGCTCTCGAGTCTCACCAGCAAGACCGTCAGGACCTACACCACAGAGCACACAACATAAACCTAACGCTCAGTAAGTAATGCGATATGAAAGTAAAAGCCGACAATGCAATCCTATCACATGCAGTCTCTACACTCACACTCATGTTGTCACATCTGTGACGCGTAGTGCAGTCGCACCAGGGTAAGGAGGAACCTCACGCCACCCAACACCCTGACACGTCGCCACCATCCCGGACTCCCCAGCAACGAGGCCCACAAGCTACACACACGCATCACCATACGACAACCACATCAGGGTAAGGGTGTACCTCGCGCCACTCTACACCTTGACACGTCGGCCTCGTCCCAGTCTCCCCAGCACGGGGCCACAGTTGCTACACATACACGTTTCGCGACAGCCAAGCCGGCCCACCCCTCGAGTGGGATCCGCGATTGGTGTTGCACCGGCGCACACACTACTAGGATCCGCGGTACCACTGCCCATACCCTCACCGTCAACACATTCACGTCGCATGACGGCCCAGCCAGGCCATCCCGCGAGTGGAATCCGCGACTAGTGAAGCACCGGCCCACACACTATCGGGATCCGCGGTACCACCACCACACGTTTCACCACATATTCAAAACATGCTCAAAATCATTTTCGTTCACGTTTTTTTTTAAATATGATGCATGCCAATCAATACGCACGCACACCACAATCGATCACATAAACCCTAAAGTTCTACGGTGTAAGCCCACTTGGGCAAAACGCATGCATGCACTACTTACTTGGCGTCCTAAGCTTGCTCGATGCACAGCTTCGCCAAAAAGTGTCTCAACCTAAAACACAAACAACCACTCATCAATATTTATCTTAAAATCCGCTAAATAGCTAAAAATAACCTTCCTTAACTACACTCATGAAATTCCAACTAAAACGACCCATTGATTTGGTTTGGCCGAAAACCAACCAAAAGTTCGGACGTGCATAACTTTTGCGTCCGTTAATGGAATCGAGCGATTCAATTGGCTAAACGTCCCCTTAGGAACCTAGTCTAACATACTAAGACGGATTTTAAAACAGTAAACCACACACAGGGAAAAATGCCAAAAACCGAATCTGCCATTTTTATCAAATTTCACATTTTCACTTCTCCTCAACCAAAACTCACTCGCAACTAGTTTTACGCCTCAAAAATGACTATCCTACTATTACACGTCGAATTTCTATGAAAAACGCCTGCTAATTTGATTTGGACCCAAAATCTGACATAAACTTCCGACGCGCATAACTTTTGCGTCGGATATCGGAATCGAACGATTCCAGCGGCTATAGGTCCCTCTAACCACCTAATTTATCCAACAAGAACAGAATTGAAAACGATCAGCCGAACGTAGGCCGAAACGGCCAAAAGCAGAAGCTGTCCCAAAATAAAAACGTCTGATTCTTGATTTCAATTCGAATTTCACAACTCCTATACACAACTAGTCGCATTCCACTTATACATTCCGGCCAAGCTTGCCGGAATTGAAAGGAGGCGGAGCACCAAGCTCGGCCAAAAATAGGGAAACCGACAAGGCTCGCCTTCAGTTTCCCCCTTCAAATTCACTGAAAATGGAGGGAGGCCGAACCTTACTCTCGGCCAAACCAGACAAGATAGCAGAGGGAAGGAGAGGGAGACTTACTGAGCAATGTTCGTTCTGCACACAACGGAAGAAGAGGGACTCTAGCAAGGCGCCCAAATCGTCGGTGGCATAATTTGTCAGAAACCCGCCCTTCGCGGTCGTCGGCCGAAACACTCGGCTCTCACTTCGGGAACTCGAGCTGCTGAAACCAAACGGCTTCGGTTCGTCAGAATAGCAGCACCTGTTCGCAACTCCCACCTCACACTCACGCTCATTGGTCGTCGATCGCAGCTCTGACTTCGGCACACGATCGCCTTAGCTCCTCGGTCGTCTTCTCTCGGCACTCGGGTGCACTGCAGAATCGGCCGAATGGCTTATTCTCGAAGCCAATCGGGTGTTTTCATTTTTTTTTTTAAACAAATAACAATTTACCTAAACCCCCTCACGTGTTTTAATCTGTCGTAATTTCGTTAATTTCTCGACCTCCCGACTTTACATTCTTAAAACCATCGCAAAAGTAGGCTCCGAGTCTTATAATTTAAATTTTCTCGTTGAAATATTTCTCAAAACTCCGACCGAGACTAAATTTAAAAATTTCAGAAATAAAAATAAAAATTTAAAATTTATGGGTTATTACATCCCCCCCACCTTATAAGAATTTTGTCCCCAAAATTTACGTAACGAATAAGTCTGGATACTGCCGCTCCATGTCATCAGGCCGCTCCCAAGTAGTCTCCTCTACACCATGGTTTCGCCACATCACTTTGACCAGCGGAATCTCCTTGTTGCGCAGCACCTTCACAGCTGATCCTAAGATCCTTACTGGCTTTTCCTCGTAGGACTGCGTTGGCTGGATCACTATATCCTGTTGCGGCACTACCTGAGAGGGATCGCACATACACTTCCTCAGCATCGAGACATGAAAAACATCATGGATGGCATCCATCGATGCAGGCAACTGAAGCTGGTATGCAGTTCTCCCAATTCGCTTGACAATCGAGAATGGTTCCACAAACCGAGGGTTGAGCTTCCCCCGCGTTCCGAACCTTACCACTCCCTTGAACGGCGAAACCTTCAAAAACACCTCGTCGCCCTCATCAAACTCCAACTCCCGGCGTCTCTGATCAGCATAACTCTTCTGTCGACTCCGAGCCACTTCAATCCTCTTCCGTATCACAAAAATCTTGTCGACAGTCTGCTGTAAAATCTCAAGACCTATCAATCGGGCCTCCCCAACCTCATCCCAATATAATGGTGACCTGCACTTCCTTCCATAGATGGCCTCATATGGCGCCATACCAATGGTGGACTGAAAGCTGTTATTATACAAGAATTACACTAGTAGTAAGAACTTGCTTCAAGTTGCCTGAAACTCCAACACACAAGCCATGAGCATATCCTCTAGAATCTGTATAGTCCGCTCTGACTGCCCATCAATCTGAGGATGAAAGGCCGTATTGAAATCTAATCTGGTGCCCATAGCCTTTTACAGACTCCTCCAAAACTTGGACGTGAACCTGGGGTCTCGGTCTGAAACAATCGACACCGGAATCCCATGAAGTCTGACTATCTCTTGAATATACAACTGGGCAAACTGATCCATCGTATAAGTCATCCTCATAGGCAAAGAGTGAGACGACTTCGTCAACCTGTCCACAATCACCCAAATCGCGTCTTGGCCTTTGGCAGTCCTCAGTAGTCCTACCAAAAAATCCATGGTGATTCGCTCCCACTTCCACTCCGGTATAGGCAATGGTTGGAGCATTCCAGACAGTCGCTGATGCTCCGCCTTCACCTGCTGGCAGACTACGCAGGCCTCAACATACTCAGCCGCTGCTCGTTTCATGTTAGGCCACCAATAGTGCTGCTTTAAATCTCTGTACATCTTAGTGCTTCCTGGATGCACAGAGAAAGAAGAAGAATGGGCCTCTGATAATATATCCCTCCTCAGCTCCTTATCCCTCGGGACGTACCCCTATCCCGAAATTTCATAATCCCGTCCTCTAAATAGCTGAACTCAGAATCAGGCCTGGCCTCCATACTCGCTTTCAGCTCGCTACACTCCGAATCAGTCTCCTGAGTCTGCGTGATCCTGTCCAGAATAGTCGGCCTCAACGACAAGGCAGAAAGAGTAGCTGCCAGATCAGAAACTACCTCAAGACCAAAACTCTGCATCTCTGTCACTAACTCAACAGGCCGTATCATAGTGATGGCAGAAGTCGAAGCTGTCACCCTACTCAAGGCATCTGCCACCACATTTGCCTTCCCCGGGTGGTACCTGATCTGCACATCGTAGTCCTTGACCAGCTCGAGTCATCTTCTCTGTCTCAAATTCAGCTCATTCTGCGTGAAAATGTACCTCAAGCTCTGATGGTCCGAGTAAATCTCGCACTGCCGCCCATACAGATAATGCCTCCAAATCTTGAGTGCAAATACAACCGCCGCCAGTTCCAAATCGTGGGTGGGATAATTCTGCTCGTAAGCCTTCAACTGCCTAGAAACATAGGCAATGACTCTCCCACTCTGCATCAAAACACACCCCAATAAATGCAGAACTTCTCTCCTTCCACGGGCAGTGTCAGTACAGGAGCCGTAGTCAACCTCTGCTTCAAAGTCTGGATGCTGTCCTCACACTTGTCGGTCCATTCATACTTTGCATTCTTCCTGGTCAGCCGGGTCAAGGGGGCCGAGATCTTAGAGAACCCCTCAATGAATCTCCGTATAATATCAAGCCAACCCCAGAAAACTGCATATCTCGCTAGCACTGGTCAGCCGCGGCCAATCATTTACAGCCTGAACCTTCCCCGGATCAACTGAAATACCCTAAGAGGAGATCACATGCCCCAAGAAGTGAATCCTGTCCAACTAAAACTCGCACTTCGAGAACTTAGCATACAGCTGATGCTGACTCAAAATAGTCAATACAATCCTCAGGTGCTCCCTGTGCTCCTCCCCACTCTGCGAGTAGATCAGAATGTCATCGATAAACACAATCACAAACTTGTCCAGGTACTCCCTGAACACCCAGTGCATCAGATCCATGAATGCTGTAGGGGCATTGGTCAACCCGAAAGACATAACCAGGAACTCGAAGTGCCCGTACCTCGTCCTGAAGGCCGTCTTCGGTACATCCCTCTCCTTCACCTTTAACTGATGATAGCCGAACCTCAGGTCGATCTTAGAAAACACTCGGGCACCCTGTAACTGATCAAACAAATCGTCAATCCTTGGCAATGGATACCTGTTCTTCACCGTCAAATTATTCAGCTCCTAGTAGTTAATACACATACGTAAGGATCCGTCCTTCTTCTTGACGAATAGAACTGGCGCTCCCCAGGGTGAAAAACTAGGGCGTATAAATCCCTTATATGTCAGCTCCTCCAACTGAGCCTTCAACTCCTTAAGTTCAGTAGATGCTAATCTGTAGGGGTTCTTGCACACCGGCTCGGCACCTGGGAAAACATCTATCTCGAATTCAATCTCCCTATCAGGGGGCAACCCCAGCAATTCATCACGGAACACCTCCGAGAACTCCTGCACAATAAGAATATCCTATAACCGAGCATCGCCCGGTGACCGCGCATCCTCAACACTTGCCAAAAATCCCTAGCAACCCATGCCCAACAGTCGTGGAGTCTGACGAGAAAAAAATAGCAGAAATCCTGGCAAGACCTTTACCTGCTTTAAATGTGTAGCTTCTCCCACCCGGGAGCCGTAAGTGAACCTCTCTGGTCCTGCAGTCAATCTCCGCATGATGTCTGAAAAGCCAGTCCATTCCCAAGATCACCTCATAACCGCTCATATGGAGAATGACTAGCTCGGCATATAATTGCTTGCTCCCTACTGCCACAACATTGCCCCGCAACACCTATTCAGAATACAAATGCTCCCCGGATGGCAAGGTGACATCATAATGTCGTTCGGCGGGACTGAACTCCAAGTTGGCCTTAACCACAAAGACCGTGGACACAAACGAGTGCGTATCGCCCGTATCAATCAATGTATAAGCTGCCACACCAGAAACAAAAATGTTACCTGCTATCACTAATGGCTGGGCAGCATCATCTGTCTCAAACAAGGCAAAGACCCTCGGTGTAACTCTGGCTAACGACCTGCTCGCTGCTGGGCATCTGCTGGCAAAGTATCCCACCTCATTGCAGTTAAAGCAGCGGTTCTGACGCGGCTTCTGGCACTCTCTAGACATGTGGCCCACCTTGCCACAGTTATAACACCTCACTGGACCCGTCCTGCACTTGCCCGGGTGGCTCCTCTGACATTTCGGGCACAGTGGAAACTTTGATGACCTGCATGTGTGCGTATGAGGATGACTGCGGGGCAAACCTCGTGGGACGGCGTGACGTAACGCCTCGAGTGCAGGCGAATCCTGGGTCGTAGAGTGGGGGTCGTCACAGTCCCACATCGCTTGGGGGGGTATATGGAAATGAAACATATGTAAGGAATTCCTCCCAAGATAGTAAGATACGTTTTGAGCACAATTGGCAACGGATCTCATAAGAACTCCGAAATTAAGAGTGCTCTGGCGAGAGGAGTACCAGGTTGGGTGACCAACTGGGAAGTACTCGCCAAACAAATCCGTGAGGGGAGGATATTGGTCTACGGCCCAATCCCCAAAGTGGACAATATCTCTCTGGGAAAAGGGGTCGTTACACAAACTGTCCCGACCCCTGCGGCCTCTTAGTGCTCCCTTGCTGCTAGAACTGTCACTAGCCCTCTTCAGGGCTTTCTCCACAGTCACCTCCCCGCTGGCCTGTGGCAGCGACTCTCTGAATGATCTGCGAGGTTGCTCTCTGGGTACCTCCTGATAACTAGGAAGCTTCGCCCGAGCCTCCTCAATGTCAAGGGCCTTCGCTACCACCTCCTCGTACGGCATGCCTCGTGTCCCCGCAATCCACATGCCCATATAAATATCTGGCTTTAGGCCCTGCACAAACTGATATACCTTATTCTCATCGAGGCTCACCAAATGTCCTACAAACCGCGACAAGGCCTTGAACTGCCGTACATACTCGGCCACAGTGCCGGTCTGCTTCAACTGTGCAAACTCCACCATCTTCTGTGTCCTGACTGAATGACTGAAATACTTGCCCAAAAACACCTACCTGAACTCCTCCCAGGTCATGGCCTCCACATCTCTCGTGGTCGCCACAGTATCCCACCAATGGCTCGCAACCTGGGCAAGTTAGAATGCCGCACCAAAAACCCTATCATGCTCCTCTACCAAGGCAAAACTCATCATCCTCTCCATACTCCGTATCCACTCCTCAGCACTGAGAGGATCCGGAGATGATCCGTCAAAGGTCGGGGGTCTAAGTCTATTCAGCCTGTCACCCCCTCTGTCGGACAAACCCTGGGTGCTAGACTGACCCTGGTCGTCCCTGCTCATAAACCTCTCCAACTGCTGAGACTAACGGTGGACCAGCTCGGTAAGCTGCCGGATGGTATCATCTATGTCGCCCACAGCTCTAGGAGGCGCCTCTCGTTGTGGCCGGCCCCTACCTCTACCTCTCGCCTCTCCTGACATTTTCCACCTTTAACATAAATATAAAGCTCACATTAGTACTACAATAAATTCAAATCTAAACACTTACAGTTGGTGGAGTGCTCCCGTGCAGCGACTGGCGGTGTTAGGTAATCCTCTGAACGACGTCAACCCCGTGGCTCTGATAGCACAACTGTAAAACCCCGAGAAACCCCGCGTTCCCGGTGCGCTACAGTACATCTACTCACTACACACACTAACACTTGACATAACTCACTTAATTTAATACTCGTTTCGTTTTCAAATCATTTTCAAAAGAACATTTGTGAGTATGAAAAATTTTCGACTCGATTCGAAAACAACTCGAGTCCCGAAGAGGGAACACGAAGTCCTCAACATAAAAACTACACAGCGGAAAGGAAAACTATTTAAAACAGTTTAAGATAAAACGGTAAGACTTGAAATCCTAGGAAAGAATCCAACGCACCCATCGAACTACACAATCTGGTACCGTGCACTCACGTCCCCACTTCGACACCCCGCGCGGACCCTCGCGGTGCCGCACGTGCCAACTCAACGTCACTGTGTCTCACGCACGCTCACAGCGCCGCGTGCCCCACGCACCCTGCCGCTGTACAGCACGTCTGCGCGCACGCCCTCACCCGGCGTCGCACGACCCGTGAGTACCCGCAGGGCCGCATGCCCCGCGCACCTGCGATCACGCCGCACTTCCATGCTCATCTACACTTCTCTAACTTTCACTGTACACACCTCAACCTATTTCGTATCCTGTCGACTCCCAACCCCTCTCCCGAAATTTCGGCAGAGTAACGCCTAAAAACTGGCTATCCCAAAAATTTAAAACCCTGCACACAGTTCACCAAAACTAACAATATCTATCTATCCATCATCTAGAGAAATCACCATAACACAATCAGAGTATGAAGACAACGAAAATCCATCAAATTCAAATGAAGAAAATTCACAGTATAGAGCAAATTCCAAGCTCATACATGTAAAATATATGCGTACGTCGCCAAAATCACACGAACTCCATCTACACCTATACACAGACGCATATACAACTCATCTCATCAACTGTACATAATCACCACAAAAGAAAAATACCCGCAAACAAACAGGCCACCACCTACCATCTCCACGGGTCGGGTTGCCCTAAAAAAAATGCGTCATCCGGTGCCTCGGTCGCACGCCGCTAACCATCCTATACCTCAGGACTAGGCTCTCGAGTCTCACCAGCAAGATTGTCAGCACCTACACCACAGAACACACAACATAAGCCTAACGCTCAGTAAGTAAAGTGATATGAAAGTAAAAGCCGACAATGCAATCCTATCACATGCAGTCTCTACACTCACACTCATGTTGTCACATCTATGACGCATAGTGCAGTCGCACCAGGGTAAGGAGGAACCTCACGCCACCCTACACCCTGACACGTCGCCACCGTCCCAGACTCCCCAGCAACGAGACCCCACAAGCTACACACACGCATCACCACACGGCAACTACATCAGGGTAAGGGTGTACCTCGCGCCACTCTACACCCTAACACGTTGCCCCCGTCCCAGCCTCCCCAGCATGGGGCCACAGTTGCCACACACACACGTTTCACGACAGCCCAGCCAGGCCACCCCTCGAGTGGGATCCGCGACTGGTGTTGCACCGGGCCATACACTAGTAGGATCTGCGGTACCACTACTATTGCGGCCAAACTTCTGCTCGGTCACTAGAATGCACGATAGATCTGTTAGGCCCTCGGATCTCGGCCAAGCGGAGAAATCCTTGAGAAAAACAATAAAATGAACGACCAAATGCGCTTGGAATGAAATGAAATTTGGCGTGAAATTAGTGGAGTGAGTGAGGTGTGATGGTTGTGGTCCTGGTCCAAGTTGATTAGAATTGACAAAGTTATGCATGCAAACCCGCAAGTCGGCCGAAGAGATAATGTGATGTTCTTGGCAATCACAACCTTTCCATGGAAAGGTTCTCAACTTGGGGAACCAGTTTTGACCACTCTCTTCTTTTTTCCTACTCTTGAAAAGGAGGAGAGAAAAGTGGAACACAAGCTCAAGCAACAACCTTGAGTTGCCAAGCTAGGAGGCTACTCCTAATCGGTTCATGGAAACGAGCACTTACCTTGAAAAGGTGATGGAAAACTCCCTTGGTTTCCTCTAGAAAATATGTCGATGCTCATTAACTTTGCCAACTAAACTACACACACCAATGCTATGCTTATATAGGCCTAGGATGGAGGGGTTTAGGGCTATGCTTTTTGTCTTCAATACTTGGAGGATTGTAGCTTGTAACCGGCTCCAAAGTGAGGCATTGTGCGGCAGAGATGGTGGCAGCCAAGAGGTGATCAATGGCTTGCTAAATGCCATGTCATGGATCTATGTTTCTTCCACAAAAGGTAAAAGTGACAAGTATCTCAAATGGCAGCCCAATGGTGTGGCCAAATCAGGTAAGATTGGCCACCACTTGCGGCACTTCCTCCTTGGCGCGCGCGGCCGAGAATGGCATGTTTTGCATGCCCGATTGATGCTTCAAGTTAAGCAAATCCCGAAATCCTTTCCATCATCTATCCTAACCATTCAACCTAGTCCTAAATGTCTAATGCATGCACAAAATAATAAGTTAAACAAGAAGGCCAATGTTTGCCCAATAAGTTGAAAATAAAACATTACATAGAATTTGGCGCGGGAAGACAAATTCCCTTAAGAGCATCATGATCTTCAATGGTGGCTTCCCATGCAAGGACGTGTCTCGGTTGCTCCATGTCTTGAGTCTCCACTTCCCACTTTAAGCTTTCAATTTCTGGCTCCATTGAATCATTACCTGCACCAGAAACACACGTGTGAGAATGTAAGTTAATTAAAGTGTGTGCTTGGACTTGAGATCGTGTGACAGGCCTATGGGGCACATCATCCTCCCCAGGTGACTGTGGATTTGACCTCAAATCCAATAAGTTCGGGTCCTAGAACTGATCTTTATCGCTTTTATAGGGTGACAAGTCTTGGACGTTAAAAGTGGCAGATACTCCATATTCACCTGGCAATTCGATTTTGTAGGCGTTATTATTGATCCTCTCAAGTACTTTAAATGGTCCATCCGCACGAGGTAGAAGTACGGACTTTCTCTTATCAGGAAATCTTTCCTTCCGGAGGTGCAACCATACTAAGTCTCCTGCTCGAAAAATGACTTCTTTGCGACATTTGTTCACGTGCTTAGCCACATTCTCATTTCTCTTTTCAATGGCCTTTCGCACAGTTTCGTGCAACTTCTTAATTTGTTCAGCCTTATTTGCACCTGGTTGGCTAAGTAGTAGGTAAAGGGACAAGGTCCAACGGTATAAATGGATTAAACCCATAGGCAACCTCAAAGGGCGATTTCTGAGTAGTGGAATGAAGGGTGCGGTTGTAGGAAAATTCCAAACCAGGAAGTATGATGTCCCAGTTAGACAATTTCTTGCCTACAACACTGCGTAAGAGGGAGCCTAGAGTCCTGTTGACAACTTCCGTTTGCCTATCAGTTTGGGGATGAAAAGAAGTGCTGAAGCACAACTTAATCCTCAAATCTACAAGGTCGTCTTCTTGTACTCCTCTACTTCGGGGTGTGGAGTTTTTGAATTCTTTAAAAAAATACCAACAAAATGAGTAAACTTGTAGATAGGGAAATTAGGCCATGGTCTTAGCCGTGGGTAGTTAAGGGCTATCCTAGGTACTTCATTGATGGGGCCACAGAGGTCGGGTATGTGGATTAAGACTTTTAGGGGCATATCACACCAATTTTGGATTTTAAAACTATCAACTTCAAAAATCCAACAATTTGGGCTTAGGGTAATAGCTCTTGGGCATAGATGCCTAAAAATCTAAAAGAAATTTTTCTTATTTCTAACTTCTGCGTCCCTTTGTCCATCATCTCTAAATAGTTGTTCATTTTTGGGATAGAATTCTTTTTCCACACAAGTAAGAAATGTCCATGTGGCAATTTAACACTTAAAATCTTATGCTCTTCATTCCATCCAACTTTAAAAATCCAAGTAATTAAGTGTCCGGGGGAATGAATCTAGGCATTATATCACTTAAGGGCTCCTTTGACAATTCTTTCTTTAAATTAGGCATAAGGATGGGGGAATGCCTTGAAGTTCTTAGGGGCTTATTTTCTTCATTTTCCAATGGGGCAAGAAGAGGAAGGCCTTTCCTTTCCAAGGCATCTGGGCCTTTCTTGATTTGGATTAAGTAGGGGTCAAGGTAGTCTCTATCCAATTGAAATATCTCTAAATGGACGTGGAAGGTAAGGATATATGTATACATTACATGGGGGATTCCTTCTTTCGTGTAGGTCAATCCTAAATAGTCTTTCACACTTTTCTTTCTTAGGGCTAACATAAAAGGGGTCATGCAACAATACATCCTTGTAAGTTCTCATGTGTTGGAATTCCTTAGCTAGGGACCCTATCTCTAGGGGATTAGAAGTTCCTATAGTTTCTACCATGTGCTCACTTCCAAGTTCTAAAAGAGAATCCTCAAATAGATTAAGAATTTCAAAATCTTCAATGATGTCTAAGTCTTGGAGGTCTTTATGCTTGATCTTTACTTGGAGGGTTTCAGAGGTACTAATGGGCTCTACCATTTGATCACTCTCAACCACAAGTAGGAAATCCTCAAACAATTCTCTTATTCCAAGATCCTCAGTGCTATCGGTTTGGGAAAGGGGCTCTACAAGGTTATCTCCAAAGATTTTCATTGGTTCATCATCCTCTTGTTTAGAAAAGTCATTATCCAATTCAAACAATGGTTCATCTAAAGGGTAGATGACCTCTTCTTCTGACTCTTCTTCTTCCTCTCTTAAGTATTCTTCCATAGGTTTGGTTTGAATGGGTGCTAGGATAGAGGGCTCTACAAGACTACCTCTAAAAAATTCACCAACATTAATGTTGTTTGATTCCTCATATGTATAGGTGGTCTCTTTTTTCCTACTACAAGAGCTAAGGAACTCGTCTTGAGAGGGAACTTGCCTATGGGAAGACTTGACTACTCTAGAGGAATTTGGCCCATACCAATAGTCTTGTTCTTGTGTAATTGGTGCAAACTTCTTTTCCATAAGCCTTTTCATGGCTCTCCAAGTACAAATTTCTTCCTCACCATTTCTCCTTCTTTTAGTTAAAAGATTTTCCCACCAATAACCAGCATAATCGATTAGCTTCTGAGAGGTTAATTTTATTTTTTCTTTCTCCCAATAATCCTCATAAGAAAAATACTCTTCAACCGATTCAACCCAAGAGTAATACTTATCACTATCCAAGGTTCCTCTAAAATAGGGTATACCATAAGGTTTATCAAATTCATGGTGACCATTGGAAGTTCTATGGTTTGGCCTTCTCGAGTGTTCGACTTTTCTCATTAGTGTGGTTCTTTGGGAAGGTCCCTTATGGTGATTTGGTCCAACATTATCCAACATAGATTCCAAGCATAGACTTATGCCCTTGACTTGTTGTCCTAGGTCACTAAGCTCTTTGGTTAAGCCTTTAATTTGTTCTTGTATACTAGGCTTATCATGGTTCTGTTTTTGACCTAAGTTTCGGTTTGGTTCATGCATAATTCTACCTCTTGCTTTCATTTTCTAAGTATTAGGAAAAGTGAAATTAATTAGGCTATGCTTTAATTCCTAATGATTAGGAAAGGTAAGATATCCTAACTAAAGTATTATCCTAAATGTTCATGTAATACTTTTCGGTTTCCAACCTTGTCTTTTCTCTCTTTATTTAAATTTTTTTTTTCTTTGAACAATACTAGTAAAGCAAAACAACTACTAATGAGCAAAAAGGAAGTGAATTATTCCTTTTACATTCTTGAGAACATGCAATTAAATTAAACTATCAAGGATAAAATAATGTTCAACTAACTCTCAGATGTGTGAAAAGTTCACTAAAATTAGACACTAGTTTTAACCTCGGTTTGCTCCAAGAAATTTAACAATAAAGGAGCAACATAAAACATCAAATTAGAGTTAATATGCAGCACAAATTTCGTGCCTTGGAACAACCTTCAGCCATGCACAAAGTGGTCCTAACCATCAACATCAAATTTTCCATTTTTGTGCACACAACTTTTTTTTGCAAAAGTATGTTTTCCCTTAACAAAAACAGCATCTATTTGAATTTTAAACCATAACAAACCACAAAAGATCACATGCTTCAGCTCTATAATATGTTAACTTAAGTCTAGAGAGTTATAGGCTCGGTCTTGTGCA
>CM039519.1:8076701-8113516 GCA_022433055.1 Begonia peltatifolia | reverse complement strand
ATGTTAATATATGAATATTTCTCTATTATACTATTCAATTTCTATTTCAAGTAATCTAAACATATAATTTCTAAATTCATACATAGAATCAGCCATTTTTATTCTTTTATTATTATTATTATTTTCATTATAACCTTACAATAATAATAGTTTTTCCAGTAAAATCTAACGTGCGTGTTTTTCTTTGGTTGTTATTATTCAAAACTATGTACTAAATGTAAATTTTATTTGTAAGATTCTCAAATTTGTGTTTTTTTTTTCATCTATATCCTCAAGAATTTAATAATTGATCAATAAAATATAAACTCTAAATTTTCTTGAGTAATGAAGGTTCTAAATTGAGTATACATAATTGTCATACATATATTGTAATACCCCGAAAAATTTCAGATTTTAAATTTAATTTCTGAATTTTTAATTTAATCTTGGTTGTCGTTCTGAGAAATATTTTAACAGGTAGATTAAAATATATAACTCGGAGTTTAGTTTGTGATGGTTTTTAGAATTTAAAGTCGGGAGGACGAGAACTTAACGAAGTTACGGATGATAAAAACACGTGGCGGCGTTTTGGTAATTTTATTATTTAAATTATTTTATAAAATTAAAATTTTATAAAACAACTGAATGGCTTTCACGAAGCCGTTTAGTGTTCAGGTTTTTTGCTAGTGTCGAGAGCGAACGCGGGAGAGAGGGCGATCGAGGAGCTCAGTTTTGGTCTTCGGTCCGTGGATAACGGGCGCCGGTTGTGAGCAGAACCGCAATCGAGTATTGCTTCTCCGACGAATCGAGGTCGTTCGGTTTCAACAGCTCGAACCCCCGAAGTGAGAGCCGAGCGTGTTCTGCCGACGAACGCGTGGAAGGGCTCCCATTTGGTTCTGTAGCCGGGAGCCGAGCAGTTGAATTTTAGTCTTCTTCCATTCTCCCACCCGAGTGCAGAGCGACACCACACTTTAAGTCTCTCTCTCCCTCTATTGTTCTGTCCAGTTTGGCAAAGACTAAGGTTCGACTTCCCTCCGTTTTTCTGTGAATTTGGCTGCAATGTTGAGTGGATTAAGAGGGTGAGTGTGTGTGTGTTAGCGGGTGGACAGTAGGAGACCGGTGAGAGGGAGAGAAACCGAGGGAGAAGGTTAAGCTAAAATTCAGATTTTTGTGCTTGAATTTCAGATTTCGGGTTAGATTGTGCTTAATAGGTTGAAATGTGAGTGTTCGGTGAAGAAATATGCGAGATTGGATCGAAGTTGAGAGTTCGGCTATTTTTTGTATAAAAACATATTCTGTTTTTAGCCGTTTTGGCCTGGCTTCGGTTGATCGTTTCTAATTCTGTTTTTGTGGGTAAAGCTAGGTTATTAGAGGAACGTATGACAGCTGGAATCGTTCGATTCTGATATCAGACGCAAAGGTTATGCGCGTCGGTAGTTTATGTCGGATTTTGGTCTGAGTCAAATTAGTGAGCGCCTTTCGTAGGGTTGTGACGTGTGATAGTGGCATGGCCATTTTTGATGCGTAAGACTAGTTTGAATGAGTTTTGGTTGAAGAAAATAAAAATGTGAAATTTGATAAAAGGGGCAGATTTGGTTTCGGGATTTTTGAACCTAGCTACGGTTTACTGTTTTAAAATCCATCTTAGTGTGTCAAACTAGGTTCCTAAGGGGACGTTTAGCTACTTGAATCGTTCGATTCCGTTGACGGACGCAAAAGTTATGCCCATCCAAACCTTGGGTTGATTTTCGACCAAACTACATTAGTGACCCGTTTTAGTTAGAATATCGTGGTTTAGTTAAGAAATGTTATTTTTAGCTTATTTGGTGAATTTTGAAGCAAAGATTTATGAGTGATTGTATGCGTTTTAGGTTGAGGCATTTTTGGCGAAGCTGTGCGTCGAACGAGCGTAGGACGCCAGGTAAGTTGTGCATCATGCGTTTTGCCCAAGTGGGCCTACACTGTAGAACTTTACGGTTTATGTGATTGATTGTAGTGTGCGTGCGTATTGTTTGTCATGCATCATATTTTAAAAACGTGAACGAAAATGGTTTTGACCATGTTTTGAGTATGTGGTGAGACGTGTGGCGGTGGTACTGCGGATCCCGGTAGTGTGCGGGCCGATGCTTCACTAGTTGCAGATTCCGCTCAAAAAGTGGGCCGGCTGGGCCGTCATGCGGCGTGAATGTGTTGACGGTGAGGGTGATGGGCAGTGGTACCGCGGATCCTACTAGTGTGTGAGCCGGTACAATACCAGTCGCGGATTCCGCTCGAGGAGTGGGTCGGCTGGGCTGTCACAAAACGTGTGTGTGTGGCAACTGTAGCCTTGTGCTGGGGAGGCTGGGATGGGAGCGACGTGTCATGGTGTAGTGTGGCACGAGGTACACCCTTACCCCAATGTGGTTCCCTTGTGGTGATGCGTCTGTGGAGCTTGTAGTCCTCGTTGCTGGGGAGTCCGGGACAGTGGCGATGTGTCAGGGTGTAGGGTGGCGTTAGATTCCTCCTTACCCTAGTGCGGCTACACTACGCGTCACAGATGTGACAACAGGAGTATAAGTGTAGAGACTACATGTGATAGGATTGCATTGTCGGCTTTTTACTTTCATATCGCATTACTTACTGAGCGTTAGGCTTATGTTGTGTGTTCTGTGGTGTAGGTGCTGACGATATTACTGGTGAGCTTTGAGAACCTAGTCCTGAAGCATAGGATAGTTGGCGGCGTGTGACCGAGGCACAGGATGGCGGATTTTGTTAGGGCGACCCGACCCGTGGTGGTGGTAGGTGATAGTGGATTTATTATTTTATGTCGGGTATTTGTGCAGATAGAGGAGTTTGTATAGACGTCGATTTTCTGGGATTGTATAGAGTGGTTGTAGTGGTTTGGGGACGCGTACGTATTGTTATATGTTAGAGTATGATATTGCTCTATACTGGGACTTTCTTCATTTGTATTTGATGGGTTTTCGTTGTCCTTAAACTCTAATTTTGTTATGGTGAGTTCTCTGGATGGTTGATAGTTAAATATTGTTTGTTTCTGGTGAGCTCTGTGTAGGCTTTAAATTTTGGGATAATAAGTTTTTATCCGTTACTCTGTCGAAATTTTGGGAGAGAGGTTGGGAGTCGAGAGGATATGGAATAGGTTGGGATGTGTACAGTGAATGCTACAGAAGTGTAGATGAGCGTGGGAATGTGGCGTGATCGCAGGTGCGCGGGGCACGCAGGCCTGCGGGTGCTCACGGGTCGTGCGGCGCCGGGTGAGGGTATGCACGCGGACGTGCTGTACAGTGGCAGGGTGCGTGGGGCCCACGGCGCTGTGAGAGTGCGCAAGATGCGGTAATGTTTGAGTTGGCGCGTGCAGCACCGCGAGGGTGTGCGCGGGGCATTGAAGTGGGGACGTGAGTGCGCGGTATCGGATTTTTGTAGTTCGAGGGGGTGCGTTGGACTCTTTCTTAGGATTTCGAGTCTTGTCAGTTTAGTTTGAACTATTTTTAAATTGTTTTCTTTCCGCTGCGTAGTCTTATATTGAGGATTTTGTGTTCCCTCTTCGGGACGCGAGTGGTTTTCGAGTCAAGTCGAAAAGTTTTCATACTGACAAATGTTCTTTGAAAATGTTTTGAAAACGAAAGTGGTATTAATTTGAGTGAGTTGTGCCAAGTTTCAGTGGTGTCATAGAGTGTAGTGTGTAGATGTACTGTAGCGCACCGAAAACGTGTGGTTTTCCTGGGTGTTACAGTTATGGTATCAGAGCCACGGGGTCGACGTCGTTCAGAGGATTACCTAACACCGCCAGCCGCTACACGGGAGCGCTCCACCAACTGTAAGTGTTTAGATTTAATTTTAGTTTAAGACTAATGTGAGCTTTGTATATTAGGTAGAAAATGTGTGGAGAGACTAGGGGCAGAGGTCGACCACGATGGGAGACACATAGAGCTGTGGGCGATATGGATGATACTGTCTGGCAGCTTACCGAGTTAGTCCCCCGCAAGTATCAACAGCTAGAGAGATTTATGAGCAAAGACGACCAGGGTTAGTCTAGTGCCCAGGGTTCGTCTGACAGAGGGGGTGATAGGCTGCACAGACTTAGACCCTCGATTTTTGACGGGTCATCTCCGGATCCTCTCAATGCTGAGGAGTGGATACGCAGCTTGGAGAGTATGATGGACTGTGCTAAGGTAGATGACCATGACAGGGTAACCAGTGCGGCATTCTATTTGGCCAACGATGCTCGCTATTGGTGGGACACAGTCGGGACCATGAGAGACGTGAGGGTCGTGAACTGGGAAGAGTTTAAGACTGTGTCTTTCGGTAAGTATTATAGCCATGCTATCAGAACTCGTAAGAGTGTGGAGTTTGCGCAGTTGAGGCAGACAGACACAATGGCTTAGTACGTGAGACAGTTCGAGACGCTGTCGCAATTTGCAGGGCATTTGGTGAGCCTAGATGAGAACAAAGTACACCAGTTTGTGCAGGCCTAAAACCTTATGTATTATGGGCATGCGCATAGCTGGAACGCGAGGGGTGCCTTACGAGGATGTAGTGGCGAAGGCTCTAGACATTGAGTAGGCTAGAATGAAGCTACCCAGTTACAGAGAGGCGCCTAAGGAGCAGCGTAGAAGATTTTTCGGAGATTTGTTGTCTCAGTCGAACGGGGAAGAGTCATCTCAGCGGAAGGGCCTGAAGAGGCCTAATGATAGCTCTAGCAGCTAAGGGAGCAACAAACGGCGGCAGGGGTCGGGACAGTCCCCTTTATGTCCTGAGGGTCAAAGGAGTCACCCCGGCGAGTGTAGAATGGACTTAGGCCGATGTTGTAAGTGTAATGAGACAGATCACACTCCTGGAGATTTCCCGAAGACGAATCTGATTCGATGTTACAACTACAACGAGTTAGACCACTTTACAAGGGACTGTCTACCTACGAGTAAGACTTCAGCGAGAGTACCCCCGAGGGTCTTTGCCCTCATCGAGCTAGACGAGGTCGGACAACCTCCAGTAGATTTAGGTATGACTTACAGTAGCTATATAGATCTTAGGATCTAGTATTAGTATTTGGGGAGTTTTGAGATGGGTTGTTTAGAATGATTATGAATAAGGGAGACGTGAAAGTTAGGTTCCATCAAGAAAAAACCAACATTTATAGAGGAATGTAGTTTAATAAAAGGAGTCTTAAGACGAATTAGTTATAGTTAGTTAGAATTATGAGGATTATACTTAGCAGGGTAATTATTGAGGACATTGGTGAATCGAACTAGGGTTGAGGACTTAGGAATTGGGGGATTTGAGATAAGGATGTGAATTCATTTGACATCAAGTTTGCAAGCAAGAAAATATTTGGGTGAATCCTTGCCCATGGGCAAGGGAAGTATTCAGAAATCTGAGTCTAGATGGGCAAAAGAGGGATAGCGGGGAATGTCATGTAGATTTTTTTTCAAGTAAACTTACAAGTGAGATTGAATCAAGAGATTTCAAAGGGTTCAACTTGCAATTGACGAAGTTGAAGCTGATGAGTATGTGAGCGATTTAAGATTTGGGATGAATAGTTTAGAGTGACTTAACTTTAGACCTAAGGACTTGATTGTATTTGAGGGCGATCAAGATTAGAGTTGGACAAATTAAGTGTCGTGGACGTACTTATGAGAATTACATTCGAGGATATAATTGGGGAGTTAGTGACTAAGCAAATTTTGAGGACGGGATTCTGAAATTTTGGGATAGGTGGTATGTCCCGAAGGATGAGGAGCTGAGGAAGGACATATTATCAGAGGTCTATTCGTCTTCTTTCTCTGTGCATCCCGGAAGCACTAAGATGTAAAGAGATTTGAAGCAGCACTATTGGTGGCCTAACATGAAACGAGCGGTGGCTGAGTATGTTCAGACCTGCGTTATCTGCCAGCAGGTGAAGGCGGAACATTAGCGACCGTCTGGGATTCTCCAACCATTGCCAATACCGGAGTGGAAGAAGGAGCGGATCACTATAGATTTTGTGGTGGGACTGCCGAGGACTGCCAAGTCCATGATGCTATCTGGGTGATTGTGGACAGATTGACGAAGTTGTCTCACTTTTGTCGGTGAGGATGACTTGTACAATGGATGAAGTTGCCCAGTTGTATGTTCAAGAGATAGTAAGACTTCATGGGATTCCAGTGTCGATTGTTTCGGACTGAGACCGTAGGTTCGCGTCCAAGTTTTGAAAGAGTCTGGATAAGGCTATAGGCACCAGATTAGATTTCAGTATGGCCTTTCATCCTCAGACCGACGGGCAGTTAGAGCGGACTATACAGATTCTGGAGGATATACTCAGTGCCTGTGTTTTGGAGTTTCAGGCGGCTTGAAGCAGGTTCTTACTGTTAGTGGAATTGTCGTATAATAACAGCTATCAGTCCACCATTAGGATGGCGCCGTACGAGGCCCTCTATGGAAGGAAGTGCAGGTTGCCATTATATTGGGATGAAATTGGGGAGGCCCGATTGGTAGGTCCTGAGATTTTACAGCAGACTATCGACAAAATTTCTATGATGCGGAAGAGGATTGAATCGGCTAAGAGTCAACAGAAGAGTTATGCTGATCAGAGGCGTCGGGAGTTGGAGTTTAATGAGGCCGACGAGGTATTTCTGAAGATCTCGCCGTTCAAGGGAGTGGTGAGGTTTGAAAAGCGGGGGAAGCTCAACCCTCGGTTTGTGGGACCATTCCCGATTGTCAAACAGATTGGGAGAACTGCGTACCAGCTTCAGTTGCCTGCATCGATGGACGTCATCCATGATGGTTTTCATGTCTCGATGCGGAGGAAGTATGTGCGTGATCCCTCTCAGGTAGTGCCGCAACAGGATATAGAGATCCAGCCGACGCTGTCCTACGAGGAGAAGACAGTGAGGATCTTAGGATCAGCTGTGAAGGTACTGCGTAACAAGGAAATTCCACTGGTCAAGGTGTTGTGGCGCAACCATGGTGTGGAAGAAACTACTTGGGAGCGGCGTGATGATATGGAGAGGCACTATCCCAACTTATTTGGTACGTAAAATTTTGTGGACAAAATTCTTCTAAGGTGGGAGGGATGTAATACCCCGAAAAATTTCAGATTTTAAATTTAATTTCTGAATTTTTAATTTAATCTCGGTTGTCGTTCTGAGAAATATTTTAACAGGTAGATTAAATTATAAAACTCGGAGTCTAGTTTGTGATGCTTTTTTGGAATTTAAAGTCGGGAGGATGAGAACTTAACGAAGTTACGGACGATAAAAACACGTGAGGGTGTTTTGGTAATTTTATTATTTAAATTATTTTACAAAATTAAAATTTTATAAAACAACTGAATGGCTTTCACGAAGCCGTTCAGTGTTCGGGTTTTTCGCCAGTGCCGAGAGCGAACGAGGAGCTCAGTTTTGGTCTTCGGTCTGTGGACGACGGGCGCAGGTTGTGAGCAGAACCGCAGTCGAGTATTGCTTCTCCGACGAACTGAGGTTGTTCGGTTTCAACAGCTCGAACCCCTGAAGTGAGAGCCGAGCGTGTTCTGCCGACGACTGCATGGAAGGGCCCCCATTTGGTTCTGTTGCCGGTAGCCGAGCAGTCGGATTTTAGTCTTCTTCCATTCCCCCACCCAAGTGCAGAACGACACCACCCTGTAAGTCTCTCTCTCTCCCTCTGCTATTCTGTCCGGTTTGGCTGAGACTAAGGTTCGGCTTCCCTCTGTTTTTCTGTGAATTTGGCTGCAATGTTGAGTGGATTCGGAGGGTGAGTGTGTGTGTTAGCGGGTGGACAGTAGGAGACCGGTGAGAGGGAGAGAAATCGAGGGAGAAGGTTGAGCTAAATTTTGGATTTTTGTGATTGAATTTCAGATTTCGGGTTAGATTGTGCTTAATAGGTTGAAATGTGAGTGTTCGGTGAAGAAATTTGCGAGATTGGATCGACGTTGAAAGTTTGGCTATTTTTCGTATAAAAACATATTCTATTTTTGGCCGTTATGGCCTTGTTTCGGTTGATCGTTTCCAATTATGTTTTTGTGGGTTAAGCTAGGTTATTAAAGGAACGTATGGCCGCTGGAATCGTTCGATTCCGATATCCGACGCAAAAGTTATGCGCGTCGGAAGTTTATGTCGAATTTTGGTCCGAGTCAAATTAGTGAGCGCTTTTCGTGTGGTTGTGACGTGTGATAGTGGCATGGGCATTTTTGATGCATAAGACTAGTTTGAATGAGTTTTGGTTGAAGAAAATAAAAATGTAAAATTTGATAAAAGCGGCAGATTTGGTTTTGGGATTTTTCAACCTAGCTACGGTTTACTGTTTTAAAATCCATCTAAGTGTGTCAAATTAGATTCCTAAGGGGGACGTTTAGACACTTGAATCGTCCGATTCCGTTGACGGACGTAAAAGTTATGCGCGTCCGAACCTTAGGCTGGTTTTCGACAAAACTACATTGGTGACCCATTTTAGTTGGAATATCATGGTTTAGTTAAGGAATGTTATTTTTAGCTTATTTGGTGAATTTTGAAGCGAAGATTTATGAGTGATTGTTTGCGTTTTAGGTGGAGGAATTTTTGGCGAAGCTGTGCGTCGAGCGAGCGTAGGACGCTAGGTAAGTATGCCTTTTGCCCAAGTGGGCCTACACTGTAGAACTTTAGGGTTTATGTGATTGATTTAGTATGCGTGCATATTGTTTGTCATGGATCATATTTTAAAAACATGAACGAAAATAGTTTTGAGCATATTTTGAGTATGTGCTGAGACGTGTGGCGGTGGTAACGCGGATCCTGGTAGTGTGCGGGCCGGTGCTTCACCAGTTGTGGATTCCGCTCGAGGAGTGGGCCGGTTGGACCGTCATGCAGCGTGAATGTGTTGACGGTGAGGGTTATGGGCTTTAGTACCCCGGATCCTACTAGTGTGCGGGCCGGTGTAACACTAGTCGCTGATTCCGCTCGAGGAGTGGGCCGGCTGGGCTGTCGCGAAACGTGTGTGTGGGGCAACTGAGGCCCTTTGCTGAGGAGGCTGGGACGGGAGCGACGTGTCAGGGTGTAGTGTTGTTGCAAGGTACACCCTTACCCTGATGTGGTTGCCGTGTGGTGATGCGTGTGTGTAGCTTGTGGGCCTCGTTGCTGGAGAGTCCGGGATGGTGGCAACGTGTCAGAGTGTAGGGTGGCATTAGGTTCCTCCTTACCCTGGTGCGGCTACACTACGCGTCATAGATGTGACAACAAGAGTGTGAGTGTAGAGACTGTATCTGATAAGATTGCATTGTCGGCTTTTTACTTTCATATCGCATTACTTACTGAGCGTTAAGCTTATGTTGTCTGTTCTGTGGTGTAGGTGCAGACGATATTGCTGGTGAGCCTCGAGAGACTAGTCCTGAGGCATAGGATGGTTGGTGGCGTGCAACCGAGGCACCAGATGGCGGATTTTGTTAGGGCGATCCGACCCGTGGTGGTGGTAGGTGATAGTGGATTTATTATTTTATGTCGGGTATTTGTGCAGATAGTGGAGTTTGTAAAGACGTCGATTTTCTAGGATTGTATAGAGTGGTTGTAGTGCTTTGGGGACGCGTACGTATTGTTATATGTTAGAGTATGATATTGCTCTATATTGGGGACTTTCTTCATTTGTATTTGATGGGTTTTTGTTGTCCTTAAACTCTAATTTTGTTATGGTGATTTCTTTGGATGGTTGACAGTTAAATATTATTGGTTTCTGGTGAACTGTGTGCAGGGTTTAAATTTTGGGATAGTCAGTTTTTAACCGTTACTCTGTTAAAATTTCGGGAGAGAGGTTGGGATGTGTACAGTGAATGCTAGAGAAGTGTAGATGGCGTGGGAATGTGGCGTGATCGCAGATGCGCGGGGCACGCGGCCCTGCGAGTGCTCACGGGTCGTGCGGCGCCGGGTGACAGCATGCGCGCGGACGTACTGTACAGTGGCAGGGTGCGTGGGGCCCGCGGCGCTGTGAGCGTGTGCGAGATGCGGTAATGTTTAAGTTGGCGCGTGCGGCACCGCGAGAGTGTGCGCGGGGCATTGAAGCGGGGACGTGAGTGCGTGGTATTGGATTTTTGTAGTTCGAGGGGGTGCGTTGGACTCTTTCTTAGGATTTCGAGTCTTGTCGGTTTAGTTAAACTATTTTTAAATTGTTTTCTTTCCGCTGCGTAGTCTTATATTGAGGATTTCGTGTTCCCTCTTCGGGACGCGAGTGGTTTCCGAGTCAACTCAAAAAGTTTTCATACTGACAAATGTTCTTTGAAAATATTTTGAAAATGAAAGTGGTATTAATTTGAGTGAGTCGCGTCAAGTTTCAGTGATGTCATAGAGTGTAGTGTGTAGATGTACTGTAGCCCACCGGGAACGTGGGGTTTTCCTGGAGTGTTACATATATACCCAAATGCCATTTTTTTTTAACTAAAACACTAAAATATTCTCAAAATTCTAATAATTTATTAAGTAAAATCTAAACTTTAGAATTTTTCGAGTAATGTTTATTTAAATTAAATAACTAGATATAAATTTTATATTTAAGATCTCAATTATATTCTCAAAGTATAATTATTCATGATGATCAATACAATCCTCATGCCAACAGAAATAATGATCTATATATCATCGAGTCCATTCCAATCAAATACATCATGAAAATTTAAATTCTTATTTAAAGACTTTAATTTCATTTTGATAAATATTATCCTCAAAATTTAGTAATTCATCGACTAAGATTTATTCTCGATGGTTCCCCAAACAATGATCTCTCTAACCACATACTCGAATATAATTCTCACAATTACGTTCACTGCATTCAATTTGATCAACTAAAACCTCGAGTATTTATCAAGTACTATCTAATTCCTATGTTCTCAAATTAAATAATTCTAAACTATATACTTTAACACTCAATCATTCATAGAGTCCTTGATTTTAATTTAATCAACTAAAACCTCAATTTTCAAAGTCCTCTAAATTCATTCCATTTCTATTTATCCTCGAACAAAATTTATATAATCCTCAATTCATTGAATTTCGTATTTTCAAAAATTTTTAATAATTACTCCACTGCAATGTTACTCCATACATCCCTCTAATAGTAATCAATTTAGAATAAATTTGAACTTTAAATTCCCAATATTTCTTTGATCAATCTATATTCCTCAAAATGTACTAACTTTTTAATGAAAACTTGATTTCTATATTTTCTTAATCAAAAGACCTTAAACACTTGCAAGGTAAAATTCATATATTAAGTGCTCAACTAAGTTTTTATCAATTATGTCCTAAAACTTTGTCAAATAAAATCCACTATTAATATTTTCTAAAACTTTTCCTAAACTAAATTTTTCGAATATAAGATTCTCAATACTTTCATTACCTATTGGTCAATTATATTTTCATGACATATTAATTCCTTAAATAAAACTAATCTCCATATTTTCTCAATCAAGCAACACTAAATATTTAGGAGGTAAAAAAATTCTTCTCTTAAATCCTCAACTTCAATCCAAAATTTTTCAAATAGAATCCAACATTAAAACTTTTCAAAATTTTCTTAGATTTAACATTCCAACATATTTTCCATCACAAGATACTAATCTCTTTTATTACTTACTGATCATCTTTGATTTTATCAAACTTTTTCCTATACCAAGATGATTATAAATTCTTACATCATTAAATTTCTCTTCTTTGAGTTATTTTCTAAGATGATATCCATTTCCTAGAGTCATAATCAAATCTAGTCACATGAATATAACTCTACACATAAATTTCATGACTTTCCATTGATTCCTTAAAGCCTCAAAATAATATATAATATCATTTCTATGTCTTCAAGTAATTTAAAACATACGTAACTGAATAACCACTCAGATATAATCTTTGAATTTTTGAACTAAATCATACAGCATACTCCAGCATCCTTTATTTCATCAGCTTCTCATTGATTGACTTTATCCACAATCATAGTTTCTTAACTCAAATTCAACTTCTAAGTACTCAAACAATATTTTTAGTAAATTTTTATATAATATAAATCTTATCGACAATTGTTACTATAGACATGAATTCACTCATACGTGTCAATTGGGCAATTGCGTTCAAAATGACTAGGATAGATATCTCGTATCCAGAAATTAGCAATTCGCCCTGTTAATCTTTTGGGGCCAAATAACTCAATTTTCTTTCATTAACTGAGTTAATGGATGAGTTCGTTATAAAACTTGAGAAAATAGGTGTACTCCAAAAAAAGATTCATAAGTGGTTGTTAATGGAGTTGAAGTTATCAATTTCTGACGAGTAGGTATCTTCATCTAAGCATCTTTAAATTTATATTCATCATTTCTTGTCTCGTATAATATTCTCAAATTAGTCCATAATATTACTTTATCTCTTAATTTAAGAATCTTTAATTTGAGAATTTGACTTTTTGTAATAACCCGAAAATTTCGAATTTTAATTTTAATTTCCAAAATTTTTAATCTAATCTCGGTTGGGGTTTTGAGAAATATTTCAACGGGAAAATTTAAAATTTTAAGACTCGGAGTCTAGTTTTGTTGTGGTTTTCGAGATTTTAAGTCGGGAGGACGAGAATTTGGCGAAGTTAATGACGATAAAAATAGGTGAGGGCATTTTGGTAATCTTTATTTATTTATATAAAAAAAAACTAATATAACAACCGAATGGCTTCGGGAGGAAGCAATTCGGCTGTTACTCCTTGGTGCCGAGAGAGCCGAGAGGGAGACGCGGGAGAGGGGAGAAAGCTTCGAGCTCCGATGATTGCCGACGACCGGAGGAGAAGTTAGCGGCAGCCGACGTGGGTAAGGGGCTCCGACAAGTCGGGAACGACGTGTAGCTCAGCCATTCCCGTGCGGAAGACCCAAGGTAAACTACCCTCCTCCCTTTCGATTTTTCGCCAGCAAGTGGGGAGTTCGGTTGCTTCCGAACTCCCGCTTTGTTTGAGCTCGGTTCTTGGTGTGTGGAGGCTGGGGTGGGCACGCTAGGGTCTCAGCATTCAACCCCAAACCGACCAAGGACAGGTGGGAATGTCCCCTGCTCCTCCTCCATTTTTGGTGGCCAAAGATGTAGGCTACCTGTGTTCCTGCCTCAGCTTATTGTGGCAAGGTATGGAGGGGTTTGGCTAGGCTTAGGTCAATTGTTTTAAATTCTGTTTTTGTGGGTTAAAATAGGTTATTAGAGGCACCTATGGCCGCTGGAATCGTTCGATTCCGATATCCGACGCAAAAGTTATACGCGTCGGACGTTTATGTCAGATTTTTGTCCAAGTCAAATTAGTGAGTGTTTTTCATGGAATTTTGACGTGTGATAGTGACATGTCTGTTTTTGGTGCGTAAAGCTGAATTGAGTGAGTTTTGGTTGAAGAAAAACAAAGGTTGAAATTTTATAAAAAAATGGCAGATTCGGTTTTTGGCATTTTTCACCTGTTTGCGTCTTACCGTTTTAAAATCCGTCTTAGTATGTTGAACTAGCTTCCTAAGGGGATGTTTAGCCACTTGAATCGTTCGATCCGTTAACGGACGCAAAAGTTATGCGCATTCGAGCTTTGGGCCGGTTTTCAGCCAAACCAAACCAATGGGCCGCTTTAGTTGGAATTTCATGAGTGTAGTTAAGAAAAGTTATTTTTAGCTATTTGGTGGATTTTGAGATAAATATTGATGAGTGGTTGTTTGTGTTTTAGGTTGAGACACTTTTTGGCGAAAACTGTGCATCGAGCGAGCTTAAGACGCCAGGTAAGTAGTGCATGCATGCGTTTTGCCCAAGTGGGCCTACACCGTAGAACTTTAGAGTTTATGTGATTGATTGGGGTGTGTGTGCATATTGTTTGGCATGCATCATATTTTAAAAAACATGAACGAAAATCATTTTTAGCATGTTTTGAGTATGTGGTGAGACGTGTGGCGGTGGTACCGCGGATCCCGCTAGTGTGCGAGCCGGTGCTTCACCAGTCGTGGATTCCACTCGAAGGGTGGCCCGGCTGGGCCGTCATGCGGCGTGAATGTGTCGACGGTGAGGGTGATGAGCAGTGGTACCGCGGATCCTACTAGTATGTGGGCCGGTGGAACACTAGTCGCGGATCCTACTCGAGTGGTGGGCTGGGCAGGCTGTCGCGAAACGTGTGTGTGTGGCAACTGTGACCCCGTGTTGGGGAGGTTGGGATGGGAGCGACGTGTTAGGGTGTAGAGTGGCGTGAGGTACACGCTTACCCTGATGTGGTTGCCGTGTGGTGATGCGTGTGTGTAGCTTGTGGGCCTCGTTGCTGGGAGTCCGGGATGGTGGCAACATGTCAAGGGGTAGAGTGGCGTGAGGTTCCTCCTTACCCTGGTGCGGCTACACTACGTGTCACAGATGTGACAACATGAGTGTGAGTGTAGAGACTGCATGTGATAGGATTGCATTGTCGGCTTTTACTTTCATATCGCATTACTTACTGAGCGTTAGGCTTATGTTGTGTGTTCTGTGGTGTAGGTGCTGACGATCTTGCTGGTGAGCCTCGAGAGCCTAGTCCTGAGGCGTAGGATGGTTGGCGGCAGGCGACCGAGGCATCGGATGGCGGATTTTTGTTAGGGCGACCCGACCCGTAGAGATGGTAGGTGGTGGCCTGGTTTGTTTGCGGATATTTTTTTTTTGTGGTGATTGTGTACGGTTGATGAGATGAGTTGTATATATGTCAGTGTATAGGTGTATATGGAGTACGTGTGATTTTGGCGACGTACGCATATATTTTACATATATGAGCTTGGAATTGCTCTATACTGTGAATTTTCTTCGTTTGAAATTGATGGATTTCTGTTGTCTTCATACTCTGATTGTGTTATGGTGATTTTTCTTGATGATGGATAGATAAATATTGTTAGTTTTGGTGAACTGTGTGCAGGGTTTTAAATTTTTGGGATAGCAAGTTTTTAGGCGTTACTTTGCCGAAATTTCGGGAGAGGGGTTGGGAGTCGAGAGAATATAAAATAGGTCGGGGTGTTACAGTGTGTACAGTGAATGCTAGAAAAGTGTAGATGAGCGTGGAAGTGCGGCATGATCGCAGGTGCGCGGGGCACGCTGCCCTGCGGGTACTTACGGGTCGTGCGGCACCGGGCGAGGGCGTGTGCGGGGACGTGTTGTACAATGGCAGGGTCCGTGGGGCACGCGGCCCTGTGAGCGTGCGCGAGGCACAATGACGTTGAGTTGGCACGTGCGGTACCGCGAGGGTGCGCGGGGGGTGTCGAAGTGTGGACGTGAGTGCGCGGTACCGGATTGTGTAGTGTGAGGGGTGCGTTGGATTCTTTCCTAGGATTTCAAGTCTTACCGTTTTATATTAAACTGTTTTAAATGGTTTTCTTTTCCGCTGCCTAGTTTTTATGTTGAGGACTTCGTGTTCCCTCTTCGGGACGCGAGTTGTTTTCGAATCGAGTCGAAAATTTTTCATACTCACAAATGTTCTTTTGAAAATGATTTGAAAACGAAAGGAGTATTAAATTGAGTGAATTACATCAAGTGTTAGTGTATGTAGTGGGTAGATGTACTGTAGCGCACCGGGAACGCGGAGTTTCTCGGGGTGGTACACTTTTTTTTTAATTACTCAATCATCCAATCGTGATTTGTTCGTATCTTAGGCTGAGTTCTATTATGCGTATTTTAAGCTTTATTTAATTCTAAGGAAAGTTATTGATCGATATCAAGTCTTTTAATCGAGAATAATTATTTTAGCTTTAGCGATCTACATCACAATAATAACTCCAAATTCATAAAACTTGTACTAAAATACAACTTATAAAAATTTGAAATCACAAATAAATATGTCAAATTAAAAAAATATATATTAAAGTTCAAAACCATATTTAAGATTTTATAAAAGCATTTATAAGAAAAACAATAAAAAATATCTTACTTAAAAATATATTACAAAATAATCAAACATATTTTTATTAAAATATAAATTTTAATCACTTTCTTGCTGGTCGACAATCTTCCAGGTGCATGCGAGCATATAGATAAGTCTACAGAATCGTTTTATAAACCTGATTGTTCTGATACCAAATTGTAATGCCCCGATTTTAAAATCTCCAATTTCCAAACCGTAATTTAAAACTTAGAATTTTTTCCAAAATTTGATTTAAAATCGAGCGTTAAATTTTCAGCTTAAACATTTTTTTAAAATTTTGAATAAAAATCCTTAAATGCGTGGAAGCTGTAATTAAAACAATAGTTAAACTTATTCAAAATAATGCAAAATCATAAATAATTCATAAAAACTCTAATAGTAAAATCCAACATAATTTATTTAGAGTTAAAATAAAAACCGAAATAATTTTAAAAATTGAAACATAATATTTTAATTTCTTTCTCAGGAAAATCAAAATCTTCTTCTGTATGCTCGTTTGCCACTGAAAAATTCTCGATCACTGCTAGCTCTTCCTCAGATAAAAAGTCAGAAAAATCAACATCTTCTTCTGTATGCTTGTTTGCCACTAGAAAATTCTCAATCGCTGCTAGCTCCTCCTCAGATAAAAAGTCACTGATATCATAAAATTATTTAAAAAATGATAATTAACTCAGCAAGCAAAAATACGTGCAATGGTCAAAAATTTATATTTACTTTTACCGAATCCTGATTACATAACTAATTGGTACTTATTTCCCAACCTTAGACTCAGTCATTTCATTATGGTTCAGGCTTTATCAATTTATTTTCGATCAAACTCACCATCTCATTGTCGTTTAGGCTTTTGCTATAACGTCAGTACCATTAATGTTTAAGCTCACCATCTCATTGTCGTTCAGACATTTGCTATCATATATTTTCCGTCAATTTCATCATTTTCATGCACATACAATATGTCATACCAATTTTACTTTATACTATTGTAAGTCAATGCCGAAACATGCGTGCTCAAATATCAACTCGTGTAATAAAATAGTTATAAGAAAATAATATAATATCTTGTGATGTAGGGCCAAAGATAAAACTTGAGAAAATTGTATTTTTACTTACTTGGATTCCGAGCGGTATGGTTATCAGGATTCGTTTACTATTCGAAATAATATTCTGCTCAAATAGAATTTTTGATCGAAATTTAGTTTGGGTTCAGTTTGGGTCAACTGGGTCGATTTGGGTCAACTGGGTTGGTCAAGGTCGACTGGGTCGATTCAGGTCAACTGGGCCAATCCGGGTAAACTAGGCCGGTCTGGGTCAACTGGGCCGATCCAGGTCAATTCGGGTCAACTGGGTCAATTCGGGTCAATTGGGCCGATCTTGGTCAACTGGGCCGATTCGATTTTGTTTGAACAGCTAAACTCAGTTCTTTCATTAGATGCTATTCTTGACCTAAATTCGTTGCACCATGGGTCATCTCGTTGAGCTTCTCCAATTTTCTCAAAAATTGACAGATTCAGAGGTACGGCTGATAATTCTACTACCACATTTGAAACTAGCTCCAAATTAAATCTTTGAAATTTCGCACTCAACTCTTTAGTCATCTCGGCATGCATTGCTGAAACTGAGGTCGAAATCTGGTTTAATGCGTCGGCCACTACATTGGCTTTGTCGGGGTGGTATTTGATTTACAGGTCGTAGTCCTTATCGAACTCCAACCATTGCCTCTGCCTCATATTCAGCTTTTTCTGAGTGAAGATATACTTCGGACTTTTGTGATCTGAATATATCTCACACTGCTGTCCAGAAAGATAGTGCCTCCAGATCTTTAGCGCGAACACGACCGCCGCTAACTCCAAATCATGGATTGGATAATTTCGCTCATAGGGCTGTAATTGCCTTGAAGCATAAACGATCACCTTTCCATTTTTCATCAAGACACAACCCAATCTGATTCTGGAAGCATCACAGTAAATACTAAACTTCTCATCCATCACCGGAAGTGTCAATACTGGAGCTGTAGTCAATTTCTGCTTTAGTATCTGGAAACTGTGCTCACAGTATTCCGACCATACATACTTGACTTTCTTTCGTGTCAGACGAGTTAGGGGTGCTGCAATCTTTGAAAACTACTCAATAAACTTCTTGTAGTAGCCAAGTAACCCCAAAAAGCTTCGAATCTCGCTGACATTCTTTGGTTGAGGCCATTCATTAATCGACTGTATCTTAGATGGATCCACCGATATCCCTCCCCCGGAAATCACATGTCCAAGGAATGGACCTTATCCAGCCAGAACTCGCACTTGGAGAATTTTTCATGCAGCCGACGCTGCTTCAAAGTCTCTAGAACCATCTTCAAATGCTCTTTATGTTTTCTTCATTACGAGAGTAAACCAAGATATCGTCGATAAATACAATGACGAATTTATCTAGATACTCTTGGAATACCCGATTCATCAGGTCCATGAAAATGGCTGGGGCGTTTGTCAGCCCGAGCGACATCACTAAGAATTCGTAGTGCCCGTATCTAGTCTGAAAGGCTGTCTTCGAGATATCTTGTGATCTGACCTTTAGCTGGTAATACCCCGATCTCAAGTCTATCTTCGAGAAAATCTGAGCTCCTTGGAGTTGATCAAATAAGTTGTCTATCCTCGGCAGCGGATACTTATTTTTTATGGTTAGTTTATTCAGCTCCCTGTAGTCAATACACATTCGGAGCAATCCGTCTTTCTTCTTTACAAATAGGACTGGCACGCCCCATGGTAAAAAGCTCGGGCGTATGAACTTCTTTTCCAACAGTTCTTCCAACTACTTTTTCAACTCTTTCAATTCTGGAGGAGCAATATTGGCTCTGCACCGGGATATGTATCAATCACAAATTTGACTTCCCGGTCTGGGGGTAAACCAGGCAAATCGTCTAAGAACACATCAAAAAACTCACGAACTACCACAATATCTTGTGGTTTTGTCTCCACGTGAAATTGAGTATCTAAAATTGTTGCAAGAAAACAAAAATGCTCACCCATTAATAATCTCCGAGCCTCGATGAGTGCCGTTACGGTTAACTTCTTCACATTCTTCATAGCTTGCAATGGATGTTTCGCACCACCTGGGGGTTCGAAATTAACGGTTCCAGCTCTGCAATCAATCGTTGCGTAGTGCCGAAACAACCAATCCATGCCCAATATCACGTCATAGCCAGTTATCCCCATCACAATCAAATCAGCAGGCATACTCCTAGTCCCCACTGATATGACACTGTCACACACCACTTAATCAGAGTGCATGCGCTCACCAGATGGTAACCTTACTTCATATGTACATCCGGATAGTTTAGTCCATAAATTTACTTTCACCACAAAACCAGTAGCAACAATGGAGTGTGATGCTCCTGAATCTATCAACGTAAATGCAGGCATAGTATCAACTAGCACCATAACTAAAATAACAGCTGGCTGATCTTCACCCTTAGGCTCTATCATAGCAAAGATCCTGGGCATCATTTTTGCCGGACCCTTCTTTGCTGCGGGGGAGCCCCTAGATATGTGACTGGTCTCGTTATAGGTGAAGCACCAGTTGACTCTGGCTTTATGCAATTCCGGGAGATATGACCAGCTTCATTTCAATTATAGGATCTGCCTGCAAACTGTCTGCATTCTCCCAGATGGCTCTTCAAGCACTTCGGACACTGTGGGTACCTATTCTAGATTTGTGGTTTCTTTCCTCCTCTCGAATCATCTACAATGCCACATGGCCACTTGGTTCCAGAAGAAGATCCTCCCCTTCTCGTCTGTGGTGTGACCTCCTCAAAGAATCTGCTGGTGGCTTCTCCTTGCCTCACACATTTGGCTGCCACCCCTTCCACTGCCAATGCTTTGGCCACGACTCGTGCATACGGTACTCCCTTGGTTCCAAAGATGTCATACCTCTATATATCTCTGGCTTCAACCCTTGCATAAACTGTAGTACCTTTTCTTCTTCGTTACTCACCAATTGGCTTGCAAACCTGGACAATGATTCAAACTGCGTGACGTATTCAGCTAGTGGCCCAGTCTGCTTTAACTGTAAGAATTCCAACTCTTCGCAGTTTGGATCGTCTGGTTGTAATACTTGTCATAAAAAATCTCTTTAAATCTCTTGCAGGTGAAGTCTCTGGCAGCTACGGTGGCCTCTGCTGGCTCCCACCAACTCTGAGCGTCGTTCAAGAGGTGAAATGTCGCACATGTAACCATATTCCCCTCCTCCACATTGGCATAATTGAACATATTCTCAATGGTGCTGATCCATCTTTCTGCAGCAGTCAGATCCATCATCTGGCCCTCAAACGTAGGAGGCTTCAATCTCCTAAACCTTTCTCCACTAGAGCCCGCACCATGGTTCCCTTGTCTTTGATTCAATAGCATTCCCAATTGTTGGGGCTGCCTGTCGATCAACGCGGTCAGCCGTCTGATCGTAGCCAAGTTGTCATCATTCCCTGATCCACTACCTCTCTCGGAACTATAGGTTGTCTCCGTCGTCTATCCATTTTGGCTCCCTGCACAAGGTTAGCATAATCTAGCCTTAGTCAGAATCTAACTAAAATAAACAACTACTTACAGTTGGTGGAGCACGTTGCATGGCGACCAGCAATGTTGGGTAATTTTTTGAACGACTTGACCATTTTGGCTCTAATACCAACTCCTGTGATGCACCGGAAACCAAACACGATTCTCGGTTCGTCCTCTGCTCTGATGCCAACTCCTATGACGCCCCAGAAACTTTACATGATTCTCGATTCATTCACAGCTCTGATACCAACTCTGTGCGTCCCCGGTGCACCTTGGATCGGTTTGCTACTTACTCCCTATTCACTCGTATCGTAAAAATTTGCATAAACTTTAAAACTTTTGTTCTTCGAACTAAAATGACATTTTTGAAAATATTTTAAACGGCATTGCAGCAGAAAACACAACTAAAATTAGTTTGGATAAAACTTTATTTTATGAAACGTAACACAGAGACACCCGCTCGACACCCGCTCGACACCTGTAAGAGTCGGTCGACACTTAGGTCGTCTCGGGTGTTTCATCAGTCGACAATGGTAACGCCGGTCGACACTACGTTTCACTCGGATTTTTTTGTCGGTCGACACTGGGAACACGGGTCAACAATTCTATGCTCATCTTAGAGAGTGGTCGACACATGCTTTCACAAGTCGATACCTTGATCCTCTCTCTGTCCGCGTAGGTCGACACCGCTGCCATTCTTACACTGACCGGTCGACACCGCTGCCATTCTTACACTGACCGGTCGACACCTATAACCATGAGTAGACACTTACTTCGGCCCTGCCCGCGTAGGTCGAACCCCACGGTCGTCACTCACCTTTCATTTTACACTGACCAGTCGACAAATATCGACTTCGGTCAACACCTTGCAACAGTATATATAAAGATAACACCAGTTCAGAGAAAACACGACGAACATTACCACGATTAAATCCACGAAGTGAAACCTATATTTTTAAAACATAATCTCTCCATGCGATTAAGAAAAACATAATCCTTACTCCAATCCCGACTATAACCGTACCACACAACCTATATCCTAAAAAATCTATACATTGGTGTTTAATACAAAAACGCTTACAAAATTCAACAACCTATCCCACCATGGTCATGTCGCCCCAACAAACTACCTACACCAGCATACAGAGTGCGTCACCAACCACCATCCTAAGCATGACCATCACCCAACAACTCACCGAAAAGCTCGTTGTCACCTACACCACGGAACACAAAACGTAATCCTAATGCTTAGCAAGTATGGAATATAAATTAAAAATCAATGCACAACTCAATACCTAACCCATGCAGTTTCTATGCTCGGTTTCGTTTTCGTTTCGTTTTCATTGTTATCATCTTCCACTTTCACGTGTGAGTCAAGTAGGCCCCCATCCTAGCACACTCAGTACGGCCAAACCATGACCCACAGAGCGAGATTAGAAGCATACATCATGTTCACACAAGGGACGACCATACATAATCTATAATACCCAAAATTTCCATTTAAACTAATTTTGGATTTTGTAATTTGTAATTTGCCCTTGAGTAAAAGATTATTTTGAGGCTGATGGTGGAGAGAAAATTTTAAGAATTCAATTGGAACAAGACGGAATCACAGATTTGTGAAACGGTTAAAGGTGGAGGGCAGTTTGGTAATTAGAAAAAATATAAAATAAAAAAGAAGGGGGGGTGGGGGGGTAGAAAACTAAAACACCTTGTGGTGTTATTCTCTAGTGCAATTCCCTTTAGCGTCTTCTCCTACTCCGCAGCGTCACCTCTCCCGCGTGAAGCCCTCAACGACCCTTCTCTGTTTTGCCACGAATCTTCAAATCTACGGTTTGTTTTGTCTAGTTCTGAGTAGATAGTTAGTATGTTGGTTGTTTTAGCGACAAAAATGGAGTTAACTAGTATATAGGGCAAATTAGTTAAAACCTAGGAGAGTAATGCGAGAAATTGAGCGTAGAGTTGAATTTTATATGTGTATTGGTGCTTATGATAGAAATAGGAGTATTGGTGAGGAAGATTGGATGGTTTATTGGTTGTGTATGTGAATTTTTGGAACGTTGTCTGTTCGGCCACATTCGGTTAAGTTGTGGACATCCGGATGAGAAAGGGATGGGACCATAGGAAGCTAGACGTTCTTAGGAACCCGTAATATTTTGTATCGTCCAATTCGGACGAGTATTGAACAAGTTGTGAATTTCTGAAGTTGGATGGAAATTTGTGCGGGATTTCGAGTTTAGCGAAGAGTTTTGGTTTTGATGTGGATTAGGACTTTCAAGTTAAGGAATTATGAATTTGATGAGTTAGAATTTGACGGATGTATAATTTTATAGGTATTCCAGTTAGAGCGCCAAGTTACGAAGCACAAAAAGGTTTCGAGAACGCCAGGTAAGTGTTGGAACGTGTGTGAATTGCCTTCGGGCCTACACCTTGGAATGGTAGGATTGCTTGTTTGCTTGCTTGTTTGTTTTGCTGTTTGAGTCGTGCATTCGTGATTGTCATGCGTCATGGTTTTGAATTACGAAATACAAGTTTTGAGCATGTTGGAAATTGTGCATATGAAACGTAATCAGATACGAAAAGATTTGCAACGCATGGGTGAACGCCTCGTCGTTAACGTGCTAGTGAGAAAGCACTAGGGGGTTCCCATGGATGAAAGTACGTAATGTGACACGATTTGCGAGCACCTCATTGTTAACGTGTTAGTGAGAAAGAACTAGAGGGTTCTATGATCGCTGTTAGGAGCAGGTTACGTAGGGCCGTCCCATGTGCAAACATGATGTGTGCCTCTAACCTCGCTCCGTGGGTTATGGATTTGCCGTCCCGAGTGTGGAAGGGATGGGTGTCAGCCAGACTCACACGTGAAAGTGGAAGATGAAAATAATGAAACGAAAAGAAAACAAGATTGAGTGTAGAAACTGCATGTGTTAAGGGTTGAGTTATGCATTGGTTTTCGAGTTCATATTCCATACTTGCTGAGCATTAGGCTTACGTTTTGTGTTCCTTGGTGTAGGTGACGACAAGCTTTAGGGTGAGTTGCTAGGTGATGGGCAAGTCTAGATCGAAGTTGGCGGGAGACGTCGTGTGCTGGTGCAGGAAAATGTTGGGGCGACACGACCATGGCGGGTAAAGGGTGTGATTCTTGTAAGTGTTTTGAGTCGAACAACGTTATATAGATTTTGAGAATTTTAGGTGATGTAGTAAGAGTATTGTGGATAAATGTAAGTAGAATGTTGTTGTTTTGAAATTTATTTGGAGAAGTGATGTTTTCAATCGATAGGTTTTACTTCGTGAATTTGATTGAGGATATATTGCCGCGTATTTAAATGAACTGGTGTTGAGTTTTACTGATACTTCGAGGGGTGTCGATCACGAGGCTTGACCTGTGACAGGCAGAGTCGAAGCAGGTGTCGACCCCTGGTTACAAGTGTCGACCGGTCTATGTAAAAATAGTAGCGGTGTCGACTGCGGGAGAGGACTTGCGCGGGCAGAGAGGATTGATGTAATAACTTGAAAAATTTCAGATTTTAAAGCTAATTTCCAAAATTTTTAATTTAATCTCGGTTGGACTTTCGAGAAATATCTTAACGGGTAAATTAAGTTATAAAACCCAGAGTCTAGTTTTGTGTTGGTTTTGGAAATTTTAAAGTCGGAAGGGCGCGAGTTTAACAAAATTTCAAGCGATTAAAACATGTATGAACATTTTGGTAATTTTATTATTTAAATAATAAAATAAATTATTTTATAAAATTAAAGTTTTATAAAAATAAGTCAACGACTTCGCAAAGAAGCCGTTCAGTGTTCAGTTTTTTTTTTCTGCCAGAGCCAAGAGTGAACGCGCGAGAGAGGGCGATCGAGAGCTCAGTTTTGGTCTTCGATCAGTGGACGACGAGTGCGAGTTTGTGAGAGGAACCGCAGCCGAGTATTACTTCTCCGACGAACCGAGGTCGTTCAGTTTCAGCAGCTCGAACTCCCGAAGTGAGAGCTTGAGCTTGTTCTGCCGACGACCGCGAGGAAGGGCCCCCATTCAGTTCTGTTGCCGGTAGCTGAGCGCTCGGATTTTTGTCTTCTTCCATTCCCCCACCTGAGTGCAGAGCGATACCACCTTGTAAGTCCCTCTCTCCCTCGGCTGTTTTGTCCTGTTTGGCCGAGATTAATGTTCGGCTTCCCTCCGTTTATGTGAATTTAGCTGCAATGTTTGAGTGGATTAGAAGGGTTAATGTGTGTGTTAGTGGATTGACAGTAGATGTCCGGTGAGAGGGAGAGAAACCAAGGGGGAAAGGTTGAGCCAAAATTTGGATTTTTGTGCGTGAATTTCTGATTTCCGGTTGGATTATGCTTAATAAGTTGAAATGTGGTTGTTCGGTGCAGAAATTGGCGAAATTGGATGGAAGTTGAGATTTTGGATTTTTTTTTGTATAAAAACAGTTCTGTTTTTTGGTACTTTGACAGGGGTACGGTTAACTGTTTTAAATTTTGTTTTAGTGGGTTAAAATAGGTGGTTAGAGGAACGTATGGCCGCTGGAATCGTTCGATTCCGATATCCGACGCAAAAGATATGCGCGTCGAAAATTTATGTCGAATTTTGGTCCGAGTCAAATTAGTGAGCGTTTTTCTTAGAATTGTGATGTGTGATAGTAGCATGGCTGTCTTTGATGCGTAAGACTAATTTTGAGTGAGTTTTGGTTGCAGAAAACAAAAAAGTTGAAATTTAATAAAAAAGGGCAGATCCGGTTTTGGTGTTTTTCACCTATCTGCAGTTTACCGTTTTAAAATCTGTCTTAATATGTTAAACTAGGTTACTTGGGGGACGTTTAGCCACTTGAATTGTTTGATTCCGTTGACGGACGCAAAAGTTATGGGCGTCCGAAGTTTACGCTGGTTTTCGGCCGCACTACATTGGTGACCCATTTTAACTGGAATTTCATGGATTTGGTTAAAGAATGTCATTTTAAATTATTTAGTGAGTTTTGAATTAAAGATTGATGAGTGGTTGTTTGTGTTTTGGGTTGAAGCATTTTTGGCGAAGTTGTGCATCGAGCGAGCTTAGGACGCCAGGTAAGTAGTGCATGCATGTGTTTTGCCCAAGTGGGCCTACACCGTAGAACCTTAGGATTTATGTCATTGTTTGTGGTGTGCGTGCGTATTGTTTGACATGCATCATATGTTTTTAAAAAGGGAAGGAAAATGATTTTGAGCATATTTTGAGTAAGTGGTGAGAAGCGTGGCAGTGGTACCGCGGATCCTACTAGTGTGTGGGCCGGTACGTAACCAACCGCAAATTTCGCTCGAAGAGTGGGCAGATTGGGCCGTCACGCGGCGTGTATGTGTTAACGGTGATAATGATGTGCAATGGTACTGGGGATCCTATTAGTGTGTGGGCCGGTAAAACACCAGTCGCGGATTCTGCTCGAGGAGTGGGCCGGCTGGGTTGTCGCAAAACGTGGGTGTGGCAACTGTGGCCCCATGCTGGGGAGGCTGGGACGGGGGTGACGTGTTAGGGTGTAGTGTGGCACGAGGTACACCCTCACCCTGATGTGGTTGCGGTGTGGTGATGCGTGTGTGTAGCTTCTGGGCCTCATAGCTGGGGAGTCCGGGACGGTGACGACGTGTCAGGCTATAAGGTGGCGCTAGGTTCCTCCTTACCCTGGTGCGACTACACTACGCGTCACAGATGTGACAACATGAGTGTGAGTGTGAGTGTAGAGACTGCATGTGATAGGATTGCATTGACGGCTTTTACTTTCATATGGTACTACTTACTGAGCATTAGGCCTATGATGTGTTTTCTTTGGTGTAGGAGCTGACGATTTTGTTGGTGAGCCTCGAGAGCCTCGTCTTGAGGCATAGGACGGTTGGCCGCGTGCGACCGAGGCACCGGACTGCAGATTTTGTTTGGGCGACCCGAGCCGTAGTGGTGGTAGGTGATGGTGAGATGCGTTGGGTTGTTATTTTGTGTCGAGTATTTATGCGGATAGAGGAGTTCGTATAGACGTCGGTCGTATAGGATTGGATAGAGTGGTTATAGTGTTTTGGAGACTCGTACGTATTTTTATATGTTAGAGTGTGATATTGCTTTATACTGTGGACTTTATTCATTTGTATTTGATGGATTTTCGTTGTCTTTAAACTCTGATTATTTGTTATGGAGATTTTCTGGATGGTTGATAGATAAATATTGTTAGTTTTTGGTGAACTGTGTGCAGGGTTTAAATTTTGGGACAGCTAGTTTTTAGGTATTATTCTGCCGAAATTTTGGCAGAGAGGTTGGGAGTCGAGAGGAGATGGAATCGGTCGCAATGTGTACAGTGAGTGTTAGAGAAGTGTAGAGTGGAGCGGAAGTGTGGCGTGGTTGGAGGTGCAAGGGGCACGCGGCCCTGCGAGTATTCACGGGTCGTGCGGCGTCGGGTGAGGGCATGCGTGCGGACGTGTGGTACGGAGGCAGGGTGCATGGGGCACGCGGCGCTGTGAGCGTGCGCGTGACGGGGTGATGTAAAGTTGGCGCGCGCGAGCCGCGAGGGTGCGCGCGGGGCGTCGAAGTGAGGACGTGAGTGCACAACACCGAATTTATGTAGTTCGAGGGGTGGGTTGGGTTGGACTCCATCCTAGGATTTCGAGTCTTGTCAGTTTATTTTAAAATCTATTTTAAATTATTTTTTCTTTTCCGCTGCATATTTTTATATTAAGGATTTCATGTTCCCTCTTAGGGGCGCGAGTTCTTTTCGAATCGAGTCAAAAACCTTTTCTACTCACAAATGTTCTTTTGAAGATGATTTGAAAACGAAAGTGGTATTAAATTGAGTGACTTGTGTCAACCTTTCAGTGTGTCATAGTGTGTATAAGCAGACGTACTGTAGCGCCCTGGAAACGTGTGGTTCTCGGGGTGTTACAGCTATGGTATCAGAGCCACGGGGTCGACGTCGTTTAGAGGATTACCTAACACCACCAGCCACTACACGGGAGCACTCCACCAATTGTAAGTGTTTAGATTTAAATTTATTGTAGGAGTAATGTGAGTTTTGTTTATATTAAAGGTAGGAAATGTCGGGAGAGGCAAGAGGCAGAGGTAGAGGCTGACCACGACAAGAGGCGCCTAGAACTGTGAGCGATATGGATGATACTGTCCGATAGCTTACCGAGTTAGTCCACTATCAGTCTCAGCAGTTGGATAGATTTATGAGCAGGGATGAGCAGGGTCAGTCTAGCACCCAGGGTTCGTCGGACAGAGGGGGTGATAGGCTGTATAGACTTAGACCTCGACGTTTGACTGGTCATCTCCAGATCCTCTCAGTGCTGAGGAGTGGATACGGAGCATGGAGAGGATGATGAGTTTTGCAAAGGTGGAGAAGCAAGACAAAGTTTCTAGTGCGGCATTCTATCTGGCCAAGCATGCAAGCCATTGGTGGGATACTGTAGTGGCCACGAGAGATGTGGAGACCACGACCTGGGAGGAGTTCATGTCGGTGTTTTTCGGTAAATACTTTAGCCATTCTGTCAGGACACAGAAGATGGTGGAGTTTGCACAGTTGAGGCAGACTGGCAGTGTGGTCGAGTATGTACGACAGTTTGAGGCCATGTCGCGGTTTGCAGGGCATTTGGTGAGCCTCGATGAGAATAAGGACATTAGTTTGTGCAGGGCCTAAAGCTGGATATCTATATGGGCATGCGGATTGCGGGGACCCGAGGCATGCCATACGAGGAGGTGGTAGCGAAGGCCCTGGACATTGAAAAGGGTCGGGCGAAGCTTCCTAGTTATCAGGAGGTACCCAAGGAGCAGTCTCAGAGATCATTCAGAGAGTCGCTGCCATAGTCGAGCGAGGAAGCATCCATGTAGAAGGGCCTGAAGAGGCCTAGTGACAGTTCTAGTAGCCAGGGGAGCACCAAGAGGCCGCAGGGTTCAGGACAGTTTTCAGTGTGCCCGAAGTGTCAGAGGAGCCACCGGAGCGAGTGTAGAGTGGGCCCAGTACGGTGTTGTAACTGTGGCGAGGTGGGCCACATGTCTAGAGAGTGTCAGAAGCCGCGTCAGAATCGCTGCTTCAATTGCAATGAGGTGGGACACTTTGCCAATAGATGCCCAGCTGCGAGGAAGACGTCAGCCAGAGTTACACCGAGGGTCTTCGCCCTTTTTGAGCCAGAGGATGCTGCCCAGCCATCAGTAATTGTAGGTAACATTTTTGTTTCTAGTATGGCAGCTTATACCTTGATTGATACGGGCGGTATGCACTTGTTTGTGTCGACGGATTTTGTTGTTAAGGCAAACTTGGAGTTCAGTCCCGTCGAGCGACATTATGATGTGACCTTGCCATCAGGGGAACATTTGTATTCAGAACAAGTGGTGCAGGGCAATTGTGGTGATAGTGGGGAAGAAACATTTATATGCCGAGCTAGTCATACTCCATATGAGCGGTTATGAAGTGATCTTGGGAATGGACTGGCTATTCAGACATCATGCAAAGATTGACTGCAAGACTTGAGAGGTTCATTTTCGGCCCCCTGACGGGGAGAGCTACACATTTAAAGCAGGTAAAGGTCTTGCCAGGATTTCTGCTATCTTTTCTCGTCAGACTCCATGGTTGTTGGGCAAGGGTTACCAAGGGTTTTTGGCAAGTGTCGGGGATGCGCAGTCACAGGATGATACTCGGATACATGATGTTCTTGTTGTGCAGGAGTTCCAGGAGGTATTTCGTGATGATTTACCAGGATTGCCCCTGATAGGGAGATCGAATTCGAGATAGATGTTTTCCCAGGTGCCGAGCCGGTGTGCAAGAACCCGTAAAAGTTAGCACCTACCAATCTTAAGGAGCTGAAGGCTCAGTTGGAAGAGTTGACGGATAAGGGTTTTATACACCCTAGTTTTTCACCTTGGGGCGTGCCAGTTCTGTTCGTCAAGAAGAAGGACGGATCCCTATGAATGTGTATCGACTATAGGGAGCTGAATAGGTTGACGGTGAAGAACAAGTATCCATTGCCGAGGATTGATGATTTGTTTGATTAGCTACAGGGTGCCCGAGTGTTTTCTAAGATCGACCTGAGGTCCAACTATCATTAGTTGACGGTAAAGGGAGAGGATGTACAGAAGACGGCCTTCAGAACGAGGTACGGGCATTTTGAGTTCCTGGTTATGTCCTTCAGGTTGACCAATGCCCCTGTAGCATTTATGGATTTGATGCACTGGGTGTTCAGGAAGTACCTGGACAAGTTTGTGATTGTGTTTATCGACGACATTCTGGTTCATTCACGGAGTGAGTAAGAGCACAGGGAGAACTTAAGGACCATAATGACTATTCTGAGCCAGCATTAGCTGTACGCTAGGTTCTCAAAGTGCAAGTTTTGGTTGGACAGGATTCACTTTTTGGGGCATGTTATTTCCTCTGAGGGAATTTCAGTCGATACGGTGAAAGTTCAGGCTGTAAAGGAGTGGCCGTGGCCGACCAGTGCTAGCAAGATACGTAGTTTTCTATGGTTGGCTGGATATTATCAGAGATTATTGAGGGGTTCTCTAAGATCTCGGCTCTCTTGACCCGGCTGACTAGAAAGAATGCGAATTATGAATGGATCGACAGGTGTGAGGACGGCTTTCAGACATTGAAGCAAAGATTAACTACGCCTCCTATACTGACGCTGGCCATGGAAGGAGAGAAATTCGGCATTTATTGTGATGCCTCCAGGATTGGTTTGTGATGTGTTTTGATGCAGGTAGGAGAGTCATTGCCTATGCCTTTAGGCAGTTAAAGGCGTACGAGCTGAATTATCCCACTCACGATTTGGAGTTGGCAGCTGTTGTATTTGCACTCAAGATTTGGAGGCATTACCTTTATGGGAAGCAGTGCAAGATTTACTCAGACCATCCGAGCTTGAGGTATATTTTCACGCAGAAGGAGCTGAATTTGAGACAGAGGAGATGGCTCGAGCTGGTCAAGGACTACGATGTGGAGATCAAGTACAACCCGGGAAAGGCAAACGTGATGGAAGATGCCTTGAGTCGGGTGACAGCTTCGACTTCTGCCATGACTTCGATAGAGCCTATGGAGTTGATAATAGAGATGCAGAGTTTTGGCCGGGAGGTGGTTTTTGATCTGGCCACCACTCTCTCAGCCTTGTCGTTGAAGCCGACTATTCTCAACAGGATCAGACAAGCCTAGGAGACTGACTCAGAGTGTAGCGAGCTAAAGGCGAGTATGGAGGCTAGGCCTGATTCTGAGTTCAGCTATTCAGAGGACGAGATTATGAAATTTCAGGATAGGTGGTACTTCCCGAAGGATGAGCAGCTGAGAAAGGATATATTATCAGAAGCCCATTCATCTTCTTCCTCTGTGCATCCCGAAAGCACTAAGATGTACCGGGATTTGAAGCAACACTATTGGTGGCCTAACATGAAACGAGCGGTGGCTAAGTATGTTGAGACCTACGTTGTCTGCCAACAGGTGAAGGCAAAACATCAACGACCACCTTAGATGCTCCAACCATTGCCAATACCGGAGTGAAAATGGGAGCGGATCACTATGGATTTTATGGTGGGACTGCCGAGGACTGCCAAGGGCCATGATGCTATTTGGGTGATTGTGTAACGATTGACGAAGTCGTCTCACTTTTTACCAGTGAGGATGACTTATACTATGGATCCGTTTGCCCAGTTATATATTCAGGAGATAGTCAGACTTCATGGTATTCCGGTGTCGATTGTTTCAGACCGAGACCTCAGGTTCACATCCATGTTTTGGAGGAGTTTGCATAAGGTTATGGGCACCAGATTACATTTCAGTACGGCTTTTCATCCCCAGACCGATGGGTAGTCAGAGCGGACTATACAGATTCTGGAGGATATGCTCAGGGCCTGTGTGTTGGAGTTTCAGACGGTTTGGAGTAAGTTCTTTCCATTAGTGGAGTTCTTATATAATAACAGCTACCAGTCCACCATTGGTATGGCGCCATATGAGGCCCTCTACGGAAGGAAGTGCATGTCGCCGTTGTATTGGGATGAGGTTTGGGAGGCCCGATTGATAGGTCTTGAGATTTTACAACAAACTATAGATAAAATTTTTGTGATACAGAAGAGGATTGAAGCAACTCAGAGTCGACAGAAGAGTTATGCTGACCAGAGGCGTCGAGATTTGGAGTTTAGTGAGGGCGATGAGCTATTTTTGAAGATCTCGCCGTTCAAGGGTGTGGTGAGGTTCAGAAAGCGGGGGAAGCTCAACCCTTGGTTTGTGGAACCATTACCGATTGTCAAGCGGATTGGGAGAACTACGTACCAGCTTCAGTTTCCTTCGTTGATGGATGCCATCTATGATGTTTTCTATGTCCCGATGCTGAGGAAGTGTATGCACGATCCCTCTCAGGTAGTGCCACAACAGAATATAGAGATCTACCTGACGCTGTCATACAAGGAAAAGCAAGTGAGGATCTTAAGATCAGCTGTGAAAGTACTGCGTAACAAGAAGATTCCTTTGGTCAGAGTGTTGTGACGCCATCATGGTGTGGAAGAGACTACTTGGGAGCGGTGTGAAGACATGGAGCGTCAGTATCCCAACCTATTCGGTATGTAAATTTTGGTGGCAAAATTCTTATAAGGTGGGGGAGATGTAATAACTCGGAAAATTTTAGATTTTAAAGCTAATTTCTAAAATTTTTAATTTAATCTCAGTTGGAGTTTTGAGAAATATCTTAACGGGTAAATTAAGTTATAAAACCCAGAGTCTAGTTTTCTGATGGTTTTCGAAATTTCAAAGTCGGAAGGGCGCAAGTTTAACAAAATTTCAAATGATTAAAACACGTATATGCATTTTGGTAATTTTATTATTTAAATAATAAAATAAATTACTTTATAAAATTAAAATTATATAAAAACAACTGAACGGCTTCGTCATGAAACCGTTCAGTGTTCGGTTTTTTTTTTCTGCCAGAGCCGAGAGCGAACACGCGAGAGAGGGCGATCGGGAGCTCGATTTTGGTCTTCGATCGGTGGACGACGAGCGCGGGTTTGTGAGTAGAATCGAAGCCGAGTATTGCTTCTCCGACGAACCGAGGTCGTTCAGTTTCAGCAGCTCGAACTCCCGAAGTGAGAGCCCGAGCGTGTTCTGTCGACTACCGCAAGGAAGGGTCTTCATTCGGTTCTGTTGCCGGCAGCCGAGCGCTCGGATTTTTGTCTTCTCCCATTCCCCCACCTGAGTACAGAGTGACACCACCCTGTAAGTCCCTCTCTTCCTCTACTATCCTGTCCTGTTTGGCCGAGATTAATGTTCGGCTTCCCTCCGTTTCTGTCAATTTTGCTACAATGTTTGAGTGGATTAGGAGGGTGAATGTGTGTGTTAGTGGATGGACAGTAGATGTCTGGTGAGAGGAAGAGAAACCGAGGGGGAAAGGTTGAGCCAAAATTCAGATTTTTGTGTGTGAATTTCTGATTTCCGGTAGGATTATGCTTAATAAGTTGAAATGTGGTTGTTCGGTGCAGAAATTGGCGAAATTGGATGGAAGTTGAGATTTTAGATTTTTTTTTGTATAAAAACAATTCTGTTTTTGGGGCCTTTTACGGGGGTATGGTTAATTGTTTTAAATTTTGTTTTAGTGGGTTAAAATAGGTGGTTAAAGGAACGTATGGCCGCTGGAATCGTTCGATTTTGATATCCGACGGAAACGTTATGCGAGTCGAAAGTTTATGTTGGATTTTTATCCGAGTCAAATTGGTGAGCGTTTTTCGTGGAATTGTGACGTGTGATAGTAGCATGGCCGTCTTTGATGCGTAAGACTAATTTTAAATAAGTTTTGGTTGCGGAAAACAAAAATTTGAAATTTAATAAAAAAGGGCAGATCCGGTTTCAGGGTTTTTCAACCTATCTGCGGTTTACTGTTTTAAAATCCGTCTTAATATGTTAAACTCGGTTCCTAAGAGGGTTTAGCCACTTGAATCGTTCGATTCCGTTGACGGACGCAAAAGTTATGCGTGTCCAAACTTTAGGCTGGTTTTCGGCGAAACCACATTGGTGACCTGTTTTAACTGAAATTTCATGGATTTGGTTAAGGAATATCATTTTAAATTATTTGGTGAGTTTTGAAGTAAAGATTGATGAATGGTTGTTTGTGTTTTAGTTTGAGGCATTTTTGGCGAAGCTGTGCATCGAGTGCGCTTAGGACGCCAGGTAAGTAGTGCATGCATGTGTTTTGTCCAAGTGTGCCTACACCGTAGAACGCTAGGATTTATGTCATTGTTTGTGGTGTGCGTGCATATTGTTTGACATGCATCATATTTTTTTAAAAAGGGAACGAAAACGATTTTGAGCATATTTTGAGTAAGTGGTGAGACGCGTGGCGGTGGTACCGCGGATCCTATTAGTGTGTGGGCCGGTAGGTAACCAACTGCGGATTTCGCTCGAGGAGTGGGCCTGCTAGGCCGTCAAGCAGCGTGTATGTGTTAACGGTGAGAATGATGGGCAGTGGTACTGCGGATCCTACTAGTGTGTGGGCTGGTGTAACACCAGTCGCAGATTCCGCTCGAGGAGTGGGCCAGCTGGGCTGTCACGAAACGTGTGTGTGGCAACTGTGTCCCTGTGCTGGGGAGGCTGGGATGGGGGCGACGTGTCAGGGTGTAGTGTAGCGCGAGGTACACCCTCACCCTGATGTGGTTGCTGTGTGGTGATGCGCGTGTGTAGCTTGTGGGCCTTGTTGCTGGGGAGTCCGGGACGGTGGCGACGTGTCAGGGTGTAGTGTGGTGATAGGTTCCTCCTTACCCTAGTGCGGCTACACTACGCTTCACAAATGTGGCAACATGAGTGTCAGTGTAGAGATTGCATGTGATAGGATTACATTGACGGCTTTTATTTTCATATTGGACTACTTACTGAGCGTTAGGCTTGTGATGTGTGTTCTATGGTATAGGTGCTGATGATTTTGTTGGTGAGCCTCGAGAGCCAAGTCCTGAGGCATAAGACGGTTGGCGGCATGTGACCGAGGCACTGGACGGCAGATTTTGATAGGGCGACCCGACCTGTGGTGGTGATAGGTGATGGTGAGATGCGTGTGGTTGTTATTTTGTGTCGACTATTTATGCGGATAGAGGAGTTTGTATAGACGTCAGTCGTACAGGATTGTATATTGTGGTTGTAGTGTTTTGGTGACGCGTACGTATTATTATATGTTAGAGTGTGATATTGCTCTATACTGTGGACTTTCTTCATTTGTATTTGATGGATTTTTGTTATCTTTAAACTCTGATTATTTGTTATGGAGATTCTCTAGATGGTTCATAGATAAATAATGTTAGTTTTTGGTGAACTGTGTGTGCAGGGTTTAAATTTTAGGATGGCCAGTTTTTAGTCGTTACTTAGCCGAAATTTCAGAAAAGAGGTTGGGAGTCAAGAGGAGATGGAATAGGTCCGGATGTGTACAGTGAGTGTTAGAGAAGTGTGGAGTGGAGCGGAAGTGCGGCGTGGTGGTAGGTACGTGGGGCACGCGGCCCTGTGGGTACTCACTGGTCGTGCGGCGTCAGGTGAGGGCGTGCGTGCGTGCGGACGTGTGGTACGGAGGCAGGGTGCGTGGGGCACGCGGCGTTGTGAGCGTGTGCGTGATAGGATGATGTTGAGTTGGTGCGCGCGCCTCGAGGGTGCGCACGGGGCCTCAAAGTGGGACGTGAGTGCACGACACCGAATTTGTGTAGTTCGAGGGGTAGGTTGGACTCCATCCTACGATTTCGAGTCTTGTCGGTTAATTTTAAAAACTATTTTAAATTATTTTTCTTTTCCGCTGCGTATTTTTATATTAAGGATTTCGTGTTCCCTTTTCGAGACGAGAGTTGTATTCGAATCTAGTCGAAAATTTTTTCTACTCACAAATGTTCTTTTGAAGATGATTTGAAAACAAAAGTGGTATTAAATTGAGTGAGTTGTGTCAAGTTTTCAGTGTGTCATAGTGTGTATAAGTAGACGTACTGTAGCGCACCGTGAACGTGTGGTTCTCGGAGTGTTACAGTTAAGGTATCGACCTGTGGAAACGGGTGTCGACCCCTCTCTGTGTTGAGCATAGAAGTGTCGACCAGTGTGTCTAGTGTCGACCGATAAAAAGACCCAAAAGTACCAAAGTGTTGACCAGTGTTCCTTGTGTTGACCGATGAGAATTTCAAGATGACTCAAGTGTTGACTGCTGCTTATAGGTGTCGACCGGGAGTCCCTGTTTCATGTTTAACAAAATAAAATTTTATCCAAAGAGAATTTAATCGAATTTCCGCTGCAGAGCTGTCAAAACTATTTTCCAAAACTGTCGTTTTAGGTCAATGAATAAATGTTTCAAATTTTACAAAATTTTATGATACGAGTGTAAGGAGTTGGTATCAGAATAGTAACGAACCAGAAATAGGTAGATTTCGGGGTGTTACAGGAGTTGGTATTAGAGCAATTATGGTCATGTCGTTCAAAGGATTACCCAACATTTGTCGGCCGTCATGCAACATGCTCCACCAACTATAAGTAGTTGTTTATTTTAGTTAGATTATGACTAAGGCTAGACTATGCTAACCTCGTACAGGAATTATCTGAACTGGATAGACGACCGGGACAACCTAGAGTTTCAAGAGAGGCAGTAGACTCGGAAGGTGATCACAACTTGGCTACGATATGATAGCTGATCGAGTTAGTTGACAAGGTAGTCCCAAAAATTGGCGATGTTGTTGAATCAAGGACAGGCGAGCCATGAAGCAGGCTATAGCAGAGAGAGGTTCAGGAAATTGAAGCCTCCGACGTTTGAGGGCCAAATGACAGACCCGATGGCTGCGAAAAGGTGGATCTGCATCATCGAGAACATGTTCAAGTATGCCGCGGTGGAGGAAGGAAATATGGTTACATGTGTGACATTTTAACTTTCGAATGACGCACAAAGTTGGTGGGAGACAGTAGAAGCCACCACAGCTGCCAGGGACTTGACCTGGAAAAGATTTAAAGAGATGTTTTATGACAAGTACTACAGTCAGACGGTCCAAGCTACAAAGACATTGGAGTTTTTACAGTTAAAGTAGATTGGGCCAGTAGCCGAATATGTCTGACAGTTCGAATCATTGTCCAGATTTGCAAGCCAATTGGTGAGCAACGAAGAAGAAAAGGTGCTGCAGTTCATGCAAGGATTAAAGCCAGAAATATATAGGGGTGTAACGATTTCTGGAACTAAGGGAGTACCGTATGCACAAGTCGTGGCCAAAGCACTGACAGTAGAAGGAGCAGAAGCCAAGTGTGCGAAGCAAGGAGAGACCACCAGGAGATTCTTTAAGGAAATCACACCTCAGTCAAGCAGGGAAGGATCTTCTTTGGGAACTAAGAGGCCAGGTGGCATGGTGCATGATTCCAGGGGAGGAAAGAAGCCCCAAATACTGAATAGGTACATGCAGTGTCCCAATTGCTCGAAGAGCCACCTGGGAGAGTGTGGACAATTTGCAGGCAGATGTTACAATTGTAATGAAGCTGGTTACATTTC
>CM039519.1:7963176-8026701 GCA_022433055.1 Begonia peltatifolia | reverse complement strand
GATTCCGATATCCGACGCAAAAGTTATGCGCGTCGGAAGTTTATGTTGGATTTTAGTCCAAGTCAAATTAGTGAGTGTTTTTCATGGAATTTCGACGTGTGATAGTGGCATGTCTATTTTTGGTGCGCAAAGCTGAATTGAGTGAGTTTTGGTTGAAGAAAAACAAAGGTTGAAATTTTATAAAAAATGGCAGATTCGGTTTTTGGCATTTTTCAACTGTTTGTGGCTTACCGTTTTAAAATCCGTCTTAGTATGTTGAACTAGCTTCCTAAGAGGATGTTTAGCCACTTGAATGGTTCGATTCCGTTAACGGACGCAAAAGTTATGCGCATCCGAACTTTGCGCCGGTTTTCGGCCAAACCAAACCAATGGGCCGCTTTAGTTGGAATTTCATGAGTGTAGTTAAGGAAGGTTACTTTTAGCTATTTGGTGGATTTTGAGATAACTATTGATGAGTGGTTGTTTGTGTTTTAGGTTGAGATGCTTTTTGGCAAAACTGTGCATCGAGCGAGCTTAGGACGCCAGGTAAGTAGTGCATGCATGCGTTTTGCCCAAGTGGGCCTACACCGTAGAACTTTAGGGTTTATGTGATTGATTGTGGTGTGTGTGCATATTGTTTGGCATACATCATATTTTAAAAAACGTGAACGAAAATCATTTTTAACATGTTTTGAGTATGTGGTGAGACGTGTGGCGGTGGTACCGCGGATCCCGCTAGTGTGCGGGCCGGTGCTTCACCAGTCGCAGATTCCACTCGAGGGGTGGGCCGACTAGGCTGTCATACGGCGTGAATGTGTCGACGGTGAGGGTGATGGGTAGTGGTACTGCGGATCCTACTAGTGTGTGCGCCGGTGGAACACCAGTCGCGGATCCTACTCGAGTGGTGGACTGGGAAGGCTGTCGCGAAATGTGTGTGTGTGGCATTTGTGGCTCCGTGTTGGGGAGGCTGGGGCGGGAGCGATGTGTCAGAGTATAGAGTGGCGCGAGGTACACCCTTACCCTGATGTGGTTGCCGTGTGGTGATGCGTGTGTGTAGCTTGTGGGCCTCGTTGCTGGGGAGTCCGGGATGGTGGCAACATGTCAAGGTGTAGAGTGGCGTGAGGTTCCTCCTTACCCTGGTGCGGCTGAACTATGTGTCACAGATGTGACAACATGAGTGTGAGTGTAGAGACTGCATATGATAGGATTGCATTGTCGGCTTTTACTTTCATATCGCATTACTTACTGAGCGTTAGGCTCATGTTGTGTGTTCTGTGGTGTAGGTGCTGACGATCTTGCTGGTGAGCCTCGAGACCCTAGTCTTGAGGCGTAGGATGGTTGGCGGCAGGCGACCGAGGCATCGGATGGCAGATTTTTGTTAGGGCAACCCGACCCGTGGAGATGGTAGGTGGTGGCCTTGTTTGTTTGCGGATTTTTTTTTTTTTGTGGTGATTGTGTGCGGTTGATGAGATGAGTTGTATATATGTCAGTGTACAGGTGTATATGGAGTACGTGTGATTTTGGCGACGTACGCATATATTTTACATGTAGGAGCTTGGAATTGCTCTATACTGTGAATTTTCTTCGTTTGAAATTGATGGATTTCAGTTGTCTTCATACTCTGATTGTGTTATGGTGATTTCTCTTGATGATGGATAGATAAATATTGTTAGTTTTGGTGTAATAACCCGAAAATTTCGATTTTTAATTTTTAATTTTTGAAATTTTTAGTCAGACTTCATGGGATTCCGGTGTCGATTGTTTCAGACCGAGACCCCAGGTTCACGTCTAAGTTTTGGAGGAGTCTACATAAGGCTATGGGCACTAGATTGGATTTCAGTACGGCCTTTCATCCTCAGACCGATGGGCAGTCGGAGCGGACTATACAGATTCTGGAGGATATGCTCAGGGCTTGAGTGTTGGAGTTTCAGGCGACTTGGAGCAAATTTTTACCGCTAGTGGAGTTCTCGTATAATAACAGTTTTCAGTCTACCATTGGTATGGCACCATACTAGGCCCTCTATGGAAGGAAGTGCAGGTCGCCATTATATTGGGATGAGGTTGGGGAGGCCCGATTGATAGGCCCCGAGATTTTGCAGCAAACTGTCGACAAGATTTCTGTGATACAGAAGAGAATTGAAACGGCCCAGAGTCGACAAAAGAGTTATGCTGATCAAAGACACTGAGAGTTGGAGTTTAATGAGGGCGATGAGATTTTTCTGAAGGTCTCGCCGTTCAAGGGAGTGGTAAGGTTCGGAAAGCGGGGGAAGCTCAACCATCGGTTCGTGGGACCGTTCCCGATTATCAAGCGGATCGGGAGAACTGCATATCAGCTTCATCTGCCTGCGTCGATGGATGCCATCCATGATGTTTTTCATGTCTCGATGCTGAGGAAGTGTATGCGCGATTCCTCTCAGGTAGTGCCACAACAGGATATAGAGATCCAGCCGACGCTGTCGTACGAGGAAAAGCCAGTGAGCATCTTAGAATCAGCTGTGAAGGTGCTGCGCAGCAAGGAAATTCCGCTGGCCAAGGTGATGTGGCGCAACCATGGTGTAGAGGAGACTACTTGGGAGCGGCGTGATGACATAGAGCGGCAGTATCCCGGCTTATTCGGTACGTAAATTTTGGGGACAAAATTTTTATAAGGTGGGGGGAATGTAATAACCCGAAAATTTCGATTTTTAATTTTTAATTTTTGAAATTTTTAGTTTAATACCGGTCGGAGTTTTGAGAAATATTTCAACGGGAAAGATTTTAATTATAAGGCTTGAGGCCTACTTTTGCGATTGGTTTTCGGAATTTAAAGTCGGGAGGTCGAGAAATTAAATAAATTTCAGACGATTGAAGCACGTGAGGGCAATTTGGTAATTTGTATTTATTATTGTTTAAAAAAAAAAGAAAAAAGAAAACACCCGAATGGCTTCGGGAAGAAGCCATTCAGCTGGTTTTCTGCAAGCAACCGAGAGCGCCCGAGAGCGATCGTGCAGGGGAGAACGATCGTGTGCCGGAGTCGGAGCTGCGACGGCCGACGAGCGCGAGTGTGAGGTGTGAGTTGTGAGTGTGAGGTGTGGGCTGCTATTCCGACGAAACGGAGCCGTTCGGTTCCAGCAACTCGAGTTCCCGAACTGAAAGCCGAGTGTTTGGCCGACTACCGCGAGGGGCTGGTTTCCGGCCAATTCTGCCGCCAACGACCAGACGTGTTGCTGGAGTCCTTCTCCCCCCCGAGTGCCGGACGCCACCACTTTGTAAGTCCTTCTCTCCCTCTGCTGTCCTATCCGAATGGACCGAGACTGAGGTTCAGCTCCCTTCCATTTTTTCTTTGAATTTGGCTGCAAATGTGAGGGGATTGAGAGGGTGAGTGTGTAGGTTAGCAAGTGGACAGCAGGAGACCGGCGAGAGGGAGAGAAACCGAGGGAGAAGGTTAAGCTAAAATTCAGATTTTGTGCTTGAATTTCTGATTTCGGGTTAGATTGTGCTTAATAGGTTGAAATGTGAGTGTTCGGTGCAGAGAACTTGCGGGATTTGCTCGAAGTTGAGATTTTGGCTATTTTTTGTATAAAAACAGATTCTGTTTTTGGTCGTTTCAGCCTAGCTTCAGTTGATTGTTTCCAATTCTGTTTTTGTGGTATAAAATAGGTTATTAAAGAGACGTATGGCCGCTGGAATCGTTCGATTCCGACATCCGACGCAAAAGTTATGCGCGTCGGAAGTTTATGCCATAATTTAGTCCAAGTCAAATTAGCGAGCATTTTTCGTGGAAATTCGACGTGTGAGAGTAGCATAGCCATTTTGATGCATATAACTAGTTGGGAGTGAGTTTTGGTTGAAGAGAAGTGAAAATGTGAAATTTTAATGAGGGTGGCAGATTCGGTTTTTAGCGTTCTTCGCCTATCTGCGGCTTATCATTTTAAAATCCGTCTTGGTATGTTAAACTAGGTTCCTAAGGGGACGTTTAGCCACTTGAATCACTCGATTCTGTTAACGGACGTAAACGTTATGCGCATCCGAACTTTGGGCTATTTTTCGGCCAAACCAAACCAATGGACCGTTTTAGTTGAAATTTCATAAGTGTAGTTAGAGAAGGTTATTTTTTTTAGCTAATTGGTGAATGTTGAGATAAATGCTGATGAGAAATTGGTTGTGTTTTAGGTTGAGGCTTTCTTTTGGCAAAACTGTGCGTCGAGCGAGCTTGGGACGCCAGGTAAGTAGTGCATGCGTGTGTTTTGCCCGAGTGGGCCTACACTGTAGAACATTAGGGTTTATGTGATTGATTGTGGTGTGCGTGCATATTGTTTGACTTGCATCATATTTTTAAAAACGTGAACGAAAATGATTTTTTAGCATGTTTTGATGTATGAGGTGAGACGTGTGGCGGTGGTACCGCGGATCCCGCTAGTGTGTGGGTCGGTGCTTCACTAGTCGTGGATCGTACTCGAGGGGTAGGCCGGCTGGGCCGTCATGCGGCGTGAATGTGTTGACGGTGAGTATATGGGCAGTGGTACCGCGGATCCTACTAGTGTGTGGGCAGGTGCAACACTAGTCGCGGATCCTACTCGAGGGGTGGGCCGGCTGGGCTGTCGCGAAATGTGCGTGTATGGCAACTGTGGCCCCGTGCTGGAGAGGCTGGGACGGGGGCGACGTGTCAGGGTGTAGAGTAGCGCGAGGTACACCCATACCCTGATGTGGTTGCCGTGTGGTGATGCGTGTGTGTAGCTTGTGGACCTCGTCGCTGGGGAGTCCGGGACGGTGGCAACGTGTCAGGTTGTAGGGTGGCGTGAGGTTCCTCCTCACCCTGGTGCGACTGCACTACGCGTCGCAGATGTGGCAACATGTGTGTGAGTGTAGAGACTGCATGTGATAGGATTGCATTGTCGGCTTTTACTTTCATATCGCATTACTTACTGAGCGTTAGGCTTATGTTGTGTGTTCTATGGTGTAGGTGCTGACGATACTGCTGGTGAGCCTCGTGTGCCTAGTCCAGAGGCGTAGGATGGTTGGCGGCGTGCGACCGCAGCACCGGATGGCGGATTTTTGTTAGGGCGACCTGACCCGTAGAGTTGGTAGGTTGTGGCATGGTTGGTTTTGGAGGTCTTCTTCTTTTGTGATGATTATGTACAGTTGATGAGATGAGGTGTATATGTGTCAGTGTATAGGTATATGGAGTGCGTGTCATTTTGGTGACGTACGCAGATATTTTTCATGTTAGAGTATGATATTACTCTATACTGGGGACTTTCTTCATTTGTATTTGATGAATTTTTGTTGTCTTCATACTCTGATTTGACTATAGTGATTTCTCTAGATGATGGATAGATAAACACTGTTAATTTGGTGAGCTGTGTCAAGGGTTTAAATTTTGGGATAGTCAGTTTTTAGCCGTTACTCTGCCGAAATTTCGGGAGAGAGGTTGGGAGTCGAGGAGATACGAAATAGGTTGAGGTGTGAACAGTAAATGCTAGAAAACGGTAGATGAGCATGGAAGCGCGGCGTGATCGCAGGTGCACGGGGCACGCAGCCCTGCGGATGCACACGGGTCATGCGGCGCCGGGTGAGGGCGTGCGCGCGGACGTGCTGTACAGAGGCAGGGTGCGTGGGGCACGCGGCACTGTGAGCGTGCGCGAGATACAGTGACGTTGGATTGGCACGTGCGGCACCGCGAGGGTGTACGCAAGGTGTCGGAGTGGGGACATGAGTGCTTGAAACCGGACTGGGTAGTTCGTGGAGTGCGTGGGATTCTTTCATAGGATTTCAAGTCTTACCGTTTTATCTCAAATTGTTTTAAATGGTTTTCTTTCCGCTGCGTAGTTTTATGTTGAGGACTTCGTGTTTCCTCTTCGGGACGCGAGTTGTTTTCGAATCGAGTTGAAAAATTTTCATACTCACAAATGTTTTTTTTGAAAGTGGATTGAAAACAAAAGGGGTATTAAATTGAGTGAGTTATGTCAAGTCTAGTGTGTAGATGCACTGTAGCGCACCGGGAACGCGGGGTTTTTTCGTGGGGTGTTACATTTAGTGAACTGTGTGCAGGGTTTTAAATTTTTGGGATAGCAAGTTTTTAGGTGTTACTTTGTCAAAATTTCAGGAGAGGGGTTGGGAGTCGAGAGAATATAAAATAGGTCGAGGTGTTACAGTGTGTACAGTGAATGCTAGAAAAGTGTAGATGAGCGTGGGATTGCGGCATGATCGCAGGTGCGAGGGGCACGCTGCCCTGCGGGTACTCACGGGTCGTGCGGCACCGGGCGAGGGCGTGCGCGGGGACGTGCTGTACAGTGGCAGGGTGCGTGGGGCATGCGGCGTTGTGAGCGTGCGCGAGGCACAGTGACGTTGAGTTGGCACGTGCGGCACCGCGAGGGTGCGCGCGAGGTGTCGAAGTGAGGACGTGAGTGCGCGATACCGGATTGTGTAGTGCGAGGGGTGCGTTGGATTCTTTCCTAGGATTTCAAGTCTTACCATTTTATATTAAACTGTTTTAAATGGTTTTCTTTTCCGCTGCCTAGTTTTTATGTTGAGGACTTCGTGTTCCCTCTTCGGGACGCGAGTTGTTTTCGAATCGAGTCGAAAATTTTTCATACTCACAAATGTTCTTTTGAAAATGATTTGAAAACGAAAGGGGTATTAAATTGAGTGAGTTATGTCAAGTGTTAGTGTATGTAGTAGGTAGATATACTGTAGCGCACCGGGAACGCGGAGTTTCTCGAGGTGTTATACTTTTTTTTTAATTACTCAGTCATCCAATCGTGATTTGTTTGTATCTTAGGCTGAGTTCTATTATGCGTATTTTAATCTTTATTTAATTCTAAGGAAAGTTATTGATCAACATCAAGTCTTTTAATCGAGAATAATTATTTTAGCTTTAGCGATATACATCACAATAATAACTCCAAATTCATAAAACTTGTACTAAAATACAACTTATAAAAATTTGAAATCACAAATAAATACGTCAAATTAAAAAAATATATATTAAGGTTCAAAACCATATTTAAGATTTTATAAAAGCATTTATAAGAAAAACAATAAAAAAATGTCTTACTTAAAAATATATTACAAAATAATCAAACATATTTTTATTAAAATATAAATTTTAATCACTTCCTTGCTGGTCGACAATCTTCCAGGTGCACTCGAGCGTATAAATAAGTCTACAGAATCGTTTTATAAACCTGATTATTCTGATACCAAACTGTAATGCCCCGATTTTAAAATCTCCAATTTCCAAACCGTAATTTAAAACCTAGAATTTTTTTCCAAAATTTGATTTAAAATCAAGCGTTAAATTTTCAGCTTAAATATTTTTTTAAAATTTTGAATAAAAATCCTTAAATGCGTGGAAACTGTAATTAAAACAATAGTTAAACTTATTCAAAATAAATGTAAAATCATAAATAATTAATAAAAACTCTAATAATAAAATTCAACATAATTTATTTAGAGTTAAAATAAAAACTGAAATAATTTTAAAAATTGAAACATAATATTTTAAATTTCTTTCTCAGGAAAATCAACATCTTCTTCTGTATGCTCGTTTGCCACTGAAAAATTCTTGATCGCTGCTAGCTCCTCCTCAGATAAAAAGTCAGAAAAATTAACGTCTTCTTCTATATGCTCATTTTCCACTAGAAAATTCGCAATCGCTGCTAGCTCCTCCTCAGATAAAAAGTCACTGATATCATAAAATTATTTAAAATATGATAATTAACTCAGCAAGCAAAAATACGTGCAATGGTCAAAAATTTATATTTACTTTTACCAAATCCTGATTACATAACTAGTTGGTACTTATTTCCCAACCTTAGACTCAGTCATTTCATTATGGTTCAGACTTTATCAATTTACTTTCGGTCAAGCTCACCATCTCATTGTCGTTTAGGCTTTTGCTATAACGTCAGTACCATTAATGTTTAAGCTCACCATCTCATTGTCGTTCAGACATTTGCTATCATATATTTTCCGTCAATTTCATCATTTTCATCCACATACAATATGTCATACCAATTTTATCTTTATACTATTGTAAGTCAATGCCGAAACATGCGTGCTCAAATATCAACTCGTGTAATAAAATAGTTATAAGAAAATAATATAATATCTTGTGATGTAGGGCCAAAGATAAAACTTGAGAAAATTGTATTTTTACTTATTTGGATTCCGAGCGGTATGGTTATCGGGATTCGTTTACTATTCGAAATAATATCCTGTTCAAATAGAATTTTTGATATTAAATTTCTGCTTAATAAATTCAATTTCAAAGAAATTTGAACATAAATTCCTTACGTTGTTCTCTTGGGTCAGATCGAGTTAATTGGATCGGTTCAGATGACTTCCGGGATCTTTCCTACCTAATTCGAATGTCTAAATTAAAATCCTACTTAATTAATTCCAACTTAAAAGAATTTGGACAGAAAATCCTTACCGGTTTAATCTTGGATCGCTTCGGTCTGATTCGGGTCGAAATTTGGTTTGGGTTCGGTTTGGGTCAACTGGGTCGATTGGGGTCAACTGGGCTGGTCTAGGTCGACTGGGTCGATTCAGGTCAACTGGGCCAATCCGGGTAAACTAGGCCGGTCTGGGTCAACTGGGCCGATCCAGGTCAAGTGGGTCAATTCGGGTCAACTAGGTCAATTCGGGTCAACTGGGCCGATCTTGGTCAACTGGGCCGATTCGGTTTTGTTTGAACAGCTAAACTCAGTTCTTTCATTAGATGCTATTCTTGACCTAAATTCGTTGCACCATGGGTCATTTCGTTGAGCTTCTCCAATTTTCTCAAAAATTGACGGATTCAGAGGTACGGCTGATAATTCTACTGCCACATTTGAAACTATCTCCAAATTAAATCTCTGAAATTTCGCACTCAACTCTTTAGTCATCTCGGCATGCATTGCTGAAACTGAGATCGAAATCTGGTTTAATGCGTCGGCCACTACATTGACTTTGCCGGGGTGGTATTTGATTTACAGGTCGTAGTCCTTCACGAACTCCAACCATTGCTTCTGCCTCATATTCAGCTTTTTCTGAGTGAAGATATACTTCGGACTTTTGTGATATGAATATATCTCACACTGCTGTCCAGAAAGATAGTGCTTCCAGATCTTTAGCGCGAACACGACTGCCGCTAACTCCAAATCATGGGTTGGATAATTTCGTTCATAGGGCTTTAATTGCCTTGAAGCATAAACGATCACCTTTCCATTTTTCATCAAGACACAACCCAATCTGATTCTAGAAGCATCACAGTAAATACTGAACTTCTCATCCATCACCGGAAGTGTCAATACTGGAGCTGTAGTCAATTTCTGCTTCAGTATCTGGAAACTGTGCTCACAGTATTCCGACCATACATACTTGACTTCCTTTCGTGTCAGACGAGTTAGGGGTGCTGCAATCTTTGAAAACTACTCAATAAACTTCTTGTAGTAGCCAAGTAACCCCAAAAAGCTTCGAATCTCGCTGACATTCTTTGGTTGAGGCCATTCATTAATCGACTGTATCTTAGATGGATCCACCGATATCCCTCCCCCGGAAATCACATGTCCAAGGAATGGACCTTATCCAGCCAGAACTCGCACTTGGAGAATTTTTCATGCAGCCGACGCTGCTTCAAACTCTCTAGAACCATCTTCAAATGCTCTTTATGTTTTTCTTCATTACAAGAGTAAACCAAGATATTGTCGATAAATACAATGACGAATTTATCTAGATACTCTTGGAATACCCGATTGATCAGGTCCCTGAAAATGGCTGGGGCGTTTGTCAGCCCAGGCGACATCACTAAGAATTCGTAGTGCCCGTATCTAGTCTAAAAGGCTGTCTTCGAGATATCCTGTGATCTGACGTTTAGCTGGTAATACCCCGATCTCAAGTCTATCTTCGAGAAAATCCGAGCTCCTTGGAGTTGATCAAATAAGTCGTCTATCCTCGGCAGCGGATACTTATTTTTTATGGTTAGTTTATTCAGCTCCCTGTAGTCAATACACATTCGGAGCAATCTGTCTTTCTTCTTTACAAATAGGACTGGCACGCCCCATGGTAAAAAGCTCGGGCGTATGACCTTCTTTTCCAATAGTTCTTCTAACTACGTTTTCAACTCTTTCAATTCTGGAGGAGCAATATTGGCTCTGCACCGAGATATGTATCAATCACAAATTTGACTTCCCGGTCTGGGGGTAAACCAGGCAAATCGTCTAAGAACACATCAAGAAACTCACGAACTACCACAATATCTTGTGGTTTTGTCTCCACGTGAAATTGAGTATCTAAAATTGTTGCAAGAAAACAAAAATGCTCACCCATTAATAATCTCCGAGCCTCGATGAGTGCCGTTACGGATAACTTCTTCACATTCTGCATAGCTTGCAACGAATGTTTCGCACCACCTGGGGGTTCGAAATTAACGGTTCCAGCCCTACAATCAATCGTTGCGTAGTGCCGAAACAACCAATCCATGCCCAATATCACGTCATAGCCAGTTATCCCCATCACAATCAAATCAGCAGGCATACTCTTAGTCCCCACTGATATGACACTGTCACACACCACTTAATCAGAGTGCATGCGCTCACCATATGGTAACCTTACTTCATATGTACATCCGGCTGGTTTAGCCAATAAATTTACTTTCACCACAAAACCCGTAGCAACAAAGTAGTGTGATGCTCCTGAATCTATCAACGTAAACGAGGCATAGTATCAACTAGCACCATACCTGAAATAACAGCTGGCCGATCTTCACCCTTAGGCTCTATCATAGCAAAGATCCTGGGCATCATTTTGGCCGGACCCTTCTTTGCTGCGGGGGAGCCCCTAGATATATGACTGGTCTCGTTATAGGTGAAGCACCGGTTGACTCTTGGCTTTATGCAGTTCCGGGAGATATGACCAGCTTCATTTCAATTATAGCATCTGCCTGCAAACTGTCTGCATTCTCCCAGATGGCTCTTCAAGCACTTCGGACACTGCGGGTACCTATTGTAGATTTGTGGTTTCTTTCCTCCTCTCGAATCATCTACAATGCCACATGGCCTCTTGGTTCCAGAAGAAGATCCTCCCCTTCTCGTCTGTGGTGTGACCTCCTTAAAGAATCTTCTGGTGGCTTCTCCTTGCCTCACACATTTGGCTGCCACCCCTTCCACTGCCAATGCTTTGGCCACGACTCGTGCATACGGTACTCCCTTGGTTCCAAAGATTGTCATACCTCTATATATCTCTGGCTTCAACCCTTGCATAAACTGTAGTACCTTTTCTTCTTCGTTACTCACCAATTGGCTTGTAAACCTGGACAATGATTCAAACTGTGTGACGTATTCAGCTAGTGGCCCAGTCTACTTTAACTGTAAGAATTCCAACCTCTTCGCAGTTTGGAACGTCCGGTTGTAATACTTGTCATAAAACATCTCTTTAAATCTCTTGCAGGTCAAGTCTCTGGCAGCTACGGTGGCCTCTACTGGCTCCCACCAACTCTGAGCGTCGTTCAAGAGGTGAAATATCGTACATGTAACCATATTCCCCTCCTCCACATTGGCATACTTGAACATATTCTCAATGGTGCTGATCCATCTTTCTGCAGCAGTCAGATCCGTCATCTGGCCCTCAAACGTAGAAGGCTTCAATCTCCTAAACCTTTCTCCACTAGTGCTCGCACCATGGTTCCCTTGTCTTTGATTCAATAGCATTCCCAATTGTTGGGACTGCCTGTCGACCAACGCGGTCAGCCGTCTGATCGTAGCCAAGTTGTCATCATTCCCTGATCCACTGCCTCTCTCGGAACTATAGGTTGTCTCCGTCGTCTATCCATTTTGGCTAATCCCTGCACAAGGTTAGCATAATCTAGCCTTAGTCAGAATCTAACTAGAAAAACAACTACTTACAGTTGGTGGAGCACGTTGCATGGCGACTAGCAATGTTAGGTAATTTTTTGAACAACTTGACCATTTTGGCTCTAATACCAACTCCTGTGATGCACCGGAAACCAAACACGATTCTCGGTTCGTCCTCTGCTCTGATGCCAACTCCTGTGACGCCCCAGAAACTTTACATGATTCTCGATTCATTCACTGCTCTGATACCAACTCTGTGCGTCCCCGGTGCACCTTGGATCGGTTTACTACTTACTCCCTATTCACTCGTATCGTAAAAATTTGCATAAAATTTAAAACTTTTGTTCTTCGAACTAAAATGACATTTTTGAAAATATTTTAAACGGCATTGCAGCAGAAAACACAACTAAAATTAGTTTGGATAAAACTTTATTTTATGAAACGTAAGACAGAGACACCCGCTCGACACCCGCTCGACACCTGTAAGAGTCGGTCGACACTTAGGTCGTCTTGGGTGTTTCATCAGTCGACAATGGTAACGCCGATCGACACTACGTTTCTCTCGAATTTTTTTGTCAGTCGACACTGGGAACACCGGTTGACAATTCTACGCTCATCTCAGAGAGTGGTCGACACATGCTTTCACAGGTCGACACCTTGATCCTCTCTGTCCGCGTAGGTCGACCCTCGCGGTCGACACCGCTGTCATTCTTACACTGACCGGTCGACACCTTTAACCATGGGTAGACACTTACTTCGGCTCTGCCCGCGCAGGTCGAACCCCGCGGTCGACACTCACCTTTCATTTTACACTGACCAGTCGACAAATATCGACTTCGGTCAACATCTTGCAACAATATATATAAAGATAACACCAGTTCAAAGAAAACACAGGACGAACATTACCACGATTAAATCCACGAAGTAAAACCTATATTTTTAAAACATAATCTCTCCAAATGATTAAGAAAAACATAATCCCTACTCCAATCCCGACTATAACCGTACCACACAACCTATATCCTAAAAAATTTATACATTGGTGTTTAATACAAAAATGCTTACAAAATTCAACAACCTATCCCACCATGGTCATGTCGCCCCAACAAACTACCTACACCAGCATACGGAGTGCGTCACCAACCACCATCCTAGGCATGACCATCACCTAACAACTCACTGAAAAGCTCGTCGTCACCTACACCATGGAACACAAAACGTAATCCTAATGCTTAGCAAGTATGGAATATAAATTAAAAATCAATGCACAACTCAATACCTAACACATGCAGTTTCTATGCTCGGTTTCGTTTTCGTTTCGTTTTCATTGTTATCATCTTCTATTTTCACGTGTGAGTCAAGTAGGCCCCCATCCTATCACACTCAGTACGGCCAAACCATGACCCACAGAGTGAGATTAGAAGCACACATCATGTTCACACAAGGGACGACCATACATAATCTATAATACCCAGAATTTCCGTTTTAACTAGTTTTGGATTTTGTAATTTGTAATCTGCCCTTGAGTAAAAGATTATTTTGAGGCTGATGGTGAAGAGAAAAATTAAAGAATTCAATTGGAACAAGACGGAATCACAGATTTGTGAAACGGTTAAAGGTGGAGGGTAGTTTGGTAATTCGAAAAAATATAAAATAAAAAAGAAGAGGGGGGGGGGGGGGGGGGGGGGGTAGCGTAGAGTTGAATTCCATATGCGTATTGGTGCTTATGATAGAAATAGAAGTATTGGTGAGGAAGATTGGATGGTTTATTGGTTGTGTATGTGAATTTTTAAAACGTTGTCTATTCGGCCACGTTCGGTTAAGTTGTGGACATCCGGATGAGAAAGGGATGGGACCATAGGAAGCTAGACGTTCTTAGGAACCTATATTATTTTGTATCGTCCAATTCGGACGAGGATTGAACAAGTTGTGAATTTCTGAAGATGGATGGAAATTTGTGCGGGATTTCGGGTTTAGCGAAGAGTTTTGGTTTTGATGTGGATTAGGACTTTCAAGTTAAGGAATTATGAATTTGATGAGTTAGAATTTGACGGATGTATAATTATATAGGTATTCCAGTTAGAGCGCCAAGTTACGAAGCACAAAAAGGTTTCGAGAACGCCAGGTAAGTGTTGGAATGTGTGTGAATTGCCTTCGGGCCTACACCTTGGAATGGTAGGATTGCTTGTTTGCTTGCTTGTTTGTTTTACTGTTTGAGTCGTGCATTCGTGATTGTCATGCATCATGGTTTTGAATTACGAAATACGAGTTTTGAGCATGTTTGAAATTGTGCATATGAAACGTAATCAGATACGAAAAGATTTGCAACGCATGGGTGAACGCCTCGTCGTTAACGTGTTAGTGAGAAAGCACTAGGGGGTTCCCATGGATGAAAGTACGCAATGTAACACGGTTTGCGAGCGCCTCGTTGTTAACGTGCTAGTGAAAAAGAACTAGAGGGTTCTATGATCGCTGTTAGGAGCAGGTTACGTAGGGCCGTCCCGTGTGCAAACATGATGTGTGCCTCTAACCTCACTCCGTGGGTTATGGATTGGCCATCCCGAGTGTGGAAGGGATAGGTGTCAGCCAGACTCACACGTGAAAGTGGAAGACGAAAATAATGAAACGAAAAGAAAACAAGATTGAGTGTAGAAACTGCATGTGTTAAGGGTTGAGTTATGCATTGGTTTTCGAGTTCATATTCCATACTTGCTAAGCATTAGGCTTACGTTTTGTGTTCCTTGGTGTAGGTGACAACGAGCTTTAGGGTGAGTTGCTAGGTGATGGGCAAGTCTAGATCGAAGTTGGCGGGAGACGTCGTGTGCCGGTGCAGGAAAATATTGGGGCGACACGACCATGGCGGGTAAAGGGTGTGATTCTTGTAAGTGTTTTGAGTCGAACAACGTTATATAGATTTTGAGCATCTTAGGTGGTGTAGTAAGAGTATTGTGGATAAATGTAAGTAGAATGTTGTTGTTTTGAAATTTATTTGGAGAAGTTATGTTTTTAATCTATAGGTTTTACTTCGTGAATTTGATTGAGGATATATTGCCGCGTAGTTAAATGAACTGGTGTTGCGTTTTACTGATACTTCGAGGGGTGTAGATCACGAGGCTTGACCTGTGACAGGCAGAGTCGAAGCAGGTGTCGACCTCTGGTTACAAGTGTCGACCGGTGCATGTAAAAACGGTAGCGGTGTCGACTGCGGGGGATGACTTGCGCGGGCAGAGAGGATTGATGTAATAACTTGAAAAATTTCAGATTTTAAAGCTAATTTCCAAAATTTTTAATTTAATCTCGGTTGGAGTTTCAAGAAATATCTTAACGGGTAAATTAAGTTATAAAACCCGGAGTCTAGTTTTGTGTTGGTTTTCGAAATTTTAAAGTTGGAAGGGCGCGAGGTGAACAAAATTTCAACGATTAAAACATGTATGAGCATTTTGGTAATTTTACTATTTAAATAATAAAATAAATTATTTTATAAAATTAAAGTTTTATAAAAATAAGTCAACGACTTCGCGAAGAAGCCGTTCAGTGTTCGGTTTTTTTTTCTGCCAGAGCCGAGAGCGAACGCGCGAGAGAGGGCGATGGAGAGCTCAGTTTTGGTCTTCGATCAGTGGACGATGAGTGCGAGTTTGTGAGAGGAACCGCAGCCGAGTATTACTTCTCTGACGAACCGAGGTCGTTTAGTTTCAGCAGCTTGAACTCCCGCAGTGAGAGCCTGAGCGTGTTCTGCCGACGACCGTGAGGAAGGGCCCCCATTCAGTTCTGTTAACGGTAGCCGAGCGCTCGGATTTTTGTCTTCTTCCATTCCCACACCTGAGTACAGAGCGATACCACCCTGTAAATCCCTCTCTCCCTCTGCTGTCCTGTCCTGTTTGGCCGAGATTAATGTTCGGCTTCCCTCCGTTTATGTGAATTTGGCTACAATGTTTAAGTGGATTAGAAGGGTTAATCTGTATGTTAGTGGATTGACAGTAGATGTCCGGTGAGAGGGAGAGAAACCGAGGGGGAAAGGTTGAACCAAAATTTGGATTTTTGTGCGTGAATTTCTGATTTCCGGTTGGATTATGCTTAATAAGTTGAAATGTGGTTGTTCGGTGCAGAAATTGGCGAAATTGGATGGAAGTTGAGATTTAGGATTTTTTTTTGTATAAAAACAGTTCTGTTTTTTGGTACTTTGACGGGGGTACGGTTAACTGTTTTAAATTTTGTTTTAGTGGGTTAAAATAGGTGGTTAGAGGAACGTATGGCCGCTGGAATCGTTCGATTCCGATATTCGACGCAAAAGTTATGCGCGTCAAAAATTTATGTCAGATTTTGGTCCGAGTCAAATTAGTGAGCGTTTTTCTTAGAATCGTGATGTGTGATAGTAGCATGGCTGTCTTTGATGCGTAAGACTAATTTTGAGTGAGTTTTGGTTGCAGAAAACAAAAAGTTGAAATTTAATAATAAAGGGTAGCTCCGGTTTTGGTGTTTTCCACCTATCTGCAGTTTACCGTTTTAAAATCTATCTTAATATGTTAAACTAGGTTCTTTGGGGGACGTTTAGCTACTTGAGTTGTTTGATTAAGTTGACGGACGCAAAAGTTATGGGTGTCCGAACTTTACGTTGGTTTTCGGCCGCACTACATTGGTGACCCATATTAACTGGAATTTCATGGATTTGCTTAAGGAATGTCATTTTAAATTATTTAGTGAGTTTTGAAGTAAAGATTGATGAGTGGTTGTTTGTGTTTTGGGTTGAAGCATTTTTGTCGAAGTTGTGCATCGAGTGAGATTAGGACGCCAGGTAAGTAGTGCATGCATGTGTTTTGCCCAAGTGGGCCTACACCATAGAACCTTAGGATTTATGTCATTGTTTGTGGTGTGCTTGCGTATTGTTTGACATGCGTCATATGTTTTTAAAAAGGGAAGGAAAATGATTTTGAGCATATTTTGAGTATGTGGTGAGAAGCATGGTGGTGATACCGCGGATCCTACTAGTGTGTGGGCCGGTACGTAACCAACTGCGAATTTCGCTCGAAGAGTGGGCCGGTTGGGCCGTCACGAGGCGTGTATGTGTTAACGGTGAGAATGATGTGCAATGGTACTGCGGATCTTATTAATGTGTGGGCCGGTGCAACACCAGTCGCGGATTCTGCTCGAGGAGTGGGCCGGCTGGGTTGTCGCGAAACGTGTGTGTGGCAACTGTGGCCCCGTGCTGGGGAGGCTGGGACGGAGGCGACGTGTTAGGGTGTTGTGTGGCACAAGGTACACCCTCACCCTGATGTGGTTGCTGTGTGGTGATGCGTGTGTGTAGCTTGTGGGCCTCATAGCTGGGGAGTCCGGGGCGGTGACGACGTGTCAGGCTATAAGGTGGCGCTAGGTTCCTCCTTACCCTGGTGCGACTACACTACGCGTCACAGATGTGACAACATGAGTGTGAGTGTAGAGACTGCATGTGATAGGATTGCATTGACGGCTTTTACTTTCATATTGTACTACTTACTGAGCGTTAGGCCTATGATGTGTTTTCTATGGTGTAGGAGCTGACGATTTTGTTGGTGAGCCTCGAGAGCCTAGTCCTGAGGCATAGGATGGTTGGCGGCGTGCGTCCGAGGCACCGGACTGCAGATTTTGTCAGGGCGACCCGAGCCGTGGTGGTGGTAGGTGATGGTGAGATGCGTTGGGTTGTTATTTTGTGTCAAGTATTTATGCGGATAGAGGAGTTCGTATAGACGTCGGTCGTACAGGATTGTATAGAGTGGTTGTAGTGTTTTGGAGACTCGTACGTATTTTTATATGTTAGAGTGTGATATTGCTCTATACTGTGGACTTTCTTCATTTGTATTTGATGGATTTTCGTTGTCTTTAAACTCTGATTATTTGTTATGGAGATTCTCTGGATAGTTGATAGATAAATATTGTTAGTTTTTGGTGAACTGTGTGCAGGGTTTTAATTTTGGGACAGCTAGTTTTTAGGCGTTATTCTGCCAAAATTTTGGCAGAGAGGTTAGGAGTCGAGAGGAGATGGAATCGGTCGGAATGTGTACAGTGAATGTTAGAGAAGTGTAGAGTGGAGCGGAAGTGTGGCATGGTTGGAGGTGCAAGGGGCACGCGGCCCTGCGAGTATTCACAGGTCGTGTGGCGTCGGGTGAGGGCGTGCGTGCAGACGTGTGGTACGGAGGCAGGGTGCATGGGGCACGCGGCGCTGTGAGCGTGCGCGTGGCGGGGTGATGTTGAGTTGGCGCGCGGGAGCCGCGAGGGTACGCGCGGGGCGGCGAAGTGAGGACGTGAGTGCACAACACCGAATTTGTGTAGTTCGAGGGGTGGGTTGGACTCCATCCTAGGATTTCGAGTCTTGTCGGTTTATTTTAAAATCTATTTTAAATTATTTTTTCTTTTCCGCTGCGTATTTTTATATTAAGGATTTCATGTTCCTTCTTAGGGGCGCGAGTTCTTTTCGAATCGAGTCGAAAACTTTTCCTACTCACAAATGTTCGTTTGAAGATGATTTGAAAACGAAAGTGGTATTAAATTGAGTGACTTGTGTCAACTTTTCAGTGTGTCATAGTGTGTATAAGCAGACGTACTGTAGCGCCCCGAGAACGTGTGGTTCTCGGGGTGTTACAGCTATGATATTAGAGCCACGGGGTCGACGTCGTTTAGAAGATTACCTAACACCACCAGCCACTGCACGGGAGTACTCCACCAATTGTAAGTGTTTAGATTTAAATTTATTGTAGGAGTAATGTGAGTTTTGTATATGTTAAAGGTTGGAAATGTCGAGAGAGGCTAGAGGCTGAGGTAGAGGCTGACCACGACAAGAGGCGCCTAGAGCTGTGAGCGATATGGATGATACCGTCCGGCAGCTTACCGAGTTAGTCCACTGTCAGTCTTAGCAGTTGGATAGATTTATGAGCAGGGATGACCAGGGTCAGTCTAGCACCTAGGGTTCGTCTGACAGAGGGGGTGATAGGCTGTATAGACTTAGACCCCGACTTTTGACTGGTCATCTCCAGATCCTCTCAGTGCTGAGGAGTGGATACGGAGCATGGAGAGGATGATGAGTTTTGCAAGGGTGGAGGAGCAAGACAAAGTTTCTAGTGCGGCATTCTATCTGGCCAAGGATGCAAGCCATTGGTGGGATACTGTAGTGGCCACGAGAGATGTGGAGACCACGACCTGGGAGGAGTTCATGTCGGTGTTTTTCGGTAAATACTTCAGCCATTCTGTCAGGACACAGAAGATGGTGGAGTTTGCGCAGTTGAGGCAGACTGGCAGTGTGGCCGAGTATGTACGACAGTTTGAGGCCATGTCGCAGTTTGCAGGGCATTTGGTGAGCCTCGATGAGAATAAGGTACATTAGTTTGTGCAAGGCCTGAAGCTGGATATCTATATGGGCATGCGGATTGCGGGGACCCGAGGCATGCCATACGAGGAGGTGGTAGCAAAGGCCCTGTACATTGAAAAGGGTCGGGCGAAGCTTCCTAGTTATCGGGAGGTACCCAAGGAGCAGTCTCAGAGATCATTCAGAGAGTCGCTGCCATAGTCGAGCGAGGAAGCATCCATGCAGAAGGGCCTGAAGAGGCCTATTGACAGTTCTAGTAGCCTGGGGAGCACCAAGAGGCCGCAGGGTTCAGGACAGTTTCCAGTGTGCCCGAAGTGTCAGAGGAGCCACCCGGGCGAGTGTGGAGTGGGCCCAGTGCGGTGTTGTAACTGTGGCGAAGTGGGCCACATGTCGAGAGAGTGTCAGAAGCCGCGTCAGAATCGCTGCTTCAATTGCAATGAGCTGGGACACTTTGCCAATAGATGCCCAGCTGCGAGGAAGACGTCAGCCAGAGTTTCACCGAGGGTCTTCGCCCTTTTTGAGCCAGAGGATGCTGCCCAGCCATCAGTAATTGTAGGTAACATTTTTGTTTCTGGTATGGCAGCTTATGCCTTGATTGATACGGGCGCTATACACTTGTTTGTGTCGACGGATTTTGTTGTTAAGACAAACTTGGAGTTCAGTCCCGCCGAGCGACATTATGATGTGACCTTGCCATCAAGGGAACATTTGTATTCAGAACAAGTGGTGCAGGGCAATTGTGGTGATAGTGGGGAAGAAACATTTATATGCCGAGCTAGTCATACTCCATATGAGCGGTTATGAGGTGATCTTGGGAATGGACTGGCTGTTCAGACATCATGCAAAGATTGACTGCAAGACCTGAGAGGTTCATTTTCGGCCCCCTGACGGGGAGAGCTACACATTTAAAGCAGGTAAAGGTCTTGCCAGGATTTCTACTATCTTTTCTCGTCAGACTCCATGGTTGTTAGGCAAGGGTTGCCAGGGGTTTTTGGCAAGTGTCGGGGATGCGCAGTCACAGGGTGATACTCGGATACATGATATTCTTGTTGTGCAGGATTTCCCGGAGGTATTTCGTGATGATTTACCAGGATTGCCCCCTGATAGGGAGATCGAATTCGAGATAGATGTTTTCCCAGGTGCCGAGCCGGTGTGCAAGAATCCGTAAAGGTTAGCACCTACCGAACTTAAGGAGCTGAAGGCTCAGTTGGAGGAGTTGACGGATAAGGGCTTTATACACCCTAGTTTTTCACCTTGGGGCGCGCCAGTTCTGTTCGTCAAGAAGAAGGACGGATCCCTATGAATGTGTATCGACTATAGGGAGCTGAATAGGTTGACGGTGAAGAACAAGTATCCATTGCCGAGGATTGATGATTTGTTTGATCAGCTACAGGGTGCCCGAGTGTTTTCTAAGATCGACCTGAGGTCCAGCTATCATTAGTTGACGGTAAAGGGAGAGGATGTACCGAAGACGGCCTTCAGAATGAGGGACGGGAATTTTGAGTTCCTGGTTATATCCTTTGGGTTGACCAATGCCCCTGTAGCGTTTATGGATTTGATGCACTAGGTGTTCAGGGAGTACCTGGACAAGTTTGTGATTGTGTTTATCGACGACATTCTGATTTATTCACGGAGTGAGTAAGAGCACAGGGAGCACTTGAGGACCATAATGACTATTCTGAGCCAGCGTTAGCTGTACGCTAGGTTCTCGAAGTGCAAGTTTTAGTTGGACAGGATTCACTTTTTGGGGCATGTTATTTCCTCTGAGTGAATTTCAGTCGATCCGGTGAAAGTTCAGGCTGTAAAGGAGTGGCCGTGGCCGACCAGTGCTAGCAAGATATGCAGTTTTCTAGGGTTGCTTGGATATTATCAGAGATTATTGAGGGGTTCTCTAAGATCTCGGCTCTGTTGACCCGGCTGACTAGAAAGAATGCGAATTATGAATGGATCGACAGGTGTGAGGACGGCTTTCAGACATTGAAGCAAAGATTAACTACGCCTCCTATACTGACGCTGGCCATGGAAGGAGAGAAATTCTGCATTTATTGTCATGCCTCCAGGATTGGTTTGTGATGTGTTTTGATGCAGGTGGGAGAGTCATTGCCTATGCCTTTAAGCAGTTAAAGGTGTACGAGTAGAATTATCCCACTCACGATTTGGAGCTGGCAGCTGTTGTATTTACACTCAAGATTTGGAGGCATTACCTTTATGGGCAGCAGTGCGAGATTTACTCAGACCATCAGAGCTTGAGGTATATTTTCCCGCAGAAGGAGCTGAATTTGAGACAGAAGAGATGGCTCGAGCTAGTCAAGGATTACGATGTGGAGATTAAGTACCACCTGGGAAAGGCGAACGTGATGGCAGATGCCTTGCGTTGGGTGACAGCTTCGACTTCTGCCATGACTTCGATAGGGCCTATGGAGTTGATGACAGAGATGCAGAGTTTTGGCCTGGAGGTGGTTTTTGATCTGACCACCACTCTCTCGGCCTTGTCGTTGAAGCCGACTATTCTAAACAGGATCAGACAGGCCTAGGAGACTGACTCAGAGTGTAGCGAGCTGAAGGCGAGTATGGAGGCTAGGCCTGATTCTGAGTTCAGCTATTCAGAGGACGAGATTATGAAATTTCAGGATAGGTGGTACTTCCGGAAGGATGAGGAGCTGAGGAAGGATATATTATCAGAAGCCCATCCATCTTCTTTCTCTGTGCATCCCGAAAGCACTAAGATGTACAGGGATTTGAAGCAGCACTATTGGTGGCCTAACCTGAAACGAGCGGTGGCTAAGTATGTTGAGACCTGCGTTGTCTGCCAACAGGTGAAGGCGAAACATCAGCGACCACCTTAGATGCTCCAACCATTGCCAATACCGGAGTGAAAATGGGAGCAGATCACTATAGATTTTGTGGTGGGACTGCCGAGGACTGCCAAGGGCCATGATGCTATTTGGGTGATTGTGTAATGATTGACAAAGTCGTCTCACTTTTTACCGGTGAGGATGACTTATACTATGGATCAGTTTGCCCAGTTATATATTCAGGAGATAGTCAAACTTCATGGTATTCCGGTGTCGATTGTTTCAGACCAAGACCTCAGGTTCACATCCAAGTTTTGGAGGAGTTTGCATAAGGTTATGGGCACCAGATTACATTTCAGTACGGCTTTTCATCCCCAAACCGATGGGTAGTCAGAGCAGACTATACAGATTTTGGAGGATATGCTCAGGGCCTGTGTGTTGGAGTTTCAGATGGCTTGGAGTAAGTTCTTTCCATTAGTGGAGTTCTCATATAATAATAGCTACCAGTTCACCATTGGTATGGCGCCATATGAGGCCCTCTACTGAAGGAAGTGCATGTCGCCGTTGTATTGGGATGAGGTTCGGGAGGCCCGATTAATAGGTCTTGAGATTTTACAGCAGACTATAGACAAAATTTCTGTGATACGGAAGAAGATTGAAACAGCTCAGAGTCGACAGAAGAGTTATGCTGACCAGAGGCGTCGGGATTTGGAGTTTAGTGAGGGCGACGAGGTATTTCTGAAGATCTCGCCGTTCAAGGGAGTGGTGAGGTTCAGAAAGCGGGGGAAGCTCAACCCTTGGTTTGTGGAACCATTCTCGATTGTCAAGCGGATTGGGAGAACTGCGTACCAGCTTCAGTTTCCTTCGTTGATGGATGCCATCTATGATGTTTTCTATGTCTCGATGCTGAGGAAGTGTATGCAGGATCCCTCTCAGGTAGTGCCACAACAGAATATAGAGATCCACCTGACGCTGTCATACAAAGAAAAGCAAGTGAGGATCTTAAGATCAGCTGTGAAAGTGCTGCGTAACAAGAAGATTCCTTTGGTCAGAGTGTTGTGGCGCCATCATGGTGTGGAAGAGACTACTTGGGAGCGGTGTAAAGACATGGAGCGTCGGTATCCCAACCTATTTGGTACGTAAATTTTGGTGGCAAAATTCTTATAAGGTGGGGGAGATGTAATAACTTGGAAAATTTTAGATTTTAAAGCTAATTTATAAAATTTTTAATTTAATCTCAGTTGGAGTTTCAACAAATATCTTAACGGGTAAATTAAGTTATAAAACCCAGATTCTAGTTTTCTGATGATTAAAACACGTATATGCATTTTGGTAATTTTATTATTTAAATAATAAAATAAATTATTTTATAAAATTAAAATTTTATAAAAACAACTGAACGGCTACGTCACGAAACCGTTCAGTGTTCGATTTTTTTTTCTGCCAGAGTCGAGAGCGAACACGCGAGTGAGGGCGATCGGGAGCTCGGTTTTGGTCTTCCATCGGTGGACGACGAGCGCGAGTTTGTGAGCAGAATTGAAGCCGAGTATTGCTTCTCCGACGAACCGAGATCGTTCAGTTTCAGCAGCTCAAACTCCCCAAGTGAGAGGCCGAGCGTGTTCTGCCGACGACCGCAAGGAAGGGCCCCCATTCGGTTCTGTTGCCGATAGCCGAGCGCTCGGAGTTTTGTCTTCTCCCATTCCCCCACCTGAGTACAGAGTGACACCACCCTGTAAGTCCCTCTCTTCCTCTACTGTCCTGTCCTGTTTGGCCGAGATTAATGTTCGGCTTCCCTTCGTTTCTGTCAATTTGGCTACAATGTTTGAGTGGATTAGGAGGGTGAATATGTGTGTTAGTGGATGGACAGTAGATGTCTGGTGAGAGGGAGAGAAACCGAGGGGGAAAGGTTGAGCCAAAATTCAGATTTTTGTGCGTGAATTTCTGATTTCCGGTTGGATATGCTTAATAAGTTGAAATGTGGTTGTTCGGTGCAGAAATTGACGAAATTGGATGGAAGTTGAGATTTTAGATTTTTTTTTTGTATAAAAACAGTTCTATTTTTGGGGCCTTTTACGGGGGTATGGTTAATTGTTTTAAATTTTGTTTTAGTGGGTTAAAATACGTGGTTAAAGGAACGTATGGCCGCTGGAATCGTTTGATTTCGATATCCGACGCAAAAATTATGCGCGTCGGAAGTTTATGTTGGATTTTTATCCGAGTCAAATTGGTGAGCGTTTTTCGTGGAATTGTGACGTGTGATAGTAGCATGGTCGTCTTTAATGCGTAAGACTAATTTTAAATAAGTTTTGGTTGCGGAAAACAAAAAGTTGAAATTTAATAAAAAAGGGCAGATCCTGTTTCGGCATTTTTCCACCTATCTGCGGTTTACTGTTTTAAAATCCGTCTTATTATGTTAAATTCAGTTCCTAAGGGGACGTTTAGCCACTTGAATCGTTCGATTCCGTTGACGGACGCAAAAATTATGCGTGTCCAAACTTTAGGCTGGTTTTCGGCGAAACCACATTGGTGACCTGTTTTAACTGAAATTTCATGTATTTGGTTAAGGAATGTCATTTTAAATTATTTGGTGAGTTTTGAAGTAAAGATTGATGAGTGGTTGTTTGTGTTTTAGGTTGAGGCATTTTTGGTGAAGCTGTGCGTCGAGTGAGTTTAGGACGCCAGGTAAGTAGTGCATGCATATGTTTTGCCCAAGTGTGCCTACACCGTAGAACGCTAGGATTTATGTTATTGTTTGTGGTGTGAGTGTATATTGTTTGACATGCATCATATTTTTTTAAAAAGAGAACGAAAATGATTTTGAGCATATTTTGAGTAAGTGGTGAGACACGTGGCGGTGGTACCGCGGAGTGTGGGCCGGTAGGTAACCAACTACGGATTTCGCTCGAGGAGTGGGCCTGCTAGGCCGTCACGCGGCGTGTATGTGTTAACAGTGAGAATGATGGGCAGTGGTACCGCGGATCCTACTAGTGTGTGGGCTGGTGTAACACCAGTCGCGGATTCCGCTCGAGGAGTAGGCCAGCTGGGCTGTCACGAAACGTGTGTGTGGCAACTGTGGCCCTTTGCGGGGGAGGCTGGGATGGGGGCGACGTGTCAGGGTGTAGTGTAGCGCGAGATACACCCTCACCCTGATGTGGTTGCTGTGTGGTGATGTGCGTGTGTAGCTTGTGGGCCTTGTTGCTGGGGAGTCCGAGACGGTGGCGACGTGTCAGGGTGTAGGGTGGTGATAGATTCCTCCTTACCCTGGTGCGGCTACACTACGCGTGACAAATGTGGCAACATGAGTGTCAGTGTAGAGACTGCATGTGATAGGATTACATTGACGGCTTTTATTTTCATATTGTACTACTTACTGAGCGTTAGGCTTATGATGTGTGTTCTATGGTATAGGTGCTGACGATTTTGTTGGTGAGCCTCGAGAGCCAAGTCCTGAGGCATAGGACGGTTGGCAGCGTACGACCGAGGCACTGGACGGTGGATTTTGTTAGGGCGACCCGACATGTGGTGGTGATAGGTGATGGTGAGATGCGTGTGGTTGTTATTTTGTGTCGACTATTTATACGGATAGAGGAGTTTGTATAGACGTCGGTCGTACAGGATTGTATATTGTGGTTGTAGTGTTTTGGTGACGCGTACGTATTATTATATGTTAGAGTATGATATTGCTCTATACTGTGGACTTTCTTCATTTGTATTTGATGGATTTTTGTTGTCTTTAAACTCTGATTATTTGTTATGGAGATTCTCTAGATGGTTCATAGTAATGTTAGTTTTTGGTGAACTGTGTGTGCAGGGTTTAAATTTTAGGATAGCCAGTTTTTAGTCGTTACTTAGCCGAAATTTCAGAAAAGAGGTTGGGAGTCAAGAGGAGATGGAATAGGTCGGGATGTGTACAGTGAGTGTTAGAGAAGTGTGGAGTGGAGCGGAAGTGCGGCGTGGTCATAGGTACGCGGGGCACGCGGCCCTGTGGGTACTCACTGGTCGTGCTGCGTCGGGTGAGGGCGTGCATGCGAACGTGTGGTACGGAGGCAGGGTGCGTGGGGCACGAGGGGTAGGTTGGACTCCATCCTACGATTTCGAGTCTTGTCGGTTAATTTTAAAAACTATTTTAAATTACTTTTCTTTTCGACTGCGTATTTTTATATTAAGGATTTCGTGTTCCCTCTTCGAGACACGAGTTGTTTTCGAATCGAGTCGAAAATTTTTCCTACTCACAAATGTTCTTTTGAAGATGATTTGAAAATAAAAGTGGTATTAAATTGAGTGACTTGTGTCAAGTTTTCATTGTGTCATAGTGTGTATAAGTAGACGTACTGTAGCGCACCGGGAACGTGTGGTTCTCGGGGTGTTACAGTTAAGGCATCGACCTGTGGAAACGGGTGTCGACCCCTCTCTGTGTTGAGCATAGAAGTGTCGACCAGTGTGTCAAGTGTCGACCGATGAAAAGACCCGAAAGTAGCAAAGTGTGGACCAGTGTTCCTGGTGTTGACCGATGAGAAATCCAAGACGACTCAAGTGTCGACTGCTGCTTATAGTTGTCGACCGGGAGTCCCTGTTTCATGTTTAACAAAATAAAATTTTATCCAAAGGGAATTTAATCGAATTTCCGCTGCAGAGCTGTCAAAAATATTTTCCAAAACTGTCGTTTTAGGTCAATGAATAGAAGTTTCAAATTTTACAAAATTTTATGATACGAGTGTAAGGAGTTGGTATCAGAATAGTAGCGAACTGGAAATAGGTAGGTTTCGGGGCGTTACAGGAGTTGGTATTAGAGCCATTATGGTCATGTCATTCAAAAGATTACCCAACATTTGTCGGCCGTCATGCAACATGCTCCACCAACTGTAAGTAGTTGTTTATTTTAGTTAGATTATGACTAAGGCTAGACTATGCTAACCTCGTACAGGAATTATCCGAAATGGATAGACGATCGGGACAACCTAGAGTTTCAAGAGAGGCAGTAGAGTCGGAAGGTGATCACAACTTGGCTACGATATGATAGCTGACCGAGTTAGTTGAAAGGCAGTCCTAAAATTTGGCGATGCTGTTGAATCAAGGACAGGCGAGCCATGAAGCAGGCTCTAGCGGAGAGAGGTTCAGGAAATTGAAGCCTCCGACGTTTGAGGGCCAAATGACAGACCCGATGGCTGCGAAAAGGTGGATCCGTATCATCGAGAACATGTTCAAGTATGCCGCGGTGGAGGAAGGAAATATGGTTACGTGTATGACATTTTAACTTTCGAATGACGCACAAAGTTGGTGGGAGACAGTAGAAGCCACCACAGCTGCTAGGGACTTGACCTGGAAAAGATTTAAAGAGATGTTTTATGACAAGTACTACAGTCAGACGGTCCAAGCTACAAAGACATTGGAGTTTTTACAGTTAAAGTAGATTGGGCCAGTAGCCGAATATGTCTGACAGTTCGAATCATTGTTCAGATTTGCAAGCCAATTAGTGAGCAACGAAGAAGAAAAGGTGCTGCAGTTCGTGCAAGGGTTAAAGCCAGAAATATATAGGGGTGTAACGATTTCTGGAACTGAGGGAGTACCGTATGCACAAGTCGTGGCCAAAGCACTGACAGTAGAAGGAGCGGAAGCCAAGTGTGCGAAGCAAGGAGAGACCACCAGGAGATTCTTTAAGGAAATCACACCTCAGTCAAGCAAGGAAGGATCTTCTTTGGGAACTAAGAGGCCAGGTGGCATGGTGCATGATTCCAGGGGAGGAAAGAAGCCCCAAATACTGAATAGGTACATGCAGTGTCCCAATTGCTCGAAGAGCCACCCGGGAGAGTGTGGACAATTTGCAGGCAGATGTTACAATTGTAATGAAGCTGGTTACATTTCCCGGAATTGCACAAAGCCGAGGGTCAACCGGTGTTTTATCTGTAATGAGACCGACCACATATCCAGAGATTGCCCCACAGCAAAGAAGGTCGGGCTAAGATAATGCCCAGGATCTTCGTAATGATAGAGCCCGAGAGCGAGGATCGTCCAGCTATTATCTCAAGTACGGTACTAGTTGATACGGTGCCCGCATTTACATTGATAGATTGCTACGACTTTTGTGGTAAAGGTGAACTTGTGGGCTAAACCCGCCGGGTGCACATATGAAGTGGGGTTGCCATCCGGTGAGCGCATGCACTCCGATCAAGTAGTATGCGACAGCTTCATATCAGTGGGGACCAGGAGTATGCCTGCCGATTTGATAGTAATGGGGATAACAGGCTATAACGTGATATTGGGTATGGATTGGCTATTTCAGCACTACGCGACGATCGATTTCAGGACTGGGACTGTTAATTTTCAACCCCAAGATGGTGCGAAGCATTCGCTACAGGCTATGAAGAATAGGGGGAGGCTATCCGTAATGGCACCCGTCGTGGCTCGGAGGTTAATAATGGGTGACCATTCTTGTTTTATTGCAACAATTTTTAGATACTCACTTTCATGTGGAGACGGAGCCACAGGATATTGAGGTAGTTTGTGAATTCCCTGATGTATTCTTGGATCACTTGCCCAGATTACCCCCAGACCGAGAAGTTGAATTTGTGATCGACACATATCCCGGTGCCGAGCCAATATCAAAGAACCCATATAGGTTGGCTCTTCTGGAATTAAAGTAATGGAAAAGGCAGCTAGAAGAACAATTGGAAAAAGGATTCATACGCCCGAGTTTTTAACCGTGGGGCGTGTCAGTCCTATTTGTAAAGAAGAAAGATGGATCGCTCCGGAGCTGAACAAGCTAACTATAAGGAATAAGTATCAATTGTCGAGAATAGACAATTTATTTAATCAACTCCAAGGAGCTCGTATTTTCTCGAAGATAGACTTGAGATCAGGGTGTTATCAGCTAAAGATTAGATCGCAGGATATTCTGAAGACAGCTTTTCGGACTAGATATAGACACTATGAATTTTTGGTAATGTCATTTGGACTGACAAATGCCCCAGCTGTTTTTATGGACATAATGAATCGGGTATTCCAAGAGTATCTGGATAAGTTCGTCATTGTATTTATCGACGATATCTTGGTTTACTCCTGCAACAAAGAGGATCATAAGGAGCATTTGAAGATGGTTCTGGAGACCTTGAAGCAGCATCGGTTGTATGCGAAGTTCTCCAAGTGCGAGTTTTGGCTGGATAAGGTCCATTTCCTTGGACATGTAATTTCTGGCGGAGGGATATCGGTAGATCCGGCTAAAATACAGTCGATCAATTAATGAGCATAGCCAAGGAGCGTCAGAGAAATTCGAAGTTTTCTGGGGTTGGCGGGTTACTACAGGAAGTTTATTGAGGGATTTTCAAAGGTTGCAGCGCCCCTAACTCGTCTAACGTGAAAGGAAGTCAAATATATATGCACGGAGGACTGTGAGCACAGTTTCCAGATGCTGAAGCAGAAATTGACTACAGCTCCAGTATTGACACTTCTGGTGATGGACAAGAAGTTTAATATTTACTGTGATGCTTTAGGAATTAGATTGGGTTGTATATTGATGCAAAACGGATGGGTGATAGCTTATGCTTCGAGGCAATTAAAGCCCTATGAACGAAATTATCCAACCCATGATTTGGAGTTAGCGGCGGTTGTTTTTGCGCTAAAGATTTGGAGGCACTATCTTTATGGACAGCAGTGTGAGGTATACTCGGATCACAAAAGTCTGAAGTATATATTTACTCAAAAGGAGCTGAATATGAGGCAGAGGCGGTGGTTGGAGTTTGTGAAGGACTATCACCTGGAGATCAAATACCACCCCAGCAAGGCCAATGTAGTGGCCGATGCATTGAGCCGAATTTCGACCTCAGTATCAGCGATCACCGCCGAGATGTCTAAGGAGTTTAGTGCCAAATTTGAGAGATTTAATTTGGAGTTACCCTCAAAAGTGACAGCGCAATTGTCAGTCTTATTTCTGAAGCCGTCGATTCTAGAGGAAATTAAACAAGATGACCCAAGATGCAACAAATTAAGGACGAGCATGACATCTAACGACAGAGCCAAATTTAGCTGTTCAAATGATCGAATTCTGAAGTTTCGAAATAGGTGGTACGTTCCGAACAACGGTCAACTTTGGGAAGAGATTTTGTCTGAAGCGCACTCCTCAAGGTTCTCTATACATCCTGGAAGCACAAAGATGTACAGAGACCTTAAGCAACATTATTGGTGGCCTGGCATGAAAAAGTCTGTAGCAAAGTATGTGGAGACATGCTTAATCTGCTAGCAAATTATGGCTGAACATCAGAGACTAGCTGGAAAGTTGCAACCATTATCGATTCCAGAATGGAAGTGGGACCAGATATTCATGGATTTTGTGGTTGGATTGCCCCGGACGGCAAATGGATTCGATGCGGTGTTGGTGATTGTGGATCGTCTAACCAAATCTGCCCATTTCCTACCGGTAAAGATGACCTTCAACATGGACCAATTTGCTAACCTGTATATTCAGGAGATAGTAAGGTTGCATGGGGTTCCGATTTCAATTGTGTCGGATAGGGACCCGAGGTTCACTTTAAAATTTTAGAAGAGTCTGCACAAGGCAATGAGGACATGGCTGACTTTCAGTACAGCCTTTCATCCTCAAACTAATGGGCAATATAAGCAGACTATTCAGGTTTTATAGGATATGCTTCGAGCTTGTGTGTTGGAGTTCCAGGGTTCGTGGAGCAAGTATTTACCCTTGGTGGAATTCTCTTACAACAACAGCTATCAGGCGACGATAAGTATAGCCCCTTACGAAGCGTTGTACGAAAGGAAGTGCAGATCGCCCCTTTATTGGGATGAAGTCGGCAAAGCAAGCTTGATTGGTCCAAAAATTGTGCAACAAACCACTGAGAAGATCAAAGTTATTCGGTAGCGGATATTGATAGCTCAAAGTCGACAAAAGAGTTACGCCGATGGAAGAATAAGGGAATTGGAATTTGAAGTAGGAGATGAAGTTTTTCTGACAATTTCACCATTTAAAGGCGTAATGGGATTCGGGAGGAAGCGTAAGTTGAGCCCAAGATACATTGGATCATTCCCGATCACGAAAAAAATTGGAAGAGCTGCATACTAACTAGAACTGCCAACTTCCATAGAATGGGTTCATAATGTCTTTCACATGTTGATGCTAAGGAAGTGTCTCAGAGATCAAACACACGTTGTGGTCCAGCAGAAGATTGAAGTACAACCAAACCTTAGCGTACGAGAAGAGGCTAGTGGAGATTTTAAATTATACGGTGAAGACACTACGCAACAAAGATATTCCGCTGGTAAAAGTGCTGTGGCGTAACCACGATGTGGAGGAGGCGACGTGGGAAAGACAACATGACATGATGGAACGTTGTCCTGAACTGTTTAGGTAGCAAATTTTGGTGACAAAATTTTTGTAAGGAGGGAGGGATGTGATACCCAGAATTTTCGTTTAAACTAGTTTCGAATTTTATAATTCGTAATCGGTGGAGTTTTGGTCCGAATTAATAACGGAAAATTTTTGCCCTTGAGTAAAAGATTATTTTGAGGCTAATGGTGCAGAGAAAAATTTAAGAATCCAACTGGAACCAGACGGAATCACAGATTTGTGAAACGGTTAAAGCCGGAGGCAGTTTGGTAATTAGGAAAAATAAAAAAAAAAAAAAAAGGGGGGGGGGGGGGGGGTAGAAAACTAAAACACGATGCGGTGTTATTTTTTAGTGCAGTCCCCTTCAACTTCTCCTCCTTCTCCGTAGCGTCTCCTCTCCCGCTAGAAGCCCTCAACGATCCTTCTCTGTTTTGCCACGAATCTTCAAATCTATGGTATCTTTTACCTAGTTTTGAGTATATAGTTAGTATGTTGGTTGTTTTAGCGATAAAAACGGAGTTAACTAGGATATAGGGCGAATTAGTGAAAACCTAGGAGAGTAATGCGAGAAATTGAGCGTAAAGTTGAATTCCATCCGCGTATTGGTGCTTATGATAGAAATAGGAGTAGATTACGAGAATTTGTGAGGAAGATTGGATGGTTTATTGGCTGTGTATGTGAATGTTTTGAATGGTATCCGTTCGGCCACGTTTGGTTAAGTTGTGGACATCTAAATGGGAAAGGGATGGGACCATAGGAAGCTAGACGTCCTTAGGAACCCGTAGTATTTTGTATCGTCCAATTCGGACGAGTATTGAACAAGTTGTGAATTTCCGAAGTTGGACAAAAATTTGTGCGGGATTTCGAGTTTAGCGGAGAGTTTTGGTTTTGATGTGGATTAGGACTTTCAAGTTAAGGAATTATGAATTTGATGAGTTAGAATTTGACGGATGTATAATTTTATAGGTATTCCAGTTAGAACGCCAAGTTACGAAGCACGAAAAGATTTTGAGAACGCCATGTAAGTGTTGGAACGTGTGTGAATTGCCTTCGGGCCTACACCTTGGAATGGTAGGATTGCTTGTTTGTTTGCTTGTTTGTTTTGCTGTTTGAGTCGTGCATTCGTGATTGTCATGCATCATGGTTTTGAATTACAAAATACGAGTTTTGAGCATGTTTGAAATTGTGCATATGAAACGTAATCAGATAAGAAAAAATTTGCAACGCATGGGTGAACGCCTTGCCGTTAATGGGCTAGTGAGAAAGCATGATGGGGTTCCCATGGATAAAAGTACGTAATGTGACACGGTTTGCAAACGCCTCGTCGTTAACGTGCTAGTGAGAAAGCACTAGAGGGTTATATAATCGATATTAGGAGTAGGTTACGTAGGGCCGCCCCCTGTGCGAACATGATGTGTGCCTCTAACCTCGCTCCGTGGGTTATGGATTGGCTGTCCTAAATGTGGAAGGGATGGGTGCGGGTCTGACTTACACGTGAAAGTGGAAAATGAAAATAATGAAACGAAAAGAAAACGAGATTGAGTGTAGAAACTGCATGTGTTAAGGGTTGAGTTATGCATTGGTTTTCGAGTTCATATTCTATACTTGCTAAGCATTAGGCTTACGTTTTGTGTTCCTTGGTATAGGTGACGACGAGCTTTCGGGTGAGTTGCTAGGTGTGGGCAGGTCTAGATCCAAGTTGGCGGGAGACGTCGTGTGCCGGTGTAGGAAAATGTTGGGGCGACAAGACCATGCCGGGTAAAGGGTGTGATTCTTGTAAGTGTTTTGAGTCGAACAACGTTATATAGATTTTGAGAATTTTAGGTGGTGTAGTAAGAGTATTGTAGATAAATGTAAGTAGAATGTTGTTGTTTTGAAATTTATTTGGAGAAGTTATGTTTTCAATCCATAGGTTTTACTTCGTGAATTTGATTGAGGAGATATTGCCGTGAGTATTTAAATGAACTGGTGTTGAGTTTTACTGATACTGGTGTGAGGTGTCGACCAAAATCGAGGGGTGTCGACCAGTCAGTGTAAATGTAAGATGAGTGTCGACCGCGAGGCTCGACCTGTGACAGGCAGAGCCGAAGCAGGTGTCGAACCCTAGTTATAGGTGTCGACCGGTGCATGTAAAAATGGTAGCGGAGTCGACCGCGGGGGACGACCTGCGCGCGAATAGAGGATTAAAGTGTCGAGCTATGGAAACGGGTGTCGACCCCTTTCTGTGGTGAGTATAGAAGTGTCGACCGGTGTTTACAGTGTCGACCAATGAAAAGACCCGAGAGTAGCAAAGTGTTGACCGGTGTTTCCGGTGTTGACCGATGAGAAATCCGAGAAGACTTAAGTGACAACCGCTGCTTATAGGTGTAGACCGGCAGTCCCTGTTTCATGTTTAACCAAATAAAATTTTATCCAAAGGGAATTTAATGGAATTTCTGCTGCAGAGCTGTCAAAAATATTTTCCAAAACTGTCGTCTTAGGTCAAGGAATAAAAGTTTCAAATTTTACGATACGAGTGTAAGGAGTTGGTATCAGAATAGTAGCGAATCGGAAATAGGTAGGTTTTCGGAGGGTTACATAATCTCCTCCCAACATCGATCATAGAACCCTCTAGCGCTTTCTCACTAGCACGTTAATGACGAGACGTTCACAAACCGTGTCATCTTACGTACTTTCATCCATGGGAACCCCCAAGTGCTTTCTCACTAGCACGTTAACCACGAGGCGTTGCCCATGCATGACATCTTTTCTTATCTGATTACATTTCATATGCACAATTCAAATCATGCTCAAAACTTGTTTTTTCGTAGTTCAAAACCATGATGCATGACAACACATATGCATAACCAACTGACCAAACAACAAAACAACAATCAAAACCAACAAACAATCCTACCATTTCATGCTGTTGGCCCGAAGGCAAATCACAAACAGTCTATCACTTACCTGGCGTCCTTGAAATTACTCGTACTTCGTAACTTCGTACACTAAGTGGGAATACCTATAAAATCACACATCCATCAATTCTAACTCGTTCAATTCATAAATTCCTAGCTTGAAAGTCATAACTCGTACCAAAACCAAAACTCTCCACTAAACCTGAAATCCCACTCAATTTCCGACCAACTTCAGAAATTCACAACTTCTCCAATACTCGTCCGAATTGGATGTTCCAGAGTGCTACAGGTTTCTTAGGGCGTCTAGTTTCCTATGGTTTCATCCATTTCCTAATTCAAGACCTAGAGCTTGGCCGAACATGGCAGAGCGAAAACCGCTCCACAATACAAGCATTTGGCTATCCAACCACTCAATCATTCTTATAAAATTTCGTAATCTACTCCCACTTCTAGCTTAAGCATCAACATGCGGATAAAAATCGACTATACATTCAATTTCCCGTATCTCCCTCCTAGGTTTTCACCAAATCACCCGATACCCTCACTAACTTCGTTTTTGTCGGTAAAAACAACTAACACACTAACTATCTACTCAAAAATAACTAAAACTTACCGTAATTTGAAGAAACAGAGAAGAAATAGACTGAACGTCGCAGGAAGAGGGTTGCCGAACTTCGGGTAGGAGAGGAGAAGAACAGGGGGGCGGGGGTTTTCTTGGAAGGAGAACACCGATGGTGTTCTTCTTCTTCTTTTTATTTATTTATTTTATTATTATTTTTAATAATAATAATACCTAATTACTAAACTGCCCTTAACTTTTAATCGTTCAACAAATCTGTTGTACAGTCCAACTCCGGTTGGATTCTTAAATTTTTCTCTCCTCCATTTGCCGTACAATAATCTTTTACTAAAGGGCAGAAATTCTCCGTCATCAATTCTGACCAAAACTCCACTAATTAAAATTAAATCCAAAATTAATTCAAACAGAAAATTCTAGGTGTTACACTGATGAAATTTTCTACTAAGCAGTCAACACTTGTGGTCATAAGTCGACACCTTAGTTCTCTCCGGATGTCTTGAAACATAAATTTACACTAACTGGTCGACACTTGCTCAGTAAAGTCAACACCTTAAAATAGAATGTCGTTCCTACCAGACTTTACTTTACTATCTTTTCTTTTCTCTAATTCACCCCAAATAACACTTAACACCTTATAAAACTCCCACAAATCTCTCTCAACCTTTCCTTACCTGTAAACATGTACATGCGCCTATGCCATTACTTAATGATATCCTCATCAATACCTTTCCAACCAACTTAGACACGTGACAGAAATTTAAAACGAAACACATGGGGGACTCTAAACTTAAGTTTCTCCATTCGTATAACCCCAAAACCCAATTTTATAGTAGCTTTTGAAACACATAAAATTTCCTATCTGTACATCATATTCGGAGATTTTAAAACCTCACAAAAACCTTTAGAACATCACCCACGGGTCAAAATGGTCGCATGACTGTTGTGAACACACCCCACGAGCTCGTTCCTCCAACTGCACCTACTCATCAATCTGAGGCTCGAAGTCCTCACCTGTTAGATCTTCACCTACATCATCAAAGTTTAAACTAATGAGCTTAAAGCTCAGTAAGAATATATAGTATGACATGAATGAGCATGCATTGACATTTCATAAAACATGTACTTTCTTTTCTTTACTTTTCACTTGACATGGGTTAAAGGGACTTAATGGGGAAAACAGACCCTTAATAAAACGTGGACCACAAAGTGGAGAATATATATAATTTGGACCATTGAGCAGACGATACATAATACATAACATGGAATGCTCAATGGACAATACATAGGCCATACTTACCTCGTCACGCAACTTAACAATTTACGTACTTTACATAATCTTGTCTTTCTTACTTAAAACATGCACATAAAACGTTTTTCATGATTTTGTAAAAACATGTTGCATGGACATGCATAACATATAACATAACATTAAAAGTATACTTAAACGGATCCTCAACATAAAGCAATAAAACTAAACCTGTCTACCTGTGCATGTGCCCCAATAACATCTACCAACCTAGTACCTTTGTGATGTAGGCCTTAAAGGCCAAACACATGCAATATAAACTTACTTGGATTCCTTAGAAACTTAAGGTCACTTGTCCGTTTCTTCAATCCGAAACCCATAATACATGACTTTAAAGATCAATATTTAGCCTTAACATTCAAAAACTACAAAACGTATTCATAACTCCAACAATAATAAGATCCTAAACAACTAATCCAACCCAGTAACTCCAATCTATAACAACCAACTTATATTGTGATTTTAAATCAAACTAACAATCCTTTTTAATAATTCTATTCACTTACCCAAAACGACTAGATACATTTCGTGGCTTAAATTGAACATCCAAAAAATCGAAGCATTAAATCCAACTAGTTTAGAGTCACAACAATCCAACAACTTAACGCATTACACAAATCTCAGATTTCACCTTACAATTTGACTTAACGTCAATTATCTATAACTAATTGTATACTCAACCAAATCCAGTAATTCAAATTGCTATGGAATCCTTAAAGAGTAATCTTTAACATGATAAAGTCCACTTATCAACAACCAAAAACAATACTTGATAGAAAATCAGAAACCATAGCTTTCTTGTAAATCCAAATCAAAATTTCTACTTCAACTTTAAGAATCCACAACTTTCTCTACAATTATCGAAACAACTTAATTCCATAGGCAATAGTTTCCTTAGAGTGTTTAATTTAAATTCAATTTAACCAAAAAGAAGAAGAACACGCAATAATTTCGTGCAAGCCTTTAAGGTTTATCAAACCCTCATGAAACACGTCAAAATACCCCCTTTTAAGCCATAAACCCTAAACCCACTTTAAGATAAACCAACTCTTACGTTTGAAGCTTCAAGACCACCTAAGCAGAAGGGCTTTCTGCTGCACCTTCGTGGAAGAGAGAAAGAAAAGAAAGGAAGAGGTGGCTGCCAAATGAAGAAAGAGAAGAGAATAATGAAGGAGGAAGAAGGATTCCACCCTGAAGAGGAGAGAGGGGGAGGGGTAGGTGGGAGATTTGGGGTGTTTGGTTTTGAGGTTAAGGGTGGCTTTTTACAAATAAATCCTCCACTTCCACTTAATTCAATTTGCCACCATTTTTACCGTGCGCTTTAAATTTTGTGATTAAGTTATCCTGTTTTCCCGGCTTTTCAAGATTTTTGGCTTCTCCGCTCATTTTCCTTTTTATTTAGAAATCTCCAGAAATTTTCAGGGATTTTTATGGGCCTAAGTAAAACGCCTAGAAAAATCTCAGGTGTTACACCTAAACCCATGAAGACACCAAGAGACAACCGATCCATTTGGAAAAAGGAGAAGTGTGCAAACCATTCACTTAGTAAAAGACCAAGCATCAAAGCTTAATGGATCACAAGGGAAGATCAGCCCACACTAAGGTAGAGGGGCGTGCGTGTTTAAGGATCTTACTTAATCATGCATGCCAATTGAAGCCCAGTTCATCACATCCTTGAAACAACATTTGAAGACCGACCCATCCTTAAAGGAGAAAGAGCCTAACTTAAAGTTGAATTTGAATATGCAAGCTCATCCTCTCCCTAGAAGGTTCAAAATAACTTACCAAGCAAAGAAGCTATCTTCATGGTCGAAGATGGAGGAGCACACAAATGCTTTTGGTCAACCGAGTAAATTCTCTCCTTTTTTCGTGAACCAAAAACCTTCACCACCTTAGGGACATATTTAAGCTTTTTTTAGAACATTGCATTTGGTTTTTTATTATGCAATAAATAAGTAGAGCCTTTCTCTCAAGTTAAGGAGCCTTGGATTAAGGCAAGTCCTCGGTTAGACATCAATCGAGCAAAGTTGTGTCTCCAAATTGTTCTCCAAGCAAGTGGTTGCTTGAAGACTGTTATCATCACATTCTCTACTTCTTTAATAAGATCTTAGAAAAGAGAGAAAAGGTGATCAAACAAGATCTTGTGCCCTTGTAATCTTCTTTGGAAGATTTCATTCCCTGAAAGGTTCTCCTGTTTGCCTTTTGGACCCGTTACGGGGCTATTTGCATATTTTTCTGTATTTTGTTTTATTTTCATGTGTAATTTGCAGGGCTTATTCATCACTTCATTGGTAAGATTTCCTCTAAATTTCATTGTATTTGGACACTAATTGATATATCTTTTGTTTGCTCTAGTCAGTGGTATTCTCGGATTTACCCAAAAAACCACAGCATGACCTTTTCTCTTGCATAACACTTGTTTTGCATGTTCAAAGGTTATCAATTTGGGAATCTGATTTGGCAAAAGTTGTTTCTTACCTGATTTGGCCAAGCATAATTTTTGGTACTTGTCTTTTGGATCCAAAGCTCTTCTAGGGTTTTAGTAACCCCAATGGCAGCTTAAGGGACAGTATTTATACATTGTAAAAGCCATTGCTGAATCAAAATCATAGCTGAAGTTTTATTCAAGTGTGGAGTTCAATCTCCCCAAATTGCCAACCCTCCCCTTGGTGTGCAATATCTGAACGGTTGTGAGCTACTATTGAGTCCACTTTTTGTGAGTACAAGTGGATTATCTCTTAGACTATTTCCTGCATCTTCCTCTTGCCTTAGAGGTAGATATCTTTAGTAAAGGCATAACAAAATCTCATCCAAGATCATTGGAAGGTTCTCCTCAATGAAATTGAAAAGGCCAAGAAAGTGCAACCTTAATATTTTCTTGACCAACGTGCAACTCTTCGTCTTTATCTTTTCATCCTAATCGATTCATACTCATTTTTTAAAACAATCACCCTCACAACTCCAGATTTACCTTGCCACAAGAATCACATCTATTGTTTCCACATGAGAGAGTTATGCCTCTCCAAAGTTGATACATTGTTCTCTGCCATAGCAGAAATCCAAGCTTCAGCGACTTCCTGTGTTTTATCCATAACTTTGCACCCTTATCGAATTAGATTGAGGGTACATTCCTAACAATCAAGGCTAGAAGCTATTAAACTTTTAGTCGCAAAAGCCATGTTCTACTTGAGTTATTGATCTTACAACTTGATGTTCCTTTCTAGGAAAACAGTACAAAGTTAGTCTTTTTATGTCAAATGGTGAATTAGAGAGAGCAGTATTGAAGGGAGGACCCCTCGTTTTACTAATGTTCAGAGAAAGAGTCATGGTGTTCGGATATATCCGTACCCCAGTCATAAACCTACTCAAACAATTCCAGCACGTACTTCCCAAAGAGATACCACAGGGACTGCCACCTTTACGTGGTATAGAAGATTACACCGACTTGTAGCTGGGGGAAATATTACCAAATGACACAATACATGGTGGGTATGGAAATGCAAACAAACATAATGGTGTTTGGCGCTCTCGAGTTTAACAGAAAACACTGTAAATAGTATATTTACAGTGTGAAAATAGAGATTAATGGAGTGAAAATGGATGGAGCTATCTGGCATATAGGTAAGAGGAAAAACTTGTTAACCTACCTCAGATTATGCCGAAGAGATGATGGAGATGAAAGGAGACCCACTGCTAGTCCGTAAGGTAATTACAACACCTTCAGATGAAGCTACCTCCGTGAAGAAGCTCTAGCAAGTGATTAGGTTTACCACTTTCTTGCTATGCTTCCAACCTGAAGAGGAAGGAGATGAGAGGTGTCGAAGAGAGTCGACAAGCAACCAGAAGCGTGAAGACAATGAAGAACACTTGGATGTTATGCAACAAAGATGTGAGACAACTCACGGACCTTCAATTTTAAGAAAATAAATTCAACCATTTTATAAATTTGCCAAAAATCCTTTTACAATGGTTTAGAACAAAGCTTAAATAGAAGAGAAGCCATCGGATGCTAAAAAATCAGAAAAAGAACAGTGGGAGAAAATAGTGTCATTGGGCAATTAGTAGTACGGAGACATGTGTGTGCTTGCGTATCGCTGCTCAACAACATGAGCCATCCTTGCTTCCCTTTGCGCGCACCTTGGTGGTCGATCAAGTGCATCGTATGTGCCAACCAGCACGGCCAGGTGCTCAGCCAGGCTTCTTCCTAGCGCGCACCCGCTGTCTCGACTAGGTCTTCTTCTGTGTGCATTATTATTGCTCGATAGGCCTTCTCGTGTGTGCGGTGTTGCGTGGAAGCTCCTCCTCCTTTCTGCACATGCCATGAATGTCACGGTGCTCTCCTACGTGTGCCCTTCTTGCTGGTAAGTCGTGGCTCTCTCTCCCGCGCGCGACTTTAGCAATTCGTGCCCAACTGCTCTTCCCTGCGCGCATGGCACTACTTGGTGGCTCCTTTCCTTGCGCGCCCACCCTTGGTAACATCTTCCTGTGTGCGTGCTAAATCCGAACAAGCAGTGCACGCCACTCTTTCAAGCTGTGCGCACCCTCACTGCTACTAGTCTCTTCCCGTGCGTGAACTCTTTGGTTACCCAGTCAACCTAAGGATTATCCAAGCGAGACAAACCAAAATAGTACAAGGAAATTATCCACTACAAACTATAATTAATAAGGCTAATGTTTACTGTAAGTTTAAAGGACATGAAATGTAACACCCCGTGAAAATCCCACGTTCCCGGTGCGCTACAATGCAACTACACACTACACACCCTAACACTTGACATAACTCACTCAATTTAATACCCCTCTCGTTTTCCAAATCATTTTCAAAAGAACATTTGTGAGTATGAAAAATTTTCGACTCGATTCGAAAACAACTCGCGTCCTGAAGAGGGAACACAAAATCCTCAACATAAAAAATAAAACTACGCAGCGGAAAGGAAAACCAATTAAGATAGTTTAAGATAAAACAGTAAGACTCGAAATCCTAGGAAAGAATCCAACGCACCCCTCGAACCACACAATGCGGTGCCGCGCACTCACGCCACCACTTTGACAGCCTGTGCGCACCCTCGCAGTGCCGCACGTGCCAATTCAACGTCACTGGGTCTCGCGCACGCTCACAGCGCCGCGTGCCCCACGCACCCTGCCGCTGTACCAGCACGTCTGCGTGCTCGCCCTCACCCAGCGCCGCATGACCTGTGAGTACCCGCAGGGCCGCGTGCCCCTCGTACCTGCGATCACGCCACAATCCCATGCTCATCTACACATCTCTAGCATTCACTGTACACATCTCAACCTATTCCATATCCTTTCGACTCCAAACACTTCTCCCGAAACTGGCTAAAAACTAGCTATCCCAAAAATTTAAACCCTGCGCACAGTTCACTAAACACCAACAATATATATATCCATCAACCATCCAGAGGGTTTCCATAACACAATCAGAGTTTAAAGACAATGAAATTCATCAACTACAAATGAAGAAAATTTACAGTATAGAGCAATTCCAAGCTCCTACATGAAAAATATATGCGTACATCGCCAAAATCACATGCACCCAATATACACCTATACACTGACGCATATACAACTCATCTCATCGACTGTACATCAACACGGCAAAAGAAAAAATACCCGCCAACAAAACCAAGCCCCACTTACCATCCCCACGGGTCGGGTCGCCCTAATAAAATCCTCCGTCTGGTGCTCGGTCGCACGCCGCTAACCATCCTATGCCTCAGGACTAGGCTCTCGAGGCTCACCAGCAATATCGTCATCACCTACACCACAGAACACAGAACATAAGCTTAACGCTCAGTAAGCAATGCGATATGAAAGTAAAAAGTCGTCAATGCAATCCTATCACATGCAGTCTCTACACTCACACTCATGTTGTCACATCTGTGACGCGTAGTGTAACCACACCAGGGTAAGGAGGGACCTAACGCCAACCTACATCCTGACACGTCGCCACCGTCCCGGACTCCTCAGCAACGAGGCCCACAAGTTACACACACGCATCACCACACGGCAACCACATCAGGGTAAGGGTGTACCTCGCGCCACACTACACCCTAACACGTCGCCCCCGTCCCAGCCTCCCCAGCACGGGGCTACAGTTGCCACACACACACGTTTCGTGATAGCCCAGCCGGCCCACTCCTCGTGATAGCCCAGCCGGACTGGTGTTGCACCGGCCCACACACTAGTAGGATCCGCGGTACCACTGCTCATCACCCTCACCGTCAACACATTTGCGCCGCATGACGGCCCAGCCGGCCCACTCCTCGAGCAGAATCCGCGACTGGTGAAGCACCGGCCCGCTCACTAGCGGGATCCGCGGTACCACTGCCACACGACTCACCACATACTCAAAACATGCTCAAAACCATTTTCGTTCACATTTTTAAGATATGATGCATGACAAACAATATGCACGCACACTACAATCAATCACAAAAACCCTAAAGTTCTATAGTGTAGGCCCACTTGGGCAAAATGCTTGCATGCACTACTTACCTAGCATCATAAGCTCGCTCGACACACTGCTTCGCCAAAAGAAAGCCTTAACCTAAAACACAACCAATCTCTCATCAGTATTTAGCTCAAAATTCACCAAATAGCTAAAAATAACCTTCCTTAACTACACTTCTGAAATTTTAACTGAAACAGTTCATCGGTTTGGTCCGGTCGAAAACCAGCCTAAAGTTCAGACGCGCATAACTTTTGCGTCCGTCAACGGAATCGAACGATTCAAGGGGCTAAACGTCTCCTTGGAAACCTAGTTTAACATACTAAGATGAATTTTAAAATGGTAAGCCACAGACAGCGAAAAATGCTAAAACCGGATCTGCCATTTTTATCCAATTTCACATTTTCACTTCTCTTCAACCAAAACTCACTCGCAACTAGTTTTACGCATCAAAAACGGCTATGCTACTCTTACACGTCGAATTTCTATGAAAAACGCTCGCTAACTTTGTCATAACCCGGATACTTTGAATTTTAATTTTTAATTTCTGAAATTTTTAGTTTAATCTCGGTCAGAGTTTTGAGAAATATTTCAACGAGAAAATTTAAATTATAAGACTCGGAGCCTACTTTTGCGATGGTTTTCAGAATTGAAGGTCAGCAGGTCGGGAAATTAACGGAATCACGGAAGATTAAAACACGTGAGGGCAGTTTTGTAATTTGTAATTTATTTTAAAAAAATAAAAGATATATGGTGAAATGGCTTCAGGTGGAAGCCATTCCACCGAGTGTCGCACGGCCAAGAGCGAGAGCGAGCGAGAGACCGAGAAGTAGCAATCGATGACGACCGACAGCCGAGGAAAAGACGTCAGTGCTCAGAGTACTCCGGTGAGCTGAAGTGAGGAGCTACCTTGCCTTCCCGACCTGAGAAAATCGAAGGTGAGTTCTCCACTGTTTTCGTTTGTTCTGTCGACCAAGCGCGGGGGCCTCGGTTGTTCTTGGATTTTTCCCAACAGTAGGACTTGGGCGTCGGAGCATTAGGGTGTAATGTGTGCGAGCGCTGGAGCCAGTGTGTGGATCGTCTCTTTCGCGACAAAACTGACCGGAAATAGGGAGTTTCCCTTCAGTTTTTGTCCTGCTCTGATGGCCGAGTGTGGGATCGTGTTACCCTCAACATTTCAGGGGAGTAGGGGACAAAATTAGAAGGAATGAGGGAGGCGGTGCCTGGTTCAATGGACCGATTAGAAATTCTCGAATTTTGGGGAGAAAATCGTGAAGTTTGTTGGTGTTGCCATGCTGTTTTATGAGTAGGAACTGTCCAAATTGTTGATGTGGGCATTGGTAGATCGAAATGTGATTGTTTGGTGAAAGAATTTACGAGATTTGGATCAAAGATGAATTTCGGCTACTTTTTGTATGAAAACAGATTATGTTTTTGGCTGTTTTGGCTAGGCTTAAGTTGATCCTTTTAAATTCTATTTTGTGGGTTAAAAATAGGTTATTAGAGGAACGTGTGGCCGCTGGAATCGCTCGATTCCGATATTCGACGCAAAAGTTATGCGCGTCGGACGTTTATGCCGGATTTTGCTCCAAGTCAAATTTGTGACCATTTTTCGTGGAATTTTGACGTATGGTAGTGGCATGTCTGTTTTGGTGCGTAAAATCTGAATCGAGTGAGTTTTGGTTGAAGAAAAACAAAGGTTGAAATTCTATAAAAAATGGCAGATTTGGCTTTTGGTATTTTTCGCCTGTCTGTGGCTTATCATCTTAAAATCCGTCTTACTATGTTAAACTAGGTTCCTAAGGGGACGTTTAACCACTTGAATCGTTCCATTTCGTTGACGGACGCAAAAATTATGCGCGTCCGAACTTTAGGTTGGTTTTCGGCCAAACCAAACCAATGGACCGTTTTAGTTGGAATTTCATGAGTGTAGTTAAGCAAGGTTATTTTTAGCTATTTGGGGAATTTTGAGATAAATACTGATGAGAGATTGGTTGTGTTTTAGGTTGAGACACTGTTTGGCGAAGCTGTGCATCGAGCGAGCTTAGGATGCCAGGTAAGTAGTGCATGCGTGTGTTTTGCCCAAGTGGGCCTACACTGTAGAACTTTAGGGTTTATGTGATTGATTGTGGTGTGCATGCGTGTTGTTTGACATGCATCATATTTTTTAAAAAAAAAAAACGTGAACGAAAATGATTTTTAGCATGTTTGATGTATGAGGTGAGACGTGTGGCGGTGGTGCCGCGGATCCCGCTAGTGTGCGGGCCGGTGCTTCACCAGTCGCGGATCCTACTCGAGGGGTGGGCTGGCTGGGCTGTCGCGAAACGTGTGTGTGTGGCAACTGTGGCCCCGTGCTGGGGAGGCTGGGAAGGGGCGACGTGTCAGGGTGTAGAGTGGCGCGAGGTACACCCTTACCCTGATGTGGTTGCTGTGTGATGATGCGTATGTGTAGCTTGTGGGCCTCGTTGCTGGGGAGTCCGGGACGGTGGCGACGTGTCAGGGTGTAGGGCGGCGTGAGGTTCCTCCTTACTCTGGTGCGGCTGCATTACGCGTCACAGACGTGACAACATGAGTGTGAGTGTAGAGACTGCGTGTGATAGGATTGCATTGTCGGCTTTTACTTTCATATAGCATTACTTACTGAGCGTTAGGCTTATGTTGTGTGTTCTGTGGTTTAGGTGCTTACGATACTGCTGGTGAGCCTCGAGTGCCTAGTCCAGAGGCGTAGGATGGTTGGTGGCGTGCGACCGCGGCACCGGATGGCGGACTTTTGTTAGGGCGACCCGACCCGTGGAGATGGTAGGTCGTGACTTGGTTAGTTTGCGGGTTTTTCTTTCTTTTGTGGTGACTATGTACAGTCGATGGGATGGGTTGTATATGCATCAGTGTTTAGGTGTATATGGAGTGCGTGTGATTTTGGCGACGTATGCATATATTTTACATGTTAGCGTATAGTATTGCTCTATATTGTGAACTTTCTTCAGTTGTATTTGATGGATTTCCATTGTGTTCATACTCTGATTTGGTTATGGTGATTTCTCTGGATGATGGATAGATAGATACTGCTAGTTTGATGAACAGTGTGCAGGGTTTTAAATTTTGGGATAGTCACCTTTTAGCCGTTACTCTGCCGAAATTTCGAGAGAAAGATTGGGAGTCGATAGGATATGAAATAGGTTGAGGTGTGTACAGTGAATGCTAGAGAAGTATAGATGAGCGTAGAAGTGCGGCGTTATCGCAGGTGCGCGGGGCACGCGGCCCTGCAGGTACTCACGGGTCGTGCAACGCTGGATGAGGGCGTGCGCGCGGACGTGCTATACAGCGGCAGGGTGCGTGGGGCACGCGGCGCTGTGAGCGTGCGCGAGATACAGTGACGTTGAGTTGGCACGTGTGGTACTGCGAGGGTGTGCGCGGGGTGTCGAAGTGGGGACGCGAGTGCGTGGGACCGGGACGTGTAGTCCGAGGAGCACGTTGGATTCTTTTCTAGGATTTCAAGTCTTACCGTTTTATCTCGAACTGTTTTAAATGTTTTTTTCTTTTCCCGCTGCGTAGTTTTTATGTTGAGGACTTCGTATACCCTCTTCGGGATGCGAGTTGTTTTCGAATTGAGTCGAAAATTTTCATACTCACAAATGTTCTTTTGAAAATGATTTGAAAATGAAAGGGGTATTAAATTGAGTGAGTTATGTCAAGTGTTAGTGTGTGTAGTGTGTAGATGTACTGTAGCTCACCCGGAACGTGGGGTTTCTCGGGGTGTTACAAACTTGACTTGGACCAAAATCCGACATAAACGTCTGACACGCATAACTTTCGCGTCGGATATCGGAATCGAACGATTCCAGTGGTTATACGTCCATCTAACAAACTAATTTATCTCACAAAAACAGAATTTAAAACGATTAACTGAACGTAGGCCAAAACTGCCAAAAACAGAAGCTGGCCCAAAATAAAAAAAAGTCTGATTCTTGATTTCAATTCGAATTTCACAACTCCTATACACAACTAGTCACATTCCACTTATACATTCCGGCCAAGCTTGCCGGAATTGAAAGGAGGGTGAGCACCAAGCTCGGCTAAAATAGGGAAACCGACAGGGCTCACCTTCGATTTCCCCCTTCAATTGCCGGCACTCCCCCCTTTTTCGGCCAAATTCATCGAAAATGAAGGGAGGCCGAACCTTACTCTCGGCCAAACCAGATAGGACAGCAGAGGGAAGGAGAGAGAGACCTACCGAGCAATGTTCGTTCTGCACACAACGGGAGAAGAAGGAGTCCAGTAAGGCGCCCAAATCGTCAGTGGCAGAATTGGTCGGAAATTCGCCCTTCGCGATCGTCGGTCGAAACACTCGGCTCTCACTTCGGGAACTCGAGCTGCTAAAACCGAACGGCTTTGGTTCGTCGGAATAGCAGCGCTTGCTCGCAACTCACACCTCACACTCGCACTCGTCGGCCGTTGATCGCAGCTCCGACTTCGGCACACGATCGCCTCAGCTCCCCAGTCGTCTTCTCTCAGCACTCGGGTGCACTGCGGTAATAGCCGAATGGCTTCTTGCCAAAGTCATTCTGGTGTTTTAATTTTTTTTTTTTTAAAACAAATAACAATTTACCTAAACACCCTCACGTGTTTTTATCGTCTGTAATTTTGTTGAATTCTCGACCTCCCGACTTTAAATTCCAAAAACCATCGCAAAAGTAAGCTCCGAGTCTTATAATTTAAATTTTCCCGTTAAAATATTTCTCAAAACTCCGACCGAGATTAAACTAAAAATTTCAGAAATTAAAATTAAAAATCCAAAATTTCCAGGTTATTACATTAAATATTCGATTACATGAATTTGTTTTCGGGAAGACAAATTCTCTCTTGAGTATCCATCCACTCCAAGCATTCTATAAAGGCCTCCACCTATAAGGTTAACAAACTTATTAGTTAAAAAGGTTGGTTGGTCGACGTACCTTTGTTGGTGACCCAGTCACTGGCCTCTGAGGCATATCACCAAACTGTCCTGCCTATAGGTTAAACCCTAAGAAGATTAAAGAACTTCATAATCAAATGAACGAGCTATTAGAAAATGGCTATATTAAAGAATACATGAGCCTTTGTGCAGTACCTACCTTACTAGTCTCTAAGAAGAACGACTCAATAAGAATGTGCGTAGACAGCAGAGCCATTAACCAAATCACTATTAGGTACATGTTTCCAATTCTTCATCATATATTGAACAAACTCGGAAGGGCAACCATATTCTCAAAGGTGGATCTAAAAGTTGGATAGCACCAGATTAGAATGAAGGAAGGTGACGAATGGAAGATAACCTTCAAAACAAAGTATGAGTTTTTTGGATAGATGGTTATGCCTTTTGGACTATCGAATGCTCCTAGCACTTTCATGCACTTAATGCACTACGTTTTAAAGGAATTTTTAGGAAAAATTATTGGTCTACAGCTTAGACTTGCTGTCACACCTAGACCATCTAAATACTCTATTCCAAACCTTCAGGAACGCAAAAATATTCGGTAACCTTAAGAAGTATTCCTTCGCACAAGAAAAGGGTGTATTTTTTAGGATTTATTATCACTAAAAATGGAATGGAAGCAGATGAAGCTAAAATCTAAGCAATCAAAGATTGACCCATCCCCACAAGAATAACAAAGGTGCGAAGCTTCCATGGATTAGCCTCATTTTACAGGAGGTTCATTATTAACTTCAGTGTTATCATGGGATCAATCACAGACTGCACTAAGAAGATGATACGCTATGAGATCTAGTGGCCTAACCTCATACCAAGGTAAGTGCACCTATGAACATTCATAAGGTCTTTTTATAGCTTTGGGTAGGAATAATGAATAGGGAATTTAACTTCCTGACAACAAAGCTTGTAACCTAGCATCTTATATAATTTTGGGTTTAGCAAACATTAGCTTACTTTTCATTATACTGTGGCAAACTTTTAGCCATTATTTTGTTTGATGCTTGTACATAGCTAACCTTATAGGCAAGCACCGTGGATTCAAATGGGCACACACACAAGGGGGATGTGATGGGAAGATGGCTTGCTGAGGTGATCATTGTTTGGCGCTCGCAATGGAATTGATCAAAGATAAGCGCACACAGGAGAAGGCCACGCAGGATAAATCCCCTTTAAATCTAGAGACTTTATTGTTAGATCTTGTTATAAGTGGTTCTTATACATTGTCCTAACATTATATTGCATGGATATTCAATAAAAAAATAAAACTGGGTGGATTTGAATGGTGTTTAAGGTGTTAAGTTTGCAATAGAAATCTGTTTTTGCATTGACGTGAAAGTTTAAATCCCAAGTGCCACGACTTTTGGTTCCTGACGACGATGACCTTCGAAACATCAAGTTGACCATTCCTTCTTTCAATGGTGCTTGTGATTGCCATACCTATCTAGATTGGGTAGACAAAATCGAACAAGTTTTCAACTGCCATCACTACATTGAAAGAGTGAAAGTCCAACTAGCTTCCCTTGAATTAACGGGCTATGCAGCACTGTGGTGGTCCAACTTAAAGGCCCATAGAATCTGAATCGTAGGATACAACATTACCACGTGGAACTCCTCGAAGGTGGTCATGCACTAGAGATTCTGCCCCGATACTATAAACACGAACTCTTCCAACAACTCCATAATCTATGACAAAACAGCCTCTCTGTCGACAAATACCTCACCGAATTTGAAACACTTAACATGTGTTGCGTTATGGAGGAACCAGAGGAATAGATTATCGCCAAGTTTATTATAGGACTAAACTGCGATATCGGAGACCTAGCTTAGATGCAACGTAAGGTCAACTACCCTAGCAAATTTTCACATAAAACCTAAAATTACAATAAGACTACCCCAATAACTTATGACAAGAGGCCTGTTAACTGTAACTGGGCCCCAAAAAGAACAAGTAGTAGTAGCAAACTCCTACCAGTAAACAAAGCCCTAGGAAACAACTCCAACACACAAAAGGCACGTGATGTTCAGTGCTACAAGTGCCTAGGAAAGGGTCACTATGCTAGTGAATGACCTAGCCAACATGTGATGGTGATCAAGGAGTCCATTGGAGAGTGGGAAAGCAAAGATGACCAAGGACAATATGATACAAAAGAAGAAGAAGAGATAGTAGAGGATAGTGACCAAGAAGTCGATGACTGTACGGCTCAAAACAGACCTCTATTGATGGTTATAAAGAGAGCATTGATTTTCAAGAATGTTAAAGAAGACTGTCAAAGGGAGAATATCTTCCATAGTCATTGTGCAGTCAAGGATAAAGTTTAGTCAATAATTATTGGCGGCGAAAGCTGTGCTAACGTAGATTCTCAAGAAATTGTCAGTAAACTAGGGTTGGAGACCCCTACCCACCCTAGGCCATACAAGTTAACATGGTTAGAATATCGGGATGACATCAAGGTCATTAAGCAAGTAACCGTTGACTTCAGTATTTGTAAATACAAGGACATGATTCTTTGCGATGTGGTACCAATGAAAGCCAGTCATCTTCTATTAGGACGACCATGGCAACACGATCGCAAGGTGATCCACGAAGGGTTCCGCAACAACTATACCTTGAAATTCGAAGAAAGATTAATCAATCCATTACCTATGACTCCAGAACAAGTCACAAGGAAAAGATTAAAACCATTAGAAAATGACCTACACCTAATAGAGTATTTGAAGTCCGTATTTTTCATTGACTAGCCTCTTTCAACTGGAGGTTTATTAAAAACTTTAATTTGATAGTAGCTTCCTCACATACTATACTAAAAAGGGAGTAGATTTTTCTTGGAACCCAGCTTATCAAAGTAGCTTCGAATTGATTAAGAAAAAACTTTGTCAATTCCATGTGCCAGTACTATCAGATTTCAACAAGGTGTTTGAAATCAAAAGTGACGCCTTTGGAGTTGCCATTAGAGTTGTATTGATGCAAGAGGGTAGACCATTTGCATACTTAAGTAAAAAGCTGAAAGGAGAAGCACTTAACTACTCTATAACACCCACAACTTTCGTTTAAATTAATTTCAGATTTTCGTAAAGATAATCGTTGGAGTTTTGGTTAGAATTGATAGCAGAGAATTTCTGCCCTCAAGTAAAAGATTATTTTGATGCTAATGGAGGAGAGAAAAATTTAAGAATCCAACCGGAATTGAACTGTATGACAGATTTATTAAACGATTAAGTGTTGAGGGCAGTTTAGTAATTAGTTATTATTATTATTATAATAAAAAAATAAAAAATAAAATAAAATGGAAAGGGAGGAGAGCAAGAAGAACACCGTCCGTGTTCTCCCTCTCAAAGCCCTCCCTGTTCCCTCTTCTCTCCCGCGAGAGGTTCAGCGTTTGTTCAGCCGTTTCCTCAGTGTCGAACGGTAGTATAAAAATGGCAGCGGTGTTGACTACGAGTGTCGACCAGCGAGGACAAAGAGGATCAAGGTGTCGACCTGTGGAAGCAGGTGTCGACCCATCTCTAAGTTGAGCGCAGAAGTGTCGACCAATGTTTCCGGTGTCGCCCGACAAAAAGACCAGAGAGAAATGTATTGTCGACCGATAAAAAACCCGAGACGACCCAAGTGTCGACCGACGCTTACAGGTGTCGACCGGGTGTCTCTGTCTTACGTTTAATAAAATGAAGTTTTATCCAAACTTATTTTAATTGAGTTTTCCGTTGCAATGTCGTTTGAAATCTTTTAAAAAATGTCGTTTTAAGTTGAGGAATAAAAGTTTTAAAATTTTACAAAAATTTTCGATACGAGTGAAATAGGGAGTAAGAAGAAAACCGGTCAAGGCTGGACCAGGGATGTACGGAGTTGGTATCAGGGTAGTGAATGGACCGGAAACAGTAGGTTTCCGAGGCACCACAGGAGTTGTATTAGAGCAGTGAACGAACTGGAAACCGGTAGGTTTTCGGGCCGCCACAGGAGTTGGTATCAGAGCCATTATGGTCAAGTAGTTCAAAGAATTACCCAACATTGTCGCCCGCCATGCAACGTGCTCCACCAACTATAAGTAGTGGTTTATTTTACTTAGATTGTGACTAAAGCTAGATTATGCTAACCTTGTATAGGGATTAGCTAAAATGGATAAACGACCGAGACAACTTAGAGTTCCGAGAGAGGCAGTAGGATTTGAGGATAATGATAACTTGGTTACGATCAGACGACTGATCGAGTTGGTCGACAGGCAGTACCAACAATTGGGAATGCTATTGAATCAAAGACATGGGAGTCATGGAGCGAGCTCTAGCGGAGAAAGGTTCAGGAGATTGAAGCCTCCGACGTTCGAGGGCCAGATGACAGATCCGACGGCTGCGGAAAGATGGATCCGCACCATTGAGAATATGTTCAAGTATGCCAATGTGGAGGAGGGGAATATGGTTACATGTGCGACATTGCACCTCTCGAACGACGCTCAGAGTTGGTGGGAGACAGTACAGGCCACCATAGCTGTCAGGGACTTGACCTGGAAAAGATTTAAATAGATGTTTTATGACAAGTATTACAACCGAACGGTCCAAGCTGCAAAGAGGTTGCAGTTCTTACAGTTAAAGCAAATTGGGCTAGTAGCTGAATATGTCAGACAGTTTGAGTCGTTGTCTAGGTTTGCAAGCCAATTGGTGAGTAACAAATAAGAAAAGGTGCTACAGTTTGTGCAAGCGTTGAAGCCGAGGATATATAGAGGTGTGACCATCTCTGGAACTGAGGGAGTACCGTATGCACGAGTTGTGGCCAAAGAATTGGCAGTGGAGGGAGTGAAAGCCAAGTGTGTGAGGCAAGGAGAGGCCACCAAAAGGTTCTTTAAGAAGATCACACCACAAGCGAGCATGGGAGGATCTTCTTCTGGAACCAAGAGGCAAGGTGGCATTGTATATGATACGAGAGGAGGAAAGAAACCAGAAATGTAAAATAGGTACCCGCAGTGTCTGAAGTGCTTGAAGAGCCATCCGGGAGAATGCGAACAGTTTGCAAGAAAATGTTACAATTGCAATGAAGCTGGTCATATTTCCCTGAACTGCACAAAGCCAAGAGTCAACTGGTGCTTCACCTGCAATGAGACCGGTCACATATCTAGGGATTACCCCGCAGTAAACAAGACTCCGACCAAGATGATTCCCAGGATCTTTGCTATGATAGAGCCCGAGAGTGAGGATCAACCAGCTGTTATTTCAGGTACGGTACTAGTTGATATGGTGCCTGCATTTACGTTGATAGATTCAGGAGTCTCACACTCTTTTGTTGCTATGGCTTTTGTAGTGAAAGTAAATTTGTGGGCTAAACCCATCAGGTGTACATATGAAGTGAGGCTACCATCTGGTGAGCGCATGCACTTCGATCAAGTGGTGCGTGAAAGTGTCATATCAGTGGGGACTAGCAGTATGTCTGCTAATTTGATTGTGATGGGGATAACTGGCTATGACGTGATATTGGGCATGGATTGGTTGTTTTGGCACTACACAACGATTTATTGCAGGGCTGGAACTGTTAATTTTCAACCCCCAGGTGGTGCGAAACATTTGTTGCATACTATAAAGAATGTGGAGAAGCTATCCGTAATGGCAGCCATCAAAGCTCGGAGATTATTAATAGGTGAGCATTTTTGTTTTCTCGCAACAATTTTAGATACTCAATTTCACGTGGAGGAAAAACCTCAGGATATTGTGGTAGTTCGTGAGTTTCTTGATGTGCTCTTAGACGATTTGCCCAGTTTACCCCCAGACTGGGAAGTCAAATTTGTGATTGATATATATCCAGGTGCAGAGCCAATATCAAAGAACCCTTATAGGTTGGCTCCTCCGGAGTTAAAGGAGTTGAAAAAGCAGTTGGAAAAACTATTGGAGAAATGATTTATACGCCCGAGCTTTTCACCATGGGTTGCGCCGGTCCTATTTGTAAAGAAGAAAGACGGATCGCTCCGAATGTGTATTGACTACAGGGGACTAAATAAGCTAACCATAAAGAATAAGTATCTACTGCCGAGGATAGACGACTTATTTGATCAACTCCAAGGAGTTCGGATTTTCTCGAAGATAGACTTGAGATTGGGGTATTACCAGCTAAAGGTTAGATCGCAGGATATCCCGAAGACAGACTTTTGGACTAGATACGGACACTATGAATTCTTGGTAATGTCGTTCAGGCTGACAAATGTCCCAGCCGTTTTAATGGACCTGATGAATCGAGTATTCCAAGAGTATCTAGATAAATTTGTCATTGTATTTATCAACGATATCTTGGTTTACTCCCGTAACGAAAAAGAACATAAGGAGCATTTGAAGATGGTTTTGGAGACTTTGAAGCATCATCGGCTGTATACAAAATTCTCCAAGTACAAGTTCTGACTGGATAAGGTTCATTTCCTTGGGCATGTGATTTCTGGTGGAGGGATATCAGTGGATCCAGCTAAGATACAGTCGATCGATGAATGGCCTCAACCAAAGAGTGTCAGCGAGATGCAAAGCTTCCTGGGGTTGGCTGGCTACTACAAGAAGTTTATTAAGGGGTTTTCAAGGATTGCAGCACCCCTAACTCGTCTGACAAGAATGGAAATCAAATATGTATGGTCGGAAGACTGTGAGCACAGTTTCCAGATACTGAAGCAAAAATTGACTGCAGCTCCAGTATTGACACTTCCGATGATGGATGAGAAGTTAAGTATTTACTATGATGCTTCCAAAATCGGATTAGGTTGTGTCTTGGTGCAGAACAGAAAGGTGATCGCTTATGCTTCAAGACAATTAAAGCCCTATGAACGAAATTATCCGACCCATGATTTGGTGTTAGTGGTGGTTGTATTCGCGCTAAAGATCTGGAGGCACTATCTCTATAGACAACAATGTGAGGTATACTCAAATCACAAAAGTTTGAAATATATCTTCACTCAAAAGGAGCTGAATATGAGGCAGAGGCAGTGGTTGGAGCTCGTGAAGGACTACGACCTGGAGATCAAATACCACCTCGACAAAGCTAATATAGTGGCCGATGCATTAAGCCAGATTTCGACCTCAGCTTTAGCAATGTACACCGAGATGTCCAAAGAGTTGAGTGCAGAATTTCAGAGATTTAATTTGGAGCTAATTTCAAATGTGGCAGTAGACTTATCAGCCTTATCTCTGAAGTCGTCAATTCTTTAGAGAATTAGAAAAGCCCAACAGGATGACCATAGGTGCAACAAATTTAGATCGAGCATAGCATCTAATGACAGAACCGAGTTTAGCTATTCAAGTGATGGAATCCTGAAGTTCTAGAATATGTGGTATGTTCCGAACAATGGTCAACTTCGTAAAGAGATTTTGTCTTAAGTGCATTCCTCAAGGTTTTCTGTTCATCCCGGAAGCACCAAGATGTATAGAGACCTTAGGCAACATTATTTGTGGCATGACATGAAGAAGTCTATAGCAAGGTACATAGAGACATGCTTGATCTGCCAGTAAATCAAGGCGGAGCATCAGAGACCAGTTGGAAAGTTGCAACCATTGTCGGTTCCAGAATAGCAGTGGGACCAAATATCCATAGATTTTGCCGTTGGGTTACTCCAGACGGCAAATGGATTTAATACGGTGTGGGTGATTGTGGATTGTTTAACCAAATCTGCTCATTTTCTACCGGTGAAGATGACATTCAATATGGACCAATTCGCGCACCTGTACATGCAAGAGATAGTAAGGTTGCACGGAGTACCGATTTTAATTGTGTCGGACAGGGACCCAAGGTTCACATCAAAATTTTAGAAGAGTTTGCTCAAAGCAATAGGGACACGACTGAATTTCAATATAGCCTTTCACCCTCAGACCGACAGAAAATCTGAACGAACTATTCAGATTTTAGAAGATATGCTTCAAGCCTGTGTACTAGAGTTCCCGGGTTCGTGGAGTAAGTATTTGCCCTTAGTGGAATTCTCGTACAACAACAGCTATCAAGCTATGATAGGTATGGCCGCTTACGAAGCTTTATATGGAAGAAAGTGCAGATCGCCCCTCTATTGGGATGAAGTCCGTGAAGTCGGCTTGATTGGTCTAGAAATTGTGCAGCAAATAACTGAGAAGATCAATGTTATTTGGTAACGGATATTGACAGCTCAAAGTCGACAAAAGAGCTATGCCGATGGAAGAAGAAGAGAATTGGAATTCAAAGTAGGAGATGAAGTTTTCTTGAAAATTTCACCGTTCAAGGGTGTGATGAGCTTCAGCAGGAAGGGTAAGTTGGGCCCAAGATACATTGGACCATTCCTGATCACAAAGAAAATTGGAAGGACTGCGTACCAAGTAGAACTACCAGCTTCCATGGAAGGAGTTCACAATGTCTTCCACGTGTCAATGCTAAGAAAGTATCTCCAAGATCTGTCACACGTTGTGGTTCAACAAGAGATTAAGGTACAACCAACCTTAGCGTACGAAGAAAAGCCAGTGGAGATTTTGGATTATGCAGCGAAGACACTACGCAATAAGGATATTCCACTAGTGAAGATATTGTGGCGTAACCACAATGTGGAGGAGGCAATGTGGGAAAGATAATAGGATATGATGGATCGTTATCCTGAGTTGTTTAGGTAGCGTAGGACAAAATTTTTGTAAGGAAGGTGGGATGTAACACCCAGAATTTCCATTTAAATTAATTTCAGATTTTCGTAATGATAATCGGTGGAGTTTTGGTCAGAATTGATAGCGGAGAATTTTTGTCCTGAAGTAAAAGATTATTTTGACGCTAATGGAGTAGAGAAAAATTTAATAATCTAACTGAAATTGGACTGTATGACAAATTTATTAAACGGTTAAGTGTTGAGAGTAGTTTGATAAATAGTTATTATTATTATTATAATAAAAAAATAAAATGGAAAGGGAGGGGAGGAAGAAGAACACCGTTGGTGTTCTCTCTCCCAAAGCCCTCCCTGTTCCCTCTTCTCTCCAGCGAGAGGTTTGGCGACGTTCAACCGTTTGTTTCTCCGTTTTCTCAGATTACGGTAAATTTTAGTTAGTTCTTAGTAGATAGTTAGTGTGTTGGTTGTTTTTAGCGACAAAAACGGAGTTAGTGAGGGTATCGGGTGATTTGGTGAACACCTAGGAGGGAGATTAAATGTAAAGTTTATTTTTATCCACATGTTGGTGCTTAAACTAGAAATAGGAGTAGATTACGAGAATTGGTGGTAGAGATTTGGCGATTGATTAGCCGAATATACGAATTTTTGAATGGTGTCCGTTCGGCCACGTTTGGCCAACTTGTAGATGTCCAATTATAAAATTTATGAGACAATCAGAAACTAGACATCCTATGGAGTTTGTAGCACGTTGGATCGTCCAATTCGGACAAGTATTTGAGAAGTTGTGAAATTCCGAAGTTGGTCGAAAATTGGGTGGGATTTTGTGTTTAGTGGAGAGTTTTGTTTTTGGTACGAGTTATGGCTTTGAAGCTAGAAATTTAGGAATTGAACGAATTATTATTGATGGATGTGTAATTTTATAGGTATTCCCGATTAGAGTACGGAGTTAAGAAGTACGAGAAAATTTCAAGGACGCTAGGTAAGTGATGGATTGTTTGTGGTTTGCCTTTGGGCCTACACCATGTAATGATAGGATTGTTTGTTTGTTTTGATGGTTGTTTTGTTGTTTGGTCAATAGGTTGCGCATATGGGTTGTCATGCATCATGGTTTTGAATTACTTAAGAACGAGATTTGAGCATGTTTTTAATTGTGCATATGAAATGTAATCTGATAAGAAAAGATGACGCGCATGGGCAACACCTCGTCGTTAACGTGCTAGTAAGAAAGCACTAGGACTTTCCATGGATGAAAGTACGTAAGATGACACGGTTTGTGAACGCCTCATCGTTAACGTGCTAGTGAGAAAGCACTAGAGGGTTCTATGATCGCTGTTGGGAGGAGATTATGTATGGCCGTCCTTTGTGTGAACATGATGTGTGTCCCTAATCTTGCTCCGTGGGTCATGGTTTGGTCGTCCTCAGTGTGATAGGATGAGTGTTTACTTGACTCACACGTGAAAGTTGAAGATGATAATAACGAAAACAAAACGAAAACAAAACCGAGCATAGAAACTGCATGTGTTAAGGATTGAGTTGTGCATTGATTTTTAATTCATGCTCCATACTTGCTAAGCATTTGGCTTACGTTTTGTTTTCCGTGGTATAGGTGACGACGGGCTTTTCGGTGAGTTGCTAGGTGACGAATATGCCTAGGATGGTGTTAGTGGCATACGTTGCATGCCGGTGCAGGCAGTTGTTGGGACAACTCGACCATGGCAGCATATAGGATGTATAGTAGGGATTGGAGTAGAGTTATGTTTTTTTGAAATCACTTGAAGAAATTATGTTTTTAAAATATAGGTTTTTACTTTGTGGATTTAATCGTGGGAATGTCATCGTGTGTTTTCTCTAAACAAGTGTCATTTTTACGTATACTGGTGCAAGGTGTCGACCGAACTTGACATGTGTCAACCGGTCAGTGTAAAATGGAAGGTGAGTGTCGACCGCGATATTTGACCTGCGCGGGCAGAGCCGAAATAAGTTTCGACTGCTGGTTATAGGTGTCGACCGGTAGTGTAAAAATGGTAGTGGTGTCGACCTGCGCTGACAGAAAGGATTAAGGTGTTAACTTGTGAAAGCGAGTGTCGACCAATCTCTAAGTTGAATGCAGAAGTGTCGATCGGTGTTGCCACTGTCGACCGACGAAAAGACCCAAGAGAAATGTAGTGTCGCTCGGTGTTTCCAGTATCGACCGATGAAAATCCCGACACGACCCAAATATCGACCGACGCTTACAAATGTAGATCGGGTGTCTCTGTCTTACGTTCAATAAAATGAAGTTTTATCGAAACTGATTTTAATTGAGTTTTTCGCCGCAATGCCGTTTAAAATTTTTTAAAAAATGTCACTTTAAGTTGAGGAATAAAAGTTTTAAAATTTTACGAAAATTTTTCGATATGAGTGAAATAGGGAGTAAGTAGCAAACCGATCCAGGGTGGACCGGGGATGTACGGAGTTTGTATCAGGGTAGTGAGCAGAACGAAAACAGGTAGGTTTCCGTGGCGCCATAGGAGTTGGTATCAGAGCATTGAACGAACCGAAAACCGGTAGGTTTTTAGGGCACCACATACTCTATGTATGACAAGGAGTTTTATGTTGTCAAACGAGCTATCGGACATTGACAACAATATCTCTTATCCAAAGAGTTTGTGATCCATATTGATCATCAATCAGTCAAACAGATCAATAGTCAGCACAAACTAAGTAAGAGACACTCGAAGTGGGTGGAATTATTGGAGAGATTTTCATACATTTTAAAAATTTTAAAAGGATCTGACAATACCATTGTTGATGCATTATCTAACAAACCCCTTCCTCCCAGTAAGATATTGTCCGCTTTGGGCAACCTCCACGCCCTCATGGATTTATTTTCAAAAAGGACTTTCTAAGTGGTCACCCAACTTGGAAGACGATGGCGGGGGCACGGGCGCAAAGGGCAATGGTGCGGACGGCGTTGCAGAATGAAATCCAAACGCACATGGGGCCTTGCGTCGGTGCAACGGGCTGCTGCGCCCTCGCTGGGCATCGAACAAAGGAAAGCGGCGGACATGGATTGATTGGTGCGACCATACGAGCACTAATGCACCGGATCTCATCAGAGCTCCAAAGTTAAAAGTGCTTCGGCGAGAGTAGTACTAAGTTGGGTGACCACTTGGGAAGTGCTCGTGTTGCACTCCTTTTTTTTCCATAAGAGCACCGTCTTCCATCCTCGCGTTGCGGTCCGTGTTTTGCTGCCCCCCACGCACCTCCTGCTACGGGAGTCATCTACGGATAATTTGGGCAACCCGCAGCATTCGGGGCACGAGAATGACACTTCTACATGTGCGCTGCGACGAGAACAATCCAGAAAAGTTGTTTTCTTAAAAAAGTAAAAGCACGCACCCATTAAAAGCTAAATGGCCTTCCAGAAAATATCAGTGCCTATGGCGCTGACTCTTGAGAATTTGGGCGAACTGCAGCGTTCGAGGCACGAGGATGACACTTTTGCATGTGCGGCGTGGCCGATTCGGAGTGGAAGGTGATGGTGGTGAAACGATTTGACGTGGCGCAGAGGGGGACAACGCGGACGGCGTTGCGGAGTGAATCCAACGGCACGTGGGGCCTTGTGTCGGTGCAACGGGCTGCTACGCCCTCTCTGGGTGTCGGACAAAGGAAAGCGGCGGATATGGATTGACTGGTGCGACCATACAAGCACTAATGCACCGGATCCCATCAGAACATCGAAGTTAAAAGTGATTCGGCGAGAGTAGTACTAAGTTTGGTGACCACTTGTGAAGTCCTCGTGTTGCACCTATTTTTTTCTCATAAGAGCACCTCCCTCCGTCCTCGTGTGTGGTCTGTGTTTTGCTGCCCCCACGCACCTCCTGCTACGGAAATCATCTACGAATAATTTGGGCAACCCGCAACGTTTGGGGCACGAGAGTGACACTTTTGCATGTGCTCTGTGACGAGAACAATCCAGAAAAGTTGTTTTCTCAAAAAAAGTAAAAGCACGCACCCATTAAAAGCGAAAGGGCCTTCTGGAAAATATCAGTGCCTATGGCGCTGACTCTTGAGAATTTGGGCAAACTGCAGCGTTCGAGGCACGAGGATGACACTTTTGCATGTGCGGCGTGCCCGATTCGGAGTGGAAGGTGATGGTGGTAAAAGGGTTCGACGCGGTGCAGAGAGGGACGGCGCGGACGGCGTTGCGGAGTGAATCGAATGGCACGTGGGGCCTTGCGTCGGTGCAACGGGCTGCTGCGCCCTCTCTGGGCGTCAGACAAAGGAAAGCGGCAGATATGGATTGACTGGTGCGACCATACGAGCACTAATGCACTGTCCCATCAGAAAATTTGAAGTTAAAAGTGATTCGGCGAGAGTAGTACTAAGTTTGGTGACCACTTGTACAGTCCTCGTGTTGCACCCATTTTTTTCCCGTAAGAGCACCTCCCTCCGTCCTCGTGTGTGGTCCGTGTTTTGCTGCCCCACACGCACCTCCCGCTACAGAAATCATTTACGGATAATTTGGGCGACCCGCAGCGTTTGGGGCACGAGAGTGACACTTTAGCATGTGCGTCGCGACGAGAACAATCCAGAAAAGTTGTTTTCTCAAAAAAAATAAAAGCACGCACCCATCAAAAGCGAAATGGCCTTCCGGAAAATATCAATGCCTACAGCGCTTACTCTTGAGAATTTGGGCGAACTGCAGCGTTCGGTGCACAAGGATGACACTTTTGCATGTGCGCCGCGATGAGAACAATACAAAAAAGTTGTTTTCTCAAAAAAGTAAAATCACGAGCAAAATGGCCTTCTGGAAAATTTCAATACCTACGGCGCTGACTCTTGAGAATTTGGGCGAACTGCAACGTTCGGGGCACGAGGATGAAATATTTGCATGTGCGGCGTGGTCAATTCGAAGTGGAAGGCGATGGCAATGGAAGGGTTTGACGCGGCGTGGATGGGGACAGCGCGGACGGCGTTGCAGAGTGAAATCCAACGGCCCGTGGGGCCTTGCGTTGGTGGAATAGGCTGCCGCGCCCTCGCTGGGCGTCGGACAAAGCAAAGTGGCGGACATGGATTGATGGGTGCGACCATACGAGCACTAATGCACCGGATCTCATCAGAACTCCGTAGTTAAAAGTGCTTTGACGAGAGTAGTACCAAGTTGGGTGACTACTTGGGAAGTACTCGTGTTGACCCCCTTTTTTTTTTCCGTAGGAGCACCTGCTTCTGTCCTTACGTTGCGGTCCGTGTTTTGCTGGCCCCCAAGCACCTGCCGCTATAGGAGTCATCTACGGATAATTTTGGCGACCCGCAACGTTCGAAGCACGAGAATAACACTTTTGCATGTGTGCCATGATGAGAACAATCGATAAAAATTGTTTTCCAAAAAAATAAAATCACGTACCCATCAAAAGTGAAATGGCCTCCCGGACAATATCAGTGCCCACGGCGCTTACTCTTAAGAATTTGGACAAACTACAGCATTCGTGGCACGGGGATGACACTTTTGAATGTGCGCCGTGGTCGATTCGGAGTCTAAGGCGACGACGGTGGAAGGGTTTGACGCGCTGCGGTGCAGAGGCGGACGGCGGGTTGCGTAGAGGGTTTTGTGGAGTGAAATCTAAAGGCACGTGAGGCCTTGCGTCAGTCGAACGGGCTGCTGCGCTCTCGCTGGGCGTCAGAAAAAGTCAAGTGGCAGACATAGAATGACGGGTGCGATCATCCGGGCACTAATGCACCGGATGCCATCAGAACTACGATCTTAAAAGTGCTTTGGTGAGCGTAGTAATAAGTTGGGTGACCACTTGGGAAGTCCTCGTGTTGCACCCTTTTTTTTCGTAAGAGCACTTCCTTCCATCCCCGTCTTGTGGTCCGTGTCTTTCAGCCCCTCACGTACCTCGCGTAATGGGAGTCGACGGTGGATAATTTGGGCAAACCGTAGCTTTCGAGGCACGAGAATGGCACTTTTGCATCTGTTCCGTGACGAGAACAATCCATAAATATAGTTTTCGAAAAAAATAAGAGCCCGCACCCATCAAAGGTGAAATGGCCTTCTGGACAATATTAGTGCCTACGGTGCTGACTCTTGAGAATTGTGGCAAACTATAACGTTCGGGGCATGAGAATGACACTTTTGCATGTGTGCCGTAACGAGAACAATCGATAAAAATAGATTTTGAAAAAAATAAAATCACGCACCCATCAATAGTGAAATGGCCTTCCGGACAATATCAGTGCCCATGGCGTCGACTCTTGAGAATTTGCGCAAACTGCAGCGTTCGGGGCACGGGGATGACACTTTTGAATGTGCGGCGTCGTCGAGTCGGAGTCGAAGGCGACATCGGTGAAAGAGTTCGTCACGGCGCGGAGCGAAGGCAGACGATAGGGGGCGCGGAGGGTTTTGTGGAGTGAAATCTAACCGCACGTGAGGCCTTGCGTCAGTCGATTAGGCTGCTGCGCTCTCGCTGGGCGTCAGACAAAGTCAAGTGGCGGATATAGAATGGCATGTGCAACCATACGGGCACTAATGCACCGGATGCCATCAGAACTATGAACTTAAAAGTGCTTCGGCGAAAGTACTAATAAGTTGGGTGACCACTTGGGAAGTCCTTGTGTTGCACCACTTTTTTTCGTAAGAGCACTTCCTTCCATCCTCGTCTTGAGGTTCGTGTCTTGCAGCCCCCCACGCACCTCACGTAACGAGAGTCGACGGTAGATAATTTGGGCAAACCGTAGCTTTCGAGGCACGAGAATGGCACTTTTGCACCTGTGCCGTGACGAGAACAATCCATAAATATAGTTTTCGAAAAAAATAAGAGCACGCACTCATCAAAAGTGAATTGGCCTTCTGGACATATCAGTGCCTACAGCGCTGACTCTTGAGAATTTGGACAAATTGCATCGTTCGGGCACGAGAATGACACTTTTGCATGTGTGCCGTGATGAGAACAATCGATAAAAATAGTTTTCGAAAAAAATAAAATCACGCACCCATCAAAAGTGAAATGGTCTTCCGGACAATATCAGTGCTCACGGAGCTGACTCTTGAGAATTTGGGCAAACTGCAGCGTTCGGGGCACGAGGATTACACTTTTGAATGTGCGGCGTGGTGATTCGGAGTCGAAGGCGACGACGGTGGAAGGGTTTGACGCGGCACGGAGCGGAGGCGAACGACAGGTGCCGTAGAAGGTTTTGTGGAGTGAAATCTAACGGCACGTAAGGCCTTGCGTCGATCGAACAGGCTGCTGTGCTCTCGCTGGCCATCGGACAAAGTCAAGTGGCGGACATAGAATGATGGGTGCAACCATACGGGCACTAATGCACCAGATGCCATTAGAACTACGAACTTAAAAGTGCTTCGGCGAGAGTAGTAATAAGTTGGGTGACCACTTGAGAAGTCTTCTGCCCGCACAAGTCAACACTCGCAATCAACAACTATTCCAATTTTACATAGACCGATCGACACTTGGGACAGTGTCGACACCTATGGACTTCGGTC
>CM039519.1:7922385-7962676 GCA_022433055.1 Begonia peltatifolia | reverse complement strand
TGCCCAAGAGCTATTACCCTAAGCCCAAATTGTTGGATTTTTGAAGTTGATAGTTTTAAAATCCAAAATTGGTGTGATATGCCCCTAAAAGTCTTAATCCACATACCTGACCTCTGTGGCCCCATCAATGAAGTACCTAGGATAGCCCTTAACTACCCACGGCTAAGACCACGACCTAATTTCCCAATCTACAAGTTTACTCATTTTGTTGGTATTTTTTTAAAGAATTCAAGAACTCCACACCCCGAAGTAGAAGAGTACAAGAAGACGACCTTGTAGATTTGAGGACTAAGTTGTGCTTCAGCACTTCTTTTCATCCCCAAACTAATGGGCACGGAAGTTGTCAACAGGACTCTAGGCTCCCTCTTACGCAGTGTTGTAGGCAAGAAATTGTCTAACTGGGACATCATACTTCCTGGTTTGGAATTTTCCTACAACCGCACCCTTCATTCCACTACTCAAAAATCGCCCTTTGAGGTTGCCTATGGGTTTAATCCATTTATACCGTTGGACGTTGTCCCTTTACCTACTAAGGACTTAGCCAACCCATCAGGTGGAAATAAGGCTGAACAAATTAAGAAGTTGTACGAAACTGTGCGAAAGGCCATTGAAAAGAGAAATGAGAATGTGGCTAAGCATGTGAACAAATGTCGCAAAGAAGTCATTTTACGAGCAGGAGACTTAGTATGGTTGCACCTCCGGAAGGAAAGATTTCCTGATAAGAGAAAGTCTGAACTTCTACCCCGTGCGGATGGACCATTTAAAGTACTTGAGAGGATCAATAATAACGCCTACAAAATCGAATTGCCAGGTGAATATGGAGTATCTGCGACTTTTAACGTCCAAGACTTGTCACCCTATAAAAGCGATGAAGATCAGTTCCAGGACCCGAACTTATTGGATTTGAGGTCAAATCCACAGTCACCTGAGAGGATGATGAGCCCCATAGGCCTGTCACACGATCTCAAGTCCAGGCACACACTTTAATTAACTTACATTCTCACACGTGTGTTTCTGGTGCAGGTAATGATTCAATGGAGGCAGAAATTGAAAGCTTAAAGTGGGAAGTGGAGACTCAAGACATGGAGCAACCGAGACACGTCCTTGTATGGGAAGCCACCATTGAAGATCATGATGCTCTTAAGGGAATTTGTCTTCCCCCGCCAAATTCTATGTAATGTTTTATTTTGAACTTATTGGGCAAACATTGGCCTTCTTGTTTAACTTATTATTATGTGCATGCATTGGGCATTTAGGACTAGGTTGAATGGTTAGGATAGATGATGGAAAAGGTTTCGGGATTTGCTTAACTTGAAGCATCAATCGGGCATGCAAAACATGCCATTCTCGGCCGCGCGCGCCAAGGAGGAAGTGCCGCAAGTGGTTTCCAATCTTACCCGATTTGGCCACACCATTGGGCTGCCATTTGAGATGCTTGTCACTTTTACCTTTTGTGGAAGAAACATAGATCCATGACATGGCATTCAGCAAGCCATTGATCACCTCTTGGCTGCCACCATCTCTGCCGCACAATGCCTCACTTTGGAGCCGGTTACAAGCTACAATCCTCCAAGTATTGAAGACCAAAAGCATAGCCCTAAACCCTTCCATCCTTGGCCTATATAAGCATAGCATTGGTGTGTGTATTTCGGTTGGCAAAGTTAATGAGCATCGGCATATTTTCTAGAGGAAACCAAGGGAGTTTTCCATCACCTTTTCAAGGTAAGTACTCGGTTCCATGAACCGATTAGAGTAGCCTCTTAGCTTAGCAACTCAAGGTTGTTGGTCGAGCTTGTGTTCCACTTTTCTCTCCTCCTTTTCAAGGGTAGGAAACAAGAAGAGAGTGGTCAAAACTAGTTCCTCAAGTTGAGAACCTTTCCATGGAAAGGTTGTGATTGCCAAGAACATCACATTGTGTCTTCGGCCAACTTGCGGATTTGCATGCATAACTTTGTCAATTCTAATCAACTTGGACCAGGACCACCACCATCACACACCTCACTCACTCCACTAATCTCACACCAAATTTTGTTTCATTCCAAGCGCATTTGGTCGTTCATTTTATTGTTTTTCTCACAGGTTTCTCGGCTTGGCCGAGATCCGAGGGCCTAACCGATCTATCGTGCATTCTAGTGACCGAGCAGATGTTTGGCAGCAACAGCAGTGGTACCACGGATCCTACTAGTGTGTGGGCCGGTGCAACACCAGTCGCGAATCCCACTCGAGGGGTGGCCTGGTTGGGTTGTCGCGAAACTTGTGTGTGTGGCAACTGTGGCCCCGTGCTGGGGAGGCTGGGACGGGGGCAACGTGTCATGGTGTAGAGTGGCGCGAGGTACACCCTTACCCTAATGTAGTTGCTGTGTGGTGATGCGTGTGTGTAGCTTGTGGGTCTCGTTGCTGGGGAGTCTGGGACGGTGGCGACGTGTCAGGGTGTAGGGTGGCGTGAGGTTCCTCCTTACCCTGGTGCGGCTGCACTATGCATCACAGATGTGACAACGTGAGTGTGAGTGTAGAGACTGCATGTGATAGGATTGCATTGTCGGCTTTTACTTTCATATCACATTACTTACTGAGCGTTAGGCTTATGTTGTGTGTTCTGTGGTGTAGGTGCTGACAATCTTGCTGGTGAGACTCGAGAGCCTAGTCCTGAGGTATAGTATGGTTGGCGGCGTGCGACCGAGGCACCGGATGGCGGATTTTTGTTAGGGCGACCCGACCCGTGGAGATGGTAGGTGGTGGCCTGGTTTGTTTGCGGGTATTTTTCTTTTGTGGTGATTATGTACAGTGGATGAGATGAGTTGTATATGCATCAGTGTATAGGTATATATGGAGTACGTGTGATTTTGGCGACGTACGCATATATTTTACATGTATGAGCTTGGAATTTGCTCTATACTGTGAATTTTCTTCATTTGAAATTGATGGATTTTCGTTGTCTTCATACTCTGATTGTGTTATGGTGATTTCTCTGGATGATGGATAGATAGTTATTGTTAGTTTTGGTGAACTATGTGCAGGGTTTTAAATTTTTGGGATAGCCAGTTTTTAGGCGTTACTCTGCCGAAATTTCGGGAGAGGGGTTGGGAGTCGAGAGGATACGAAATAGGTTGAGGTGTGTACAGTGAATGTTAGAGAAGTGTAGATGAGCGTTGAAGTGCGGCGTGATCGCAGGTGCGCAAGGCACGCGGCCCTGCAGGTACTCACGGGTTGTGCGACGCCGAATGAGGCGTGCGCGCGGACATGCTGTACAGCGGTAGGTGCGTGGGGCACGCGGCGCTGTGAGCGTGCGTGAGACACAGTGACATTGAGTTGGCACGTGCGGCACCGCGAGGGTCCGCGCGGGGTGTCGAAGTGGGGACGTGAGTGCACAGTACCGGATTGTGTAGTTCGATGGGTGCGTTGGATTCTTTCCTAGGATTTCAAGTCTTACCGTTTTATCTCAAACTGTTTTAAATAGTTTTCTTTTCCGCTGTGTAGTTTTTATGTTGAGGACTTCGTGTTCCCTCTTTTGGACGCGAGTTGTTTTCGAATCGAGTCGAAAATTTTTCATACTCACAAATGTTCTTTTGAAAATGATTTGAAAACGAAAGGGGTATTAAATTAAGTGAGTTATGTCAAGTGTTAGTGTGTGTAGTGTGTAGATGTACTGTAGCGCACCGGGAACGCGGGGTGTCTCGGGGTGTTACAGTTGTGCTATCAGAGCCACGGGGTTGACGTCGTTCAGAGGATTACCTAACACCGCCAGTCGCTGCACGGGAGCACTCCACCAACTGTAAGTGTTTAGATTTGAATTGATTGTAGTACTAATGTGAGCTTTATATTTATGTTAAAGGTGGAAAATGTCAGGAGAGGCGAGAGGTAGAGGTAGGGGGCAGGCACGACGAGAGGCGCCTCCTAGCGCCCAAGGTTCATCCGACAGAGGGGGTGACAGGCTGCATAGACTTAGACCCCCGACCTTTGACGGATCATCTCCGGATCCTCTCAGTGCTGAGGAGTGGATACGGAGTATGGAGAGGATGATGAGTTTTGCCAAGGTAGAGGAGCATGACAGGGTTTCTAGTGCGGCATTCTTTCTTGCCAAGGATGCGAGCCATTGGTAGGATACTTGTGGCGACCACGAGAGATGTGGAGGCCATGACCTGGGAGGAGTTCAGGTAGGTGTTTTTGGGCAAGTATTTCAGTCATTCAGTCAGGACACAGAAGATGGTGGAGTTTGCACAGTTGAAGCAGACCGGCACTGTGGCCGAGTATGTACGGCAGTTTGAGGCCTTGTCGCGGTTTGTAAGACATTTGGTGAGCCTCGATGAGAATAAGGTATATCAGTTTGTGCAGGGCCTGAAGCCAGATATTTATATGGGCATGCGGATTGTGGGGACACGAGGAATGCCGTACGAGGAGGTGGTAGCGAAGGCCCTTGACATTGAGGAGGCTCGGGCGAAGCTTCCTAGTTATCAGGAGATACCCAGAGAGCAGCCTCGCAGATCATTCAGTGAGTCGCTGCCACAGGCCAGCGGGGAGGTGTCTGTGCAGAAAGGCCTGAAGAGGCCTAGTGACAATTCTAGCAGCAAGGGAGCACTAAGAGGCCACAGAGGTCGGGACAATTTGTGTAATGACCCCTTTTCCCAGAGAGATATTATCTGCTTTGGGGATTGGGCCGTAGCTCAATATCCTCCCCTCACGGATTTGTTTCGCGAGTACTTCCCAGTTGGTCACCCAACCTGGTACTGCTCTCGCCAGAGCACTCTTAATTTCGGAGTTCTTATAAGATCCGTTGTCAATTGTGCTTCAAAACGTATCTTACTACCTTGGGAGGAATTCCTTACATATGTTTCATTTCCATATACCCCCCCAAGCGATGTGGGACTGTGACGACCCCCACTCTACGACCCGGGATTCGCCTACACTCGAGACGTTACGTCACTCCGTTCCACGAGGTTTGCCCCGCAGTCATCCTCATACGCACACATCCAGGTCATCAATGTTTTTAGTTTGCCTGAAATGTCAGAGGAGCCACCCGGGCGAGTGCAGGACGGGTCCAGTGAGGTGTTATAACTGTGGCAAGGTGGGCCACATGTCCAGAGAGTGCCAGAAGCCGCGTCAAAACCGCTGCTTCAACTGCAATGAGGTGGGATACTTTGCCAGCAGATGCCCAGCGGTGAGCAGGTCGTTAGCCAGAGTTACACCGAGGGTCTTTGCCCTGTTTGAGACAGATGATGCTGTCCAGCCATTAGTGATACCAGGTAACATTTTTGTTTCTGGTGTGGCAGCTTATACTTTGATTGATACGGGCGCTACGCACTCGTTTGTGTCGACGGGCTTTGTGGTTAAGGCCAACTTGGAGTTCAGTCCTGCCAAACGACATTATGATGTCACCTTGCCATCCGGGGAGCATTTGTATTCAGAATAGGTGGTGCGGGGCAATGTTGTGACAGTGGGGAGCAAGCAATTATATGCCGAGCTAGTCATTCTCCATATGAGCGGTTATAAGGTGATCTTGGGAATGGACTGGCTGTTCAGACATCATGCGGAGATTGACTGCAGTACCAGAGAGGTTCACTTACGGCTCCCGGGTGGGGAAAGCTACACATTTAAAGCAGGTAAAGGTCTTGCCAGGATTTCTGCTATCTTTTCTCGTCAGACTCCACGACTGTTGGGCATGGATTGCCAGGGATTTTTGGCAAGTGTTGAGGATGCGCGGTCACCGGGTGATGCTCGGATAGAGGATATTCTTATTGTGCAGGAGTTCTCGGAGGTGTTCCGTGATGAATTGCTGGGGTTGCCCCCTGATAGGGAGATTGAATTCGAGATAGATGTTTTCCCAGGTGTCGAGCCGGTGTGCAAGAACCCCTACAGATTAGCACCTACTGAACTTAAGGAGCTGAAGGCTCAGTTGGAGAAGCTGACAGATAAGGGATTTATACGCCCTAGTTTTTCACCCTGGGGAGCGCCAGTTCTATTCGTCAAGAAGAAGGACGGATCCCTACGTATGTGTATTAACTACTTGGAGCTGAATAAGTTGACAGTGAAGAACATGTATCCATTGCCAAGGATTGACGATTTGTTTGATCAGCTGCAGAGTGCCCGAGTGTTTTCTAAGATCGACCTAAGGTTCGGCTATCATCAGTTAAAGGTGAAGGAGAGGGATGTACCGAAGACGGCCTTCAGGACGAGGTACGGGCACTTCGAGTTCCTGGTTATGTCTTTCGGGTTGACCAATGCCCCAACAGCATTCATGGATCTGATGCACTGGGTGTTCAGGGAGTACCTGGACAAGTTTGTGATTGTGTTTATCGACGACATTCTGATCTACTCACAGAGTGGGGAGGAGCACAGGGAGCACCTGAGGATTGTATTGACTATTTTGAGTCAGCATCAGCTGTATGCTAAGTTCTCGAAGTGTGAGTTTTGGTTGGACAGGATTCACTTCTTGGGGCATGTGATCTCCTCTGAGGGTATTTCAGTTGATTCGGGGAAGGTTCAGGTTGAAAATGAGTGGCCGCGGCCGACCAGTGCTAGCGAGATATGCAGTTTTCTGGGGTTGGCTTGTTATTATCCGGAGATTCATTGAGTGGTTCTCTAAGACGTTGGCCCCCTTGACCCGGCTGACCAGGAAGAATACAAATTATGAATGGACCGACAGGTGTGATGACAGCTTCCAGACTTTGAAGCAGAGGTTGACTACGGCTCCTGTACTGACACTGCCCGTGGAAGGAGAGAAGTTCTGCATTTATTGTGATTCCAGGATCGGTTTGGGGTGTGTTTTGATGCAGAGTGGGAGAGTCATTGTGATGTGCCCCATAGGCCCGTCACACGATCTCAAGTCCAAGCACACACTTTAATTAACCTACATTCTCACACATTTGATTCTTATGCAGGTTATGATTCAATGGAGCCGGAAGTTGCAAGCTTAAGGTGGGAAGTGGAGGCTCAAGACATGGAGCAACCGAGACACATCATTGCATGAGAAGCCACCCTTGAAGATCATGAAGCTCTTAAGGGAATTTGTCTTCTTGAGCCAACTTTTATGTAATGTTTTATTTTGAACTTATTGGGCAAACATTGGCCTTCTTGTTTAACTTATTATTATGTGCATGCATTAGGCATTTAGGAGTAGATTGAATGGTTAGGATAGATGATGGAATGGGCTTCGGGCTTGGCTTAAATTGAAGAAGCAATCGGGCATGCCAGACATGCCACTCTCGGCCACAAATGCGCCAAGGAGAAAGGGCCGCAAGTGGTGGCCAACTTTACCCGATTTGGCCACACCATTGGGCTGCCATTTGAGATGCTTGTCCCATTTACCTTTTGTGGAAGAAACATGGATCCATGACATGGCATTCAGCAAGCCATTGATCAACCACTTGGCTGCCATCATCTCGGCCGCACACTACAACACTTTGGAGCCGGTTACAAGCTTCTTTGCACCAAGTTTTTGAAGACCAAAGCACAGTCCTAAAACCCTCCATCCTAGGCCTATATAAGCATAGCATTGGTGATTGTATTTTGGTTGGCAAAGTTAATGAGCATCGGCATGTTTTCTAAGAGGAAACCGAGAGAGTTTTCCACCACCATCCAAGGTAAGTGCTCGGTTCCATGAACCGATTAGGAGTAGCCTCCTAGCTTGGCAACTCACGGTTGTTGCTCGAGCTTGTGTTCCACTTTTCTCTCCTCCCTTTTAAGGGAAGGAAACAAGAAGGAAGTGGCCAAAACCGGTTCCCCAAGCTGAGAGCCTTTCCATGGAAAGGTTGTGATTGCCGAGAACATAACATTGTCTCTTCGGCCGACTTGCGGGTTTGTTTGCACAAGTTTTTCATTTCTAATCAATATGGACCACGACCACCACCATCACACACCTCACTCACTCCACTAATCTCACACCAAATTTCATTTCATTTAAACCACATTTGGTCGTTCATTTTGTTGTTTTTCTCAAGGGTTTCTCGGCTTGGCCGAGATCCGAGGGCCTAACCGATCCTTTCATGCATTTTAGTGACCGAGCAAGGGCTTGGCTGTAACACATTGCCTATGCTTCTAGGCAGTTGAAGGCTTACGAGCAGAATTATCCCACCCACGATTTGGAACTTGCGGCGGTTGTATTTGCACTCAAGATTTGGAGGCATTATCTGTATGGCCGGCAGTGCGAGATTTACTCGGACCATCAGAGCTTGAGGTACATTTTCACGCATAAGGAGCTGAATTTGAGACAGAAAAGGTGGCTCGAGCTGGTCAAGGACTACGATGTGGAGATCAGGTACCACCTGGGGAAGGCGAATGTGGTGGCAGATGCCTTGAGTAGGGTGACAGCTTCGACTTCTGCCATGACTACAATACGGCCTGTTGAGTTAGTGACAGAGATGCAGAGTTTTGGTGTTGAGGTAGTTTCTGATCTAGCAGCTACTCTTTCTGCCTTGTCATTGAGACCGACTATTCTGGACAGGATCAAGCAGACTCAGGAGACTGATTCAGAGTGTAGCGAGCTGAAAGCGAGTATGGAGGCCAGGCCTGATTCTGAGTTCAGCTATTTAGAAGATGGGATTATGAAATTTCGGGATAGGGGATACGTCCCGAGGGATAAGGAGCTGAGGAGGGATATATTATCAGAGGCCCATTCATTTTTTTTCTCTGTGCATCCGGGAAGCACTAAGATGTACAGAGATTTAAAGCAGCACTATTGGTGGCCTAACATGAAACGAGCAGTGGCTGAGTATGTTGAGGCCTACGTAGTCTGCCAGCAGGTGAAGGCGGAGCATCAGCGACCGTCTGGAATGCTCCAACCATTGCCTATACCGGAGTGGAAGTGGGAGCGAATCTCCATGGATTTTTTGGTAGGACTACTGAGCACTGCCAAAGGCCATGACGCGATTTGGGTGATTGTGGACAGGTTGACGAAGTCCTCTCACTCTTTGCCTGTGAGGATGACTTATACGATGGATCAGTTTGCCAAGTTGTATATTCAGGAGATAGTCAGACTCCATGGGATTCCGGTGTCGATTGTTTCTGATCGAGATCCCAGGTTCACGTCTAAGTTTTGGAGGAGTCTGCATAAGGCTATCGGCACCAGATTGGATTTCAGTACGGCCTTTCATCCTCAGACCGATGGGCAGTCGGAGCGGACTATAAAGATTCTGGAGGATATGCTCAGGGCTTGTGTGTTGGAGTTTCAGGCGACTTGGAGCAAGTTTTTACCGCTAGTGGAGTTCTCGTATAATAACAGTTTTCAGTCTACTATTGGTATGGCACCATACGAGGCCCTTTATGGAAGAAAGTGCAGGTCGCCATTGTACTGGGATGAGGTTGGGGAGGCCCGATTGATAGGCCATGAGGTTTTGTAGCGGACTGTTGACAAGATTTCTGTGATACGAAAGAGAATTGAAGCGGCCCAGAGTCGACAGAAGAGTTATGCTGATCAGAGACGCCGAGAGTTGGAGTTTAATGAGGGCGATGAGGTTTTTCTGAAGGTCTCGCCGTTCAAGGGAGTGGTAAGGTTCGGATAGCTGGGGAAACGCAACCCTCGGTTTGTGGGACCATTCCTGATTGTCAAGCGGATCGGGAGGACTGCATATCAGCTTCAGTTGCCTGCGTCGATGGATGCCATCCATGATGTTTTTCATGTCTCGATGCTGAGGAAGTGTATGCGCGATCCCTCTCAGGTAGTGCCACAACAGGATATAGAGATCCAGCCGACGCTGTCGTATGAAGAGAAGCCAGTGAGGATCTTAGAATCAGCTGTGAAGGTGCTGCGCAACAAGGAGATTCCGCTGGTCAAGGTGATGTGGCGCAACCATGGTGTAAAGGAGACTACTTGGGAGCGGCGTGATGACATGGAGCGGCAGTATCCCGACTTATTCGGTACGTAAATTTTGGGGACAAAATTCTTATAAGGTGGGGGGGATGTAATAACCCGGGAATTTCGAATTTTATTTTTAATTTCTGGAAATCTTTAGTTTCTTCCCGGTCGGAGTTGTGAGAAATATTTCAACGGAAAATATTTAAATTATAAGGCTCGAGGCCTACTTTTGCGATTGGTTTTCGGAATTTAAAGTCGGGAGGTCGAGAAGTTACGAAATTTCAGACGATTGAAACACGTGAGGGCAGTTTTGTAATTTGGTATAAAAAAAAACAGAAATTAGAAATTTTAACAAAACAACTGAACGGCTCGTGAAGCCGTTCAGTGTTCTGTTCTTTCGCCAAAGCCGAGAGAAGACGACTGAGGCGAGTGAGGGGCCGAGCGCGAGACTGAGGAACAGAGAACGAGTGGCTGGCGAACGACGGCAGAGTGCGACGCTGGGAGCTCCGACGAACTGAGTGAAGGTGTTGGTGTACCCTTTCCCGAACTGAGTCAGAATTTCAGGTTCAAGCCCGAATTTTTCTGACTTTAGTTCTGATTATACTAAATTGAAGCGAATGTGATTGTCTGTACATAGGGATTCTTGGAGTTTAAATTGAAATCAAAACAGAGGTTTTTTTTTTTTTAAGAACAGGTTCTGTTTTTGGCTTATTCGGCCTACCTACGGTTAATCATTTTAAATTCGGTTTTTGTGGGATAAATTAGGTAGTTAGGGGAACCTATGGCCGTTGGAATCGTTCGATTCCGATATCCGACACAAAAGTTATGCCCGTCGGGAGTTTAGGCCGAATTTTGGTCCAAGTCAAATTTGCGAGCGCTTTTTATGGAAATTTGACGTGTGAGTGTATCATAGCCATTTCTGATGCATATAACTAGTTGGGAGTGAGTTTTGGTTGCAGGGAAGTGAAAATGTGAAATTTTAATAAAAATGGCAGATTCGGTTATTGGCATTTTTTGCCTATCTGCGCCCTACCGATTTAAAATCCGTCTTGGGAAGTTAAACTAGGTTCCTAAGGGAACGTTTAGCCACTTGAATCGTTTGATTCCGTTGACGGACGCAAAAGTTATGCGCATCCGAACGTTGAGCTGGTATTCGACCAAACCAAACCAATGAACCGTTTTAGTTGGAATTTAATGAGTGTAGTTAGATAAGGTTATTTTTAGCTAATTGGTAAATGTTGGGAGAAATACTGATGAGAAATTGGTTGTGTTTTAGGTTGAGGCTTCCTGTTGGCGAAGCTGTGTATCGAGCGAGCTTAGGACGCCAGGTAAGTAGTGCATGCATGTGTTTTGCCCAAGTGGACCTACACTGTAGAACTTTAGTGTTTATGTGATTGATTGCGGTGTGTGTGCGTATTGTGTGACATGCATCATATTTTTTTTAAAACGGGAACAAAAATGATTTTTAGCATGCTTTGATGTATGAGGTGAGACGTGTGGCGGTGGTACCACGGATCCCGCTAGTGTGCGGGCTGGTGCTCCACCAGTCGCGGATCCTACTCGAGGGGTGGGCCGGCTGGGCCGTCATGCGGCGTGAATGTGTTGACGGTGAGGATATGGGCAGTGGTACCGCGGATTCTACTAGTGTGTGGGCCGGTGCAACACCAGTCGCGGATCATGCTCGAGGGGTGGGCCGGCTGGGCTGTCGCGAAACGTGTGTGTGTGGCAACTGTGGCCCCGTGCTGGGGAGGCTGGGATGGGGGCGACGTGTCAGGGTGTAGAGTGGCGCGAGGTACACCCTTACCCTGATGTGGTTGCCGTGTGGTGATGCGTGGGTGTAGCTTGTGGGCCTCGTTGCTGGGGAGTCTGGGACGGTGGCGACGTGTCAGGGTGTAGGGTGGCGTGAGGTTCCTCCTTACCCTGGTGCGGCTGCACTACGCGTTACAGATGTGACAACATGAGTGTGAGTGTAGAGACTGCATGTGATAGGATTGCATTGTCGGCTTTTACTTTCATATCGCATTACTTACTGAGCGTTAGGCTTATGTTGTGTGTTCTGTGGTGTAGGTGCTGACGATACTGCTGGTGAGCCTCGAGAGCCTAGTCCAGAGGCGTAGGATGGTTGGCGGCGTGCACCCGAGGCACCGGATGACGGATTTTTGTTAGGGCGACCCGACCCGTGGTGGTGGTAGGTGATAGTGGATTTATCATTTCATGTTGGGTATGTGTGTAGATAGCAGGGTTGTATAGACATTGATCTTTTGAGATTGCATAGAGAGGTTGTAGTGTTTTGGAGGACTTTCTTCATTTGTATTTGATAGGTTCTTCTTGTCTTCTTACTCTGATTTGGTTATGGTGATTTCTCTGGATGATGGATAGATAAACATTGTTGGATTATGGTGAATTGTGTGCAGGGTTTAAATTTTGGGATAGTCAGTTTTTAGCCGTTACTCTGCCGAAATTTCGGGAGAGAGGTTGGGAGTCGAGGAGATACGAAATAGTTTGAGGTGTGAACAGTAAATGCTAGAAAAAGGTAGATGAGCGTGGAAGTGCGGCGTGATCGCAGGTGCGCGGGGCACGCGGCCCTGCGGGTGCACACGGGTCATGCGGCGCCGGGTGAGGGCGTGCGCGCGGACGTGGTGTACAGAGGCAGGGTGCGTGGGGCACGTGGCGCTGTGAGCGTGCGCGAGATACAGTGACGTTGGGTTGGCACCTGTGGCACCGCGATGGTGTACGCGGGGTGTCGGAGTGGGGACGTGAGTGCTTGGGACCGGACTGGGTAGTTCGTGGGGTGCGTGAGATTCTTTCCTAGGATTTCAAGTTTTACCGTTTTATCTCAAATTGTTTTAAATGGTTTTCTTTTCCCCTGCGTAGTTTTATGTTGAGGACTTCGTGTTTCCTCTTCGGGACGCGAGTTGTTTTTCGAATCGAGTCGAAAAATTTTCATACTCACAAATGTTCTTTTGAAAATGATTTGAAAACGAAAGGGGTATTGAATTGAGTTAGTTGTGTCAAGTGTTAGTGTGTGTGTGTAGTGTGTAGATGCACTGTAGCGCACCGAGAACGCGGGGTTTCTCGGGGTGTTACAAACTTACTCCAAGCCGTCTGAAACTCCAACACACAGGCCCCGAGCATATCCTCAAGAATCTGTATAGTTCGCTCTGACTGCCCATCGGTCTGGGGATGAAAGGCCGTACTGAAATGTAATCTGGTGCCCATACCCTTATGCAAACTCCTCCAAAACTTGAACGTGAACCTGAGGTCTCAGTCTGAAACAATTGACACCGGAATCCCATAAAGTCTGACTATCTCATGAATATATAACTAGGCAAACTGATCCATGGTATAAGTCATCCTCACCAGTAAAAAGTGAGACGACTTCGCCAATCTGTCCACAATCACCCAGATAGCATCATGGCCCTTGGCAGTCCTACCACAAAATCCATAGTGATCCGCTCCCATTTTCACTCCGGTATTGGTAATGGTTGGAGCATCCCAGGTGGTCGCTGATGTTTCGCCTTCACTTGTTGGCAGACAATGCAGGTCTCAACATACTCAGTCATCGCTCGTTTCATGTTAGGCCACCAATAGTGCTGCTTCAAATCCCTATACATCTTAGTACTTCTGGGATGCACAGAGAAAGAAGATGAATGGGCCTCTGATAATATATCCTTCCTCAGCTCCTCATCCTTTGGGATATACCACCTATCCTGAAATTTCACAATCTCGTCCTCTGAATAGCTGAACTCGGAATCAGGCCTAGCCTCCATACTCGCCTTCAACTCACTACACTCTGAGAAAATCTCCTGGGCCTGTCTGATCCTGTTCAGAATAGTCGGCGTCAACGACAAGGCCGAGAGAGTGGCAGCCAGATCAAAACCCACCTCCACGCCAAAACTCTGCATCTCTGTCATCAACTTCATAAGCCCTATCGAAGTCGTGGCAGAAGTCGAAGCTGTCACCCGACTCAAGGCGTCTGCTATCACGTTCGCCTTTCCCGGGTGTTACTTGATCTCGACATCGTAATCCTTGACCAGCTCGAGCATCTCCTCTGTCTCAAATTTAGCTCCTTTTGCGTGAAAATGTACCTCAAGCTCTGATGGTCTGAGTAAATCTCGCACTGCTGCCATAAAGGTAATGCTTCCAAATCTTGAGTGCAAATACAACAGCTGCCAGCTCCAAATCGTGAGCGGGATAATTCTGCTCGTACGCCTTTAACAGCCTAAAGGCATAAACAATGACTCTCCCACCCTGCATCAAAACACACCCCAAACCAATTCTGGAGGCATCACAATAAATGCAGAATTTCTCTCCTTCCATGGCCAACGTCAGTATAGGAGCCGTAGTTAATCTTGTTAGGAATATTGTGCCCAACAAGCAAATGTTATGAACATTTTTTTGCTGTAATTAATGAATAACTTTTATGATTAATTTTTATGTTTGCATTATTTGATATGCTTTATAAATTCAAAGAAAAATTCTTGATTATTTGTGCAATTTTAAATTTACATATATATTGATATATGTGGGATTAAATTTAAAAAGAAATAATCACATTAGTCCATGACTTATATTTGAAGTATAGAATCTTCAAATTAATAAAATCATAAATACAGTTCACTTCGTTGAGAACGTATAGTCATATCCCGATTATATATGAAGTGACATAAAGTGATTGTATTTTATATAATATGATTATATAGGACTGGACCAGATGAAATTATATTGTTTTTAGAATATCCGTTAAATAAAGAACAATTAATTTTATCATAATGATGGTCATATATATATGATCTTAATTAATTATATTTAGTAGACTCCTATTTCATTTCAATTTATTCTTTGATTTACTCGGTAAAGTTTTGTATGAATTACATTACATAAACCTTGTATTTTGGGAATAAATTAAATGAGTAGCTGGGAATGCTAACATTGATATAATGAAATCTATAATACAAGATTCCCTTGTTTGTTAGTTCAGAGATTGAATAATTAGCGCGCAATTCATAAATGTTATGAATTAATTATTCAATTAAGAACTAATGGTAGTCAAGGATAAAGATGTAATATGAGAGGTTAACGGATCTTATACCTAGCTCTATTACGAATCTTAATGGAGGATTAATACATATGTAATGACTATATCAATGGACATTACTTTGAGTAAATATACTCTATAGTTCTAAGAGTGCAACTCTAGGTATTTAGTGGAATTACTCTAGAGTTAATAATTGTGTTATTTAATATAAAGAGTTTATATTAATTAACAAATATTATTGGAGCTTAGTACTATAGGTCCATCGGTTTCTCTGTTATCTTATATCACTATTTAATTTCTATGTTATAAGAATAAATATGTAAATGATTAATTATGATTAATCATTTATAAACATTCAAATGAATATATTATGATTCAAAATATATAAATTGTTTTTTATATTTTGAATTCAAAATAAAATATCTCATTAGATGAAATTGTTTTAAAGGGATTTAAATTAAATTTGAATAATCTCATCGGATGAGATTTGATCTTCAAATTTAAATTGAAGTTGATTATTCAACAAACTATCAAATCTGATTTTTGAAATTTGAATATAAGTAGATCTGAAAAATCTGATCAGATTATATTTGATCTACGATTGATTTATAGTTTGTTGATTATTTAAAACTAGATCTGAATAATCTCATAAGATGAGATTATCTTGAAAATTGTTTTCAAAAATATATTCTAAAAACTGTTTTTAGATTATACGATTAATCGATAAATTAGTTTATTAGATAAATCAACTGCTAATCAAATTAGATTTGATTAGATAAGATTTATTTTTTAAAAATTAGTTTTTATTAAAATAAATCTGAAAATTTATTTTAAAATAGATCTATAAAATTGTCTAATGTGATTGGACAGTAGAAAAAAAAAAAAAAAAGCGAAGACAGAAAAGAGAAAAGAGAAAAGAGAGATCTAATCCCTTTGAGGAAAAGGTGTGACCTTTCCCGTATTCGGTTTTAGGAAAACGTTTTCTAAAATTGAAGAGAGACGTCTCATGAGTTGAGAACACGTCTCTCCACAAATATAAGAGTGTGTTATTCTTATAAGCTGGACGCCCACACGTCAGGAAATTCAAGTGTAAAGATCTTCAGAGAAAACTCGACGGTTTCAAAGTGTTCGGGAAAAACACTTGATCCTGAGTTAAAGCTGTTAAAATCAGACGGGAGTACCTGAGTAAAAGCGTTTATACAAGAGGTATTTTTCTTTATCACTACCTGTAACACCCCGCGAAAACCCCGCGTTCCCCGTGCGCTACAGTACACCTACACACTACACACACACACTAACACTTAACATAATTCACTCAATTTAATACCCTTTTGTTTTCAATTCATTTTTTTTTTTACTCGATTCAAAAACAACTCGCGTCCCGAAGAGGCAACACGAAATCCTCAGCATAAAAAAAAAAACTACGCAGTGGAAAGAAAACCATTTAAAATAGCTTAAGTAAAACTGTAAGACTCAAGATCTTAGAAAAAAAAATCCAACGTACCCCTCGGACTACACATCCCAGTCCCACGTACTCACGTCTCCACTTCGACACCCCACGCACACTCTCACGGTGCCGCACATACCACTCAATGTTACTGTGTTTCGCGCACGCTCACAGCGTCGCGTGCCCCACGCACCCTGCCGCTGTACAGCACGTTCGCGCGCACACCCTCACCTGGTGTCGCACGACCCGTGGGTACCCACAGGGCCGCATGTCCCGCACACCTGCGATCACGCTGCACATCCACGCTCATCTAAACTTCTCTAGCATTCATTCTACACACCTTGACCTAATTCGTATCCTCTCGAGTCCCAACCCCCTCTCCCGAAATTTCGGCAGAGTAATGCCTAAAAACTGGCTATCCCAAAATTTAACCCTGCACACAATTCACCAGAATCCAACAATATTTAGCTATCCATCATCCAGAGAAATCATCCTAACCAAATCAGAGTAAGAAGACACGAAAATCCGTCCAATACAAATAAAGAAAATTTACAATATAGAGCAACACCATACTCTAACATGTAAAATATATGCGTACGTCGCCAAAATCACACACACTCCATATACACATATACACTGACGCAAATACAACAACCAATCCCATCCTCCGTACATAATCACCGCAAAAGAAAGAAAACCCACAAACCGACCAGGCCACAACCTACCATCTCCACGGGTCGGGTCGCCCTAACAAAAGTCCGCCATCTGGTGCCGCGGTCGCACGCCGCCAACCATCCTACGCCTCAGGACTAGGCACTCGAGGCTCACCAGCAGTATCGTCAGCACCTACACCACAGAACTCACAACATAAGTATAACGCTTAGTAAGTAATGCGATATGAAAGTAAAAGCCGACAATGCAATCCTATTACATGCAGTCTCTACACTCACACTCATGTTGTCACATCTGTGACGCGTAGTGCAACCGCACCAGGGTAAGGAGGAACCTCACGCCACCTATACCCTGACACGTCGCCACCGTCCCGGACTCCCCAGAAACGAGGCCCACAAGCTACACCCACGCATCACCACACGGTAACCACATCAGGGTAAGGGTGTACCTCGCGCCACTCTACACCCTGACACGTCGCCCCCGTTCCAGCCTCCCCAGGACGGGGCAACAGTTGCCACACACACACGTTTCGCGACAGCCCAGCCGGCCCACCCCTCGAGTATGATCCGCGACTGGTGTTGCACCGGCCCACACACTAGTAGAATCCGCGGTACCACTGCCCATATCCTCACCGTCAACACATTCACGCCGCATGACGGTCCAGGCGGCCCACCCCTCGAGTAGGATCCGCGACTGGTGAAGCACCGGCCCGCACACTAGCGGGATCCGCGGTACCACCGCCATACGTCTCACCTCATACATCAAACATGCTAAAAATCATTTTCGTTCCCGCTTTTAAAAATATGATGCATGTCAAACAATACGCACGCACACCACAATCAATCACATAAACCCTAAAGTTCTACAGTGTAGGCCCCCTCGGGCAAAACACATGCATGCACTACTTACCTGGCGTCCCAAGCTCGTTCGACGCACAGCTTTGCCAAAAGAAAGCCTCAACCTAAAACACAACCAATTTCTCATCAGTATTTATCTCAACATTCACCAATTAGCTAAAAATAACCTTATTTAACTACACTCATGAAATTTCAACTAAAACGGTCCATTGGTTTGGTTTGGCCGAAAACCAGCCCAACGTTCGGATGCGCATAACTTTTGCGTATGTCAACGAAATTGAACAATTCAAATGGTTAAACATCCCCTTAGGAACCTAATTTAACATACTAAGACGAATTTTAAAACGATAAGCCGTAGGCAGGCAAAAAAATGCTAAAACCGAATCTACCACTTTTATCAAATTTCACATTTTCACTTCCCTTCAACCAAAACTCACTCCCAACTAGTTATATGCACCAAAATGGCTATGCTACTCTCACACGTCGAATTTCCATGAAAAACGGTCACTAATTTGACTTAAATCAAAATCCCGCATAAACTTCCAACGCGCATAACTTTTGTGTCGGATATCAGAATCGAACGATTCCAGCGGCCATACGTCCCTCTAACAGCCTAATCCATTCCAGAAGAACAGAACTTAAAACAATTAACCAAAACTAGGCCAAAATAGTTAAAAACCGAACTATCCCTGCACAAGCAATGGTTAAATTTTGATTTCAAACTTCAATTTACAAACTTCCACACACAACTAGCCCTATTTCGTCCATATCACTTGGCTAAGCTCACTGCAAAGGCAAGAAGGCCGAGCAGTAAGCTCGGCCGAAACAGGAAACCAACAGGGCTCACCATCGGTTTCCTTAAGCTCGCGGCATTACCTTCGAGCTACCCTACCACTTGCGGCCAAATTCCATCAATGCCGAAAGCAGGCCGACCACTAAGCTCGGCTAAGCCAAAAAAAATGGGACGGGCAGAACAAGGAAAGGGCTTACCGTTACGTTACTGTGCGCTCGGTCGAATGGAGGGCAATGTACAGCCGAACACCCAGTCCCGGCAGTCTCCCCCACGCCCACTCGCGTCTGTTGAAGAATCAGAACTCGAGGATTTTCCTCCCCTCTCTCGCGTCTCTCTCTCGGCTCTCTCGGGAACTCGAGCTACTGAAACCAAATGGCACCTGTTCGCAACTCGCACCTCGCACCCACGCTCGTCGGCTGTCGATCATAGCTCCGCACACGATCGCTCTCCCCTGCACGCTCGCTCTCGGGCGCTCTCGGTTGCTCGCAGAAAACCAGCCGAATGGCTTCTTCTCGAAGCCATTCGGGTGGTTTGTTTTATTTTATTTTATTACTTTTTAAAAAAAAAACAATAAAAATACAAATTACCAAATTGCCCTCACGTGCTTCAATCGTTCGAATTTCGTTAATTTCTCGACTTCCCGACTTTAAATTTCGAAAACCAATCGAAAAAGGTAGGCCTCAAGCCTTATAATTTAAATCTTTCCCGTTGAAATATTTCCCAAAACTCCGACCGGGATTAAAATAAAAATTCTGAAAATAAAAAATTAAAATTCGAAATTTTCGGGTTATTACACTACCTAATCTAAATCTAACAATTTTTCTCAATGTAAATTGTTTACATTTTAAAAAATACATATTTCATAAAAATATTTTTCTTTTAGACTAACGATCAAAATTCACAGTTTTTGTGATTTTAAAATAGTTTTAAAATCACGTGGGTAACGCATGTCACTATTATTATGAATAATAGTGAATTCCGCCATGTGTAGGGACCACGAAAACCAGCAATTGGTATCAGAGCCATTGTTTTATTAGTCTAAAAATATTTTTTTGATACAATTTAATTTAAATTGTGATATGTGTTAGAATTAGAACTTATGCATATATGTTCTTGATGTATGTTTTGCATGACATGAAATAGTGATCGAAATTAAGTCGGTTGTTTGGGTTAGGATTTCTTTTATGCATTTTTCATTTATATCCAATGTATAATCTTACGATGGAGATCTGAGACTACAAAGCCATGGATGGAGTTTCCGTCATAGATTTGATTTATTGACGAAAACAGATGATGATGCACATACGAATGCGAATTCACAAATTTGATTTGTGAATATTTGAAGATGCCCCTGTGGATGAGGCAGTTTCAAAGAAGACAAAGATTTAGAATCTTAAGTTTATTTTTATTTTGAGTTTGTAATTTTAGAAATACCCAAAGGTCAACCCGGTCACAATTTCATTTAATTTTATGTTGATAAAATTTGTTAAATTGTCATGCATTCACATATCATATTGTAATAACCCGAAAATTTCGAATTTTAATTTTTAGTTTTCGGAAATTTTTAGTTAATCCCGGTCGGATTTTGAGAAATATTTCAACGGAAAATATTTAAATTATAAGGCTCGAGGCCTACTTTTGCGATTGGTTTTCAGAATTTAAAGCCGGGAGGTCGAGAAGTTACGAAATTTCAGACGATTGAAGCACGTGAGGGCAATTTGGTAATTTATATTTATTTTGTAAAAAAAAAAAAAAAAATTGTAAACACCTGAATGGCTACGCGATGAAGCCATTCAGTTGTTTCCTCTGTGCACCAGAGAGAGCCGAGAGGGAAGGAGACGCGGGAGAGGAGAGAGATTCGAGCTCTGACGACGGCCGACGACCGGAGGAGAAGGATTTCGGCAGTCGACGTGGATAAAGGGCTCCGACAAACCGGGAACGACTTGTAACCCAGCCATTCCCGTGCCGAAGACCCAAGGTAAACTGCCCTGCCTTTTTCGTTTTTCTGCCAGCAAGTGGGCAGTTCGGTTACTTCCGAACTCTCGCCGGGTTTGAGCTCGGTTCCTGGTGTGAGGGGGGCTGGGATGGGCGCGCTAGGGGCTCGGCATTTCCGCCCCAAACCCGGCCGAGGAGAGGTGGGAATGTCCCATGTTCCTCCTCTAATCGTGGTGGCCGAAGATGTAGGCTACCTGTGTTCCTACCTCGGCTTGTTGTGCCATGGTATGGAGGAATTACAGCAAGGATAAAGGGTGGGGGAGGGGAGAGCTGGTAGTGCCCTGGTTTCGAGAGGAAAACCAGGGAAGTTTTGCTGCCATTCGAGCTTTCTGATCGAGAAGCTTCGAAATTGTTATGAGTTATGCATAATGGACTGGAATGCGGCTGCTTGGTGAAGGAATTTGCGAAATTAGATCGAATTTAAATTTTCGGCTATTTTTAGGTTAGAAGCAGATTCTGTTTTTGGCCATTTTGGCCCAGTTTTGGTTAATCGTTTTAAATTCTGTTTTGCGGGTTAAAAATAGGTTGTTAGAGGAACGTGTGGCCGCTGGAATCGTTCGATTCCGATATCCGACGCAAAAGTTATGCGCGTCGGAAGTTTATGCGAGATTTTGGTTTAAGTCAAATTAGTGACCGTCTTTCGTGGAAAATTCGACGTGTGAGAGTAGCATAGCCATTTTGATGCACATAACTAGTTGGGAGTGAGTTTTGGTTGAAGGGAAGTGAAAATGTGAAATTTTAATTAAATAGCAGATTCGGTTATTGGTGTTTTTCGCCTATCTGCGGCCTACCGATTTAAAATCCGTCTTGGGATGTTAAACTAGGTTCCTAAGGGAACGTTTAGCCACTTGAATCGTTTGATTCCGTTGACGGACGCAAAAGTTATGCGCATCCGAACGTTGAGCTGGTATTCGGCCAAACCAAATCAATGGACCGTTTTAGTTGGAATTTAATGAGTGTAGTTAGATAAGGTTATTTTTAGCTAATTGGTAAATGTTGGGAGAAATACTGATGAGAAATTGGTTGTGTTTTAGGTTGAGGCTTTCTGTTGGCGAAGCTGTGTATCGAGCGAGCTTAGGACGCCAGATACGTAGTGCATGCATGTGTTTTGCCCAAGTGGGCCTACACTGTAGAACTTTAGTGTTTATGTGATTGATTGCGTTGTATGTGCGTATTGTGTGACATGCATCATATTTTTTTAAAACGGGAACGAAAATGATTTTTAGCATGTTTTGATGTATGAGGTGAGACGTGTGGCGGTGGTACCGCGAATCCCGCTAGTTTGCGGGCCGGTGCTTCACCAGTCGCGGATCCTACTCGAGGGGTGGGCCGGCTAGGCTGTCATGCGGCGTGAATGTGTTGGCGGTGAGGATATGGGCAGTGGTACCGCGGATCCTACTAGTGTGTGGGCCAGTGCAACACCAGTCGCAGATCCTACTCGAGGGGTGGGCCGGCTGGGCTGTCGCGAAACGTGTGTGTGTGGCAACTGTGTCCCCGTGCTGGGGAGGCTGGGACGGGGGCGACGTGTCAGGGTGTAGAGTGGCGCGAGGTACACCCTTACCCTGATGTGGTTGCCGTGTGGTGATGCGTGGATGTAGCTTGTGGGCCTCGTTGCTGGGGAGTCTAGGACAGTGGCGACGTGTCAGGGTGTAGGGTGGCGTGAGGTTCCTCCTTACCCTGGTGCGGCTGCACTACGCGTCACAGATGTGACAACATGTGTGTGAGTGTACAGACTGCATGTGATAGGATTGCATGTCGGCTTTTACTTTCATATCGCATTACTTACTGAGCGTTAGGCTTATGTTGTGTGTTCTGTGGTGTAGGTGCTGACGATACCGCTGGTGAGCCTCGAGTGCCTAGTCCTGAGGCGTAGGATGGTTGGCAGCGTGAGACTGCGGCACCGGATGGCGGACTTTTGTTAGGGCGACCCGACCCGTGGATATGGTAGGTTGTGGCCTGGTCGGTTTGTGGGTTTTCTTTCTTTTGCGGTGATTATGTACGGAGGATGGGATTGATTGTTGTATATGCGTCAGTGTATAGGTGTATATGGAGTGCGTGTGATTTTGGTGACGTACGCGGATATTTTCCATGTTAGAGTATGTTATTTCTCTATACTGGAGACTTTCTTCATTTGTATTTGACGGATTTTCGTCGTCTTCTTACTCTGATTTGGGTTGGGATGATTTCTCTAGATGATGGATAGGTAAATATTGTTGGAATCTGGTGAATTGTGTGCAGGGTTAAATTTTGGGGTAGCCAGTTTTTAGGCGGTACTCTGCCGAAATTTCGGGAGAGGGGTTGAGATTCGAGAGGATACGAAATAGGTCAAGGTGTGTGTATGATGAATGCTAGAGGAGTTTAGATGAGTGTGGATGTGCGGCGTGATTGCAGGTGTGCGGGGCATGCGGCCCTGTTGGGTACCCACGGGTCGTGCAACACCGGGTGAGGGTGTGCGCGCGGACGTGCTGTACAGCGGCAGGGTGCGTGGGGCACGCGGCGCTGTGAGCGTGCGCGAAACACAGTAACGTTGAGTGGTATGTGCGGCACCGTGAGAGTGTGCGTGAGGTGTCGAAGGGGAGACGCGAGTTGTTTTCGAATCGAGTCAAAAAAAAAGAGAGGAGAGTAAATTGGAAACAAAAGGGTATTAAATTGAGTGAATTATGTTAAGTGTTAGTGTGTGTGTAGGTGCACGCACCGATAACGCGGGGTTTCTCGGGGGTTACACATATAGATTTTGCATGTTTAGGTTTATTTTAAATTTCTCACATATCATGCATTTAAATATATATTAAATTGCATATTGATTTAATAAAGAGTTTATTAAATAAATTAGTTTTGATTTGATCAAAACTAATATTGATTCATTTTAATGAATTATGTGAGAATGTAAAATAAATTAATTTTTAATTTGTTAAAAAAAATTAATTTTATTTTTCAAAATTCAAATAATTTGATTATTTGAAATTATTAATTTTATAATATAATTATAAGATTAATAATATAAGTTATGATAAATTAATATGATTAATTTATCATTACAATGGAATATTTGATATTCCATAATCACTAATTCAAAATAATGAGTGGGAGCGGGAAGTTAGGCGTAACATTCCATGGTCTCCACTGTTGGTACAACACCGTGAGATCTAAGTGGGGCTTCGAGATGACTTTGATTTTCATCCTCCCTAAGGAGAGTGTTCATTTAGGTCAATACCAAGGTTGGTCTCCTAGAGATAGGATATATGAAATGTATTTTATAGTTATCCGACCCTAAGGCGGCGACTATAAGTTAAGTTTCATAAATCCAAAATAGTGGGTTACATTCATGAAAATATAACTAAACGTGTTGGTCATATTTTGACCAAAATTTTCGGTAAGTTAATAAATTTCAAAAATATGAGATATTTTGAGCAAATTTATTAATTGATAATATTTTACCATAAGGTGATTTATTATGTTATCGGGGCTATAGTAGCATTTACATATTTTTGTGATTAAACATGTTCATGCATCATACTAGCATAGCCATAACATTTTGAATTTTATAGCATAAAATTGATTATAATTTTATTTATTGATTACAGCATCATGTCTCAATTAATGATAAGTTTGTTTGCAACTGAAAAGCTTGACGGCGATAATTTTGTGAAGTGGAAAAAGAATATGAATCTCATTCTCGTGCATGACAACTTGAAATTTGTGCTGTTGGAGGAATGTCCTCCTACTCCTGTGCCTAATGCTCAACGGGCCCTAAAAGATGCTTATGATAGTTGGACTAAAGCAAATATTAAAGCCCGTTGTTATTTGCTAGCAACTATGTCTGATATTCTTAGTGCAAAATTTGAGAATTGTGAGATTGCTTATGAGATAATGGAGTCTCTTCAAGGCATGTTTGGCAAACCATCTGACCAAGCTCGTCATGAAGCGATAAAAAGAATTATGAACTCTAAGATGAAAGCAGGAGTCCCCGTACGTCAACATGTTCTGATGATGATCAGTACTATTCATGAAGCTGAAATTAATGGAGCTTATATTGATGAGGCAACCCAGGTTGGCATGATCTTAGAAAGTCTAAGCCCAAAATTTCTCCAGTTCAAAAGCAATTATTTTATGAATAAATTGAGTTATGATTTAACTCAGTTGCTGAACGAGCTGACCACTTATGAATCTATTTATGTGGATAAGAATAATGAAGCAAATGTTGTGAAACCTTCTTCATCCGATTCTTCTCTTAAGAAGAGAAAGAAATTCAAGAAACATGCTAAAGGTCAAGGAGGTCAACCAAAAGGAGTCCATAATTTCAAGATCAAGAAAAAGAACAAGTCAAACAAGAAAGGCTCAGACCCTCTAAAGCCCAAAGGAAAATGTTTTCACTGTGGGGTAGATGGTCATTGGAAGAGAAACTGCAAGTATCTCGAGGGGCTTAAAAAGAAAAAAGGTAAATTTGATTTACTAATTACTGAATCTTGTTTGGTTGAAAGTGATTTATCACCTTGGATAATTGATTCAGGAGCGACTAATCATGTTTGTTGTTCTTTGCAGATGCTAAACTGCTACAGGAGACTAGCTGATGGTGAGTTCACACTCAGAGTTGGCAACGGGGCTGTCGTTTCGGCTTTAGCAGTGGGAGAAGCCAAAATTTATTTTGAGAATAATAAATATTTGTTTTTAGAAAACATTTATTTTATTCCAGGGTTTACTAGAAACCTCATTTCTGTTTCTCGAATAATTGAACAGTTATATGCTATTTCTTTTAATGATAATGCAGTTATTATTTCTCGAAATGGTTTAAATATTTGTTCAGGCTCAATGGAAAATGGACTTTATATGATAAGACCCATTATAAATTCATCACTGTTGAATATTGAAATGTTCAAAGTTGAATTGCCTATCCAAGAAGCAAAAGATTTCTCATACTGATGATACATATCTATGGCACCTTAGACTTGGTCATATTAATCTTGATAGAATTAACAGACTTGTTAAGGATGGTTCTTTAAAAGATCTAACTGTTGGATCTTTACCTGTTTGTGAATCTTGTCTAGAAGGTAAAATGACCAAAAGGTCCTTTATTGGAAAGGGCCAAAGGGCTCAAGAAACACTTGAGTTAATACATTCGGATGTATGTGGCCCAATATCTATACGGGCCAGAGGTGGTTATGAGTACTATGTGACATTCATAGATGATTACTCAAGATATGGATGTACTTACCTAATTAAGTTTAAATCTGAAACTTTTAGAAAGTTTCAAGAATTTAAAACTGAAGTTGAGAACCAATTAGGTAAGACTATCAAGTGTCTTCGATCAGATCGAGGTGGTGAGTACCTTGACCATGAATTCAAGGATTATCTGTTAGAACATGGAATAGTATCCCAACTAACAGCACCAGGAACGCCTCAGCAAAATGGTGTTGCTGAACGAAGAAATCGTACATTGCTCAATATGGTAAGATCCATGATGAGCTATTCTTCTCTTCCAAAATCGTTTTGGGGATATGCTTTACAAACAGCAACCTACATACTTAATGTAGTTCCATTTAAGTCTATACCTAAAACACCCTTAGAGTTGTGGAGTGGTCACAAACCTAGTTTGAGACACTTTCGCATATGGGGATGTCCAGCACATGTGTTAATAGGTAAGACCGGGAAGTTGAGACCTAGAACTGAGGTTTGCATGTTTGTTGGATATGCAAAAGGCACGAGAGGAGGTTTGTTTTATAGTCCTCAAGATAATAAAGTATTTGTATCGACAAATGCCACATTTCTAGAACATGACTATATAACAAATTACAAACCTCAAAATAAGATTGTCTTAGAAGAGATTCTATCGGATCAGGTTAGATCTGCTGCAACAACAGTTGTTGATCCACAAAATACAGAAAATACCACTCAATCTAATCAACCCATCATAATACATCGTCGTAGTGAAAGGGTAGTACGACTACCATCATGATATCGACATGATGGTTAAGCACAAGTTGCTGTCACTGATGATGGGAAAGATGATCCATTGACATATAGATGTGCAATGGAAGACTCTGACAAAGAAGCATGGCTTGAAGCTATGAAACTTGAAATGGAATCCATGTATTCCAACTCTGTCTGGGATCTTGTAGATTTACCTGAAGGGGTAAAACCCATTGGGTGTAAATGGATCTACAAGAGGAAACTTGGAGTAGACGGAAATGTAGAGACATTCAAAGCTAGACTGATGGCTAAGGGATATACCCAAAAGGAAGGGATTGACTATGAAGAAACCTTCTCACCAGTAGCAATGCTTAAGTCTATTCGTATTCTACTTTCCATAGCTACTCATTATGATTATGAGATTTGGCAGATGGACGTTAAGACGGCTTTTTTGAATGGCCATCTTGAGTAGACTATCTATATGGAGCAACCAGAAGGTTTCATAGCACTAGATGCAAAGCAAAAAGTTTGCAAATTGCATAAGTTTATTTATGGACTCAAGTAAGCATCCAGGTCATGGTATATGAGATTTGATGATACGATCAAATCTTATGGATTTTTTCAATGTCTTGATGAGTCTTGTGTATACAAGTTTTTTAAGGAGAAGCAAGTGGTTTTTCTGATTCTTTATGTCGATGACATTTTACTTATTGCGAATAATGTAGGATTATTATCTGACATAAAAGCTTGGTTGGCTAAGGAATTCCAAATGAAAGATTTGGGAGAAGCAAGCTATATTCTTGGGATTTTATTTAGAGATCGCAAGAATAAGATGTTAGCCTTGTCTCAGGCATTGTATATTGACAAGATGCTTGCCAGATATTCAATGCAGAACTCTAAGAAGGGTAATTTACCTTTTCGTCATGGAGTTACTCTTTCTAAGAAGCAGTGTCCTGACACGCCTCAAAAGGAAGAGGATATGAGACGCTATCCATATGCATCAGCAGTTGGTAGCTTGATGTATGCTATGTTATGCACAAGACCTGACATTTGCTATGCAGTAGGGATAGTTAGCCGTTTTCAGTCTAATCCAGGATTAGATCATTGGATAGCAGTCAAGCACATTCTCAAGTATCTTAGGAGAACGAGAAATTATATGCTTGTATATTCTGGTAGGGATATGATTCCTACAGGATATACTGATTCTAATTTTCAAACTGATATAGATGACCGAAAGTCGATATCTGGATCCGTATTTACTCTTTCTGGTGGAGCCATTATTTGGAGAAGTACCAAACAAGGAGGAGTTTCTGACTCAACCATAGAAGCCGAGTACATAGCTGCTTCAGAAGCAGCTAAAGAAGCTGTATGGCTCCGCAAGTTCTTTAGTGATCTAGAAGTTGTTCCAGATATGAATAAACCACTCACACTTTATTGTGATAATAGTGGGGCAGTGGCGAATTCTAAAGAACCTAGAAGCCACAAAAGATCAAAGCATATAGAAAGGAAATATCATTTAATCAGAGAGATCATGCAACGTGGAGACGTCGCTGTTTTGAAGATTCCAACCACTGAGAATCTTGCTGATCCCTTCACAAAGACGTTACCTGCAAAAAGTTTTAATAAACATCTTAAAGGATTAGGGATTAGAGATATGCCAGGATTTCTGCTATACTTTCTCGTCAGGCACCACGGGTGTTGGGCATGGGTTGCCAGGGATTTTTGGCAAGTGTTGAGGATGCGCAGTCACCGGGCGATGCTCGGGTATAGGATATTCTTATTGTGCAGGAGTTCCCGGGAGTGTTCCGTGATGAATTGCCTGGGTTGCCCCTTGATAGGGAGATTGAGTTCGAGATAGATGTTTTCCCAGGTGCGGAGCCGGTGTGCAATAACCCTTACAGATTGGCACCTACTGAACTTAAGGAGCTGAAGGCTCAATTGGAGGAGCTGACAGATAAAGGATTTATACGCCCTAGTTTTTCACCCTGGGGAGCGCCAGTTCTATTCGTCAAGAAGAAGGATGGATCCCTACGTATGTGTATTGACTACCGGGAGCGGAATAAGTTGACGGTGAAGAACAGGTATTCATTGCCTAGGATTGATGATTTGTTTGATCAGCTACAAGGTGCCCGGGTGTTTTCTAAGATCGACCTGAGGTCCGGCTATCATCAATTGAAGGTGAAGGAGAAAGATGTACCGAAGACGGCCTTCAGGACGAGGTATGGGCATTTTGCGTTTTTGGTGATGTCTTTCGGGTTGACCAATGCCCCGGCACCATTCATGGACCTGATGCACAGAGTGTTCAGGGAGTACCTGGACAAGTTCGTGATTGTATTTATCGACAACATTCTGATCTACTTGCAGAGTGAGGAGGAGCACAGGGAGCACCTGAGGATTCTACTGACTATTTTGAGCCAGCATCAGCTATATGCTAAATTCTCAAAGTGCGAGTTTTGGTTGGACCAGATTCATTTCTTGGGGCATGTGATCTCCTATGAGGGTATTTCAGTTGATCCGGGGAAGGTTCAGGCTGTAAAGGAGTGGCCGTGGCCGACCAGTGCTAGCGAGATACGCAGTTTTCTGGGGTTAGCTCGATATTATCGGAGATTTATTGAGGGGTTCTCTAAGATCTCGGCCCTCTTGACCCGGCTGACCAGGAAGAATGCAAAGTATGAATGCACCGACCGGTGTGAGGACAGCTTCCAGACATTGAAGCAGAGGTTGAATATGGCTCCTGTACTGACCTTGCCCGTGGAAGGAGAGAAGTTCTGCATTTATTGCGATGCCTCCAGGATCTGTTTGGGGTGTGTTTTGATGCAGAGTGGGAGAGTTATTGCCTATGCTTCTAGGCAGTTGAAGGCTTACGAGCAGAATTATCCCACTCACGACTTAGAGCTGGCGGCAGTTGTATTTGCACTCAAGATTTGGAGGCATTATCTATATGGGCAGCAGTGCGAGATTTACTCGGACCATCAGAGCTTGAGGTACATTTTCACGCAGAAGGAGCTAAATTTGAGACAGAGAAGATGGCTCGAGCTAATCAAGGACTACGACGTGGAGATCAGGTACCACCCCGGGAAGGGGAATGTGGTGGCAGATGCCTTGACTAGGGTGACAGCCTCGACTTATGCCATGATTACGGTACAGCCTGTTGAGTTAGTGACAGAGATGCAAAGTTTTGGTTTGGAGGTAGTTTCTGATCTGGCAGCCACCCTTTCTGCCTTGTCGTTGAGGCCGACTATTCTGGACAGGATCAAGCAGACTCAGGAGACTGATTCAGAGTGTAGCGAGCTAAAGACGAGTATGGAGGCCAGGCCTGATTCTGAGTTCAGCTATTCAGAGGACGAGATTCTAAAATTTCGGGATAGGTGGTACGTCCCGAAGGATGAGGAGCTGAGGAGGGATATATTATCAGAGGTCCATTCATCTTCTTTCTCTGTGCATCCGGGAAGCACTAAGATGTACAGAGATTTGAAGCAGCACTATTGGTGGCCTAACATGAAACGAGCAGTGGCTGAGTATGTTGAGGCCTGCGTAGTCTGCCAGCAGGTGAAGGCGGAGCATCAGCGACCGTCTGGGATGCTCCAACCATTGCCTATACCAGAGTGGAAGTGGGAGGTAATCACCATGGATTTTGTGGTGGGGTTACCGAGGATTGCCAAGGGTCATGACGCGATTTGGGTGATTGTGGATAGGTTGACGAAGTCATCTCACTTTTTGCCTGTGAGGATGACTTATACGATGGATCAGTTTGCCCAGTTGTATGTTCAGGAGATAGTCAGACTCCATGGGATTCCGGTGTCGATTGTTTCAGACCGGGACCCCAGGTTCACGTCTAAGTTTTGGAGGAGTCTGCATAAGGCTATGGGCACCAGATTGGATTTCAGTACGGCCTTTCATCCTCAGATCGATGGGCAGTCGGAGCCGTCTATACAGATTCTGGAGGATATGCTCAGGGCTTGTGTGTAGGAGTTTCAGGCGACTTGGAGCAAGTTTTTACCGCTAGTGGAGTTCTCGTATAATAATAGTTTTCAGTCTACTATTGGTATGGCACCATACGAGGCCCTCTATGGAAGGAAGTGCAGGTCGCCATTATATTGGGATGAGGTTGGGGAGGCCCGATTGATAGGCCCTGAGATTTTGCAGCAGATTGTCGACAAGATTTCTGTGATACGGAAGAGAATTGAAGCGGCCCAGAGTCGACAAAAGAGTTATGCTGATCAGAGACGCCGAGAGTTGGAGTTTAATGAGGGCGATGAGGTTTTTCTGAAGGTCTCGCCGTTCAAGGGAGTGGTAAGGTTCGGAAAGCGAGGGAAGCTCAACCCTAGGTTCATGGGACCATTCTCGATTGTCAAGCGGATTGGGAGAACTGCATATCAGCTTCAGTTGCCTACGTCGATGGATGCCGTCCATGATGTTTTTCATGTCTCGATGCTGAGGAAGTGTATGCGCGATCCCTCTCAAGTAGTGGCACAACAGGATATAGAGATCCAGCCGACGCTGTCGTACGAGGAAAAGCCAGTGAGGATCTTAGAGTCAACTGTGAAGGTGCTGCGCAACAAGGAGATTCCACTGGTCAAGGTGATGTGGCGCAACCATGGTGCAGAGGAGACTACTTGGGAGCGGCGTGATGACATGGAGCGGCAGTATCCCGGCTTATTCGGTACGTAAATTTTGGGGACCAAATTCCTATAAGGTGGGGGGAATGTAATAACCCGGAAGTTTTGAATTTTTGGAATTTTTAGTTTAATACCGGTCGGAGTTTTGGGAAATATTTCAACGGGAAAGATTTAAATTATAAGGCTTGAGGCCTACCTTTTTCGATTGGTTTTCAAAATTTAAAGTCGGGAGGTCGAGAAATTAACGAAATTTGGACGATTGAAGCAGGTGAGGGCAATTTGGTAATTTGTATTTTTATTGTTTTAAAAAAAAAATAAAACAAAAAATAAAACAAACCATCCGAATGGCTTCGGGAAGAAGCCATTCCGCTGGTTTTCTGCGAGCAACCGAGAGCGCCCGAGAGCGAGCGTGCAGGGGAGAGCGAGCGTGCAGGGGAGAGCGATCGTGTGCGGAGCTGTGATCGACGGCCGACGAGCATGGATGCGAGGTGCGAGTTGCGAACAGGTGCTGCTGTCCCGACGAACCGAAGCTATTCGGTTTCAGCAGCTCGAGTTCCCGAGAGAGCCGAGAGAGAGACGCGAGAGAGGGGAGGAAAATCCTCGAGTTCTGATTTTTTGGCAGACGCGAGTGGGCGTGGGGGAGACTGCCGGGACTGGGTGTTCGGCTGTGCATTGCCCTCCATTCGACCGAGCGCACAGTAACGCAACGGTAATAGGGCTAGTTGTGTGTGGAAGTTTTTAAATTGAAGTTTGAAATCAAAATTTAACCATTGCTTGTGCAGGGGCAGTTCGGTTTTTAACTATTTTGGCCTAGTTTTGGTTAATTGTTTTAAGTTCTGTTCTTGTGGGATGGATTAGGCTGGTAGAGGGACGTATGGCCGCTGGAACAGTTCGATTCCGATATCCGACACAAAAGTTATGCGCGACGGAAGTTTATGCGGGATTTTGGTTTAAGTCAAATTAGTGACCATTTTTCGTGGAAATTCGACGTGTGAGAGTAGCATAGCCATTTTGGTGCATATAACTATTTGGGAGTGAGTTTTGGTTGAAGGGAAGTGAAAATGTGAAATTTGGAAAAAGTGGTAGATTTGGTTTTAGCATTTTTTCGCCTGCCTGCGGCTTATCGTTTTAAAATCCGTCTTAGTATGTTAAATTAGGTTCCTAAGGAGACGTTTACCCATTTGAATCGTTCGATTCCGTTGACGGACGCAAAAGTTATGCGCATCCGAACGTTGGGCTGGTTTTCGGCCAAACCAAACCAATGGACCGTTTTAGTTGAAATTTCGTGAGTGTAGTTAGAGAAGGTTATTTTTAGCTAATTGGTGAATGTTGAGATAAATACTGATGAGAAATTGGTTGTGTTTTAGGTTGAGGCTTTTTTTTGGCAAAGCTGTGCGTCGAACAAGCTTGGGACGCTAGGTAAGTAGTGCATGCATGTGTTTTTCCCGAGGGGGCCTACACTGAAGAACTTTAGGGTTTATGTGATTGATTGTGGTGTGCGTGCGTATTGTTTGACATGCATCATATTTTTAAAAGCGGGAACGAAAATGATTTTTAGCATGTTTGATGTATGAGGTGAGACGTATGGCGGTGGTACTGCGGATCCCGCTAGTGTGCGGGCCGGTGCTTCACCAGTCGCGGATCCTACTCGAGGGGTGGGCCGGCTGTGCCGTCATGCGGTGTGAATATGTTGACGGTGAGGATATGGGCAGTGGTACCGCGGATCCTACTAGTGTGTGGGCCGGTGCAACACCAGTCGCGGATCCTACTCGAGGGGTGGGCCGGCTGAGCTGTCGCGAAACGTGTGTGTGTGGTAACTGTGGCCCCGTGCTGGGGAGGATAGGACGGGGGCGACATGTCAGGGAGTAGAGTGGCGCGAGGTACACCTTACGGAGATGTGGTTGCCGTGTGGTGATGGTGGGTGTAGCTTGTGGGCCTCATTGCTGGGGAGTCCGGGACGGTGGCGACGTGTCAGGGTGTAGGGTGGCGTGAGGTTCCTCCTTACCCTGGTGCGGCTGCACCACGCGTCACAGATGTGACAACATGAGTGTGAGTGTAGAGACTGCATGTGATAGGATTGCATTGTGGGCTTTTACTTTCATATCGCATTACTTACTGAGCGTTAGGCTTATGTTGTGTGTTCTGTGGTGTAGGTGCTGACGATACTGCTGGTGAGCCACGAGTGCCTAGTCCTGAGGCGTAGGATGGTTGGCGGCGTGCGACCGCGGCACCGGATGGCGGACTTTTGTTAGGGCGACCCGACCCGTGGAGATGGTAGGTTGTGGCCTGGTCGGTTTGTGGGTTTTCTTTCTTTTGCAGTGATTATGTACGGAGGATGGGATTGGTTGTTGTATATGGGTCAGTGTATAGGTGTATATGGAGTGCGTGTGATTTTGGCGATGTACGCATATATTGTACATGTTAGAGTATGGTGTTGCTCTATATTGTGAATTTTCTTTATTTGTATTGGACGGATTTTCGTGTCTTCTTACTCTGATTTGGTTAGGATGATTTCTCTGGATGATGGATAGCTAAATATTGTTGGATTCTGGTGAATTGTGTGCAGGGTTAAATTTTGGGATAGCTAGTTTTTAGGCGTTACTCTGTCGAAATTTCGGGAGAGGGGTTGGGACTCGAGAGGATACGAATTAGGTCAAGGTGTGTAGAATGAATGGTAGAGAAGTTTAGATGAGCGTGGATGTGCGGCGTGATCGCAGGTGCGGGGGGCATGCGGCCCTATGGGTACCCACGGGTCGTGCCACACCGGGTGAGGGTGTGCGCGCGGACGTGCTGTACAGCGATAGGGTGCGTGGGGCACGCGGCGCTGTGAGCGTGCGCGAAACACAGTAACATTGAGTGGTATGTGCGGCACCGTGAGAGTGTGCGTGGGGTGTCGAAGTGGAGACGTGAGTGCGCGAGACTGGGATGTGTAGTCCGAGGGGTATGTTTGATTTTTTTTTTCTAAGATCTCGAGTCTTACAGTTTTACTTAAGCTATTTTAAATGGTTTTCTTTTCCGCTGCATACTTTTTTTTTTATGCTGAGGATTTCGTGTTGCCTCTTCGGGACGCGCGTTGTTTTCGAATCGAGTAAAAAAAAAAATGAATTCAAAACAAAAGGGTATTAAATTGAGTGAATTATGTTAAGTGTTAGTGTTAGTGTGTAGTGTGTAGGTGTACTGTCGCGCACAGGGAACGCGGGGTTTTCGCGGGGTGTGACAGTAATTATTCAATTAAGAACTAACGGTAGTCAAGGATAAAGATGTAATATGAGAGATTAACGGATCTTATACCTAGCTCTAATACGAATCTTAATGGAGGATTAATACATATGTAATGACTATATCAATGGACATTACTTTGAGTAAATATACTCTATAGTTCTAAGAGTACAACTCTAGGTATTTAGTGGAATTACTCTAGAGTTAATAATTGTGTTATTTAATATAAAGAGTTTATATTAATTAACAAATATTATTGGAGCTTAGGACTATAGGTCCATCGGGCCCTCTGTTATCTTATATCACTATTTAATTTCTATGTTATAAGAATAAATATGTAAATGATTAATTATGATTAATCATTTATAAACACTCAAATGAATATATTATGATTCAAAATATATAAATAGTTTTTTATATTTTGAATTCAAAATAAAATATCTAATTAGATGATATTGTTTTAAAGAGATTTAAATTAAATTTGAAAAATCTCATCGGATGAGATTTGATCTTCAAATTTAAATTGAAGTTGATTATTCAACAAACTATCAAATCTGATTTTTGAAATTTGAATATAAGTAGATCTGAAAAAACTGATCAGATTATATTTGATCTACGATTGATTTATAGTTTGTTGATTATTTAAAAGTAGATCTGAATAATATCATAAGATGAGATTATCTTGAAAATTGTTTTCAAAAATATATTCTAAAAACTGTTTTTAGATTATACGATTAATCGATAAATTGGTTTATTAGATAAATCAACTGCTAATCAAATTAGATTTGATTAGATAAGATTTATTTTTTAAAAATTAGTTTTTATTAAAACAAATCTGAAAATTTATTTTAAAATAGATCTATAAAATTGTCTAATATGATTGGACAGTAGAGAAAAAAAAAAGGGAAGACAGAAAAGAGAAAAGAGAAATCTAATCCCTTTGAGAAAAAGGTGTGTCCTTTCCCGTATTCGGTTTTAGGAAAACGTTTTCTAAAATTGAAGAGAGACGTCTCATGTGTTGAGAACACGTCTCTCCACAAATATAAGAGTGTGTTATTCTTATAAGCTAGACGCCCACACGTCAGGAAATTCAAGTGTAAAGATCTTCAGAAAAGACTCGACGGTTTCAAAGTGTTTGGGAAAAACACTTGATTCTGAGTTAAAACTATTAAGATCAGACGGGAATACCTGAGAAAAAGCGTTTATACAAGAGATATTTTTCTTTATCACTACCTAATCTAAATCTAACAATTTTTCTTAATGTAAATTGTTTACATTTTGAAAAATACATATTTCTCAAAAATATTTTTCTTTTAGATTAACGATCAAAATTCACGATTTTTGTGATTTTAAAATAGTTTTAAAATCACGTGGGTAACGCATGTCACTATTATTATGAATAATAGTGAATTATGCCATGTGTAGGGACCACGAAAACCAACAAATCTCTGCTTTAATGTCTGAAAGCCATCCTCACACCTGTTGGTCCATTCATACTTCGCATTCTTTCTAGTCAGCCGGGTCAAGGGACCCGAGATCTTAGAGAACCCCTTAATAATCTCTGATAATATCCAGCAAACCCTAGAAAAGTGTGTATCTTGCTAGCACTGGTCGGCCGCGGCCACTCCTTTACAGGCTGAACATTCACCGGATCGACTAAAATACCCTTAGAGGAAAAAACATGGCCCAAGAAGTGAATCCTGTCCAACCAAAACTTGCACTTCGAGAACCTAGCGTACAGTTAATGCTGACTCAGAATAGTCAATACGGTCCTCAAGTGCTCCATGTGCTCTTCCTCACTCCGCGAATAAATCAGAATGTCGTCGATAAACACGATCACAAACTTGTCCAGGTACTCCCTGAACACCCAGTGCATCAGATCCATAAATGCTACAGGGGCATCGGTCAACCCGAAGGACATAACCAGGAACTCAAAATGCTCGTACCTCGTTTTGAAGGCCGTCTTCGGTACATCCTCTCCCTTTACCGTCAACTAATGATAGCTGGACCTCAGGTCGATCTTAGAAAACACTCGGGCACCTTGTAGCTGATCAAACAAATCATCAATCCTCGGCAATGGATACCTGTTATTCACCGTCAACTTATTCAGCTCCCTATAATCGATACACATTCATAGGGATCCGTCCTTCTTCTTGACGAACAGAACTGGCGCACCCCAAGTAAAAAACTAGGGTGTATAAAGGCCTTATCCGTCAACTCCTCCATCTGAGCCTTCAGCTCCTTACGTTCGGTAGGTGCTAACATGTACGGGTTCTTGCACACCGGCACGGCACCTGGGAAAACATCTATCTCGAATTCGATCTCCCTATCAGGGGGCAATCCTAGTAAATCATCACGAAATACCTCCGGAAACTCCTGCACAACAAGAATATCCTGTACCTTAGTATCACCCTGTGACTGCGCATCCCTGACACTTGCCAAAAACCCCTGGCAACCCTTGCCCAACAACTGTGGAGTCTGACGAGAAAAGATAGCAGATATCTTGGCAAGACCTTTACCTGCTTTAAATGTGTAGCTTTCCCTGCCCGGGGGCCAAAAATGAACCTCTCTGGTCCTCTAGTCAATCTTCGCATAATGTCTGAACAGCCAGTCCATTCCCAAGATCACCTCATAACCGCTCATATGGAGTATGACTAGCTTGGCATATAACTGTTTCTTCTCCACTGTCACCACATTGCCCGCACCACCTGTTCTGAATACAAATGTTCTCCTGATGGCAAAGTCACATCATAATGTCACTCGGTGCGATTGAACTCCAAGTTTGCCTTAACAACAAAATCCGTCGGCACAAACGAGTGCGTAGCGCCCGTATCAATCAAGGTATAAGCTGTCATACCAGAAACAAAAATGTTACCTACAATTACTGATGGCTGGGCAGCATCATCTGGCTCAAAAAGAGCGAAGATCCTCGGTGTAACTATGGCTGACGTCTTGCTCGCAGCTGGGCATCTATTGGCTAAGTGTCTCACCTCATTGCAATTGAAGCAGCGGTTCTGACGCGGCTTCTTACACTCTCTGGACATGTGGCCCATCTCGCCACAGTTACAACACCGCATTGGGCCCACTCTACACTTGCCCGGGTGGCTCCTCTGACACTTCGGGCACACTGGAAACTGTCTTGAACCCTGCGGCCTCTTGGTGCTCCCCTGTCTACTTGAACTGTCACTAGGCCTCTTCAAGCCATTCTGCATGGATGCTTCCCCGCTCGACTGTTGCAGCAACTCTCTGAATGATCTCCGAGACGGCTCCTCGGGTACCTCCTGATAACTAGGAAGCTTCGCCCGAGCCTCTTCAATGTCCAGGGCCTTCGTTACCACCTCCTCGTATGGCATGCGTCGGATCCCCGCAATCCGCATGCCCATATAGATATCCAGCTTCAGGCCCTGCACAAACTGATGTACCTTGTTCTCATCGAGGCTCACCAAATGCCCTGCAAACCGCAACAAGGCCTCAAACTGTCGTACATACTCGGCCACAGTACCAGTCTGCCTCAACTGCGCAAACTACACCATCTTCTGTGTCCTGACAGAATGGCTGAAGTACTTACAAAAAAATACCGACATGAACTCCTCCCAGGTCGTGCTCTCCACATCTCTCGTGGCCACTACAGTATCCCACCAATGGCTTGCATCCTTGGCCAGATAGAATGCTGCACTAGACACTTTGTCTTGCTCCTCCACCTTTGCAAAACTCATTATCCTCTCCATGCTCCGTATCCACTCCTCAGCACTGAGAGGATCTGGAGATGACCCGTCAAAAGTCGGGGTCTAAGTCTATACAGCCTATCACTCCCTCTGTAAGACGAACCTTGGGTGCTAGACTGACCCTGGTCGTCCCTGCTCAAAAATCTATCCAACTGCTGACACTGATGGTGGACTAACTCGGTAAGCTGCCGGATGGTATCATCCATATCGCTCATAACTCTAGGCGCCTCTTGTTGTGGTCGGCCTCTACCTCTGCCTCTTGCCTCTCCCGACATTTCCTACCTTTAACATATACAAAACTCACATTACTCCTACAATAAATTTAAATGTAAACACTTACAATTGGTGGAGTGCTCCCGTGCAGCGGCTGGCGGTGTTAGGTAATCCTCTGAACGACGTCAACCCCGTGGCTCTGATACCATAGCTGTAACAACCCAAGAACCACACGTTCCTGGGGTGCTACAGTACGTCTACTTATACACACTATGACACACTAAAAACTTGACACAAGTCACTCAATTTAATACCACTTTCGTTTTCAAATCATCTTCAAAAGAACATTTGTGAGTAGGAAAAATTTTCGACTCGATTCGAAAACAACTCGCGCCTCTAAAAGGGAACACGAAATCCTTAATATAAAAATACGCAGCAGAAAAGAAAAAACAATTTAAAATAGATTTTAAAATAAACGGACAAGACTCGAAATCCTAGGATGGAGTCCAACCCACCCTTTTAACTACACAAATTCGGTGTTGTGCACTCACGTCCTCACTTCGACGCCCCGCGTGCACCCTCGCGGCTCGCGCGCGCCAACTCAACATCACCCCGTCACGCGCACGCTCACAGCGCCGCGTGCCCCACGCACCCTGCCTCCGTACCACACGTCCGCACGTATGCCCTCACCCGACGCTGCACGACCCGTGAATACTCGCAGGGCAGCGTGCCCCTCGCACCTGCAACCACGCCGCACTTCCGCTCCACTCTACACTTCTCTAACACTCACTGTACACATTCCGACTGATTCCATCTCCTCTCGACTCCCAACCTCTCTCCCAAAATTTCGACAGAGTAACGCCTAAAAACTGGCTGTTCCAAAATTTCAGTTCACCAAAAACAAACAATATTTATCTATCAACCATCCAGAGAATCTCCATAACAAATAATCAGAGTTTAAAGACAACGAAAATCCATCAAATACAAATGAAGAAAGTCCACAGTATAGAGCAATATCACACTCTAACATATAAAAATACGTACGCGTCCCCAAAACACTACAACCACTCTATACAATCCTGTACGACCGACGTCTATATGTGTAATAACCCAGAAATTTTGAATTTTAATTTTGAATTTTCAAAATTTTTAGTTTAATCCCGGTCGGAGTTTTGAGAAATATTTCAACGGGAAAGATTTAAATTATAAGGTTTGAGGCCTACTTTTGCGATTGGTTTTTGGAATTTAAAGTCGGGAGGTCGAGAAATTAACGAAATTTCGGACGATTGAAGCACGTGAGGGCAATTTGGTAATTTGTATTTATTATTGTTTAAATAAAAAAGAAAAAAGAAAACACCCGAATGGCTTCGGGAAGAAGCCATTCCGCTGGTTTTCTGCAAGCAACCGAGAGCGCCCGAGAGCGATCGTGCAGGGGAGACCGATCGTGTGCCGGAGTCGGAGCTGCGACGGCCGACGGGCGCGAGTGTGAGGTGTGGGTTGCGAGCAGGGGCTGCTATTCCGACGAAACGGAGTCGTTCGGTTCCAGCAACTCGAGTTCCCGAAGTGAAAGCTGAGTGTTCGGCCGACGACCACGAGGGGCTGGTTTCCGGCCAATTCTGCCGCCAACGACCAGATGTGTTGCTGGAGTCCTTCTCCCACCCGAGTGCCGTACGCCACCACTTTGTAAGTCATTCTCTCCCTCTGTTGTCCTGTCCGAATGGACCGAGACTGAGGTTCAGCTCCCTTGCATTTTTTCTTTGAGTTTGGCTGCAAATGTGAGGGGATTAAGAGGGTGAGTGTGTAGGTTAGCGAGTGGATAGCAGGAGACCGGTGAGAGGGAGAGAAACCGAAGGAGAAGGTTGAGCTAAAATTCAGATTTTGTGCTTGAATTTCTGATTTCGGGTTAGATTGTGCTTAATAGGTTGAAATGTGAGTGTTCGGTGCAAAGAACTTGCGGGATTTGCTCAAAGTTGAGATTTCGGCTATTTTTCGTATAAAAATAGAATTTGTTTTTGGTCG
>CM039519.1:7903394-7921885 GCA_022433055.1 Begonia peltatifolia | reverse complement strand
AAATCCGTCTTTGTATATTAAACTAGGTTCCTAAGGAGACGTTTAGCCACTTGAATCACTCGATTCCGTTAACGGACGTAAAAGTTATGCGCATCCAAACTTTAGGCTAGTTTTCGGCCAAAGCAAACAAATTAACCGTTTTAGTTGAAATTTCGTGAGTGTAGTTAGAGAAGGTTATTTTTTTTAGCTAATTCGTGAATGTTGAGATAAATGCTGATGAGAAATTTGTTGTGTTTTAGGTTGAGACTTTCTTTTGGCAAAACTGTGCGTTGAGCGAGCTTGGAACGCCAGGTAAGTAGTGCATGCGTGTGTTTTGCCCAAGTGGGCCTACACTGTAGAACTTTAGGGTTTATGTGATTGATTGTGGTGTGCGTGCGTATTGTTTGACATGCATCATATTTTTAAAAACGTGAATGAAAATGATTTTTTAGCATGTTTTGATGTACGAGGTGAGACGTGTGGCGGTGGTACCGCGGATCCCGCTAGTGTGTGGGCCAGTGCTTCGCTGGTCACGGATCCTACTCGAGGGGTAGGCCGGCTGGGCCGTCATGCGGTGTGAATGTGTTGACGGTGAGTATATGGGCAGTGGTACCGCGGATCCTACTAGTGTGTGGGCCGGTGCAACACCATTCGCGGATCCTACTCGAAGGGTGGGCCGGCTGGGCTGTCGCGAAACGTGTGTGTATGGCACCTGTGGCCCCATGCTGGGGAGACTGGGACGGGGGCGATGTGTCAGGGTGTAGAGTAGTGCGAGGTACACCCTTACCCTGATGTGGTTGTCGTGTGGTCATGCGTGTGTATAGCTTGTGGGCCTCGTCGCTGGGGAGTCCGAGACGGTGGCTATGTGTCAGTGTGTAGGGTGGCGTGAGGTTCCTCCTTACCCTGGTGCGGCTGCACTACGTGTCACAGATGCGACAACATGAGTGTGAGTGTAGAGACTGCATGTGATAGGATTGCATTGTCGGCTTTTACTTTCATATCGCATTACTTACTGAGCGTTAGGCTTATGTTGTGTGTTCTATGGTGTAGGTGCTGACGATACTGCTGGTGAGCCTCGTGTGCCTAGTCCAGAGGCGTAGGATGGTTGGCGGCGTGCGACCGCAGCACCGGATGGCAGATTTTTGTTAGGGCGACCCGACCCGTGGAGTTGGTAGGTTGTGGCATGGTTGGTTTTGGAGGTCTTCTTCTTTTATGATGATTATGTACAGTTGATGAGATGAGGTGTATATGTGTCAGTGTATAGGTATATGGAGTGCGTGTGATTTTGGTGACGCGTAGATATTGTTCATGTTAGAGTATGATATTACTCTATACTGGGACTTTCTTCATTTGTATTTGATGGATTTTCGTTGTCTTCATACTCTGATTTGACTATGGTGATTTCTCTGGATGATGGATGGATAAACACTGTTAGTTTGGTCAGCTTTGTGCAGGGTTTAAATTTTAGGATAGTCAGTTTTAAGCCGTTACTCTGCCAAAATTTCAGGAGAGAGTTTGGGAGTCGAGGAGATACGAAATAGGTTGAGGTGTGAACAGTAAATGCTAGAAAGAGGTAGATAAGCGTGGAAGCGCGGCGTGATCGCAGGTGCACGGGGCACGCGGCCCTACGGGTGCACAAGGGTCATGCGGCGTCAGGTGAGGGCGTGCACGCGGACGTGCTGTACAGAGGCAGGGTGCGTGGGGCACGCGGCGCTTTGAGCGTGCGCGAGATACAGTGACGTTGGGTTGGCACGTGCGGCACCGCGAGGGTGTACGCGGGGTGTCAGAGTGGGGACGTGAGTGCTTGAGACCGGACTGGGTAGTTCGTGGGTTGCGTGGGATTCTTTCACAGGATTTCAAGTCTTACCGTTTTATCTCAAATTGTTTTAAATGGTTTTCTTTCTGCTGCGTAGTTTTATGTTGAGGACTTCGTGTTTCCTCTTCGGGACGCGAGTTGTTTTCGAATCGAGTTGAAAAATTTTCATACTCACAAATGTTTTTTTTGAAAATGGATTGAAAACAAAAGGGGTATTAAATTGAGTGAGTTATGTCAAGTGTAGTGTGTAGATGCACTTTAGCGCACCGGGAACGCGGGTTTTTTTCGTGGGGTGTTACAGTTATGGTATCAGAGCCACGGGGTCGACGTCGTTCAGAGGATTACCTAACACCACCAGCCGCTGCACGGGAGCACTCCACCAACTGTAAGTGTTTAGATTTGAATTTTTTGTAGTACTAATGTGAGCCTTATACTTTTGTTAAAGGTAGAAAATGTCAGGAGAGGCAAGAGGTAGAGGTAGAGGGCGGCCACGACGAGAGGCTCCTCCTAGAGCTGTTGGCGACATGGATGATACCGTCCGGCAGCTTACCGAGTTGGTCCACCGTCAGTCTCAGCAGTTGGAGAGGTTTATGAGCAGGGACGATCAAGGTCAGTCTAGCGCCTAGGGTTCGTCCGACAGAGGGGGTGACAGACTGCACAGACTTAGACCTCCGACCTTTGACGGATGATCTCTGGATCCTCTCAGTGCTGAGGAGTGGATACGGAGTATGGAGAGGATGATGAGTTTTGCCAAGGTAGAGGAGCAGGACAGAGTTTCTAGTGCGGCGTTTGATCTTGCCAAGGACGCGAGCCATTGGTGGGATACTGTGGTGGCCACGAGAGATGTGGGGGCCATGACCTGGGAGGAGTTCAGGTCGGTGTTTTTCGGCAAATATTTCAGTCATTCAGTCAGGTCGCAGAAGATGGTGGAGTTTGCACAGTTGAAGCAGACCGGCACTGTGGCTGAGTATGTGCGGCAGTTCGAGGCCTTGTCGAGGTTTGCAGGACATTTGGTGAGCCTCGATGAGAATAAGGTACATCAGTTCGTGCAGGGTCTGAAGCTGGATATTTATATGGGCATGCAGATTGCGGGGACCCGGGGCATGCTGTACGAGGAGGTGATGACGATGGCCCTTGACATTGAGGAGGCTCGGGCGAAGCTTCCTAGTTTTCGAGAGGTACCCAGAGAGCAGCCTCGCAGATCATTCAGGCAGTCGCTGCCACAGGCCAGCGGGGAGGTGTCCGTGCAGAGAGGCCTGAAGAGGCCTAGTGACAGTTCTAGCAGCCAGGGGAGCACTAAGAGGCCGCAGGGGTCGGGACAGTTTCCAGTGTGCCCGAAATGTCAGAGGAGTCACCCGGGCGAGGGCAGGCCGGGCCCAGTGAGGTGTTACAACTGTGGCGAGGTGGGCCACATGTCCAGAGAGTGTCGGAAGCTGCGTCAGAACCGCTGTTTCAACTGTAATGAGGTGGGACACTTTGGCAGCAGATGCCCAGTGGCGAGCAGGTCGTCAGCCAGGGTTACACCGAGAGTCTTTGTCCTATTTGAGCCAGATGATGCTGCCCAGCCATTAGTGATAGCAGGTAACATTTTTGTTTCTGGTGTGGCGGCTTATACTTTGATTGATACGGGCGCTACGCACTCGTTTGTGTCGACGAGCTTTGTGGTTAAGGCCAACTTGGAGTTCAGCCCCGCCGAGCGACACTATGATGTGACCTTGCCATCTGGGGAGCATTTGTATTCAGAACAGGTGGTGTGGGGCAATATTGTGACAGTAGGGAGGAAGCAGTTATATGCCGAGCTAGTCATGCTCCATATGAGTGGTTATGAGGTGATCTTGGGAATGGACTGGCTGTTCAGACATCATGCGGAGATTGATTGCAGGACCAGAGAGGTTCATTTCCGGCCCCCAGGCAGGGAGAGCTACACATTTAAAGCAGGTAAGGGTCTTGCCAGGATTTCTGCTATACTTTCTCGTCAGGCACCATGGGTGTTGGGCATGGGTTGCCAGGGATTTTTGGCAAGTGTTGAGGATGCCCAGTCACCGGGCGATGCTCGGATATAGGATATTCTTATTGTGCAGGAGTTCCCGAGGTGTTCCGTAATGAATTGTTAGGGTTGCCCCCTGACAGGGAGAATGAATTCGAGATAGATGTTTTCCCAGGTGCCGTGCCGGTGTGCAAGAACCCCTACAGATTAGCACCTACTGAACTTAAGGAGCTGAAAGCTCAGTTAGAGGAGCTGATAGATAAGGGATTTATATGCCCTAGTTTTTCGCCCTGGGGAGCGCCAGTTCTATTTGTCAAGAAGAAGGACGGATCCTTATGCATGTGTATTGATTACCGAGAGCTGAATAAGTTGACGGTGAAGAACAGGTATCCATTGCCAAGGATTGACGATTTGTTTGATCAGCTGCAGGGTGCTCGTGTGTTTTCTAAGATCGACCTGAGGTCCGGCTATCATCAGTTAAAGGTGAAGGAGAGAGATGTACCGAAGACGGCCTTCAGGACGAGGTACGAGCATTTCGAGTTCCTGGTTATGTCTTTTGGGCTGACCAATGCCGCTGCAGCATTCATGGATCTGATGCACCGGGTGTTCAGGGAGCACCTGGACAAGTTTGTGATCGTGTTTATCGACGACATTCTGATCTACTCGCAGAGTGAGGAGGAGCATAGGGAGCACGTGAGGATTGTATTGACTATTTTGAGCCAGCATCAGCTGTATGCTAAGTTCTCAAAGTGCGAGTTTTGGTTGGACATGATTCACTTCTTGGGGCATGTGATCTCCTCTGAGGGTATTTCAGTTGATCCGGGAAAGGTTCAGACTGTAAAGGAGTGGCCGAGGCCGACTAGTGCTAGCGTGATACGCAATTTTCTGGGGTTGGCTGGATATTATCGGAGATTCATTGAGGGGTTCTCTAAGATCTCGACCCCCTTGACGCGGCTGACCAGGAACAATGCAAAGTATGAATGGACCGACAGGTGTAAGGACAGCTTCCAGACATTGAAGCAGAGGTTGACTATGGCTCCTGTACTGACCTTGCCCGTGGAAGGAGAGAAGTTCTGCATTTATTGCGATGCCTCCAGGATCGGTTTGGGGTGTGTTTTGATGCAGAGTGGCAGAGTCATTGCCTATGCTTCTAAGCAGTTGAAGGCTTACGAGCAGAATTATCCCACTCACGACTTGGAACTGGCGGCGGTTGTATTTGCACTCAAGATTGGAGGCATTATCTGTATGGGCAGCAGTGCGAGATTTACTCGGACCATCAGAGCTTGAGGTACATTTTCACGCAGAAGGAGCTGAATTTGAGACAGAGAAGATGGCTCGAGCTGGTCAAGGACTACGATGTGGAGATCAGGTACCACCCGGGGAAGGCGAATGTGGTGGCAGATGCCTTGAGTAGGGTGACAGCCTCGACTTCTGCCATGATGACGGTACAGCCTGTTGTGTTAGTGACAGAGATGCAGAGTTTTGGTCTGGAGGTAGTTTCTGATCTAGCAGCCACCCTTTCTACCTTGTCGTTGAGGCCGACCATTCTGGACAGGATCAGGCAGACTCAGGAGGCTGATCCGGAGTGTAACGAGCTGAAGACGAGTATGGAGGCCAAGCCTAATTCTGAGTTCAGCTATTCAGAGGATGGGATTCTGAAATTTTGGGATAGGTGGTACGTCCTGAAGGATGAGGAGTTGAGGAGGGATATATTATCAGAGGCCCATTCATCTTCTTTCTCTGTGCATCCGGGAAGCACTAAGATGTACAGAGATTTGAAGCAGCACTATTGGTGGCCTAACATGAAACGAGTAGTGGCTGAGTATGTTGAGTTCTGCGTAGTCTGCCAGCAGGTGAAGGCGGAGCATCAGCGACCGTCAGGAATGCTCCAACCATTGCCTATACCGGAATGGAAATGGGAGTGAATCACCATGGATTTTGTGGTGGGACTACCGAGGACTGCCAAGGGCCATGACTCGATCTGGGTAATTATAGACAGGTTGACGAAGTCGTCTCACTTTTTGCCTGTGAGGATGACTTATACGATGGATCAGTTTTCCCAGTTGTATATTGAGGAGATAGTCAGACTTCACGGGATTCCGGTGTCGATTGTTTCAGACCGAGACCACAGGTTGACGTCTAAGTTTTGGAGGAGTCTGCATAAGGATATGGGCACTAGATTGGATTTCAGTACAGCCTTTAATCCTCAGACCGATGGGCAGTCGGAGCGGACTATACAAATTCTGGAGGATATGCTCAGGGCTTGTGTGTTGGAATTTCAGGCGACTTGGAGCAAGTTTTTACCGCTAGTGGAGTTCTCGTATAATAACAGTTTTCAGTCCACCATTGGTATGACACCATACGAGGCCCTCTATGGAAGGAAGTGCAGGTCGCCATTATATTGGGATGAGGTTGGGGAGGCCCGATTGATAGGCCCTGAGATTTTGCAGCAAACTGTCGACAAGATTCCTGTGAAACGGAAGAGAATTGAAACGGCCCAGAGTCGACAAAAGAGTTATGCTGATCAGAGACGCCGAGAGTTGGAGTTTAATGAGAGCGATGACGTTTTTCTGAAGGTCTCGCCGTTTAAGGGAGTTGTAAGGTTCGGAAAGCGGGGGAAGCTCAACCCTCGGTTCGTGGGACCGTTCCCGATTGTCAAGCGGATCGGGAGAACTGCATATCAGCTTCAGCTGCCTGCGTCGATGGATTCCATCCATGATGTTTTTCATGTCTCGATGCTGAGGAAGTGTATGCGCGATCCCTCTCAGGTAGTGCCACAACAGGATATAGAGATCCAGTCGACGATGTCGTACGAGGAAAATCCAGTGAGGATCTTAGAATCAGCTGTGAAGGTGCTGCGCAGCAAGGAAATTCCGCTGGTCAAGGTGATGTGGCGCAACCACGGTGTAGAGGAGACTACTTGGGAGCGGCGTGATGACATGGAGCGACACTATTCCGGCTTATTCGGTACGTAAATTTTGGGTACAAAATTCTTATAAGGTGGGGGGAATGTAATAACCCAGAAATTTTGAATTTTAATTTTTAATTTTTGAAATTTTTAGTTTAATCCCGGTCAGAGTTTTGAGAAATTTTTCAACGGGAAAGATTTAAATTATAAGGCTTGAGGCCTACTTTTGCGATTGGTTTTCAGAATTTAAAGTCGGGAGGTCGAGAAATTAACGAAATTTCAGACGATTGAAGCACGTGAGGGCAATTTGGTAATTTGTATTTATTATTGTTAAAAAAAAAAAAAGAAAAAAAGAAAACACCCGAATGGCTTCAGGAAGAAGCTGGTTTTCTGCAAGCAACCGAGAGCGCCCGAGAGCGATCGTGCAGGGGAGAGCGATCGTGTGCCGGAGTCAGAGCTACGACGGCCGACGAGCGCGAGTGTGAGGTGTGAGTTGCGAGCAGGGGCTGCTATTTCGACGAAACGGAGCCGTTCGGTTCCAGCAACTCGAGTTACCGAAGTGAAAGCCGAGTGTTCGGCCGACGACCGCGAGGGGCTGGTTTCCGGCCAATTCTGCCGCGAACGACTAGACGTGTTGCTAGAGTCCTTCTCCCACCCGAGTGCCGGACGCCACCACTTTGTAAGTCCTTCTCTCCCTCTACTGTCCTATCCGAATGGACCGAGACTGAGGTTCAGCTCCCTTCTGTTTGTTCTTTGAATTTGGCTGCAAATGTGAGGGGATTGAGAGGGTGAGTGTGTAGGTTAGCAAGTGGACAACAGGAGACCGGTGAGAGGGAGAGAAACCGAGGGAGAAAGTTGAGCTAAAACTCAGATTTTGTACTTGAATTTCTGATTTTGGGTTAGATTGTGCTTAATAGGTTGAAATGTGAGTGTTCGGTGCAGAGAACTTGAGGGATTTGCTCAAAGTTGAGATTTTGGCTATTTTTTGTATAAAAACAGATTCTGTTTTTGGTCATTTCAGCCTAGCTTCAGTTGATTGTTTCCAATTCTCTTTTTGTGGTATAAAATAGGTTATTAAAGAGACGTATGGCCGCTGGAATCGTTCGATTCCGACATCCGACGCAAAAGTTATGCGCGTTGGAAGTTTATGCCAGAATTTAGTCCAAGTCAAATTAGCGAGCATTTTTCGTGGAAATTCGACGTGTGAGAGTAGCATAGGCATTTTGATGCATATAACTAGTTAGGAGTGAGTTTTGGTTGAAGAGAAATGAAAATGTGAAATTTTAATAAGGGTGGCAGATTTGGTTTTTAGCATTCTTCACCTGTCTGTGCCTTATCATTTTAAAATCCGTCTTGGTATGTTAAACTAGGTTCCTAAGGGGACGTTTAGCCACTTGAATCACTCGATTCCGTTAACGGACGTAAAAGTTATGCGCATCCGAACTTTGGGCTAGTTTTCGGCCAAACCAAACCAATGGACCGGTTTAGTTGAGATTTCATGAGTGTAGTTAGAGAAGGTTATTTTTTTTAGCTAATTGGTGAATGTTGAGATAAATGCTAATGAGAAATTGGTTGTGTTTTAGGTTGAGGCTTTCTTTTGGCAAAATTGTGCGTAGAGCGAGCTTGGGACGCCAGGTAAGTAGTGCATGCGAGTGTTTTGCCCAAGTGGGCCTACACTGTATAACTTTAAGATTTATGTGATTGATTGTGGTGTGCGTGCGTATTGTTTGACATGCATCATATTTTTAAAAACGTGAACGAAAATGATTTTTTAGCATGTTTTGATGTATGAGGTGAGACGTGTGGCGGTGGTACCACGGATCCCGCTAGTGTGTGAGCCAGTGCTTCACTAGTCACAGATCCTACTCGAGGGGTAGGCCGGCTGGGCCGTCATGTGGCGTGAATGTGTTGACGGTGAGTATATGGGCAGTGGTACCACGGATCCTACTAGTGTGTGTGCCGGTGCAACACTAGTCACTGATCCTACTCGAGGGGTGGGCCGGCTGGGCTGTCGCGAAACATGTGTGTATGGCAACTGTGGCCACATGCTGGAGAGGCTGGGACGGGGGCGACGTGTCAGGGTGTAGAGTAGTGCGAGGTACACCCTTACCCTGATGTGGTTGCCGTGTGGTGATGCGTGTGTGTAGCTTGTGGGCTTCGTCGCTGGGGAGTCCGGGACGGTGGCGACGTGTCAGGGTGTAGGGTGGCGTGAGGTTCCTCCTTACCCTGGTGCGGCTGCACTACGCGTCACAGATGTGACAACATGAGTGTGAGTGTAGAGACTGCATGTGATAGGATTGCATTGTCGGCTTTTACTTTCATATCGCATTACTTATTGAGCGTTAGGCTTATGTTGTGTGTTCTATGGTGTAGGTACTGACGATACTGCTGGTGAGCCTCGTGTGCCTAGTTCAGAGGCGTAGGATGGTTGGCGGCGTGCGACCGCAGCACCGGATGGCGGATTTTTGTTAGGGCGACCCGACCCGTGGAGTTGGTAGGTTGTGGCATGGTTGGTTTTGGAGGTCTTCTTCTTTTGTGATGATTATGTATAGTTGATGAGATGAGGTGTATATGTGTCAGTGTATAGGTATATGGAGTGCGTGTGATTTTGGTGACGTACGCAGATATTTTTCATGTTAGAGTATGATATTACTCTATACTGGGGACTTTTTTCATTTGTATTTGATAGATTCTCGTTGTCTTCATACTCTGATTTGACTATAGTGATTTCTCTGGATGATGGATGGATAAACACTGTTAGTTTGGTGAGCTGTATGCATGGTTTAAATTTTGGGATAGTCAGTTTTAAGCCGTTACTCTGCTGAAATTTCGGGAGAGAGGTTGGGAGTGGAGGAGATACGAAATAGGTCGAGGTGTGAACAATAAATGCTAGAAAAAGGTAGATGAGCGTGGAAGCGCGGCGTGATCGCAGGTGCGCGGGGCACGCGGCCCTGCGGGTGCACACGGGTCATGCGGCGCCGGGTGAGGGCGTGCGCGCGGACGTGCTGTACAGAGCCAGGGTGCGTGGGGCACGCGGCGCTGTGAGCGTGCGCGAGATACAGTGACGTTGGGTTGGCATGTGCGGCACCGCGAGGGTGTACGCGTGATGTGCCCCATAGGCCCGTCACACGATATGAAGTCCAAGCACACACTTTAATTAACCTACATTTGCACACATTTGATTCTTGTGCAGGTTATGATTCAATGAAGCTGGAAGTTGCAAGCTTAAGGCGGGAAGTGGAGGCTCAAGATATGGAACAACCGAGACACATCCTTGCATGGGAAACCACCCTTGAAGATCATGAAGCTCTTAAGGGAATTTGTCTTCCCGAGCCAACTTTTATGTAATGTTTTATTTTGAACTTATTGGGCAAACATTGGCCTTCTTGTTTAACTTATTATTATGTGCATGCATTAGGCCTTTAGGACTAGATTGAATGGTTAGGATAGATGATGGAAAGGGTTTCGGGATTGGCTTAACTTGAAGAAGCAATCAGGCATGCAAGACATGCCACTCTCGGCCGCAAATGCGCCAAGGAGGAAGTGCCGCAAGTGGTGGCCAACTTTACCCGATTTGGCCACACCATTGGGCTGCCATTTGAGATGCTTGTCCCCTTTACCTTTTGTGGAAGAAACATGGATCCATGACATGGCATTCAGCAAGCCATTGATCAACCACTTGGCTGCCATCATCTTGGCCGCACACTACAACACTTTGGAGCCGGTTACAAGCTTCTTTGCAGCATGTCTTGAAGACCAAAGCACAGCCCTAAAACCCTCCATCCTAGGCCTATATAAGCATAGCATTGGTGTGTGTATTTCGGTTGGCAAAGTTAATGAGCATCGGCATATTTTCTAAGAGGAAACCGAGGGAGTTTTCCACCACCTTTCCAAGGTAAGTGCTCGGTTCCATGAACCGATTAGGAGTAGCCTCCTAGCTTGGCAACTCAAGGTTGTTGCTCGATCTTGTGTTCCACTTTTCTCTCCTCCCTTTCAAGGGAAGGAAACAAGAAGGAAGTGGCCAAAACCGGTTCCCCAAGTTGAGAACCTTTCCATGGAAAGGTTGTGATTGCTGAGAACATAACATTGTCTTTTCGGCCTACTTGCGGGTTTGCTTGCACAAGTTTGTCATTTCTAATCAACCTGGACCACGACCACCACCATCACACACTTCACTCACTCCACTAATCTCACACCAAATTTCATTTCATTTCAAGCACATTTGGTCATTCATCTTGTTGTTTTTCTCAAGGGTTTCTCGGCTTGGCCGAGATCCGAGGGCCTAACCAATCCTTTCATGCATTTTAGTGACCGAGCAGGGGCTTGGCTGTAACATTTGGTATCAGAGCATAGGAGGGCCTCATGGAGTGCTAGAAATCAAGTTAGTTTAGTTTTCCAAACTCATTTGGATGGCTGCACCTTAAGACCTAAAACCGGGTCGCATTGCTCACCTATTCAGGTTATTGATGTGCTTGCGGTTTCTTTGTTTTATTTCCGATTTCTTTTGAGCTAAAATCATCTCCGGCATGTTTCTTGAGTTGTTAGACATCTAAGCATGAAGAAATATCAGCCCTTAGACTCCATTTTCGTGGCTGCAATTTCTTTCCCCTTTTGGTTAAACAAATGCTAACCACTTTAGTACTTGTTGTCTTCTTTGCTATTTCGGGTGCAACACTTTTTCTTGCTGTGTTTTAATATTTCCAGCACCTCACATGTCTTGTTAAGTACTTAAGCATGCATGTTTAACTTTAAAATCATATGATTAGCTTGATGGTTGCATTGGTTTAAAATGTTTAATGCACTTTGTTAGAAAACTGCATGTTTCAAGTTTAGCTTTTCTTTGACAACCGGTTTGTGTGCACTAATAACCGAAACTTGCAGCTTGATTTAAATGAACATTTTTATGGTTATTGATGCTTATATCCTCTGCTAAGAATGAATGTTAGGCTTGTTTAATGTTACATGTGATTCGGTTAAAGTTTGCCTAAAATCCGAGACACAATAGCATGAACTTTCTATTTTTGACATTGCCGAGAATAGTATGCTATATCTTGATGTTGTGATCTGTTTTTTTTTTTGCACAAGACCGAGCCTATGACTCTTTAAACTTAAGTTAACATGTTATGTAGCTGAAGCATGTACCTTTTTTTGGTTTGTTGTGGTTTAAAATTTAAAAGATGCAGTTTTGATTAAAGAAAAACATACTTTTGCAAAAAAACAGTTTTGTGTGTCCAAAAATGGCAAGTTTGATGTTGATAGTTGGGACCACTTTGTGCATGGCTGAGAATTGTTCCAAGGCATGAAATTTGGCTGCATGTTAAACCTAATTTGATGCTTAATTATTGCTCCATTGTTGTTACAATCCGTGAAGCAAACCAAGGATAAACTAGTGTCTCATTTTTTTTTTGTGATTTGTCACACATCCGAGAGTAGCTAGCATTATTTTATCCTTAACAAATTAATCTCAATTGCATGATTTCCTTTCCTTTTTGCTTATAGTATTTGTCTTGCTTTACTAGTTTTTCATACAAAAAAAAAAAAAAACACTAAATAACAAAACAAAACAAAACAAACGTTAGAAACAAACCTAAAGGAGAATATATCAATTACCCTAGTTAGGTTACCATTCCTAATGTTTTAAGACCTAAGGTTCAAATATGATTGAAGTTCCTTTTCCTAAAACTTAAACATGAAAACAAGAAGTGGAATCCAAATTGGCCCTAACTCAAATATGACCCCAGAACCCAATCCAGCGAGCCGGGGCAAGGACATTCCCCAAAAGGAGACTCACACCCAACAAGAGGGAGTCAAGTATGCAAGGTCAACTAAACGGTTTAAGTGGAATGGTTGGAACCCTAAGTAAACAACTTCATGATATGAACCTAAAATTTGAACAAGTTATGAGTGGACGTCATCCTACCCACCGTAGAGATTCCTCCCAAGACACTATACCTAGGAGACGACATGACAACCTTAGGAGACGAGTTAGAGACCCAGATCCCTTAGATGATGAAGTTGAGGTTGAACATTCTAGGGATAGACACCCTAACTATGACTATGATGAGGATGATGAGTGGACTTTGGATGAAGAAGAAAACTTTCGCCCACCAATTCGTAGGAATCATGATGAGTTTAGACAAGACCGACATAGGGACCGTGACGACCTCCAAAACATTAAGATCCAAATACCCTCCTTTAATGGAATATGCGATGGGACAACTTTTCTAGAATGGTTAGAGAAGGTTGAGAGAATTTTTGATTGTTATAACTACTCCGACAAAGTCAAGATTCAGTTGGTTTCTGTAGAGTTTACCGACTATGCCTTACTCTGGTGGTCTAATGTAAGGACACAAAGAGCGCGGACTGGATTTCACTCCATTGATATTTGGAGAAAGATGAAATCTATCATGACGAAGAGATTTGTCCCTAGTCATTACAAACAATAATTGATTATGCAAATACATAACCTCAAGCAAGGAAGTCTAACCATAGAAGAGTACCTTACAGAGTTCGAGACTCTCAAAATTCGAGGATAATTGGAAGAACCCGAAGAACAAACCATAGCTAGGTTTATCCATGGCTTAAATTATGACATTGCTGACGCCGTAGAATTGCATCCTATAGATTCCATGGACATAGTAGTTCAGATGGCCCTGAAAGTCGAACGCCAACTCAAAAGGAAAAGGAAAGCCACCCAATCATTTAAGATTAACCAACTCCCCAAGTACACCCCTAAGCCACCTGAGGCTAACAAACCCGTGGCCAAGGCTGATTGGAAAAAGCCTTTTCAAAGACATTGGCCTCCCAAAGAATCAACTAGTAAACCAATAAACCCTAAAGGACCAGAGGCCAAGCCTACAAGAGACAACCCCACTGGACAAAGAGCACGCGACCTCAAGTGTTACAAGTGTCATGGCGTAGGTCATTTTATGGCCCAATGCCCGAACCGTCGTGTCATGATCATTAAGGAAGACACCGGTGAGTTTGTAAGTAAAGATGAGTGCGAAGAGGAAGTAGAAGAAGTAGGAGAGGATGAGGACGAGAGTGATTCGGTAGAAGAAGTTTTTCATGCCCCCGATGGCCCTTTACTTATGGTGAGAAGACGAGTTCTTATAACCAAGAGTTATGGAGAGGATTGCCAGCGTGAGAACATCTTCCATAGTAAATGCCTCATCAAGGATAAGTTCTGTTCTCTCATTATTGATGGAGGAAGTTGTGCGAACGTAGCCTCCAAAGACTTAGTGACGAAGTTAGGGTTAGAGACTAGTGCTCACCCCCACCCCTATAAGCTTAAATGGTTAGATGATAGAGACGATGTTAAAGTTACTAAGCAAGTAAGAGTTGAGTTTGGTTTAGGCAAATACAAGGACTCAGTTCTGTGCGATGTAGTGCCTATGAGTGCAAGTCATCTACTTTTAGGCCGACCTTGGCAATTTGACTGAAAAGTGAACCACGATGGACATTCCAACTACTATTCCCTCAAATTTGAAGGTAAAGTTTTAAATTAGCACCTATGACCCCTGAGCAGATAGCTAAGGATGAAGCTATTAAAAGAGAAGAAAAGAACAAAGCAAATCTTTTCATGACTAGGGCTGACGTAGAAGCATCCGTACTTAGAGAGGATCCCATGATTTTGATATTATACCGAGATAGAGTGATGAAGTTAGGAGACATACCTCACCCCGTTAAAACCCTACTACATCAGTTCCAAGACGTGTTTCCCGAAGATTTACCTAAAGGATTGCCACTCTTACGTGGCATAGAACACCAAATTGATCTCCAACCTGGAGCTGCCCTACCTAATCGACCAGCCTATCGAATGAACCCTGAAGAGACCAAAACACTGCAAGAACAGGTGCAAAAATTAATGGATAAGGGCTACATAAGAGAGTCCATGAGCCCCTGTGCAGTTCCCTCACTATTAGTCCCTAAGAAAGATGGCACCATGAGGATGTGTGTCGATAGCCGAGCCGTAAACCACATCACAGTCAAATATAGATTTCTCATCCCTAGGCTCGAGGACATGTTAGATGAGCTCAGTGGAGCCTCAATCTTTTTCAAAGTAGACCTTAAGAGTGGTTATCATCAGATACGCATGAAGGAAGGAAATGAGTGGAAGACAGCGTTTAAAACCAAGTATGGCTTGTTTGAATGGATGGTCATGCCCTTCGGGTTTTCTAACGCCCCAAGCACGTTCATGCGACTCATGCACCATGTACTCAAGGAATACCTTGGTAAGTTCATTATTGTCTACTTTGACGACATACTAGTGTATAGCACGGACCTTCCACAACACCTTAACCACCTTAGCACCCTTTTCCATACCCTTAGGAAAGCCAAATTATTTGGGAACCTTAGCAAGTGCTCCTTTGCCCAGGACAAGGTTTATTTCTTAGGCTTTATAATCTCCAAAAATGGCATGGAAGCCGACGAGGATAAAATCAAAGCCATTAAGGACTGGCCCACACCCAATTCTATATCGGAAGTGTGAAGTTTCCATGGGCTAGCCTCCTTTTATAGAAGATTTATCCAGAATTTTAGCTCAATAGCTGCACCCCTTACAGACTGCACTAAGAAAGGGAAAGAGTTTACTTGGACCCCGAATTGCCAAAGAAGCTTTGAGTTAATTAAGGAGAAGTTATGTCATTCCCCCGTACTTGCTCTTCCTGATTTCAACAAGGTATTCGAAGTCAAAAGTGATGCGTCAGAAGTTGGAATAGGAGCAGTACTTATGCAAGACCAACGACCCATCGCATATTTCAGTGAAAAGATGAAAGGAGCCGTGCTCAATTATTCTACGTATGATAAAGAGTTTTACGCAGTTATACGAGCATTAGAGCACTGGCAACATTATCTCCTATCGAGGGAATTCGTTATTAACACTGATCATCAAGCCTTACGACACATTAAGAGCCAACAAAAGCTGAACAAGAGGCATGCAAAATGGGTAAAGTTTTTAGAGAGGTTTCCCTATACCCTTAAGTATCTCAAGGGAGAGAATAATGTAGTAGCAGACGCCCTATCTAGGAAGCGAATCCTTTTCACCGAGCTAGCAGTAAGATTTTTTAGATTCGAATGGATTAAGGATAGCTACGCCTCTGACCCCGACTTTGGACCTCATTACGCCCGATGCCTAGACAAGGTTGAAGGAGATTATTGCCTCATGGATGGTTATTTGGTCAAAACAGGCAAATTATGCATCCCTCAAGGAAGCTTACGACGGTGCCTTGTGAAAGAAGCTCATTGTGGGGGCTTAGCCAATCATTTCGGGGAAAAGAAGACCCTCGATATGTTAAAGGAACATTTCTTTTGGCCTCACATGATGAAAGATGTGCATCGCCTGGTAGAGACGTGCATAGTTTGCAAGAAAGCCAAAAGTAGAGTTCTACCCCAAGGCTTGTACATGCCCTTACCCGTCCCTGCACACCCCTGGATTGCAGTCAGTATGGACTTTGTCTTAGAACTACCACGGACCGCCCGAGCTAAGGATTCCATCATGGTGGTCGTGGATAGATTTTCCAAAATGGCACACTTTATTCCTTATGCCAAGACAGATGACTCTACTTTAACCGCCGACCTATTTTTCAAAGAGATTGTTCGCCTGCATGGCATCCCACACTCAATAGTGTCAGATAGAGACACTAAGTTTTTAAGCGCCTTCTAGACCACTTTATGGAGAAGGTTGAGGACTAAGTTGTGCTTCAGCACTTCTTTTCATCCCCAAACTGATGGGCAAACGGAAGTTGTTAACAGGACTCTAGGCTCCCTCTTACGCAGTGTTGTAGGCAAGAAATTGTCTAACTGGGACATCATACTTCCAGGCTTGGAATTTTCCTACAACTGCACTCTTCATTCCACTACTCAGGAAAGGTCCTTTGAGGTTGCCTATGGGTTTAATCCATTTACACCGTTGGACCTTGTCCCTTTACCTACTAAGGACTTAGCCAACCCATTAGGTGCAAATAAGGCCGAACAAATTAAGAAGTTGCACGAAACTGTGCGAAAGGCCATTGAAAAGAGAAATGAGAGTGTGGCTAGGCACGTGAACAAAGGTCGCAAAGAAGTAATTTTCCATGCAGGAGACTTAATATGGTTGCACCTCCGGAAGGAAAGATTTCCGGATAAGAGAAAGTCTAAACTTCTACCTCGTGCGGATGACCCATTTAAAGTACTTGAGAGGATCAATGATAACGCCTACAAAATCGAATTGCCGGGTGAATATGGAGTATCCGCGACTTTTAACGTCCAAGATTTATCACCCTATAAAGGCGATGAAGATCAGTTCCAGGACCCGAACTTATCGGATTTGAGGTCAAATCCACAGTCACCTGAGGAGGATGATGTGCCCTATAGGCCCGTCACACGATCTCAAGTCCAAGCACACACTTTAATTAACCTACATTCTCACACATTTGATTCTTGTGCAGGTTATGATTCAATGGAGCCGGAAGTTGCAAGCTTAAGGTGGGAAGTGGAGGCTCAAGACATGGAGCAACCGAGACACATCCTTGCATGGGAAACCACCCTTGAAGATCATGAAGCTCTTAAGGGAATTTGTCTTCCCGAGCCAACTTTTATGTAATGTTTTATTTTGAACTTATTGGGCAAACATTGGCCTTCTTGTTTAACTTATTATTATGTGCATGCATTAGGCATTTAGGATTAGATTGTATGGTTAGGATAGATGATGGAAAGGGTTTCGGGATTGGCTTAACTTGAAGAAGCAATCAGGCATGCAAGACATGCCACTCTCGGCCGCAAATGCACCAAAGAGGAAGTGCCGCAAGTGGTGGCCAACTTTACCCGATTTGGCCACACCATTGGGTTGCCATTTGAGATGCTTGTCCCCTTTACCTTTTGTGGAAGAAACATGGATCCATGACATGGCATTCAGCAAGCCATTGATCAACCACTTGGCTGCCATCATCTCGGCCGCACACTACAACACTTGGAGCCGGTTACAAGCTTCTTTGCACCAAGTCTTGAAGACCAAAGCACAGCCCTAAAACCCTCCATCCTAGGCCTATATAAGCATAGCATTGGTGTGTGTATTTCGGTTGGCAAAGTTAATGAGCATCGGCATATTTTCTAAGAGGAAACCGAGGGAGTTTTCCACCACCTTTCCAAGGTAAGTGCTTGGTTCCATGAACCGATTAGGAGTAGCCTCCTAGCTTGGCAACTCAAGGTTGTTGCTCGAGCTTGTGTTCCACTTTTCTCTCCTTCCTTTCAAGGGAAGGAAACAAGAAGGAAGTGGCCAAAACAGGTTCCCCAAGTTAAGAACCTTTCCATGGAAAGGTTGTGATTGCCGAGAACATAACATTGTCTCTTCGGCCGACTTGCGGGTTTGCTTGCACAGGTTTGTCATTTCTAATCAACCTGGACCACGACCACCACCATCATACACCTCACTCACTCTACTAATCTCACACCAAATTTCATTTCATTTCAAGCACATTTGGTCGTTCATCTTGTTGTTTTTCTCAAGGGTTTCTTAGCTTGGCCGAGATCCGAGGGCCTAACCGATCCTTTCATGCATTTTAGTGACCGAGCAGGGGGTTGGCTGTAACAACGCGGGGTGTCGGAGAGGGGACGTGAGTGCTTGAGACCGGACTGGGTTGTTCGTGGGGTGCGTGGGATTCTTTCATAGGATTTCAAGTCTTACCGTTTTATCTCAAATTGTTTTAAATAGTTTTCTTTACGTTGCGTAGTTTTATGTTGAGGACTTCGTGTTTCCTCTTCCGGACGCGAGTTGTTTTCAAATCGAGTTGAAAAATTTTTATACTTACAAATGTTTTTTTTTT
>CM039519.1:7862516-7902894 GCA_022433055.1 Begonia peltatifolia | reverse complement strand
TTTTTTTTTTAAAATGGATTGAAAACAAAAGGGGTATTAAATTGAGTGAGTTATGTCAAGTGTAGTGTGTAGATGCACTGTAGCGCACCGGGAACGCGGGGTTTTTTCGTGGGGTGTTACAATACGAACTCCTCTATCCGCATAAATACTCGACACAAAATAACAACCCAACGCATCTCACCATCACCTACCAGCACCATGGCTGGGGTCGCCCTAACAAAATCCGCCGTCCGGTGTCTCGGTCGTACGCCGCCAACCGTCTTATTTCTCAGCACTAGGCTCTCGAGGCTCACCAACAAAATCGTTAGCACCTACACCATAGAAAACACATCATAAGCCCAACGCTCAGTAAGTAGTACAATATGAAAGTAAAAGTCGTCAATGCAATCCTATCACATGCAGTCTCTACACTCACACTCATGTTGTCACATCTATGACGCGTAGTGTAGCCACACCAGGGTAAGGAGGAACCTAGCGCCACCTTATAACCTGACACGTCGTCAACGTCCCAGACTCCCCAGTTACGAGGCCCACAAACTACACACACGCATCACCACACAGCAACCACTTCAGGGTGAGTGTGTACCTGGCGCCACACTACACCCTGACACGTCCCTCCCGTCCCAGCCTCCCCAACATGGGGCCATAGTTGCCACTCACACGTTTCGCGATAGCCTAGCCGGCCCACTCCTCGAACAGAATCCGCGACTGGTGTTGCACTGGCCCACACAGTAGTAGGATCCACAGTACCATTGCCCATCATTCTCACCGTTAACACATACACGCCGCGTGACGGCACAGCCGGCCCACTCTTCGAGCGAAATTCGCGGTTGGTTACGTACCGGCCCACACACTAGTAGGATCCGTGGTACCACCGCCACGCTTCTCACCACTTACTCAAAATATGCTCAAAATCATTTTCGTTCCCTTTTTAAAAACATATGATGCATGTCAAACAATACGCACGCACACCATAAACAATGACATAAATCCTAAGGTTCTACGGTGTAGGCCCACTTGAGCAAAACACATGCATGCACTTTTTACGTGCGTCTTAAGCTCGCTCGATGCACAGCTTCGCCAAAAATGCCTCAACCTAAAACACAAACAACCTTTCATCAATCTTTACTTCAAAACTCATCAAATAATATTAAATGACATTCCTTAACCAAATCCATGAAATTCCAGTTAAAATGGGTCACCAATGTAGTTCGGCCGAAAACCAGCGTAAAGTTCGGACGCCCATAACTTTTGCGTCCGTCAACAGAATCGAACGATTCAAGTGGCTAAACGTCCCCCTAGGAACCTAGTTTAACATTTTAAGACAGATTTTAAAATGGTAAACCACAGATAGGTTAAAAAACACCAAAACCGGATCTGCCCTTTTTTATTAAATTTCAACTTTTTCTTTTATGCAACCAAAACTCACTCAAAATTAGTCTTACGCATCAAAGACAGCCATGCTACTATCACACATCACAATTCCAAGAAAAACGCTCACTAATTTGACTCGGACCAAAATCCGACATAAACTTCCGACGCGCATAACTTTTGCGTCGGATATCGGAATCGAACGATTCTAGCGGCCATACGTTCCTCTAACCACCTATTTTAACCCACTAAAACAAAATTTAAAACAGTTAACGGTACCCCCGTCAAAGTCCCAAAAAACAAAACTATTTTTATATAAAGAAAAATCCAAAATCTCAACTTCGGTCCAATTTCGCCAATTTCTTCGCCGAACAACCACATTTCAACTTATTAAGCATAATCCAACCGAAAATTAGAAATTCACGCACAAAAATCCAAATTTTTGCTCAACCTTTCCCCCTTGGTTTCTCTCCCTCTCACCGGACATCTACTGTCAATCCACTAACATACACATTCATCCTCCTAATCCACCCAAACATTGCAGCCAAATTCACAGTAACGGATGGAAGCCGAACAGTAATCTCGGCCAAACAGAACAGGACAGCAGAGGGAGAGAGGGACTTACAGGGTGTTGTCGCTCTGCACCCAGGTGGGGGAATGGAAGAAGACAAAAATCCGAGCGCTCACTTGCCGGCAACAGAACTGAATGAGGGCCCTTCCTCGCGGTCGTCGACAGAACACGCTCAGACTCTCACTTCGAGAGTTCGAGCTGCTGAAACTAAACGACCTCGGTTCGTCGGAGAAGTAATTCTCGGCAGCGGTTCCACTCACAAACTCGCACTCGTCGTCCACCGATCCAAGACCAAAACCGTGCTCTCGATTGCTCTCTCTCGCGCGTTTGCTCTCGGCTCTGGGAAAAAAAAAAAACCGAACACTGAACGGCTTCCTCGTGAAGCCGTTCAGTTGTTTTTATAAAATAATTTATTTTATTATTTGAATAATAAAATTACCAAAATGCCCATACGTGTTTTAATCGCTTGAAATTTTGTTAAACTCGCGCTCTTCTGACTTTAAAATTTTGAAAACCATCACAAAACTAGACTCCGGGTTTTATAACTTAATATACCCGTTAAGATATTTATAGAAACTCCAACCTAGATTAAATTAAAAATTTCAGAAATTAGCTTTAAAATCTGAAATTTTTCGGATTATTACATCAATCCTCTCTGCCCGCGCAGTTCGTTCCCCGCAGTCGACACCGCTACCGTTTTTACATGGATCGGTCGACACTTGTAACCATGGGTCGACACCGGCTTTGACTCTGCTTGTCACAGGTCAAGCCTTGCGGTCGACACCCCTCGAAATATCAGTAAAACTCAACACCAGTTCATTTAAATACGCACGACAATATATCCTCAATCAAATTCATGAAGTAAAACCTATGGATTGAAAACATAACTTCTCCAAATAAATTTCAAAACAACAACATTCTACTTACATTTTTCCACAATACTCTTACTACACCACCTAAAATTCTCAAAATCTATATAACGTTGTTTGACTCAAAACACTTACAAGAATCACACCCTTTACCCGCCATGGTCGTGTCGCCCCAACATTTTCCTGCACCGGCACTCGACGTCTCTCGCCAACTTCGATCTAGACTTGCCAATCACCTACCAACTCACCCAAAAGCTCGTCGTCACCTACACCAAGGAACACAAAACGTAAGCCTAATGCTTAGCAAGTATGGAATATGAACTCGAAAACAAATGCATAATTCAACCCTTAACAAATGCAGTTTCTACACTCAATCTCGTTTTCTTTTCATTTCATTATTTTTGTCTTCCACTTTCACGTGTGAGTCAGGCTGACACCCATCCCTTCCACACTCGGGACGGCCAATCCATAACCCACGTAGCAAGGTTAGAGGCACACATCATGTTCGCACACGGGACGGCCCTACGTAACCTGCTCCTAACAGCGATCATAGAACCCTCTAGTTCTTTCTCATTAGCTAAACCGTGTCACAATACGTACTTTCATCCATGGGAACCCCCTAGTAATTTCTCACTAGCACGTTAACGACGAGGCATTCACCCATGCGTTACAAATCTTTTTGTATCTGATTACGTTTCATATGCACAATTTCAAACATGCTCAAAACTCGTATTTCATAATTCAAAACCATGATGCACGACAATCACGAATGCACGACTCAAACAGTAAAACAAACAAGCAAACAAACAAGCAATCCTACCATTCCAAGGTGTAGGCCCGAAGGTAATTCACACACGTTCCAACACTTACATTACGTTCTCGGAATCTTTTTGTGCTTCGTAACTTGGCGCTCTAACTGGAATACCTATAAAATTATACATCCGTCAAATTCTAACTCATCAAATTCATAATTCCTTAACTTGAAAGTCCTAATCCACATCAAAACCAAAAGTCCTTGCTAAACCCGAAATCCCGCTCAAATTTTCATCCAACTTCAGAAATTCACAACTTGTTCAATACTCGTCCGAATTGGACGATACAAAATACTACGGGTTCCTAAGAACGTCTAGCTTCCTATGGTCCCATCCCTTTCCCATCCGGATGTCCACAACTTAACCAAACGTGGCCGAACAGACACCATTCCAAAAATTCACATACACAGCCAATAAACCATCCAATCTTCCTCGCCAATTCTCGTAATCTACTCCTATTTCTATCATAAGCACCAATACATAGTTGGAATTCAACTCTACGCTCAATTTCTCGCATTACTCTCCTAGGTTTTAACTAATTTGCCCTATATCCTAGTTAACTCTGCTTTTGTCGCTAAAACAACCAACATACTAACTATCTACTCAGAACGAGATAAAACATACTGTAGATTTGAAGATTCGTGGCAAAACAGAGAAGGGTCATTGAGGGCTTCACGCGGGAGAGGAGACGCTGCGGAGTAGGAGGAGAAGCTAAAGGGGATTGCACTGGAGAATAACGCCACAAGGTGTTTTAGTTTTCTACCCCCCCACCCCCCTTTTTTTTTATTTTATATTTTTCCTAATTACAAAACTGCCCTCTATCTTTCACCGTTTCACAAATCTGTGATTTCGTCTCGTTCCAATTGAATTCTTAAATTTTTCTCTCCAACATCAGCCTCAAAATAATCTTTTACTCAAGGACGGATTACAAATTACAAAATCCGAAACTAGTTTAAACGGAAATTCTGGGTCTTATAAATTATGTATGGTCGTCCCTTGTGTGAACATGATGTGTGCCTCTAATCTCGCTCTGTGGGTCATGGTTTGGCCGTCCGGAGTGTGATAGGATGGGGGCCTACTTGACTCACACGTGAAAGTGGAAGATGATAACAATGAAAACGAAACGAAAACGAAACCGAGCATAGAAACTGCATGTGTTAGGTATTGAGTTGTGCATTGATTTTTAATTTATATTCCATACTTGCTAAGCATTAGGATTACGTTTTGTGTTCCGTGGTATAGGTGACGACGAGCTTTTCGGTGAGTTGTTAGGTGATGGTCATGCTTAGGATGGTGGTTAGTGACGCATGCCGTATGCTAGTGCAGGTAATTTGTTAGGGCGACATGACCATGGTGGGATAGATTGTTGAATTTTGTAAGCGTTTTTGTGTTAAACACCAATGTATAGATTTTTGAGGATATAGGTTGTGTGGTACGGTTATAGTCGGGATTGGAGTAGCGATTATGTTTTTCTTAATCACTTGGAGAGATTATGTTTTAAAAATATAGGTTTTACTTCGTGGATTTAATCGTGGTAATGTTCGTCGTGTGTTTTCTCTGAACTGGTGTTATCTTTATATATACTGTTGCAAGGTGTTAACCGAAGTCTATATTTGTCGACCGGTCAGTGTAAAATGAAAGGTGAGTGTCGATCGTGGGGTTCAACCTGCGCGGGGAGAGCCGAAGTAAGTGTCTACCCATGGTTATAGGTGTCGACCGGTTAGTGTAAAATTGGCAGCAGTGTCGACCGCGAGGGTCGACCTACGCGGACAGAGAGGATCAATGTGTCGACTTGTGAAAGCAGGTGTCGACCACTCTCTGAGATGAGCGTAGAAGTGTCGACCGACAAAAAAACCCGAGTGAAACGTAGTGTCGACCGGCGTTACCATTGTCGACTGATGAAACAACTGAGACGACCCAAGTGTCGACTGACGGTTACAGGTGTCGACCGAGTGTCTCTGTGTTACGTTTCATAAAATAAAGTTTTATCCAAACTAACTTTAGTTGTGTTTTCTGATGCAATGCCATTTAAAATATTTTCAAAAATATCATTTTAGTTCGAAGAACAAAAGTTTTAAATTTTATGCAAATTTTTACGATACGAGTGATAGGGAGTAAGTAGCAAACCGATCCAAGGTGGACCGGGGACGCACAGAGTTGGTATCAGAACAGTGAATGAATCGAGAATCATGTAAAGTTTCTGGGGCGTCACAGGAGTTGGCATCAGAGCAGAGAACGAACCGAGAATCGTGTTTGGTTTCCGGTGCATCACAGGAGTTGGTATTAGAGCCAAAATGGTCAAGTCGTTCAAAAAATTACCCAACATTGCTGGTCGCCATGCAACGTGCTCCACCAACTGTAAGTAGTTGTTTATTTTAGTTAGATTCTGACTAAGGCTAGATTATGCTAACCTTGTGCAGAGATTAGCCAAAATGGATAGACGACGGAGACAACCTATAGTTCCGAGAGAGGCAGTGGATCAGAGAATGATGACAACTTGGCTACGATCAGATGGCTGACCGAGTTGGTCGACAGGCAGTCAAGACAAGGGAACCATGGTGCGGGCTCTAGTGGAGAAAGGTTTAGGAGATTGAAGCCTCTTACGTTTGAGGGCCAGATGACGGATCTGATTGCTGCGGAAAGATGGATCAGCACCATTGAGAATATGTTCAAGTATGCCAATGTGGAGGAGGGGAATATGGTTACATGTGCGATATTTCACCTCTTGAACGACGCTCAGAGTTGGTGGGAGCTAGTAGAGGCCACCGTAGCTGCCAGAGACTTAACTTGGAAGAGATTTAAAGAGATGTTTTATGACAAGTATTACAACCGGACGGTCCAAACTGCGAAGAGGTTGGAATTCTTACAGTTAAAGCAGACTGGGCCACTAGCTGAATACGTCACACAGTTTGAATCATTGTCCAGGTTTGCAAGCCAATTGGTGAGTAACGAAGAAGAAAAGGTACTACAGTTTATGCAAGGGTTGAAGCCAGAGATATATAGAGGCATGACAATCTTTGGAACCGAGGGAGTACCCTATGCACGAGTCATGGCCAAAGCATTGGCAGTGGAGGGGGCGGCAGCCAAATGTGTGAGGCAAGGAGAAGCCACCAGAAGATTCTTTAAGGAGGTCACACCACAGACGAGAAGGGGAGGATCTTCTTCTGCAACCAAGAGGCCATGTGGCATTGTAGATGATTCGAGGGGAGGAAAGAAACCACAAATCTAGAATAGGTACCCGCAGTGTCCGAAGTGCTTGAAGAACCATCTGGGAGAATGCAGACAGTTTGCAGGCAGATGCTATAATTGAAATGAAGCTGGTCATATCTCCCGGAACTGCATAAAGCCAAGAGTCAACCGGTGCTTCACTTATAACGAGACCAGTCACATATCTAGGGGCTGCCCCGCAGCAAAGAAGGGTCCGGCCAAGATGATGCCCAGGATCTTTGCTATGATAGAGCCTGAGGGTGAAGATCGGCCAGCTGTTATTTTAGGTCCGGTGCTAGTTGATACTGTGTCTGCATTTACGTTGATAGATTCAGGAGCATCACACTCCTTTGTTGCTATGGCTTTTGTGGTGAAAGTAAATATATGGGCTGAACCAGCCGGGTGTACATATGAAGTAAGGTTACCATCTGGTGAGCGCATGCACTCTGATCAAGTGGTGTGTGACAGTGTCATATCAGTGGGGACTAGGAGTATGCCTATTGATTTGATTGTGATGGGGATAACTGGCTATGACGTGATATTGGGCATGGATTGGTTGTTTCGGCACTACGCAACGATTGAATGCAGGGCTGGAACCGTTTATTTCCAACCCCCAGGTGGTGCGAAACATTCATTGCAAGCTATGAAGAATGTGAAGAAGCTATCTGTAATGGCACTCATTGAGGCTCGGAGATTATTAATGGGTGAGCATTTTTGTTTTCTTGCAACAATTTTAGATACTCAATTTCACGTGGAGATAAAACCACAAGATATTGTGGTAGTTCGTGAGTTTTTTGATGTGTTCTTAGACGATTTGCCTGGTTTACCCACAGATCGGGAAGTCAAATTTGTGATTGACACATATCCCGGTGCAAAGCCAATATTGCTCCTCTGGAATTGAAAGAGTTGAAAAAGTAGTTGGAAGAACTGTTGGAAAAGAAGTTCATACGCCCGAGCTTTTTACCATGGGGCGCGCCAGTCCTATTTGTAAAGAAGAAAAATGGATTGCTCCGAATGTGTATTGATTACAGGGAGCTGAATAAGCTAACCATAAAAAATAAGTATCCGCTGCCGAGGATAGACGACTTATTGATCAACTCCAAGGAGCTCGGATTTTCTCGAAGATAGACTTGAGATCGGGGTATTACCAGCTAAAGGTCAGATCACAGGATATCTCGAAGACAGCCTTTCAGACTAGATATGGGCACTACGATTTCTTAGTGATATCACTTGAGCTGACAAACGCCCCAGCCGTTTTCATGGACCTGATGAATCGGGTATTCCAAGAGAATCTAGATAAATTCGTCATTGTATTTATCGACGATATCTTTGTTTACTCTCGTAATGAAGAAAAACATAAAGAGCATTTGAAGAAGATGGTTCTAGAGACTTTGAAGCAGCGTCGGCTGCATGAAAAATTCTCCAAGTGCGAGTTCTGGCTGGATAAGTTCCCTTTCCTTGGACATGTGATTTCCGGGGGAGGGATATCGGTGGATCCAGCTAAGATACAGTCGATCAATGAATGCCCTCAACCAAAGAATGTCAGCGAGATTCGAAACTTTTTGGGGTTAGCTGGCTACTACAAGAAGTTTATTGAGTGGTTTTCAAAGATTGCAGCACCCCTAACTCGTCTGACACGAAAGGAAGTCAAGTATGTATGGTCGGAATACTGTGAGCACAGTTTCCAGGTACTGAAGCAGAAATTGACTACAGCTCGAGTATTGACACTTCTGGTGATGGATGAAAAGTTTAGTATTTACTGTGATGCTTCCAGAATCAGATTGGGTTGTGTCTTGATGCAAAATGGAAAGGTGATCGTTTATGCTTCAAGGCAATTAAAGCCCTATGAGCGAAATTATCCAACCCACGATTTGGAGTTAGCGGCGGTCGTGTTCACGCTAAAGATCTGGAGGCACTATCTTTCTAGACAGCAGTGTGAGATATATTCATATCACAAAAGTCTGAAGTATATCTTCACTCAGAAGGAGCTGAATATGAGGCAGAGGCGATGGTTGGAGTTCGTGAAGAACTACGACCTCTAAATCAAATACCACCCCGGCAAAACCAATGTAGTGGCTGACGCATTAAACCAGATTTCGACCTCAGTTTCAGCAATGCATGCCGAGATGACTAAAGGGTTGAGTGCGAAATTTCAAAGATTTAATTTGGAGATAGTTTCAAATGTGGCAGTAGAATTATCAGCCGTACCTCTGAATCCGTCAATTTTTGAGAAAATTGGAGAAGCTCAACAAGATAACCCATGGTGCAACGAATTTAGGTCAAGAATAGCATCTAATGAAAGAACTGAGTTTAGCTGTCCAAACAAAACCGAATCGCCCCAGTTGACCAAAATCGGCCCAGTTGACCCGAATTGACCCAGTTGACCTGGATCATCCCAATTGACCCAGACCAGTCTAGTTGACCCGGATCGACCTAGTTGACCCGAATCGACCTAGTCGACCTAGACCGGCCCAGTTGACCCAAATCGACCTAGTTGACCCAAACCAAATTTCAACCCGAATCAGACTGAACCGATCAAAGATTAAACTGCTAAGGATTTTCTGTCCAAATTTTTTTATGTAATACCCCGAGGAACCCCGCGTTCTCGGTGCGCTACAGTGCATTTACACACTACACACAATAACACTTGACATAACTCACTCAATTTAATACCCCTTTCGTTTTTAAATCATTTTCAATAGAACATTTGTGAGTAGTAAAAAATTTTCGACTCGATTCGAAAACAATTCACGTCCCAAAGAGGGAACACGAAGTCCTCAGCATAAAAACTACGTAGCGGAAAAGAAAACCATTTAAAACAGTTTAAGATAAAACGGTAAGACTTGAAATCCTAGGAAAGAATCCAACGCACCCCTAGAACTACACAATCTGGTACCACGCACTCACGTCCCCACTTCGACACCCCGTGCGCGCCTTCGCAGTGCCGCACGTGCCAACTCAACGTCACCGTGTCACGCGCATGCTCACAGCGCCGCGGGCCCCACGCACCCTGCCGCTATACAGCACGTCCGAGCGCACGCCCTCACCCGGCGTCGCACGACCCGTGAGTACCCGCAGGGTAGCGTGCCCCGCGCACCTGCGATCACGCCGCACTTCCACGCTCATCTACACTTCTCTAGCATTCACTGTTCACATCTCAACACATTGCATACCCTCTTGACTCTCAATCTCTCTCCCGAAATTTCGGCAAAGTAACGGCTAAAAACTGACTATCCCAAAATTTAAACCCTGCACACAATTCACCATAATCCAATAATATTTATCTATCCATCATCCAGAGAAATCACCATAACCAAATCAGAGTAAGAAGACAACGAAAATCCGTCAAATACAAATGAAGAAAGTTCACAATATAGAGCAATACTATACTCTAACATGTAAAATATATGCGTACGTCGCCAAAATCACACGCACTCCATATACACCTATACACTGCCGTATATACAATAACCCATCTCATCCTTTGTACATAATCACAACAAAAGAAAGAAAAAACCCGCAAACCGACGAGGCCCTAACCTACCATCTCCATGGGTCGGGTCGCCCTAACAAAAGTCCGTCATCCAGTGCCGCGGTCGCACGCCGCCAACCATCCTACGCCTCTGGACTAGGCACTCGAGGCTCACCAGCAGTATCGTCAGCACCTACACCACAGAACACACAACGTAAGCCTAACGCTCAGTAAGTAATGCGATATGAAAGTAAAAGCCGACGATGCAATCCTATCACATGCAAACTCTACACTCACACTCATGTTGTCACATCTGTGAAGCGTAGTGCAGTCGCACCAGTGTAAGGAGGAACATCACGCCACCATACACCCTTACACGTTGCCACCGTCCCGGACTCCCCAGCAATGAGGCCCACAAGCTACACACACGCATCACCACATGGCAACCACATCAGGGTAAGGTTGTACCTCGCCCCACTTTACACCCTGACACGCTGCCCCCGTCCCAGCCTCCCCAGCATGGGGCCACAGTTGCCATACACACACGTTTCGCGACAGCCCAGCCGGCCCACCCCTCGAGTAGGATCCGCGACTGGTGTTGCACCAGCCTACACACTAGTAGGATCCAGGGTACCACTGCCCATATACTTACCGTCAACACATTCACGGTGCATGACGGCCCAGCCAGCCCACCCCTCGAGTAGGATCCGCGACTGGTGAAGCATCGACCCACACACTAGTAGGATCCGCGGGACCACCGCCACACGTCTCACCACATACTCAAAACATGCTCAAAACCATTTTCGTTCACGTTTTTAAAATATGATGCATGTCAAACAATACGCACGCACACCACAATCAATCACATAAACCCTAAAGTTCTACAGTGTAGGCCCACTTGGGCAAAACACATGCATGCACTACTTACCTGGCGTCCTACGCTTACTTAATGCACGCTTCGCTAAAAGGTCTCTCGACCTAAAATACAAACAATCACTCATCAATATTCATCTCAAAATCCACCAAATAGCTAAAAATAACCTTCCTTAACTACACTTATGAAATTCCAACTAAAACGGTCCATTGGTTTGGTTTGGCCGAAAAAAAGCCCAAAGTTCGGACGCGCATAACTTTTACGTCCGTCAACGGAATCGAACGATTCAAGTGGCTAAACGTCCCCTTAGGAACCTAGTTTAACATACTAAGACGGATTTTAAAATGGTTAGCCGCAAATAGGCAAAAAATGCAAAAAACCAAATCTGCCATTTTTTTATAAAATTTCAACCTTTGTTTTTCTTCAACCAAAACTCACTCAATTCAGCTTTTACGCACCAAAAACAAACATGCCACTATCACACGTCGAAATTCCACGAAAAACGGTCACTAATTTGACTTGGACAAAAATCTGACCTAAACTTCCGACGCGCATAACTTTTGCGTCGGATATCGGAATCGAACGATTCCCACGGCCACACGTTCCTCTAACAACCTATTTTTAACCCACAAAATAGAATTTAAAATGATCAAGCTAAGCCTAGCCAAAACAGCCAAAAATAGAATCTGTTTTTATACGAAAAGTAGCCAAAATTCATCTTCGATCCCAATCTCGCAAATTCTTTCACCAAACCATCACATTTCGATCTACCAATGCACACATCAACAATTTGGAGAGTTCCTACTTAGAAAACAACATGGCAGCACCAACAACTTTCATGGTTTTCTCCCCAAAAACTGAGAATTTCCAATCGGTCCATTGAACGAGGCACCCCCTCGCTCATTCATTCTAATTTTGTCCCCTACTCCCCTGAAATGTAGAGGGTAACACGATCTCATGCTCGGCCATCAGAGCAGGAAAAAAATTGAAGGGAAACTCCCTGTTTTCGGTCGGTTTTGTCGCGGAAGAGCTGAGCCACACTCTGGCTCCAGCACCCACACACATTACACCCTAATGCTCCGACGACCGAGTCCTACTCTCGGGGCAATCCAAGAACAACCGAGGTCCCCGCGCTCGGTCGACAGAACAAAAGAAAATAGGGGAGAACTCACCTTCGGTTTCTCAGCGCGGGAAGGCAAGGTAGCTCCTCTCTTCAGCTTACCGGAGTACTCTGAGCACCGGCATCTCTTGCTCGGCGGTCGGTCGTCGGCGATTGCTCCTCCTCGGTCTCTCTCTCGCTCTCGCTCTCTCGGCCGCGCACAGCACAGGGTGGAATGGCTTCCACCCGAAGCCATTCTACCTTGTTATCATTATTAATTTTTTTTTAAATTTAAATACAAATTACCAAAATGCCCTCACGTGTTCCAATCGTCCGTAATTTCGTTAATTTCCCGACCTCCCGACTTTAAATTCTGAACACCATTGCAAAAGTAGGATTCGAGTCTAAAAATTTAAATTTCCCGTTGAAATATTTCTAAAAACTCCGACCGAGATTAAAGCAAAAATTTCATAAATTAAAAATTAAAAATTGAAATTTTCGGGTTATTACAATGGCAGAGCGTGAAATTGTTCTTACCTCTAAGTCTCTGAAATTTAATGCTAGAATTTAAGGGGGATAGAAGTGAATTTTATGGTGCAATGGGCGGGTTGAGAAATGCACGATTTTGGTGAAGAGAACCGCGAGGGTTTTTGGTGCTGCTATGCTAGTTCTAATTAGAAACTCTGCAAATTGTTAATGTATGTATTCGTATATCGAAATGTGATTGTTCGGTGAAGGAATTGGCGAGATTGGATCGAAGTTGAATTTTTGGCTAATTTTCGTATAAAAACAGATTCTGTTTTTGGCTATTTTGGCTAGGCTTTGGTTGATCGTTTTAAATTTTGTTTTTATGGGTTAAATTAGGTTGTTAGAGGGACGTATGGCTGCTGGAATCGTTCGATTCCGAAATCCGACGCAACAGTTATGCGCGTCGGAAGTTTATGGCGGATTTTGGTCCGAGTCAAATTACCGAGCGTTCTTCATAGAAATTCGGTGTGTGATAGTAGCATAGCCGTTTTTAATGCGTAAGACGAGTTGCGAGTGGGTTTTGGTTGAAGAAAAGTGAAAATGTGAAATTTGATAAAAAAATGGCATATTCAATTTTTATCATTTTTCACCTATCTGCGGTTTACCGTTTTAAAATCCGTCTTAGTATGTTAGACTAGGTTTCTAAGGGGACGTTTAGCCACTTGAATCGCTCGATACCGTTAACGGACGCAAAAGTTATGCGCGTCTGAACTTTTGGGCTGATTTTCGGCCGAACCATACCAATGGCCCGTTTTAGTTGAAATTTCATTAGTGTTGTTAAGGAAGGTTATTTTTAGCTATTTGGTGGATTTTGAGATAAATATTGATGAGTGGTTTTTTGTGTTTTGGGTTGAGACATTTTTTGGCGAATCTGTGCGTCGAGCGAGCTTAGGATGCCAGGTAAGTAGTACATGCATGCGTTTTGCCTAAGTGGGCCTACACTGTAGAACTTTAGGGTTTGTGTGATTGATTGCAGTGTGCGTGCGTATTTTTTGTCATGCATCATATTTTAAAAACGTGAACGAAAATGGTTTTGAGCATGTTTTGAGTATATGGTGAGGTGTGTGGCGGTGGTACCGCAGATCCCACTAGTGTGCGGGCCGGTGCTTTACTAGTCACAGATTTTGCTCGATGAGTGGGCCTGCTAGGCCTTCATACGGCGTGAATGTGTTGACGGTGAGGGTGATGGGCAGTGGTACCGCGGATCCTACTAGTGTGTGGGTTGTGCAACACCAGTCACGGATTCTGCTCGAGGATTGGGCTGGCTGGGCTGTCGCGAAACGTGTGTGTGTGGCAACTGTGGCCCGTGCTGGGGAGGCTGGGACGGGGGCGACGTGTCAGGGTGTAGTGTGGCGCGAGGTACACCCTTACCCTGATGTGGTTGTCGTGTGGTGATGCGTGTGTGTAGCTTGTGGGCCTCGTTACTGGAAAGTCCGGGACGGTGGCGAGGTGTCAGGGTGTAGGGTGGCGTTAGGTTCCTCCTGACCCTTGTGCGGCTATACTACGCGTCACAGATGTGACAACATGAGTGTCAGTGTAGAGACTGCATGTGATAAGATTGCATTGTCGGTTTTTACTTTCATATCGCATTATTTACTGAGCGTTAGGCTTATGTTGTGTGTTCTGTGGTGTAGGTGCTGACGATCTTCCTGGTGAGCCTCGAGAGCCTAGTCTTGAGGCATAGGAGGGTTGGCGGCGTGCGACCGAGACACCGGATGGCGAATTTTTGTTAGGGCGACCTGACCCGAGGAGATGGTAGGTGGTGGCCTGGTTTGTTTACGGGTATTTTTCTTTTGTGATGATTATGTACAGTCGATGAGATGAGTTGTATATGCGTCAACGTATAGGTGTATATGGAGTGCGTGTAATTTTGGTGACGTACGCATATATTTTACATGTAGGAACTTGGAATTGCTCTATATTGTGAATTTTCTTCATTTTAAATTGATGAATTTTCATTGTCTTCATTAAATTTTTGGGATAGCCAATTTTTAGGCGTTACTCTGCCGAAATTTTGGAAGAGGGGTTGGGAGTCGAGAGGATATGAAGTAGGTTGAGGGGTGTATAGTGAATGCTAGAAAAGTGTAGATGAGCGTTGGAGTGTGGCATGATCGCAGGGGCGCGGGGCACGCGGCCCTGCGGGTACTCACGGGTCATGCAGCGCCGGGTGAGGGCGTGTGAGGGGTCGTGCTGTACAGCGGCAGGGTACGTGGGGCACGCGGCGCTGTGAGCGTGTGCGAGACACAGTGACATTAAGTTGGCACGTGCGGCACTGCGAGAGTGCGCGTGGGGTGTCGAAGTGGGGAAGTGAGTGCGCGGCACCGGATTGTGTAGTTCGAGGGGTGCGTTGTATTTTTTTTTCTAAGATTTCGAGTCTTACCGTTTTATCTTAAACTATCTTAAATGGTTTTTTTTTTCGCTGTGCAGTTTTATGTTGAAGATTTCGTGTTCCCTTTTCGAGACGCGAGTTGTTTCGAATCGAGTCGAAAACTTTTCATACTCACAAATGTTCTTTTGAAAATGTTTTGAAAACGAAAGGGGTATTAAATTGAGTGAGTTATGTCAAGCGTTAGTGTGTGTGTAATGTGTAGATGTACTGTAGCGTACCAGGAACGCGGAGTTTTCTCGGGGGTGTTACATAATTAACCCATAGGTAATGAAAGTATTGATAATCTTATATTCGAAAAATTTAGTTTAGGAAAAGTTTTAGAAAATATTAATAGTGGATTTTATTTGACAAAGTTTTAGGACATAATTTATAAAAACTTAGTTGAGCACTTAATATATGAATTTTACTTTGTAAGTGTTTAATGTCGCTTGATTAAGAAAATATAGAAATCAGGTTGTCATTAAAAAGTTAGTACATTTTGAGGAATATAAATTGATCAAAGAAATGTTGAGAATTTAAAGTTCAAATTTATTCTAAATTGATTACTATTAGAGGGATGTATGGAGTTACATTGTAGTGGAGTAATTATTAAAAATTTTTGAAAATATGAAATTCAATGAATTGAGGATTATATAAATTTTGTTCGTGGATAAATAGAAATGGAATGAATTTAGATGACTTTGAAAATTGAGGTTTTAGTTGATTAAATTAAAATCAAGGACTCTATGAATGATTGAGTGTTAAAGTATATAGTTTAGAATTATTTAATTTGAGAACATAGGAATTAGATAGTACTTGATAAATACTCGAGGCTTTAGTTGATCAAATTGAATGTAGTGAACGTAATTGTGATAATTATATTCGAGTATGTGGTTAGAGAGATCATTGTTTGGGGAACCATCGAGAATAAATCTTAGTCGATGAATTACTAAATTTTGAGGATAATATTTATCAAAATGAAATTAAAGTCTTTAAATAAGAATTTAAATTTTGATGATGTATTTGATTGGAATAGACTCGATGATATATAGATCATTATTTCTGTAGGCATGAGGATTATATTGATCATCATGAATAATTATACTTTGAGGATATAATTGAGATCTTAAATATAAAATTTATATCTAGTTATTTAATTTAAATAAACATTACTCGAAAAATTCTGAAGTTTAGATATTACTTAAGAAATTATTAGAATTTTGAGGATATTTTAGTGTTGTAGTTAAAAAAAAATGGCATTTGGGTATATATGTATGACAATTATGTATACTCAATTTAGAACCTTCATTACTCGAGAAAATTTAGAGTTTAGATTTTATTGATCAATTATTAAATTCTTGAGGATATAGATGAAAAAAAAACACAAATTTGAGAATCTTAAAAATAAAATTTACATTTAGTACATAGTTTAGAATAATAACAAAAAAAAAAAACACGCACGTTAGATTTTACTAGAAAAACTATTATTATTGTAAGGTTATAATGAAAATAATAATAATAATAAAATAATAAAAATGGCTGATTCTATGTATGAATTTAGAAATTATATGTTTAGATTACTTGAAATAGAAATTGAATAGTATAATAGAGAAATATTTATATATTAACATGAATCTAAAGAAAATTTAAAATTTAAGAAATTGAATATTAGGCCCATAATAAGTTTGAATGACAAAAATATTTAAGAATCACAGCTATTATATCAACATTAATATATTTGATATGGTGGTTTAACGATATATAGGAGTTAAATATTAATTCTTGACAAAATAAGAAAAGCATAAGCATATGAATGAGAATATTTAGGAATAAACAAATATAGTTATTAATCAAGAGTGACACAACGAAAGCTTAGTAAGCCTTAACCTACAAACTCGAGGATGATGTAAGAATTAGTGCTATTGAATGTATAAGAAGAAACCTAAGAAAGAGAATAAGAAATAATAAAAGCCTATTAGGAACTTTTCAAATAACCATTTAAATTTCGAGTACGAAATTTCTTTTAATGAGGAAAAATTGTATCAGTTAGGGTTTTCAATTCAAAAAAAAATTCTAAATTCAAAATTTAGAAATTTCTAAATAAATTCAATATTCAAATTTCAAAATTTAAAATTTGCAAATCAAACATAATCTGGAAATTAAAATTAAAATTTTCTAAATCACAACCATAATTTTAAGAAACAAATCCAATGAACCTAGCGTAAAAATCATTCCGGTAGAAAAGAAAATTGGATTTCCATTAAGATAATATCTTTGAAAATCTGATTTATAGATCGGATTGCTGATTTTCAGCAATAAATCCGGGATAAACGTTGACGTTATGAGGGAAGTGTTCAGGATTTAACTGAATAACCACTCAACCAAAAATCCAGCGCCAATCAAATAACAACCAGGAATTCCGAGTGAAACCCGAAAATCTTGGATGAGCGGGGTGCAAACCTCTACTATAAAAAGAAGTACTCATGAAGGAGAAAAGCAAATCAGCTCTCCCTCCGGAGTCCTTCACGAATAGAAGGAGTACTTACCCCGACCTCCGACGCGGCAAGCTTCTCCGACACAGCAAAACCCCTCTTAATTGAGCTTCACTTTGCAACAACAGAGAGCACCCTTCGATCAAAGGATTTCCCTCGACAGCGTAAGCTCTCTCTCACTCTGTCCCTCTAGGTTTCGCTTTCGCTCACTCTCGATCTCTCGCATACTCTCTCTCTCTCTCAGCAGAATAGGAAAAGGGAAAGAGTTGGTTTTATTTAAAAACCAGAACCAGTTTTTTTAGAAGGTCCAGCCGAACCAAACCGGATCGACCCAGTTGACCCAGATTGGTACAGTTGACCCGAATCGACCCAATTGACCCCGAATCGGCCAGTTGACCAAGATCGTCCTAGTTGACCAGGATCGGCCCAGTTGACATGAATCAAACCAGTTGACCCGAACTGAACCCAAACCAAGTTTCAAATCGAATCAGACCTAACCAATCCAAGATTAAACCGGTAAGGATTTTCTGTCCAAATTCTTTTAAGTTGGAATTAATTAAGTAAGATTTTAATTTAGACATTCGAATTAAGTAGGAAAGATCGCAGAAGTCATCCAAACTGATCCAATCAACCCGATCCTGTAACACCCCGAAAACCCACACGTTCCTGGTGCGCTACAGTGCATCTACACACACACGCTAACACTTAACATAATTCACTCAATTTAATACCCTTTTGTTTTCAATTTACTCTCCTTTTTTTTTTGACTCGATTCGAAAACAACTCGCGTCTCCCCTTCGACACCTCATGACACTCTCACGGTGCCGCACATACCACTCAACGTTACTGTGTTTCGCGCACGCTCACAGCGCCGCGTGCCCCACGTACCCTGCCGCTGTACAGCACGTCCGCGCGCACACCCTCACCCGGTGTCGCACGACCCGTGGGTACCCAATAGGGCCGCATGCCCCGCGCACCTGCAATCACGCCGCACATCCACACTCATCTAAACTCCTCTAGCATTCATCATACACACACCTTGACCTATTTCGTATCCTCTCGAATCTCAACCCCTCTCTCGAAATTTTGGCAGAGTACCGCCTAAAAACTGGCTACCCCAAGATTTAACCCTGCACACAATTCACCAGAATCCAACAATATTTACCTATCCATCATCCAGAGAAATCATCTGAACCCAAATCAGAGTAAGAAGATGACGAAAATCCATCAAATACAAATGAAGAAAGTCTCCAGTATAGAGAAATAACATACTCTAACATGGAAAATATCCGCGTACGTCACCAAAATCACACGCACTCCATATACACCTATACACTGACGCATATACAACAATCAATCCCATCCTCCGTACATAATCACCGCAAAAGAAAGAAAACCCACAAACCGACCAGGCCACAACCTACCATATCCACGGGTCGGATCGCCCTAACAAAAGTCCGCCATCCGGTGCCGCAGTCGCACGCCGCCAACCATCCTACGCCTCAGGACTAGGCACTCGAGGCTCACCAGCGGTATCGTCAGCACCTACACCACAGAACACACAACATAAGCCTAACGCTCAGTAAGTAATGCGATATGAAAGTAAAAGCCGACAATGCAATCCTATCACATGCAGTCTTTACACTCACACTCATGTTGTCACATCTGTGACGCGTAGTGCAGCCGCACCAGGGTAAGGAGGAAACTCACGTCACCCTACACCCTAACACGTCGCCAACGTCCCTGACTCCCCAGCAACGAGGCCCACAAGCTACACCCACGCATCACCACACGGCAACCACATCAGGGTAACGGTGTACCTCGCGCCACTCTATACCCTGACACGTCGCCCCCGTCCCAGCCTCCCCAGCACGGGGCCACAGTTGCCACACACACACGTTTCGCGACAGCCCAGCCGGCCCACCCCTCGAGTAGGATCCGCGACTGGTATTGCACCGGCCCACACACTAGTAGGATCCGCGGTACCACTGCCCATATCCTCACCGTCAACACGTTCACGCCGCATGACGGCCCAACCGGCCCACCCCCGAGTAGGATCCGCGACTGGTGAAGCACTGACCCGCACACTAGCGGGATCCGCGGTACAATCGCCACACGTCTTACCTCATACATCAAAGCATGCTAAAAATCATTTTCATTCCCGTTTTTAAAAAATATGATGCATGTCACACAATACGCACACACACCGCAATCAATCACATAAACACTAAAGTTCTACAGTGTAGGCCCACTTGGGCAAAACACATGCATGCACTACTTATCTGGCGTCCTAAGCTCGCTCGATACACAGCTTCGCCAACAGAAAGCCTCAACCTAAAACACAACCAATTTCTCATCAGTATTTCTCCCAACATTTACCAACTAGCTAAAAACAACCTTCTCTAACTTCACTCACGAAATTTCAACTAAAACGGTTCATTGGTTCGGTTTGGCTGAAAACCAGCCCAACGTTCGGATGTGCATAACTTTTGCGTCCGCCAACGGAATCGAGCGATTCAAGTGGCTAAACATTCCCTTAGGAACCTAGTTTAACATCCCATGACGGATTTTAAATCGGTAGGCCGCAGATAGGCGAAAAACGCCAATAACCGAATCTGCCATTTTTATTAAAATTTCACATTTTCACTTCCCTTCAACCAAAACTCACTCCCAACTAGTTATATCCATCAAAATGGCTATGCTACTCTCACACGTCGAATTTTCCACAAAAGACGGTCACTAATTTGACATAAACCAAAATCTCGCATAAACTTCTGACGCGCATAACTTTTGCGTCGGATATCGGAATCGAACGATTCCAGCAGCCATACGTCCCTCTAACAGCCTAATCCATCCCACAAGAACAGAACTTAAAACAATTAACCAAAACTAGGCCAAATTAGCTAAAAACCGAACTGCCCCTGCACAAAAATGGTTAAATTTTTTATTTCAAACTTCAATTTACAAACTTCCTCACACAACTAGCCCCATCTCGTCCATAACTCTCGGCCAAGCTCACTGTAAAGGCAAGAAGGCCGAGCACTAAGCTCGGCCGAAACAAGAAACCGACAGGGCTCACCTTCGGTTTCCTTAAGCTCGCAGCATCACCTTCGCGCTACCCTACCACTTGCGGCCAAATTCCATCAATGCCGAAAGCAGGCCGAGCCCTAAGCTCGGCCAAGCCAAAAAAAATGGGACGGTAGAACAAGGAAAGAGCTTACCGTTGCGTTACTGTGCGCTCGGTCGAATGGAGGGCAATGCACAGCCGAACACCCAGTCCCGGCAGTCTCCCCAACGCCCACTCGCGTCTGTCGAAGAATCGGAACTCGAGGATTTTCCTCTCCTCTCCCGCGTCTCACTCTCGGCTCTCTCGGGAATTTGAGCTGCTGAAACCGAATGGCTTCGGTTCGTCGGGACAGCAGCACCTGTTCGCAACCCGCACCTTGCACCCACGCTCACCGGCCGTCGATCACAGCTCCGCACACGACCGCTCTCCCCTGCACGCTAGCTCTCGGTGCTCGGTTGATCGGAGAAAACCAGCCGAATGGCTTCTTCCCGAAGCCATTCGGGTGGTTTGTATTTATTTATTTATTTTTTTAAATAATAAAAATACAAATTACCAAATTGCCCTCACGTGCTTCAATCGTCCGAAATTTCGTAACTTTCTCGACTTCCCGACTTTAAATTCCAAAAAACTTCGCAAAAGTAGGCTCCGAGTCTTATAATTCAAATCTTTCCCGTTGAAATATTTCTCAAAACTCCGACCGGGATTAAACTAAAAATTCCAAAAATTAAAAATAAAATTTGAAATTCCCGGGTTATTGCAGATTCGACTCAAGAGAACAACGTAAAGAATTTATGTTCAAATTTCTTTGAAATTGGATTTATTAAGCAGAAATTTAATACCAAAGATTCTATTTGAGTAGGATATTATTTGGAATAGTAAACAAATCCTGATAACCATACCGCTCGGAATTCAAGTAAGTAAAAATACAGTTTTTCCATGTTTTGGCTTTGGCCCTACATCACAAGATATTATATTATTTTCTTATAATTGTTTTATTACATGAGTTTATATTTGAGCACGCATGTTTCAGCCTTGACTTAGAATAGTATAAAGATAAAATTGGTAGAACATATTGTATGTGCATGAAAATGATAGAATTGACGGAAAATATATGATAGCAAAAGTCTGAATGACAATGAGATGGTGAGTTTGAACATTAATGGTACTGACGTGATAGCAAAAGCTTGAATGACAATGAGATAGTGAGCTTAATCGAAAGTAAGTTGACAAATGCTGAACGACAATTAAATGACTAAGTTTAAGGTTGGGATATAAGTACTAACTAGTTCTGTAATCAGGATTCGGTAAAAGTAAATATAAATTTTTGACTATTGCACGTATTTTTGCTTACTAAGTTAATTCTCATATTTTAAATAATTTTGTGATATACGTGACTTTTTATCTGAGGAGGAACTAACTGCGATCGAGAATTTCCCATTGGCAAACGAGGATACCGAGGAAGACGTTGATTTTCCCAAGAAAGGAATTTAAAATATTATCTTTCAGTTTTTAAAAGTATTTCGGTTTTTATTTTAACTTTGACTAAATTATGTTGAATTTTATTACTAGAGTTTTTATGAATTATTTATGATTCTGCATTTATTTCGAATAAGTTTAACTATTGTTTTTATTATAGCTTCCGCGCATTTAAGGATTTTTATTGAAGATTTTAAAAAAATGTTTTAAGCTAAAAATTTAACGCTCGATTTTAAATCAAATTTTGAAAAAAAATTCTAAGGTTTTAAATTAGGGTTTGGATATTGGAGATTTTAAAATCGGGGCGTTACAATTGGTCTCCATACCCGCCTTCAGTCCACTGCACTCAGAGTCAGTCTCTTGGGCCTGCTTAATTCTGTCCAAGATGGTCGGCCTCAATGACATCGCCGAAAGGGTGGTTGCCAAATCAAAAACCACCTCTAAGCCAAATCCTTGCATCTCAATCCTCAGCTCGGCAGGCACCGTTGAAATCATGGAAGACGTCGAAGCTAACGCTCGGCTCAAGGCGTCTGCTACGACATTCGCCTTTCCTAGATGATACTTGATCTCCACATCGTAGTCCTTAACCAGCTCAAGTCTTCGTTTCTGTCGCAACTTCAGCTCCTTCTGCATGAAAATGTACTTCAAACTCTGATGGTCTGAAAAGATCTCGCACTGTTGCCCATACAAACAATGCCTAAAATCTTAAGTGGACAGACTACTGTCGCTAACTCCAAGTCGTATGTGAGATAGTTCTGCTCGTAGGCCTTCAATTGCCTAGAAGCATAGGCAACCACCTTCCCACCTTGCATCAAAACACATCTCAAGCCTATCCTGTACGCATCACAATAAATGCTGAACTTTTCTCCCTCTACATGCAGTATCAACAAATGAGCTGTAATCAACCTCTGTTTCAACATCTGGAAATTGTCTTCACACTTGTCAGACCAACTTGTCAGACCACTCGTACTTTACAATTTTTCTGATAAGCTAGGTCAAAGGATCTGTAATCTTGGAGAACCCCTCAATGAATCTTCGATAGTATCCAGCCAATCGATGAAAACTGCGTATCTTGCTAGCACTGGTCAGTTCTGGCCAATTCTTCACAGCCTGAACCTTCATTGGATTAACAGAAATGCCCTCAGAGGAAATAACGTGTCTCAAGAAGTGACACGATTCCACCTTGAATGAGTCATGTTTTACCCGCAAACAAAATAGAAAAACCAAATGAGCAGAAAATCGAATGCTATCCGATGAGCAACCTTTTAGGCTCTCGGCATAACAATCTTTCAAAAGAATATGGCAGCAAACAGAACCAGTTTCTGGCCACTCTCTTTGTGTGTCCTTCTCTGGAAAAGTGAGGAAAGAAGAGTGGAACGACGGCTATTCAAGCAACCTCGGGCTTGAAAGCTCGAAGGAGACACACTCCTTCTCGGTTCTTGACCGAACCGAGTCTTACCATTCTCCAAGCTTCAAGCTACTTCGGCTGAACACAAAAGGGGCTATTCTCATAGATTCAACAACCTTTACACACACCAATAGCCATGTATTTATAGACCTAGGGTGGCTGAAGGTTAGACTGGGCTTGGGATTCGAAATGGGCCACATGGTTGGCCATTCTTGGTCCACTTGCACACCAGATCACTTTCAAGCTCTGGCCCATTTGCTGCTTCTATGTGCTGCTAAACTCCGGCTCAATTGTTGCTTGTAACCACCATCTAACTTTAACATACATCTAATCCTAATGCCTAAGAATGCATACAACTATAAAACATTACAGGAAGGCGAATAAACATAAGGGCGAATGTTTGCCAAATAAAATTTAATTACAGATTAATTCCGAGGGAGACAAATCCCTTCTTCATGTGCTCCCACCTTTAGCTCCCTCGATAGCAAGTGCAAGTGTTGATCTTTGTCTTTTGTGCTTGGGTCTCATTCCAAATCCGCAAAGAAGCATTCGACACCCGTAATTCCTACAAAAGAATTGAACTTGTTAGTGAACAAGTTTGATAAAGTTTGTGCTTTTGTTTGTGATCGAGAGATGGCCCTCTGGGGCACATCAAGAAGTGGATCATGTCCCGCCAAAACTCGCACTTAGAGAATTTAGCATACAGTTGGTGCTGGCTCAAAGTAGTTAGTATAACTCTCAAGTGTTCTCTATTCTCCTTCTCCCTCCGTGAGTAAATCATGATGTCGTCGATGAACACTATCACCAATCTATCCAAGTGCTCTCTGAATACTCGGTTCATCAGATCCATGAAGGCTGTCGGGCAGTTGGTTAGCCCAAATGACATCACCAAAAACGCATAGTGTCCATACCTCGTACGGAAAGCGGTCTTTGGGATGTCTTCTTCCCTAACCTTCAACTGGTAGTAGCTGGACCTCAAATCAATTTTTGAGAACAGCCGTCCACCCTGTAGTTGATCAAACAAGTCATCAATCCTCAGCAACGGGTACCTGTTCTTCACTGTCAGCTTATTTAGTTCTCTGTAATCAACACACATGCGTAGAGATCTGTCCTTCTTCTTGACAAAAAGTATTAGCGTACCCCAAGATAAGAAACTATGGTGTATAAAGCCCTTATCTGTTAATTCCTCCAGCTGCACCTTTAACTCCTTTAGCTTAGTAGGTGTTAGTCTGTACGGGTTCTTACACACCGGTTCAGCTTCATGATATACATCAATAACGAAATCGATCTCCCGTTCAGGGGCAAACCTGCCATATCCTCTAAAAACACCTTTGGGAACTCCTGCACAATGGAAATATCCCGAAGTTGAACTTCGCCTTGCAACTGTACGTCCTCGACATTACCAGGAAACCCATACACCTACTCTGCAACAACTGTTGGGTTCTCATAGCATACACAGCTGGAATCCTGCTCATACCCTTCCCTGCCCCGTAAGAGTAACTATCTCCACTTAGAAGTCAAAAATGAATCTGTCTGGTTCTGCAATCTATCGAAGCATTATGTCTGAACAACCAATCCATTCCCAAAATGACCTCATACCTCTTCAGGTCGAGTATGATTAGATCGGCATACCATTGCTTTCCTCCCACTGTCATAATATCACCCTACACCACCTAATCTGAACATAGGCATTCCCCTGACAGCAAAAACACGTCATAAAATTGTCCGGAACAACTGGGCACCAGGTTTGCCTTGACCACGAAGGTAGTAGACACAAATGAATGCCTAGCACCCATATCAACAAGAGTATAAGCCTCCATGCCTAAAATAAAAACATTACCTGAAATCACTGATGGCTGGGAAGCATCGTCTGGCTCAATAAGGGCAAAGACCCTCGGCGCCACCCCGCACTCACCGGGGTGACTCCTCTGGCACTTAGGGCATAGTGGAAACTGCTCTTACCGCTATGGCCCTTTGTTGCTCCCCTGGCTGCTAGAGTTGTCATTAGACTTCTTCAGAGCCTTTCGCTGAGATGACTCTTCCCCGCTCGACTGAGGCAACAACTCCCTGAAAAATCTTTTGGGCTGCTCTTTAGGCGACTCTCTGTAACTGGGTAGCTTCATTCTAGCCTCCTCAATGTCTATAGCCTTCACCACCACATCCGGATAAGGCACTCCTCGCGTTCCAGCTATGCGCATGCCCATGTACACATCAGGTTTTAGGCCCTGCATAAATTGGTGTACCTTGTTCTCATCTAGGCTCACTAAATGCCTTGCAAATCGAGACAGCACTTCAAACTGTCTCACGTACTCACCCACTGTGCCTATCTACCTCAACTGTGCAAACTCCACCGTTTTACGAGTCCTGATAGCATGGCTGAAGTACTTACCGAAAAACACAGTCTTAAACTCTTCCCAAGTCATGACCTTCACATCTCTCGTGGTCCTGACTGTATCCCACCAATGGCGAGCATCCTTGGCCAAATAGAATGCCGCACCGGTCACCCGGTCATGGTCATCTACCTTGGCATAGTCCATCATACTCTCTATTCTCTGTATCCACTCCTAAGCATTGAGAGGATCCGGAGATGATCCGTCAAATAGTGGGGGTCTTAGCCTATGCAACCCATCGCCCCCACGGTCTGTCAAAGCCGGGGCACTAGATTGGCCCAGGTCCTCCCTGCTCATAAACGGCTCCAGTTGGTGAGACTGGCAATTGACTAACTAAGTAAGCTGACAAACTGCGTCATCCATATTGTCTACAACTCTGTGCACCTCCCTAACTATGACGCTAAATCCTGTACACCACAACAGGGTTCTAAGAATACTTACAGTTGGTGGAGCGCTCCCGTCCAGTGATTGGCGGTGTTAAGTAATCCTTTGAACGATGGCGACCCCGTGGCTCTGATACCATAATCTGTCAAGCCCCAAAAACCTACCCGTCCTGGTTCGTTCACTGCTAAGCTACCACAACCTATCGCACCCTGACAGCAACATCCCACGCTATGACATCCAGAAACTCGACGTGAACTCACTCAAGTTAATACCACTATCGTTTTCAAATCATATTTAAAAGAACATTTGTAAGTATAAGATTTTTCAACTCAATTCGAAAACGACTCGTGCACCGAAGATGGAACGCATAAATCGTCATTGTAAAATACGCAACGGAAAAGTACAATTTAAAGAAATTTTTTAAAAAATGACAAGACTTAAAATTTCGAGAAAGGAGCCTGGCATGCACCTCGTGCGCCTCTCGGGCTTGGCGCCGCACGCCCGAGGTACGCACTGCGCGCCCAAGGCTCGGCGCTATGCGCCCCAACACATCGCTGTGCGTCTAACTGTACCCCGCGTGCATCGCAACAACAACGTCGAGCACCCTGCGTGCGCCCGACACAGCTAAGTCAGCTCACTCCCCGAGAGGAATTCGCAGTTGGTAACGCACCGGCCCACTCCCTGAGCAAGATCCGTGGTACCATCGTCACGTGTCCCACCACCACTTAATCAAAACATGCTCAAAACCATTTTCGTACCCTTTTCAAAACATGATGCATGTCAAACAATACGCACGCACATCGCAATCAAACCACACAATCATAATGCATGCACTACTTACCTGGCGTTGTATGTTTTCCTGGTGCACGATTCACCCAAAAATCTGGTTCAATCTAAACATAAAACAATTTCTGTCAAAACTTGTCTGAACACTTAACTCCTACTCAAAATCACTACCATTAACTTAACGTACCACAAACTAACCAAAATTGATCATCGAACCGACTCGATCTAAAATTGCCGGCGACCTCTCACTCACTCCTGATCGTCGTTCGGCAGAAGGGAGCTTAGGCTCTCTCACTTCGGGAGCTCAAGCAAATGAGAAACGGAGTGGCTTCCTCATCAAGCCATTCGGTTTTTACTTATTTTTTTTACTTTTAAACAAATACAAATTACAAAAACACCCTCACGTGTTTTAATCGTCCATGTTTCCTTTAAATTTGCGTTCGCCCGACTTTAAAATTAAAAAATTCTTTTACGAACTAAATTCCAAGTTTTCTAAATTAAACTTCTCGTTAAAATCTCTCGAAAATTCTAACGGAAAAATTAATTTAAATTCTAGAAATTTTTGAGTTATTACACTTGAATCTCTGGGAATTTGTATATCTATAATATTGGCGAGAAAACCAAAAAACTCACCAATCTACACTTGATGAGCACTGATAGGCACCATGACAGATATCTTCCGAGCCTTCCTCGTATCCTAAAAGGTGTGCTTCTCACCATCTGGGGGTTGAAAACTCACTGTTCCCGTCCTGCATTCAATTGTAGCGTAGTGCTTAAATAGCTAATTCATTCTAAATATCGCATCATATCAAGTTATTCCCATAATAATGAGATTGACTAATAAATTTTTGCTTCCCACCGACACTACACTATCTCGTACAACTTGATTAGAATGGATACGCCCACCAAAAGACAACATCACTTCATAACTACAGTCCGTTGCTATAGGCCATACATCTTGCTTGACCGTGAACGTAGTTGCAATAAACGAGTGCGTCGCACCAGAATCAATCAATGTATTAGTAAGTAACAAATTTATCAGTATAGTACCTAACACTACAGCTGGCTGATCATCATCGCCCGACTCGATCATGGCAAATACCCTCGTTGTTGTGTCCGTCAAACCCTTCTTTAGAGTTGGACAATCTCTGCTAACATGGTCTACCTCGTTGCAATTGAAACATCGAGTCACTCTGGGCTTCAGGTAATCTCTAGCTAAATGTCTAACTTTGTTGCAATTATAGCACTTTCCCGAGTTCAGTCTGCATTCGCCCGAGTGGTATCTCAAACACTTAGGGCACTAGGGGTGCTGCACCGACCACTGAGGCCTTTTGCTACTTCCCAGACTACTCGAGCCCTCGCTGAACCTCTTAGTGCCCCTCTGTGATTGTTGCCGGGAGGCACTTCTACTCTGTTGTGGGGCAACTTCATTAAAAAATCTCCTGGAAGCTTCTCGGTGCTTAACACATTTCATTTCAGCTTCCTCCACCTCTAGTGCCTTTGCCACCACTTTTGAATACGACACTTATTGAGTTCCTGCTATCTTTACCCCCTTGTATATCTCCGACTTTAATCCCTATACAAACTAAAACACCTTATCCTCATTCCTGCTCACCAAATTGCTAGCAAACTGTGATAAGGACTTGAATGGCCAGTTGTACTCAGTTATCGACCCAGTCTGCTTCAACTGAAGGAACTCCATTCTCTTAGCTGCATGCACCGTACTATTGAAATACTTGTCATAAAAGGCATATTTAAACTTCTCTCATGCCATGTGTTATGCATCGATGGTAGTCTCCATAGACTCCCACCAAAATCTAGCATCGTTTGCTAGATGAAATGTTGCTAGCGAGACCTTGTCCTCCTCTTCTACCTTCGCAGGCTTGAACATACTTTCCATGGTACGGACCCACTCCTCTGCAACAATTGGATCTGCTGACTGCCTTTCAAATGTACAGTGGTCATAATCTCTGAAATCTGTCACCCGACTGATCATGGCTAGAGCTAGAGCCTGCACTTCCTTGAACCTCTCGATTCAGTAAAATCCTTAATTGCTGAGACTGTCGATTCACCAACTCGGTCAGCTGTCTGATCGTCATCAAATCATCTTCACGTCTCGAATCAATGGCCTCTCTCGATACTCTCAGACGTCCTGGTCGTCTAGACATTATGCCTAATTTCCTGAACAAAAGTTAATTACTCTAATAAGTATCTAATAATTAAGGCTAAACTTAAACACTTACAGTTGTCGAAGCACGTCTTGCGGCGATCAGCGCTGTTAGGTAATCTTTTGAACGGTTTGACTATTTGGCTCTAATACCATATATGTAGCGACCCAAAAATGACTCACCGGTTTCTAATCCGCTCTCTCTGTTCTGATACCATATCTATAGCGACCAAAAAATCGACTTGCTGTTTTACAGTCCGCTCTCTTTCTACTCTAATACCATATCTGTGGCAACCTGAAAACCCACGCGGTTTCCCATACGCTCACTACTACTAATCACTCAAATACACTCGAGTAAAATTCGTGCAAAAATTTAAAACTTTTGTTTCTCGACTTAAAACGATATATTTTGAAAGTGTTTAAAATTATTGCAGTGGAAGACTTTGATGAAAATTAGTTTAAATAAAGTTTCAAATTTTCCAAAAACATAAAAGCCATTTTCGGTCGATCATTGTAATCACCAGTCGACTCTTATTTTGCCTCTTTTTTCACTGGTCGAAACTATTGGTCGACACCTCTCTTATCCTCATGCTAACCGGTCAACACATGTATGGACCGGTCGACACTTCATTACTCTCTGTCTACGTCAGTCGATCCTTGAGGTCGACACTTCCATCTATTTTACACTACCAGTCGACACTTGCATGGACCGGTTGACACTTCATTACTATCTGTCTGAGTAGGTCGACCCAAGCGGTCGACAACTATAGAGTTTAGTCGACGCCCTTACATGCAGGTCGACACTCTGCACTCATTTTCACTCTAAGCGGTCGACACCTTCTAGCACTAGTCGACACTTCCTTCACAAAATCTGTTTAAAACTATAAACTTTCTAAAAACAACCAAAATACGACTCAACGTCAAAATAGCAAAAACGTGTACTCCTAATCCATTCAAAACCAATATATACTTTAAAATGACTACGACTATTTAAAATTCATTTACAGTTTGAATCAATTCAAAACGACTCTAACTAAACTCAAATTAACTAAACTCCCTTGCATACCCCCGCCTTGGTCAAAACGCCCCAACAGTTGGTCACATCGTCCATGAGCGGACTCCTCCAACCGCCTCCTAATCTTGAGCTTGCGCAGGGTACTCACCAGCTAATGCCCCGTCACATACATCACAGAACTCATCTATTAGCCTAATGCTAAGTAAGTAATGCGTATAAAAACATAACACTGTAAATACACAAATCCTAACATATGCAGTTTCTACAATTTCGTCTCTATTTTCGTTCTCGTCTCTTTCTTACATCTTCTTTATCTTTTTACTACTGGATTCTTCTTTACGTGCTAGATCAAGGTGACACACCTCGCTGTCCACTTCACAGGACAAGACCCACCTCGATCTAGTAAAGTGACACACCTTGCGGTCCACCACTCGAGACAAGGCCACCACGTAAAGTAGGAAAAAAAGTGATACACCTCGCGGTCAACCTCACTGGACAAGACCACTCAACCCCACCTTCATTATCTTCTTATGTATCTTCTCATTTTGTTCATCACATCACATCCTACAGTTTCGCTTTATAAAAACATGGAAATTCATTTTCGTTTCGTTTTCGTACTTTAAAATCATGATGCGTAATCACCAAGGCATAAAATAAAATAAATGTGCATGCGTCCTACCGAACTATGATGTAGACCAGCTAAACACCTACTACACTACTTGCACTACTTACCTAGCGTCCTTAGCAACGCGTACTTTATATATAGCTCGTTAGCTGGAGAACCTATAAAACCACACATCAATTAATTCCACTTTGTCCAATTTATAAAATTCTAACACAGAAGTCATAAACTCATATTAGACCGCCACTTCTAGCTAAACCTGATATTTTACACAATTTTTGACCAAATTCAGAAATGCATAACTTATCCAATACCGGTCCGATTTGGACGATTCAAAATGCTATGGACTATTGAGGACGTCTAATTCCTAATACTCTAATCCAATTCTTAATTCAACACCTACAGCTTGACCGAATGAGGTCGAACGGAAACCGTTCTGCAATCCGAGTATTCGGCTATCCAAATGCTCAATCTTTTTCATAAAAACTCATAATTTACCCCTACTTCCAGCTTAAACACCAATACATGGATAAATCAATTCTAACTTCAAATTCTGGTGTCTTCCTCATAGGGTTCACCAAAACTACTCAATACTTCCTTTAACTTTACTTTTATCGCTCAATAGAACTAAAGAACCATCTATCTACTAAGAACTAACCAAGACTTATTGTATATTGAAGATCGATGAAGGAAGCAATTGATCATTGTCGCTGGGAGGAAGAACTTGTTGAAGAAGGAGGTTTTCTCTTGTGTAGGAAAAGGAAAGAACAGAGAGAGGGAGGGGGTTTCTGCCTCTTTCTCCTCATTTTATATATAAAATTATATTATTAATATAATTAATTCCTAATTACTATTTCACTCTCAACCCTTAATCTTTTAACTGAATGGTTATTTGGTTTGTTTTCGATTGAATTCTTAAAATCTTCTCTTCTCCATCAACCTCAAAATAATCTTTTACTTACTAGCATAAATTCTCCGTTCTCGATTCCGACTAAAACTCCACCGATTATAATTACGTAAATCCATAAATTAGTTGTGGAAAATTCTAGATGTTACACTACGTGTGTATAGCATTAGTTATGAAATTTTGAAGTTTGTGTAATGCATTGAGCTATAATCAAAATATTTGGGTAATGGAAGGATTGAATTGGTTATGTTGTGTTTAAAACCACTTGGATTTGGATCCTTAATTTGAGTTATGTCAATGTATGCATCATCCTTGGATAATTTTTAAAAATGGCTCAACTCTGTTTTGTTGGACTAAGTTACCTTAAATTGAATATGTTTAATTGGTTATAGGTTCTAGTTATGATTGAAGTTTGTAATTATGGATGTTATTGTTAAATTTATGTGCTATAGGTTTGCAGTTTCAAGGAAATGACCAAGTTGGTTAAATCACTAAGGGGTGATGAGATCATCGCTGTCTTTCTATACGTATCCTTTTCTTGTTCAACTTGTACTGACATAACTCTCCCACTTTACATTACATAATCATATTGTTCTTCTAGAATTTAATTTTTTTTAAATAAGCAAGCGGAAGTCTTTAAAGCAAATATAAACTCATTTGTCTTAACATATTTAAACCAAAACCTAAGTTTAAACAAACCTTTTAAACCACTAATTTGTATTTTCCAAAAGTTCTAAATCTATCTACCTATACACATTTGTCAAAATACCTACAAATTTGTCCACACGTCAAAATCGCCCTAACCACTACAAGCACACCCTATAGACGTCCCCCTTCAACTACACTGTCGATCGTCCTGAGGATCGACGTCCTCACCTGTGATAATATCACATACATCACAAAGTAAACTAATGAGCCTAATGTTTAGCAAGTGATGTCAAATAAAAGATGTATGCTCTGGATATGTTATGTTGTTTGTAAGACATTCACTTGATCTGTTCTTTATTTTCTTGCATAACATGAGTCATTGAGGTTCCGATTATAGTAGGGAGATGGCCTGACTGATTGTCCACCTGGCGAGATGACTAACTCGCTCTAGAGGAAGTGAAATGGCACACTTGATGGTCCCTCTAACGGAACCCTCAAACTCAGTTCCCTACCCATAATGACTATTTATGTATTTTACTTTACTGTATTTTTTTAATTTTGTTTACATGAAAACGTATGCATAAAACAATTTTTTATGATTTAGAAAACCATGATGCATGTCTAACACCTTGTATTTTCGCGATACCAATTTTTGAGTTGTCGGGACGATAAACGATAGAGTTTCGGTCGGAATCGAGAGCGGAGAATTGACACTATTAGATAAAAGATTATTTCGGGACTAATGGTGAAGAGAAAATTTTAAGAATCTGTCTGAAACATACTAAATAGCCGTTGGATTAAAAGATTAAAGTGTGAGGGCGAAATAGTAATTAGTTACTATTATTATTATTATTATTATTTATAAATAAATTATGTAACAGGGAGGGTGAACTGTAGCTCCCCCCTCTAGCCGCGCGAAGAGAAAAGAAGAGCGAAGCCCTCCCTCCGACGACCCTTGCTGCATCGACACTATTCCTCCGTTTTACTCTCCATTTCACCAGTTCAAAGTAAATTCAAATAGTTTATGGTTCAATGTTGGTTTAGTGTTGGCGTTGAGGAGAAATTTGATGGATAGGAGATTTGGGGTTTTAGGGTTAGATTATTTATTGGGTTTACTATCGATTATAGTGGGTTATTAAGGATAAATGTGACGAATGGGTGAGGAAGTGAGCGAGGAACCAAGAATGTAGGATTTTAAGCACTAATACGGAACTGGCTGTGAATTTTTGGCCTAGCTATGAGCCTTTGTTTTAAAAACCCTTTTTGGTGTGGTAAACTAGGTTACAATTGGAGCGTTTGGCCATCGAAATCAGGTGATTCCGATAACTGACGCAAAAGTTATACGCGTCAGAAGTTAGGTTGAATTTGGAGCCGAGATAGGTTAGTAAGCGATTTTGGCGAGTTCATGAAGTGTTGTGCTAGTATGGTGATTTTAGTGCACAAGTAGATTAGTTGGATGAATTTTGACGAAAAAACCGGTTTTGTTGTAGGTTGAGCAAGTTTTGGGTGAAACAAGCACCACAGAAAACTAGGACGCCAGGTAAGTAGTGTATGCATGTGTTTTGCCCAGGTGGGCCTACACCAAGGAACAATTGATTGTGATGTGCGTGAGTACTGTTTGACATGCATCATGTTTTTGAAACAGGAACGAAAATGAATTTGAGCATGGTTTTATGTGCGAGTGTGAAGTGCGAGGTGTAACACCCCGGGAAAACCACACGTTCCCGGTGTGCTACAATACATCTACACACTACACTCTATGACACCATTGAAACTTGACACAACTCACTTAAATTAATACCACTTTCGTTTTCAAAACATTTTTAAAGAACATTTGTCAGTATGAAAACTTTTCAACTTGACTCGAAAACCACTCGCGTCCTGAAGAGGGAACACGAAATCCTCAATATAAGAGTACGCAGTGGAAAGAAAACAATTTAAAAATAGTTCAAACTAAACCGACAAGACTCGAAATCCTAAGAAAGAGTCCAACGCACCCCCTGGAACTACACAAATCCGATACCACGCATACACGTCCCCACTTCGACGCCCCACGCGCACCTTCGCGGTGCTGTACGTGCCAACTCAGACATCACCGCATCTCGCGCACGTTCACAGCGCCGCGGGCCCCACGCACCCTGCCGCTGTACAGCACGTCCGCGCGCATACCCTCACCCGGTGCCGCACGACCCGTGAGAACCCGCAAGGCCGTGTGCCCCACGCACCTGCGATCACGCCACATTCCCACGCTCATCTACACTTCTCTAGCATTCACTGTACACATCCCAACCTATTCCATATCCTCTCGACTCCCAACCTCTCTCCCGAAATTTTGACAAAGTAACGGCTAAAAACTGACTATCCCAAAATTTAAACCCTGCACACAGTTCACCAGCAACCAACAATATTTAACTATCAACCATCCAGAGAAATCACCATAACAAAATCAGAGTTTAAGGACAACGAAAACCCATCAAATACAAATGAAGAAAGTGCCCAGTATAGAGCAATATCATACTCTAACACATAACAATACGTACGCGTCCCCAAACCACTACAACCACTCTATACAATCCCAGAAAATCGACGTCTATACAAACTTCTCTATCTGCACAAATACCTAACATAAAATAATAAATCCACTATCACCTACCACCGCCACTGGTCGGGTCGCCCTAACAAAATCTGCCATCCGGTGCCTCGGTCACACGCCGCCAACCATCCTATGCCTCAGGACTAGGTTCTCGAGCCTCACCAGCAAGATCGTCAGCACCTACACCACAGAACACACAACATAAGCCTAACGCTCAGTAAGTAATGCGATATGAAAGTAAAAGTCGACAATGCAATCCTATCACATGCAGTCTCTACACTCACACTCATGTTGTCACATCTGTGACACGTAGTGCAGCCGCACCAGAGTAAGGAGGAACCTCACGCCACTTTACACCCTGACATGTCGCCACCGTCCTGGACTCCCCAGCAACGAGGCCCACAAGCTACACACACGCATCACCACACGGCAACCACATCAGGGTAAGGGTGTACCTCGCGCCACACTAAACCCTGACACGTCGCCCCCGTCCCAGCCTCCCCAGCATGGGGCCACAGTTGCCACACACACACGTTTTGCGACAGGCCAGCCAGCCCACTCCTCGAGTGGAATCCACGACTGGTGTTGCACCGGCCGACACACTAGTAGGATTCGCGGTACCACTGCCCATCACCCTCACCGTCAACACATTCACGCCGCATGACGGCCCTGCCGGCGCACTCGTCGAGCAGAATCTGCGACTGGTGAAGCACCGGCCCGCACACTAGCAGGATCCGCGGTATCACCCCCACACGTCTCACCACATACTCAAAACATGCTCAAAACTATTTTCGTTCACGTTTTTAAAAAATGATGCATGACAAACAATACGCAGGCACACTACAATCAATCACATAAACCCTAAAGTTCTACAAGGTAGGCCCACTTGGACAAAACGCATGCATGCATTATTTATGTGGCGTCCTATGCTCGCTCGACGCACAGCTTCGCCAAAAATGTCTCAACCTAAAACGCAAACAATCACTCATAAATCTTCGCTTCAAAATTCACCAAATAAGCTAAAAATAACATTCCTTAACTAAACCATGATATTCCAACTAAAACGGGTTACCAATGTAGTTTGGTCGAAAACCAGCCTAAGGTTCAGACGTGCATAACTTTTGCGTCTGTCAACGGAATCGAACGATTCAAGTGGCTAAACGTCCCCTTAGGAACCTAGTTTGACACACTAAGATGGATTTTAAAACAGTAAACCGTTGCTAGGTTGAAAAATCCCGAAACCAAATCTGCCCCTTTTATCAAATTTCACATTTTTATTTTCTTCAACCAAAACTCATTCAAACTAGTCTTACGCATCAAAAATGGCCATGCCACTATCACGCGTCACAACCCTACGAAAAGCGCTCACTAATTTGACTCGGACCAAATTCTGACATAAACTTCCGATGCATATAACTTTTGTGTCGGATATCAGAATCGAACGATTCCAGCGGCCATACGTTCCTCTAATAACCTAGCTTAACTCACAAAAACATAATTGGAAACGATCAACTGAAGCAAGGCCAAAAACGGCCAAAAATAGAATATGTTTTTATACAAAAAATAGCCGAACTCTCAACTTCGATCCAATCTCGCAAATTTCTTCACCGAACACTCACATTTCAACCTATTAAGCACAATCTAACCAGAAATTAGAAATTCAAGCACAAAAATCTGAATTTTAGCTCAACGTTGTCCCTCGGTTTCTCTCCCTCTCACCGGTCTCCTACTGTCCACCCGCTAACACACACACTCACCCTCCTAATCCACTCAACATTGCAGCCAAATTCACAGAAAAACAGAGGGAAGCCGAACCTTAGTCTCGGCCAAACCAGACAAAACAATAGAGGGAGAAAGAGAGACTTACAGGGTGGTGTCACTATGCACTCGGGTGGGGGAATGGAAGAAGACTAAAATCCGGTTGCCGGCAACAGAAGCGAATGGGGGCCCTTCCACGCAGTCGTCGGCAGAACATGCTCGGCTCCCACTTCGGGGGTTCAAGCTGTTAAAATCAGACAACCTCGGTTCGTCGGAGAAGCAATACTCGACTGCGGTTCTGCTCACAACCCGCGCCCATCGTCCACCGACCGAAGACCAAAACTTAGCTCCTCGATCGCCCTCTCTCCCGCATTCGCTCTCGGCACTGGCGAAAAACCCAAACACTGAACGGCTTCGTGAAAGCCGTTAAGTTGTTTTATAAAATTTTAATTTTATAAAATAGTTTAAATAATAAAATTACCAAAAATGCCCTCATGTGTTTTTATCGTCCGTAACTTCATTAAGTTCTCGTCCTCCCGACTTTAAATTCCAAAAACCATCACAAACTAGACTCTGAGTTTTATAATTTCATCTACCTGTTAAAATACTTCTCAGAACGACAACCGAAATTAAATTAAAAATTCAGAAATTAAATTTAAAATCTGAAATTTTCTGGGGTATTACACGAGGTGTGATGGTGAGGACGATGTGTGTGTGGGTAGCTAGGCCCCGTTGACGAAAAAACTGGGACGGTGGTGACGTGCCAGGGTGGGGTGTGGCGAGTGCGTCCAGCCTCACCTTGGGATGGCTGCTGCGGTTTTTATGTGGTGGTGTCCAACTATGGTATCGTTGCTGGAGAAACTGGGACGATGGTGACGTGCCAAGGGGTGGTGTGGCGAATGCGTCCAACTTCACCCTGAAACAGTTGCAGTGCGTAGAGTGACGCGTGCGTACAGATTGAGGGCCTCGTTGCTTGAGAAATCGAGACGATAGCAACGCGCTAGGGTGTGAGGTGGCGAGAGAGTCAAGCCTCACCATGGTGTGGCCGTATCACGCGGCACTGGTTGTGACAACAAGAGCGAGAACATAGAAACTGCATGTGATAGGATTGCATTGTTGTTTTACAATTCATATTGCATTGCTTACTGAGCGTTAGGCTTATGTTGTGTGTTATGTGGTGTAGGTGCAGAATTTTTAGGAGGTGAGTTGCCAGAACCGAGACAGGATGAGTAGGTGGTTGGCGGTGTACTACCGTGTGCCAGCAGGTGGAGCTTGTCGCGGCAGCCCGACCCGTGGAGTAATGCCGAGAGGTAGATTTCTGGGAGTAGTGTTTTTTATGAGGTCTATGTCGAGTGTATAGGTTTTGACGCATAGATGGATGTGGGTGTCGATAGACGGGATTGATGTATAGGTACATGTTGAACTATTTGAAAGAGTTTAAATGAATGATTCGGGTTTTCAATCGGTTGTTTTAATTCGAAGAAGTTTTCATGTCCTTCTTCCTTAGAACTGCTGTTATTTTTAGGTTGCTGGTGTGAAGTGTTGACCGAAGTCTATAGGTGTCGACCGATCAGTGTAAATTGGAGAGTTAGTGTTAATCGTGGGGTTCGACCGGTGCGGGCAGAGGGAAATGAGGTGTCGACCGGCGACCGTGGGTGTCGATCGGTTAGTGTAGAATTGGTGAGAGTGTCGACTGCGGGGGTCGACCTGTCCGGGCAGAGAGGGTCAGAGTGTCGACCTGTGAAAGCACGTGTCGACCACTCTCTGAGTGGGACGTAGAGGTGTCGAGCGGTGATTCCTAGTGTCGACCGACGAGAAGACCCGACAGAAACGCGGTGTCGATCGGCGTTCGCCAGTGTCGACTGATGAAAAACCTGAGACAACTCAGGTGTCGACCGGTCTCTTTATTGTTATGTCTTAAAGGGAGAAGTTTATTTAAAAAAATTTTAAATGAGTTTTTCCGCTGCGACTTTCTTAAATATTCTTTGAAGATGTCGTTTTGAGTTGAAGAACCAAAAATTTTAAATTTTATACGAATTTTGTCGGGGTGAGAAGCGAGTGTACGGTCGGAGACCCGGGTCCGGGGATGACTTGGGGGCGTTAAAGATGTTGTATTGGAGCAGTGAACGTACCAGAAACAGGTAGGTTTTCGGGGCGTTACAGCATGAATATATTTTACATACATAACCTCAAATGCTGTAAATGTAATATAAAATAAACTAATAAACAAATTTATCAATAAATAATAAAGACTATCATAAATAAACTTACAATTTAAAAATCTTTATCCAAACCAAAATTCTCAAAAACTATAAATCTCCAATTTCCTTACTCTGGTCATCAACGTCCTAACTCGTTGTAGTGTAGGCTAATTGGCCAAAATGCATGCAAATATGCACTTACCTCGCGTCTTGAGGTCAAAATTAGGCAATTGATCAACTTCTTTTTTGATTTGCAAACCTAAAACATAGGAATCAAACAATGTACATCAAAATGCATCAAATAACCTAAATCTCGAAATCTCCTTCAAATTAGCTACGAATTTCAAAATCTCATAACTTTACCTATACATATCTGAATTCAAAAATTCCAAAGGCTATGGACTCCTTAAAAGGTCTACTTTAACATGCATAATTCATATTTTAATGAAAACCAACTCATAAAAACTAAAACTTCCAAAAACCCTAATTGCCTTGTAATTCCACCATTTTGAGCATACATACATAATATGATGTTCTTTATTCATTTCATTACTAAACAACCATTACATCACATTTAAATCTCAAAACCAACAAGAAGTGGAGAAACTTAAACATTTTCATGCATCACACGTTAGGGTTCATAAAATCTCCATAAAACCCAAATAATCCACTACCCTTTCAATATACATTTGTAACACCTGAGATTTTTTTGAAAGTATTAGCTTAGGTGCATAGGATTCCTAAAATATTTTTAGAGAATTACCAAACAAAAGAAAAGAAGTTCAAAACCAAAAACTTTAAAACCAGGAAAAAATTGGATAGCCGAAGCGGGAAATGAAAGGCATTGAATTAAGGGAAAGTTTTAGATTAAATGGAAAAGCTTCTTGAAGAAGCCACTAACCCTGGCAACCAAACACCCCTCAATTCTTCACCTACCCACATTCTCCCCATATTTTCTCTTCTCTCTCAGTTCATTCCATCAACTCACTCTCGCTCTCTCTCTGATTTTCATCTCTAGCCAAGTATCTCTCTCCTTCCATCCTTGTTCTTCCTCCTCACAACCGATTCCCCATTTTCTCCTTTCTCCTTCATGCTAGGTGATTCTCCTCCTCCCTCAACGAGACTTCCATAGCAATCCTTCCTCTTCCCTCTCCCTCTCGGTCATTCTTCCACACGCACAGCAACCCTTTTTTCTTCTCTCAAAGATTCTACAGTAAGGGTTGGCTTCATTTATTTGGATTTTTTGAGTTAGAGCTTAGTAGTGCTAAGTGCTGTTGGGTTTTGTGGAAATGT
>CM039519.1:7802777-7857042 GCA_022433055.1 Begonia peltatifolia | reverse complement strand
GCACGGCGCGGATGGTGTTGCAGAGTGAAATCCAACAGCACGTGGGGTCTTGCGTCGGTACAACGAGCTGCTGCGCCCTCGCTGGGCGTCGGCCAAAGGAAAGCGGCCGACATGGATTGACGGTTGCGACCATACGAGCACTAATGCATCGGATCCCATCAGAACTCCGAAGTTAAAAGTGCTTCGGCGAGAGTAGTACTAAGTTGGGTGACCACTTGGGAAGTCCTCGTGTTGCACTGCTTTTTTTCCCGTAAGAGCACCTCCCTGCAGCCTGTGTTTTGCTGCCCCCCACGCACCTCCCGCTACGAGAGTCATCTACGGATAATTTGGCCGACCCGCAGCGTTCGGGGCACGAGAATTACACTTTTGCATTTGCGCCGCGAAAAGAACAATGAAGAAAAGTTGCCTTCTCAAAAAAGTAAAAGCACGCGCCCATCAAAAGCGAAATGGCCTTCCGAAAAATATCAGCGCCTACGGCGCTGACCCTTGGGAATTAGGGCGAACTGCAGCGTTCGTGGCACGAGGATGACACTTTTGTATTTGCGCTGCGACGAGAACAATCCAGAAAAGTTGTTTTCTCAAAAAAGTAAAAGCACGCACCCATCAAAAGCAAAATGGCCTTCTGGAAAATATTAATGCCTAAGCCGCTGACTCTTGAGAATTTGGGCGAACTGCAGCGTTCGGGGCACGAGGATGACACTTTTGCATGTGCGCCGCGACGAGAACAATACGGAAAAGTTGTTTTCTCAAAAAAGTAAAATCACGCACCCATCAAAAGCAAAATGGCCTTCTAGAAAGTTTCAGTGCCTACTGCGCTGACACTTGACAATTTGGGCAAACTGCAGGATTCAGGGCACGATGATGAAACATTTGCATGTGCGGTGTGGTCGATTCGGAGTGGAAGGCGATGGCAATGGAAGGGTTTGACGGGGCACGGATGGGGACAGCGCGGACGGCGTTGCGGAGTGAAATCCAACGGCACGTGGGGCCTTGCATCAGTGGAACAGGCTGCCGCGCCCTCGCTGGGCGTCGGACAAAGCAAAGTGGCGGACATGGATTGACCGGTGCGACCATACGAGCACTAATGCACTGGATTCCATCAGAACTCCAAAGTTAAAAGTGTTTTGGCGAGAGTAGTATTAAGTTGGGTGACTACTTGGGAAGTCCTCGTGTTGCACCGCTTTTTTTTTTTTTTTTGCATAAGAGCACCTGCTTCCGTCCTTGCGTTGCGGTCCGTGTTTTCCTGCCCCCCATGCACCTCCCACTACAATAGTCATCTACGGATAATTTGGGCGACCCGCAGCGTTCAGGGCACGAGAATGACTTTTACATGTGTGCCGTGATGAGAACAATTGATAAAAATAGTTTTCGAAAAAAATAAAATCACGTACCCATCAAAAGTGAAATGGCCTTCTGGATAATATCATATCCCACGGTGCTTACTCTTGAGAATTTGGGCAAACTGCAGCGTTCGGGGCACGGGGATGACACTTTTGAATGTGCGGCATGGTCAATTCGGAGTCGAAGGGGACGACGGTGGAAGGGTTTGACGCGGCGCGGAGCGGAGACGGACGGCGGGTGGTGTAGAGGGTTTTGTGGAGTGAAATCTGAAGGCACGTGAGGCCTTCCGTCAGTCGAACGGGCTGCTGCGCTCTCATTGGGCGTTAGAAAAGGTCAAGTGGAGGACATAGAATGACGGGTGCGACCATCCGGGCACTAATGCATCGGATGCCGTCAGAACTACGATCTTAAAAGTGCTTTGGTGAGTGTAGTAATAAGTTGGGTGACCACTTGGGCAGTTCTCGTGTTGCACCCCTTTTTTTTGTAATAGCACTTCCTTCCATCCTCGTCTTGCGGTCCGTGTCTTGCAACCCCTCACGCACCTCGCGTAACCGGAGTCGACGGTGGATAATTTGGGCAAACCGCAGCTTTCGAGGCATGAGAATTGCACTTTTGCATCTGTACCGTGACGAGAACAATCCATAAATATAGTTTTCGAAAAAAATAAAAGCACGCACCCATCAAAGGTGAAATGGTCTTCTGGACAATATTAGTGCCTACGACATTGACTCTTGAGAATTGTGGCAAACTGCAGCGTTCAGGGCACGAGAATGACACTTTTGCATGTGTGCCGTAACGACAACAATCGATAAAAATAGTTTTCGAAAAAAATAAAATCATGCACCCATCAATAGTGAAATGGCCTTCAGGACAATATCAGTTCCCACGGCGTTGACTCTTGAGAATTTGCGCCAACTGCAGCGTTCGGGGCACGGGGATGATACTTTTGAATGTGCGGCGTGGTTGATTTGGAGTCGAAGGCGACGGCGGTGGAAGAGTTCGTCATGGCGCGGAGCGGAGGCGAACGACGGGGGCCGTGGAGGGTTTTGTGGAGTGAAATATAACAGCACGTGAGGCCTTGCGTCGGTCATTGGGCTGCTGCACTCTCACTGGGCGTCGGACAAAGTCAAGTGGCGAACATAGAATGGCTGGTGCGACCATACGGGCACTAATGCACCGGATGCCATCAGAACTACGAACTTAAAAGTGTCTTTGGTGAGTGTAGTAATAAGTTGGGTGACCACTTGGGCAGTCCTCGTGTTGCACCCCTTTTTTTCGTAAGAGCACTCCCTTCCATCCCCGTCTTGAGTTCCGTGTCTTGCAGCCCCCCACGCACCTCGCATAACGGGAGTCGATGGTGGATAATTTGAGCAAACCGCAGCTTTCGAGGCACGAGAATGGCACTTTTGCATCTGTGCCGTGACGAGAACAATCCATAAATATAGTTTTCGAAAAAAATAAGAGCAATCAAAGCTGAATTAGCTTTCTGGACATATCAGTGCCTACGGCGCTGACTTTTGAGAATTTGAGCAAACTCCAGCGTTCGGGGCACAAGAATGACACTTTTGCATGTGTGCCGTGATCAGAACAATCGATAAAAATAGTTTTCGAAAAAAATAAAATCACGCACCCATCAAAAGTGAAATGGCCTTCCGGACAATATCAGTGCCCACGGCGCTGACTCTTGAGAATTTGGGCAAACTGTAGCGTTCGGAGCACGAGGATGACACTTTTGAATGTGCGGCATGGTCGATTTGGAGTCGAAGGCGACGACGGTGGAAGGGTTTGACGGGGCACGGAGCGGAGGCGGACGGCGAGTGGCGCAGAGGGTTTTGTGGAGTGAAATCTAACGGCACGCGAGGCCTTGCATCGGTCGAACGGGCTGCTACGCTCTCGCTGGGCATCGGACAAAGTCAAGTGGCGGACATAAAATGATGGGTGCGACCATACGGGCACTAATGCACCAGATGCCATCAGAACTACGAATTTAAAAGTGCTTCGGCGGGAGTAGTAATAAGTTGGGTGACCACTTGAGAAATTTTCTGCCTGCGCAGGTCGACACTCGCGGTCAACAACTATTCCAATTTTACATAGACCGGTCGACACCTATGGAGTTCGGTCAACACTTTGTACTCCAGAGACCCTAACAGTATTTAAAACAAGACAACACGGTTTTGACTAAACGTTTAAAAACCATGAATCCACTTTTCGACTCAATTTACAACCTACTATGCACACGAAAATATTTAACCTAAATTCAAATCTCTATTTTAAATGAAAATAACCAACTACGACTCAAAATATCTCAGCACCCATAATTACACCAGCCATAGTCAAAACGCCTCAACAGTCAACCCAGTCGTCCCACGAGCATCCTCCTCCAACTGCCTCCTAGTCCTAGGCATGCTCGGGATACTCACTAACTGCTGCGTTATCACCTACGTCACAGAACTAAACTATTAGCCTAATGCTAAGTAAGTAATGAATACATACATACTAAAAACGAACATCTCCTACACATGCAGTTTCTACAGTTTCGTCTCTACTTTTGTTTTCGTTTCTTTCTTACATTTTCTTTATCTTCTTACTACTAGGTTCTTCTTTACGTGCTAGATCAAGGTGACACATCCCGCGGAACACCTCTCGGGACAAGACCAACTTCAATCTAGTAAAGTGACACACCTCACAGTCCACCTCTCGGGACAAGGTCACCACGTAAAGCGGAGGAAGAGCGATACACCTCGCGGTCCACCTCTCGAGACAAGACCACTCAACCCCACCTTTATTATCTTCTTACGTATCTTCTCGTTTTATTCGTTTTATCGCATCCTACTGTTTCACTTTGTAAAAACATGGAAATTCATTTTCGTTTCGTCTCGTAAATTAAAACCATGATACACAATCCAAAAAACATAACATAAAATTAACGTGCAATGCAACCTACTGTACTGTAATGTAGGCCCGAGGGCAAAACTCCTACTATATTACTTATCTGGCGTCCTTAGCACTCGTAATCCAAATCTCGTACGCTAACTGGAAAAGCTATAAAATTATACATCCGTCAATTCTAACTCATTAAAGTCATAACTCCCTATCTTCAAAATCCTATCTCATACCAAAACCGAAACTCTCCACTAAACCTGAAATCCCGCACCATTTCCGTTCAACTTTGGAAATTCACAACTTCTCCAATATTTGTCCAAATTGGACGATACAAAATACTACGGGTTCCTGATGACGTCTAGTTTCCTATGGTCTTATCTATTTCTCATTCGGATGTCCACGGCTTGACCGAACATGGCCGAACGGACACTGTTCCAAGAATTCACATACTCGGCCAATCAAACATCCAAATCTTTCCCACCAATTCTCATAATCCACTCCTATTTCTATCATAAGCACCAATATGTGGATGAAATTTAACTCTACACTCAACTTCTCACATTACCTTCCTAGGTTTTCACCAAATCACCCTATACTCTTGCCAAACCCTTTTTTGTCACTAATAACATTAACACATCAACTAGTTACACAAAACTAACTAGAATTTACCGTGATTCAGAAGAACAGAGGAAGAATCGATCGCTGATCGCTTGCGAGAGATGAGAAATGAGAGAGGAGGGGGGAAAGAAATCTTTGCGCTGGGGAAAACACAGAAGAGGAAAGTTCCTCTTCTCTATTATAATTTTATTTTATATAATAATAATTGCTAATTACTATTTTACCCTTAACCCTTAACTGTTTAATAAATCTGTTATACGGTCCAATTTCGAATATATTCTCAAATTCTTCTCTCCTCCATTAACTTCAAAATAATCTTTTACCTAAGAGTAGAAATTCTCTGCCCACAATTCTGACCAATACTCTGTCGATTACAATTTTGTAAGTCCAGAATTAACCTAAACGGAAAAATCTGGATGTTACATAATCGGTACATTATGTGCATGTTCTTATCTTTCTTACATAAAACATATGCATAAAAACATTTTACATGATTTCATGAAAACATGATGCATGAACATATGAGTGAATATGACATAAAATGTATCCTCAATGAAAGAACATAAACAATCATCATAACGGTAATACTTGGAAATTTATCCTACATTTTAATTTTCAACACTTAATAAATTAGACGATTTTAATGGAGTTAAGGATTTAATAGTAGAAGAGATAAATTAAAGGAAAGAATAGATGAGTGTACAAAGTTTTAAAAGTCAAACCTTTGGTTAAAAAAGCAAAACCATTCAAGTTGAAAAGAAACAAAGCAAAGATGAAAGGAATGAAGAAGAAGAAAGGTGAAGAAGAAGTAAGAAAAAGAAAGGTTTGAAAAGTCAATAAATAAAGCTTTGTTTTTTTTTTTATGTGGGAGAAACAATGTTTTATTAAAAAGCAAAGGAAAATATCAACCAATCGAGGGAAGACACCTCCTCCACTCATCACACTTATCCTTTAAATATGTTAATAAAGAGAAATATCATCATCTAAAAGCTTCTTCTCCACATTGTTTTTCTCTTCATCCACAACCGATCACTTCCTCCCTCAAAAGCTTCTTTCTTTCTCAAGATTTCTTCAAGGTAAATTATATGTTAGGTTTTATTTATGAAAAGGGGTTGATGTTGTCACAACCCCAAGCGGGACCGCGGCACATTGTTTGACATCACATTTAGACTTAACAACTCCCGCATAAATTCTTTTTGAAATTTAAAACGAGCAAACCGTGAACTTTAAGCTCCTATATATCATTTGAAATAAGGGAAAAACATTTCTGAAGTCATTTGGAAGAAAATATTTGAAATAGGTTTGGATTTTAAAAAAAATAGAAAAACATGTCGGGTGGTACACGCATGGGCAGTGCGCGCGTCGGTTTGTCAGCGTGAATGCATCGCTCTGATGAGTTGCGTGCGCTTCCCTACTGGCTCGTGCGCGCGCGTGGCGCACACCCGGATGTGCCCGCTGCACTACCAAGGTTGCACGCGGGTCAGCCTATTGATCAGCCCCTATCAGCCGATCGGTCGACAATCTTCCTGCCCGCGCCTCGATTGCGCACCCAGTGCCGATCGATTGGCAGGCGCACTGCCCACGCCTTGCCAAAAACACCAGGCGCCGATCAATCACGCGCACAGCACCGACCGATTGGTTAGGTGCGCCCCGCGTGCACCCTGTGTAGACGTCGCACGCACTTGCGCACCCACCGCGCACAACAACGCCATTTTACTCTCTTTTCCTCATTTTCTTCATTTAAAACGTAAAAACACTTCATCACATCCACATACAACCTTTAAACCTTCAAAACAATATAACACCATTTTAAATCATCCACGTTTCTCATCAAAATACTCGTAAACATCAAATCTTACTTTAAAAAGTTAAAAGCTTACCATTGAATATTTCCTAAAGAAAAACATCTAAATCTCAAGTAGATAAAGTACTTTTGCAAATATAAACTCTTCTATACATAAACTTTATATCAAAACACTTATACCCCAAAAATACACATGAATTCACCCACGGGTCAAAATAGCCGTACAGCTACAAACACCCCGCCATGAGCTCGCTCTCCAACCGCTCATGTACATCAACTTGGGGCTCGAAGTCCTCACCTGTACGTCTTCGCCTACATCACGAGGTTCAAACTGTAAGCCTAATGTTTAGTGAACTGGTGTAACTACAATAAATGCTCGTGTAGCATGATTGTAACTCCCCGAGAAACCCCACGTCCCAGGTGCGCTACAGTACGTCTACACACTATGATACACTAAAACTTGACACAACTCACTCAATTTTGTAGTACTTTCGTTTTCAAATCATTTTCAAAAGAACATTTGTGAGTATGAAAAATTTTCGACTAGATTCGAAAAAAAACCCGCGCCCCGAAGAGGGAACACGAAATCCTCCATATAAAAATATGCAGCGAAAAAGAAAACAATTGAAAATAGTTTTAAGATAAAACGACAAGACTCAAAATCCTAAGAAAGAATTCAACGCATCCCTCGAACTACACAATCCGGTGTTGTGCACTCACGTCCCCGCTTCGACGACCCGCGCGCACCCTTGCGGTGCCCCGCGCGCTAACTTAACATCACCGCGTTATACGCACGTTCACAGCGCAGCGTGCCCCACGCACCCTGCCTCTGTACAACATGTTCGTACGCACGCCCTCACTCGGCGCCGCACGACCCGTGAGAACCCGAAGGGCCGTGTGTCTCGTGCACCTGCGATCACGCCGCACTCTCACGCTCATCTACACTTCTCTAGCACTCACTGTACTCATCCTAACCTATTCCATATCCTTTTGACTCCTAACTCCTCTCCCGAAATTTGGGCAGGGTAACCCCTAAAAACTGGCTATCCCAAAAATTTAAAACCCTACACACAGTTCACCAAATAACTAGAAATAACTATCCATCAACCATTCAGAGAAAACTCTATAACCAGATCGAAATGTAAAAACGACAAATCCATCAACTACAAACGAAGAAACATCCACAATACAGAGCATTTCCAAGCTCCTACATGTAAAGTATACGCGTACGTCGCCAACATCACACGCACTCCATAAACACCTCTACAATCGACGCCTATACAACTCATCTCATCAACTGTACATCAACACAGCAAAAGAAAATACCCGTAACGAAATCAAACCACCACCTACCATCCCCATGGGTCGGGCCGCCCTAACAAAAGCCGCCATCCGGTGCTCGGTCGCACTCCGCTAACTATCTTATACCTCAGGACTAGGCTCTCGAGGCTCACCAGCAACAATGTCTACACCTACCCCATAAAACACACAACATAAGCCTAATGCTCAGTAAGTAGTATAATATGAAAGTAAAAGCCAACAATGCAATCCTATCACATGCGGTCTCTAAACGCACACTCATGTTGTCACATCTATGACGCGTATTGTAGCCGCACCAGGGTAAGGACAAACATAATGCGACCCCACACCCTGATACGCTGCCACCGTCCCGGACTCCCTAGCAACGAGGCCCACAAGCTACACACACGCATCACAACACAGCAACCACATCAGGGTGAGGGTGTACCTCGCACCACACTACACCCTGACACGTTGCCCCCGTCCCAACCTCCCCAGCACAGGGCCACAGTTACCACGCACACACGTTTCGTGACAGCCCTGCCAGCCCACTGCTCGAGCGAAATCCACGACTGATGTTGCACCGGCCCACACACTAGTAGGATCCGTGGTACCACTGCCCATCACCCTCACCGTCAACATATACACGCCGCGTGACGGCCTAGCCGGCCCACTCCTGAACTGCCTGTTGAATTTTTCCAGTTTTTGCACAATAACTTCTAAAATTCATAACTCATTCAATCCTTACCCGACTTCAATGATTCAAGATGCTATGTAACCCTAATTATGTCCACTTTGACGTGGTTTCATCCATTTGCAGAGAACAAGACTCGATAAATAGCAGGAATTCAAAAACTGGAGCTGCCCGAACCTCTTCACAGATTTTGTTTTTATCAAAGTTTGGAAATTCGTAACAATCGTATAGTTATCCAAATTTAATGATTCGAAGTGCGTTAAAACCCAAAGGATATCTATTGTGACATGGCTAAATTCATTTATAAAAAGCAACTCATTAGATAGCATAAAAATCGAGAACGGATTCTGTCTGAACTTACTTCACAGATTTTTTTTTCATCAAGCTTTGAAAATTCATAACTTCCTTCACGATTATCGAAACAACTCGATTCTAAAGCCAAACATTTCCTGAAAGTATCTAATTCAACATACTATAACAGCTTTTAAAATGAACTGTAACGCCCCGATAAACCCCGCGTTCCCGGTGCGCTACAGTACATCTACACAATACACACACTAACACTTTACATAACTCACTCAATTTAATAACTCTTTCGTTTTCAAATCATTTCAAAAAAACATTTGTGAGTATGTTTTCGACTCGATTCGAAAAAAACTCGTGTCTCGAAGAGGGAACACGAAGTCCTCAACATAAAAACTATGCAGTAGAAAAGAAAACCATTTAAAACAGTTTAAGATAAAACGGTAAGATTTGAAATCCTAGGAAAGAATCCAACGCACCCCTCAAACTACACATTCCGGTACCGCGCACTCACGTCCCCACTTCGACACTCCGCGCATACCCTCGCGGTGCCGCACATGCCAACTCAACGTCACTGTCTCTCGCGCACGCTCACAGCGCCGCGTGCCCCACGCACCTTGCCGCTGTAAAGCACGTCCGCGCGCACGCCCTCACCCGGCGTTGCACGACCCTTGAGTACTTGCAAGGCCGCGTACCCCGCTCACCTGCGATCACGCCGCACTTCCACGCTCATCTACACTTCTTTAGCATTCACTGTACACACCTCAACCTATTTCATATCCTTTCGACTCCTAACCCCTCTTCCGAAATTTCGGCAGAGTAACGCCTAAAAACTGGCTATGCCAAAAATTTAAAACCCTGCACACAGTTCACCAAAACTAACAATATCTATCTATCCATCATCCAGAGAAATCACCATAACACAATCAGAGTATGAAGACAACGAAAATCCATCAATTTCAAACGAAGAAAATTCACAGTATAGAGCAAATTCCAAGCTCATACATATAAAATATATGCATACGTCGCCAAAATTACATGCACTCCATATACACCTATACACTAACTTATATACAACTCATCTCATCGACTGTACATAATCACCACAAAAGAAAAATACCCACAAACAACCCAGACCACCACCTACCATCTCCACGGGTCGGGTCGCCCTAACAAAAATTCGCCATCTGGTGGCTCGGTCGCACGCCGCCAACCATCCTATGCCTCACGACTAGGCTCTCGAGACTCACTAGTAAGATCGTCAGCACCTACACCACTGAACACACAACATAAGCCTAACGCTCAGTAAGTAATGCGATATGAAAATAAAAGCCGACAATGCAATCCTATTACATGCAGTCTTTACACTCACACTCATATTGTTACATATGTGACGCGTAGTGTAGCCGCACCAGGGTAAGGAGGAACCTCACGCCACCCTACACCCTGACACGTCGCCACCGTCCCGGATAACCCAGCAACGAGGCCCATAGGCTACACACACGCATCACCACACGGCAACCACATCAGGGTAAGGATGTACCTCGCGCCACTCTACACCCTGACATGTCGCCCCCGTCGCTCCTCGAGTGAAATACGCGACTGGTGTTGCACTAGCCCACACACTAGTAGGATACGCGGTACCACTGCCCATCACCCTCACCGTCAACACATTCACACCGCATGACAGCCCAGCCAACCCGCTGTTCAAATGGAATCCGCGACTGGTGAAGCACCGGCCCGCACACTAGCGGGATCCGCGGTACCACCGCCACACGTCTCACCACATACTCAAAACATGCTCAAAATCATTTTCGTTCACGTTTTTAAAATATGAGGCATGCCAAACAATACGCACGCACAACCCAATCAATCACATAAACCCTAAAGTTCTACGGTGTAGGCCCACTTGGGCAAAACGCATGCATGCACTACTTACCTGGTGTCCTAAGCTCGCTCGATGCACAGTTTCGCCAAAACGTGTCTCAACCTAAAACACAAACAACCACTCATTAATATTTATCCCAAAATCCACCAAATAGCTAAAAATAACCTTCCTTAACTATACTCATGAAATTCCAACTAAAACGGCTCATTGGTTTGTTTTGGCCGAAAACCAGCCCAAAGTTCGGACTCGCATAACTTTTGCATCCGTTAATGGAATCGAGCAATTCAAATGGTTAAACGTCCCCTTAGGAACCTACTCTAATATACTAAGACAGATTTTGAAACAGTAAGCCGCAGACAGGCGAAAAATGCCAAAAACTGAATCTGCCATTTTTTTTTATAAAATTTCAACCTTTGTTTTTTTTCAACCAAAACTCACTTAATTTAGCTTTACGCACCAAAAACAGCCATGCCACTATCACACGTCAAGATTCTATGAAAAACGCTCACTAATTGGACTTGGAGCAAAATCCGACATAAACTTCCTACGCGAATAACTTTTGCGTTGGATATCGGAATCGAATGATTCCAGCGGCCATACGTTCCTCTAACAACCTATTTTTAACCCACAAAACACAATTTAAAATGATCAACCTAAGCCTAGCCAAAATGGCCAAAAATTGAATCTGGTTTTATACGAAAAATAGCCAAAAATTCAACTTCGATCCAATCTCGCCAATTCCTTCACCGAACAATCACATTTTGATCTACCAATGCATACATTAACATATTTTGGAAGTTCCTTATTAGAAAATAGCATGGCAGCCCCAAAACTCTCACGGTTTTCTTCCCAAAATCAAGAATTTCTCAATCGGTTCATTGCACCATGGAATTCACTTCTTTCTCACTTAAATTCTAGCATGAAATTACGGAGACTCAGAGGTACGAACAAATTTCACACTCGGCCATCTGAGCAGGACAAAAACCAGAAGGGAAAACTCCCTGTTCTCGGTCGAGTTTTGCCGCAGAAGGGCCGAGTCACACACTGGCTTAACACACGCACACACTACACTCTAAAATGCTCCAACAACTGAGCTCTACCATCGGGAGTCCAAGAACAATCAAGCTTCCACGCTCGGTCGACAGAACAAAAAAAAACGAGGGAGAACTCACCTTCAATTTCACAGCGCGGGAAGGCAAAACAGCTTCTCTCTTCAGCTCACCGGAGTATTCTGGGCACCGGCGTCTCTCCCTTATCGGTAGGTCGTCGGCGATTTCCCTTCCCCGATCTCTCTCTCTCCCTTTCTCGGCCGCGCGACAACACGGTGGAATGGCTTCCACCCGAACGCATTCCACCATATAACATTTTTTTTTTAATTTTTTTAATTTAATTACAAATTACAAAAATGCCCTCACGTGTTTTAATCTTCCGTAATTTAAATTTTCCCGTTGAAATATTTCTCAAAACTCCAACCAAGATTAAATTAAAAATTTTGGAAATTAGAATTTAAAATTTAAAATTTTCGGGTTATTACATCCCCCCACCTTATAAGAATTTTTTCTCCAAAATTTACGTACCGAATAAGTCGGGATACTGTTGCTCCATGTCATCACGCCGCTCCCAAGTAGTCTCCCCTACACCATGGTTGATGTGCCTCATAGACCCGTCACACGATCTCAAGTCCAAGCACACACTTTAATTAACCTACATTCTCACACATTTGATTCTTGTGCAGGTTATGATTCAATGGAGCCGGAAATTGCAAGCTTAAGGTGGGAAGTGGAGGCTCAAGACATGGAGCAACCGAGACACATCCTTGCATGGGAAGCCACCATTGAAGATCATGAAGCTCTTAAGGGAATTTTTCTTCCCGAGCCAACTTTTATGTAATGTTTTATTTTGAACTTATTGGGCAAACATTGGCCTTCTTGTTTAACTTATTATTATGTGCATGCATTAGACATTTAGGATTAGATTGAATGGTAAAGATAGATGATGGAAAGGGTTTCGGGATTGGCTTAACTTGAAGAAACAATTGGGCATGCAAAACATGCCATTCTCGGCCGCAAGGGCGCCAAGGAGGAAGTGCCGCAAGTGGTGGCCAACTTTACCCGATTTGGCCACTCCGTTGGGCTGCCATTTGAGATGCTTGTCCCCTTTACCTTTTGTGGAAGAAACATGGATCCATGACATGGCATTCAGCAAGCCATTGATCAACCTCTTGGCTACCACCATCTCGGCCGCACACTACAACATTTTGGAGCCGGTTACAAGCTTCATTGCACCAAGTTTTGAAAACCAAAAGCACAGCCCTAAAACCCTCCATCCTAAGCCTATATAAGCATAGCATTGGTGTGTGTATTTCGGTTGGCAAAGTTAATGAGCATCATCATATTTTCTAAGAGGAAACCGAGGGAGTTTTCCACCACCTTTCCAAGGTAAGTGCTTGGTTCCATGAACCGATTAGGAGTAGCCTCCTAGCTTGGCAACTAAAGGTTGTTGCTCGAGCTTGTGTTCCACTTTTCTCTCCTCCCTTTCAGGGGAAGGAAACAAGAAGGAAGTGGCCAAAACCGGTTCCCCAAGTTGAGAACCTTTCCATGGAAAGGTTGTGATTGCCGAGAACATAACATTGTCTCTTAGGCCGACTTGGGGGTTTGCTTGCACAATTTTGTCATTTCTAATCAACCTGGACCACGACCACGACCACCACCATCACACACCTCACTCACTCCACTAATCTCACACCAAATTTCATTTCATTTCAAGCACATTTGGTCGTTCATTTTGTTGTTTTCCTCAAGGGTTTCTCGGCTTGGCCGAGATCCGAGGGCTTAACCGATCCTTCGTGCCTTCTAGTGACCGAGCAGGGACTTGGCCGCAACAATGGTTGCGCCACATCACTTTGACCAGCGGAATCTCCTTGTTGCGCAGCACCTTCACAGCTGATCCTAAGATCCTCACTAGTTTTTCTTCGTAGGATAGCATTGGCTGGATTTCTATATCCTGTTGCGGCACTACCTGAGAGGGATCGCGCATATACTTCCTCAACATCGAGACATGAAAAATATCATGGATGGCATCCATCGACGCAGGTAACTGAAGCTGGTATGCAGTTCTCCCAATCCGCTTGACAATCGGGAATGGTTTCACAAATCGAGGGTTGAGCTTCCCCCGCTTCCTAAACCTTAACACTCCCTTGAACGGCGAGACCTTCAGAAAAACCTCGTCGCCCTCATTAAACTCCAACTCCCGGCGTCTCTGATCAACATAACTCTTCTGTCAACTCTGAGCCGCTTCAATCCTCTTCCGTATCTCAGAAATCTTATCGACAGTCTGCTGTAAAATCTCAGGACCTATCAATCGGGCCTCCCCAACCTCATCCCAATATAATGGCGACCTGCACTTCCTTCCATAGAGGGCCTCGTATGGCGTCATACCAATGGTGGACTGAAAGCTGTTATTATACGAGAATTTCACTAGCGGTAAGACCTTGCTCCAAGTTGCCTGAAACTCCAACACATAAGCCCTGAGCATATCCTCCAGAATCTGTATAGTCCGCTCTAGCTGCCTTTCGGTCTGAGGATGAAAGGCCATATTGAAATCTAATCTGGTGCCCATAGCCTTATGCAGACTCCTCCAAAACTTGGACGTGAACCTGGGGTCCCGGTCGGAAACAATCGACATCGGAATCCCATGAAGTCAGACTATCTCCTGAATATACAACTGGGCAAACCGATCCATCGCATAAGTCATCTTGACAGGCAAAAAGTGAGACGACTTCGTCAACCTGTCCACAATCACCTAGATCGCGTCATGGCCCTTGGCCGTCCTCGGTAGTCCCACCACAAAATCCATGGTGATTCGTTCCCACTTCCACTCCGGTATAGGCAATGGTTGGAGCATTCCAGACAGTCGCTGATGCTGCGCCTTCACCTGCTGGTAGACTACGCAGGCCTCAACATACTCAGCCACTGCTCGTTTCATCTTAGGCCACCAATAGTGCTGCTTCAAATCTCTGTACATCTTAGTGTTTCCCGGATGCACAGAGAAAGAAGATGAATGGGCCTCTGATAATATATCCCTCCTCAGCTCCTCATTCTTCGGGACGTACCACCTATCCCTAAATTTCAGAATCCCGTTCTCTAAATAGCTGAACTCAGAATCAGGCCTGGCCTCCATACTCGCCTTTAGCTCGCTACACTCCGAATCAGTCTCCTGAGTCTGCCTGCTCCTGTCCAGAATAGTCGGTCTCAATGACAAGGCAGAAAGAGTGGCTGCCAGATCAGAAACTACCTCCAGACCAAAACTCTGCATCTCTGTCACTAACTCAAAAAGCCGTATCGTAGTCATGGTAGAAGTTGAAGCTGTCACCCTACTCAAGGCATCTGCCACCACATTCGCCTTCCTCGGGTGGTACCTGATCTCCACATCGTAGTCCTTGACCAGCTCGAGCCATCTTCTCTGTCTCAAATTCAGCTCCTTCTGCGTGAAAATGTACCTCAAGCTCTGATGGTCCGAGTAAATCTCGCACTGCTGCCCATACAGATAATGCCTCCAAATCTTGAGTGCAAATACAACCGCCGCCAGTTCCAAATCATGAGTGGGATAATTCTACTCGTAAGCCTTCAACTTCCTAGAAGCATAGGCAATGACTCTCCCACTCTGCATCAAAACACACCCCAAACCGATCCTGAAGGCATCACAATAAATGCAGAACTTCTCTCCTTCCACGGGCAATGTCAGTACAAGAGCCGTAATCAACCTTTGCTTCAATGTCTGGAAGCTGTCCTCACAATTGTCTGTCCATTCATACTTTGCATTCTTCCTGATCAGCCGGGTCAAGGGGGCCGAGATCTTAGAGAACCCCTTAATGAATCTCTAATAATATCTAGCCAACCCCAGAAAACTGCGTATCTCGCTAGCACTGGTCGGCCGCGGCCACTCCTTTACAGCTTGAACTTTCACCGGATCAACTGAAATACCCTTAGCGGAGATAACATGCCCCAAGAAGTGAATCCTGTCCAACCAAAACGCGCACTTCGAGAAATTAGCATACAGCTGATGCTGGCTCAAAATAGTCAATACAATCCTCAGGTGCTCCCCGTGCTCCTCCTCACTCTGCAAGTAAATCAGGATGTCGTCGATAAACACAATCACAAACTTGTCCAGGTACTCCCTGAACACTCTGTGCATCAGATCCATGAATGCTGCAGGGGCATTGGTCAACCCGAAAGATATAACCAAAAACGCAAAGTGCCCGTACCTCGTCCTGAAGGCCGTCTTCGGTACATCTCTCTCCTTCACCCTTAACTGATGGTAGCCGGACCTCAGGTCGATCTTAGAAAACACTCGGCCACCCTGCAGCTGATCAAACAAATCGTCAATACTCGGCAATGGATACCTGTTCTTCACCGTCAACTTATTCTGCTCCCGGTAGTCAATACACATACGTAGTGATCCGTCCTTCTTCTTGACCAATAGAACTGGCACTCCCCAAGGTGAAAAACTAGGGCGTATAAAGCCCTTATCTGACAGTTCCTTCAACTGAGCCTTCAGCTCCTTAAGTTTGGTAGGTGCTAACTTATACGGGTTCTTGCACACCGGCTCGGCACCTGGGAAAACATCTATCTCGAATTTAATCTCCCTATTAGGGGGCAACCCCAGCAATTCATCACGGAACACCTCTGGGAACTCCTGCACAATAAGAATATCCTGTATCCGAGCATCGCCCGGTGACTGTGCACCTTCAACACTCGCTAAAAATCCCTGGCAACCCATGCCCAACAACCGTGGAGTCTGACGAGAAAAGATAGCAGAGATCTTGGCATGACCTTTACCTGCTTTAAATGTGTAGCTTTCCCCACCCGGGGGCCGGAAATGAACCTCTCTGGTCCTCCAGTCAATCTCCGCATGATGTCTGAACAGCCAGTCCATTCCCAAGATCACCTCATAACCGCTCATATAGAGTATAACTAGCTAGCATATAACTGCTTCCTCCCCACTGTCACAATATTGCCCCGCACCACCTGTTCTGAATACAAATGCTCCCCGGATGGCAAAGTCACATCATAATGTAGCTCGGCAGGACTAAACTCCAAGTTGGCCTTAACCACAAAGCCCGTCGACACAAACGAGTATGTAGTGCCCGTATCAATCAAGGTATAAGCTACCACACCAGAAACAAAAATGTTACCTGCAATCACTGATAGCTGGGCAGCATCATCTGGCTCAAACAGGGAAAAGACCCTCGGTGTAACTCTGGCTGACGACCTGCTCGCCGCTGGGCATCTGCTGGCAAAGTGTCCCACCTCATTGCAGTTGAAACAGTGGTTCTGATGCGGCTTCTGGCACTCTCTGGACATGTGGCCCACCTCGCCACAGTTATAACACCGCACTTGGCCCGTTCTGCACTCGCCCGGGTGGCTCCTCTGACATTTCGGGCATACGGAAAACTGTCCTGACCCCTGCGGCCTCTTAGTGCTTCCCTGGCTGCTAGAACTGTCATTAGGCCTCTTTAGGCCCTTCTGCACGGACACCTCCCCGCTAGCCTGTGGCAGCGACTCTCTGAATGATCTTCGAGGCTGCTCTCTGGGTACCTCCTGATAACTAGGAAGCTTCGCCCGAGCCTCCTCAATGTTAAGGGCCTTCGCTACCACCTCCTCGTACGGCATGCCTCGGGTCCCTGCAATCCGCATGCCTATATAAATATCTGGCTTCAGGCCCTACACAAACTGATGTACCTTATTCTCATCGAGGCTCACCAAATGTCCTGCAAACCGCGACAAGGCCTCGAACTGCCACACATACTCGGCCACAGTGCCGGTCTGCTTCAACTGTGCAAACTCCACCATCTTCTGTGTCCTGACGGAATGACTGAAATACTTGCTGAAAAACACCGACCTAAACTCCTCCTAGGTCATGGCCTCCACATCTCTCATGGTCGCCACAGTATCCCACCAATGGCTCGCATCCTTGGCAAGATAGAATGCCGCACTAGAAACTCTGTCATGGTCCTCTACCTTGGCAAAACTCATCATCCTCTCCATACTCCGTATTCACTCCTCAGCACTGAGAGGATCCGGAGATGATCCGTCAAAGGTTGAGGGTCTAAGTCTATGCAGCCTGTCACCCCCTCTGTCGGACAAACCCTGGGCGCTAGACTAACCCTGGTCGTCCCTGCTCATAAACCTCTCCAACTGCTGAGACTTACGGTGGACCAACTCGATAAGCTGTCGGACGGTATCATCCATGTCGCCCACAGCTCTAGGAGGTGCCTCTCGTCGTGGCCACCCTCTACCTCTACCTCTACCTCTCGCCTCTCCTGACATTTTCTACCTTTAACATAAATATAAAGCTCACATTAGTACTACAATAAATGCAAATATAAATACTTACAGTTGGTGGAGTGTTCCCATGCCGCGGCTAGCGGTGTTAGGTTATCCTCTGAACCACGTCGACCCTGTGGCTCTAATACCATAACAGTAACGCCCAAAGAAACCCTGCGTTCCCGGTACGCTACAGTACATCTACACACTACACACACTAACACTTGGCATAACTCACTCAATTTAATACCCCTTTCGTTTTCAAATCATTTCAAAAGAACATTTATGAGTATGAAAAATTTTCGACTCGATTCGAAAACAACTCGCGTCCCGAAGAGGGAACACGAAGTCCTCAACATAAAAACTATGCAGCGGAAAAGAAAACCATTTAAAACAATTTAAGATAAAATGGTAACACTTGAAATCCTAGGAAAGAATCCAACGCACCCCTCGAACTACACATTCCGGTACCGCGCACTCACGTCCCCACTTCAACACCCCACGCGCACCCTCGCGTTGCCACACGTGCCAACTCAACGTCACTGTGTCTCGCACACGCTCACAGCGCCGCGTGCCCCACGCACCCTGCCGCTGTACAGCACGTCCGCGCGCACGCCCTCACCCGGCATCGTACGACCCGTGAGTACCCGAAGGGCCGCGTGCCCCGCGCACCTGCGATCACGCCGCACTTCCACACTCATCTATATTTCTCTAGCATTCACTGTACACACCTCAAGCTATTTCATATCCTCTCGACTCCCAACCCCTCTTCCAAAATTTTGACAGAGTAACGCCTAATAACTAGTTATCCCAAAAATTTAAAACCCTGCACACAATTCACCAAAATTAACAATATTTATTTATCCATCATCCTGAGAAATCACCATAACACAATCAGAGTATGAAGACAATGAAAATCCATCAATTTCAAACGAAGAAAATTCACAGTATAGAGCAAATTCCAAGCTCATACATGTAAAATATAAGCGTACGTCGCCAAATTCACACGCACTCCATATACACCTATACACTAACGCATATACAACTCATCTCATCGACTTTACATAATGACCACAAAAGAAAAATACCCGCAAACAACGCAGGCCACCACCTACCATCTCTGCGGGTTGGGTCGCCCTAAAAAAAATCCGCCATCCGGTGCCTCGGTCGCAAGCCGCCAACCATCCTATGACTCAGGACTAGGCTCTCGAGGCTCATTAGTAAGATTGTCAGCACCTACTCCACAGAACACACAACATAAGCCTAACGCTCAGTAAGTAATGCGATTTGAAAGTAAAAGCCAACAATGGAATGCTATCACATGCAGTCTCTACACTCACACTCATGTGGTCACATCTGTGACGCGTAGTGCAGCCGTACCAGGGTAAGGAGGAACCTCACGCCACCTTACACCCTGACACGTCGCCACCGCCCCGGGCTTCCCAGCAATGATGCCCATAAGCTACACACACGCTTCACCACACGGCAACCACATCAGAGTAAGGATATACCTCGCGCTACTCTACACCCTGACACATCGCCCCTATCCCAGCCTCCCTAGCATGTGGCAATAGTTGTCACACACACACGTTTCGCGACAGCCCAGCCGGCCCACCCCTCGAGTGGAATCCGCGACTGGTGCTGCACCGGCCCACACACTAGTAGGATCCGCAGTACCACTGCCCATCACCCGTACCGTCAACACATTCACACCTCATGACGGCCCAGCCGGCCCACTCCTCGAATAGAATCCGCGACTGGTGAAGCACCAGCCCGCACACTACCAGGATCCGCGGTACCACCGCCACACGTCTCACCACATACTCAAAACATGCTCAAAATCATTTTTGTTCACGTTTTTAAAATATGATGCATGTCAAACAATACGCACGCACACCACAATCAATCACATAAACCCTAAAGTTCTACGGTGTAGGCCCATTTGGGCAAAATGCATTCATGCACTACTTACCTGGCGTCCTAAGCTCGCTCGATGCACAACTTCGCCAAAAAGTGTCTCAACCTAAAACACAAACAACCACTCATCAATATTTATCTAAAAATCCACTAAATAGCTAAAAATAACCTTCCTTAACTATACTCATGAAATTCCAACTAAAACGGTCCATTGGTTTTGTTTGGCCGAAAACTAGCCCAATGTTCGGACGCGCATATCTTTTGCGTCCGTGAACGGAATCGAGCGGTTTCAAATGGCTAAACATCCCCTTAGGAACCTAATCTAACATACTAAAACAGATTTTAAAACGGTAAGCCGCAGACAGGCGAAAAATGTCAAAAACAGAATCTGCCATTTTTTTTTATAAAATTCAACCTTTGGTTTTCTTCAACCAAAACTCACTCAATTTAGCTTTACGCACCAAAAACAGCCATGCCACTATCACACGTCAAGATTCTATGAAAAACGCTCACTAATTGGACTTGGACCAAAATCCAACATAAACTTCGGCCGCGCATAACTTTTGCGTCGGATATCGGAATCGAATTGTTCCAGCGGCCATACGTTCCTCTAACAACCTATTTTTAACCCACAAAACAAAATTTAAAACGATCAACCTAAACCTAGCAAAAATGGCCAAAAATAGAATATGTTTTTATACGAAAAATAGTCGAAAATTCATATTCGATCCAATCTCACCAATTCCTTCACCGAACAATCACATTTCGATCTACCAATGCATACATTAACAAATTTGGAGAGTTCCCAATTAGAAAATAGCATGGCAGCCCCAAAACTCTCACGGGTTTCTTCTCAAAACCAAGAATTTCGTAATCGGTTCATTGCACCATGAAATTCACTTCTATCTCACTTAAATTCCAGCGTGAAATTACGGAGACTCAGAGATACGAACAAATTTCACACTCAGCCATCTGAGCAGGACAAAAACCGGAAGGGAAAACTCCCTGTTCTCGGTCGAGCTTTGCCGCAGAAGGGCCGAGCCACACACTGGCTCCAGCACACGCACACACTACACTCTAAAATGCTCCAACAACCGAGCCCTTCCATTGGGAGTCCAAGAACAACAGAGCTTCCATGCTCGGTCGACAGAACAAAAAAAAAAATAGGGGAGAACTCACCTTCGGGTTCTCAGCGCAGGAAGGCAAAACAGTATCTCTCTTCAGCTCACCGGAGTATTCTGGGCATCGGCGTCTCTTCCTCGGCGGTAGGTTGTCGGCGATTTCCCTGCCCCGATTACTCTCTCGCTCCCTTTCTCGGCCGTGCGACAACACGATGGAATGGCTTCAACCCAAAGCCATTCCACCATATAACATTTTTTTTAATTATTTTAATTTAATTACAATTTACAAAAATGCCCTCACGTGTTTTAATATTCCATAATTTCGTTAATTTCTCGACCTCCCAACTTTAAATTCTGAAAACCATCGCAAAAGAAGGCTCCGAGTCTTATAATTTAAATTTTCCCATTAAAATATTTTTCAAAACTCCAACCGAGATTAAATTAAAAATTTTAGAAATTAAAATTAAAATTTCAAAATTTTCGGGTTATTTCGATAACAACTAGAGCTTAGGTGAAAAATCCCAGAACCTAGTTGCCCTGTAAAAAAAATCCCTCCATTTTTCCAAAACTTAAGCAAACTCACTTTATTTTGACCAATCTATTACATTCTAACTCATTTAAGGACAATCTAACATAATTTGAGTATTGCCCAATCCGAAACCCTAGATTTTCTTGGCCAAAACCAGAAAAGAAAGAGAACATTTATCGAAATCAAAGAGAGGGTCGTGTTCCACACGGGACAGAGAATAAAGACGAAGAGGAGAGGGAGCTGCGTTCTACGGCAGAGGAAAAATGGATGATCTGGTTGCTCTTTCGTATAAAACTGAGAGGAAAATGAAAAAGAAAGGGGGAGGAAACAAAAAAAACAGAGAACTCACGCGGGAAGAAAAGAAACAAGAAAGAGGGGTAGGGGGAATGCTATCAGCAAGGAGGGTTTTTTTTTTAATTTATCTTATACTATAAATAATAATAATAAACCTAATTACTAAATCGCTCTCAACCTCTAATTTTTTTGTTAAACGGTCAATCAGTTCGCTTCCGGTTGAAATTTTATAATTTTCTCTTTTCCATTAGGTTCAAAATAATATTTTACTTAACAGTATAAATTTTCCTCTCTTGATTCTGACTAAAACTCTGCCTCTACCGATACGTAAATCCGAAAATCATTTAACGAAAAATTTCATGGCGTTACAATGATCGTAAAATCTGGTACATTCTTTATTTTACTTAGCACTTGACATGAGTTAAAAGGGACTCAAGTAGGGGAGTAGACACATATACAGGGGTCTTTGGGCGAGGACAATTTTTACTTGGTCCCAGAGAATGACAAATAATAGGGTTTTCCGGTTTTACATAATCCCAGAGAAGGATAAAACACGTAGCCATACTAACCCAGTCCCTCAGTTAAGCATTTACATACATTATATATTCTTGTCTTTCTTACATAAAACATGTAGATAAAAAATTTTATATGTTTTTCTTCAAAACATGATGCACGATTCATGAGTATGCACATATATCATAACGTAAACATAGCTCAAACATTACATACCATCAAAACAGAACAAAACATAAATCGGGACGTTAGGCTAAACTTGGACACTTGATATTTCCTACGACTCAACTACCCGTGACAGGTACCCCATCACAATATACAACTACTAAAAAAGGTTTATATCTCCTAGTATAAGGTCGTAAGGGCCGAACCTACTCCCCCACTTACTTCGGGTCCTTAGCAATAGTTGAGCACCTAACTCGTTTTTTCTTGGTGATTTAGCAACTCCTACAACATACAACTCAACCAAACATATCATCAACATCACATGCACATAACCACTTCAATTAGCTTAAACTTCATTAACTGAACCAGAATTCATCCATTCACACTACAATTCTTAGAATTCCACCTAAAGTTGGCTAAACTTCAAGCGTGGACAACTCACTCAATTCTCAACAAAATCCAACAATTCAAAAGCCAAAAATCCTATTTAAAGAGTCTAGTTTAACATGGTATCATTATTTTCAAACAACCAAGCACAATCAATGGCATAAAACAAACATCTGAGCTGTCCTTTATTCTGGCAATAAATTTTTATCCAACTTCATGCTTGCATAACTTTTTCTATACTAAACCAATCTCATTATTCAAATTGCTATAGAATCATTAAAAAGTCATATTTAATATGGTGTAGTCGATTTATCAAGAATCAAACTCATTAAATGGCAGAAATTAGAAAATCACAGTTGCCCTGTAAACCCAATCTGGATTTCTGCTTAAACTATAAAAATACGTAACTATTTGTATACTTAACCAAATCCAAAAATTCCAAAGCCAAGAGTTCATTTAAGGAGTCGAATTTAATATACTAAAATAGTATGTCAATTGGATAACAATAGCTTGGGTCGAAAGTTACAAAACCGAGGTATGTCAGAAGTTTCCTGTTTTGGCACAATTCAACAATTAACTAACCATTCATCAATTCGCTATATTTTACAATTCCAATCAAAATTAAGACCTAACGTCAATATTTAGAAGCTTAAAAGCATTAGAGTTAGGCAACCATTCCTCATTTTCGTGCATTGCATTCACAAACCATCAAACATCTAACATTTCCACAAAACCCAACAGCACTTAGCACTACTAAGCTCTATCTCAAAAAAACCAAATAGGGAAAGCCAACCCTTACTGTAGAATCTTTAAGAGAAGAGAAAACGGTTGCTGTCCGTGTGGAAGAATGACCGAGAGGGAGAGGGAAGAGGAAGGATTGCCATGGAAGTCTCACTGAGGGGGGAGGAGAATCGGCTGGCATGAAGGGGAAAGGAGAAAATGGGGAATCGGTTGTGAGGAGGAAGAACAAGGATGGAAGGAGAGAGATGCTTGGCTGGAGATGAAAATCAGAGAGAGAGAGAGAGTGAGTTGATGGAATGAACCGAGGGAGAAGAGAAAATAAGGGGAGAGTGTGGGTAGGTGAAGAATTGAGGGGTGTTTGGTTGCAAGGGTTGTAGTGGCTTCTTCAAGAAGCTTTGCCATTTAATCTAAAACTTTCCCTTAATTCAAATTGTTAACCCATTAGTCGTATGCCTTTCATTTCCCGCTTCGGCTATCCAATTTTTTCCCGGTTTTAAAGTTTTTGGTTTTGAACTTCTTTTCTTTTGTTTGGTAATTCTCTACAAATCTTTTAGGAATCCTATGCACCTAAGCTAAAACTTTCAAAAAAATCTCAGGTGTTACAAATGTATATTGAAAGGGTAGTGGATTATTTAGGTTTTATGGAGATTTGATGAACCCTAACGTGTGATGCATGAAAATGTTTACGTTTCACCACTTCTTGTTGGTTTTGAGGTTTAAATGTGATGTAATGGTTGTTTAGGAATGAAATGAAAAAAGAACATCATATTATGTTATGTATGCTCAAATTGGTGGAATTACAAGGCAATTACGGTTTTTGGAAGTTTTAGTTTTTGTGAGTTGGTTTTCATTGAAATGTGAATTATGCATGCCCTTTAAGGAGTCCATATCATTTGGAATTTTTGAATTCATATATGTATAGGTAAAATTATGAGATTTTTAAATTCATAGCTAATTTGAAGGAGATTTTGAGATTTAGGTTGTTGGATGCATTTTGATGTACATTGTTTGATTCCTATGTTTTAGGTTTGCAAATAAAAAAAGAAGTTGATCAATTGCCTAATTTTGACATCAAGAAGCGAGGTAAGTGCATATTTGCATGCATTTTGGCTGATTGGCCTACACTACAACGAGTAAGGACGTTGATGGCCAGAGTAAGAAAATTGGAGATTTATAGTTTTTCAGAATTTTGGTTTGGATAGAGATTTTTAAATTGTAAGTTTATTTATGATAGTCTTTATTATTTACTGATAAATTTGTTTATTAGTTTATTTTATATTACCCTTACAGCATTTGAGGTTATGTATGTAAAATATATTCATGCTGTAACGCCCCGAAAACCTACCCATTTTTTGTACGTTCACTGCTCCAATACCACATCTTTAACGCCCCCAAGTCATCCCCGGACCCGGATCGCCAACCGTACACTCGTTTCTCACCCTGACGAAATTCGTATAAAATTTAAAACTTTTGCTTCTTCGACTCAAAACGACGTCTTCGAAGAATATTTAAGAAAGTCGCAGCGGAAAAACTCATTTAAAATCATTTTAAATAAACTTCTCCCTTTAAGACATAACAATAAAGAGACCGGTCGACACCTGAGTTGTCTCAGGTTTTTCATCAGTTGACACTGGCGAACGCCAGTCGACACCGCGTTTCTCTCGGGTCTTCTCGTCGCTCGACACCTTTACATCCCACTCAGAGAGTGGTCGACACCTGCTTTCACAGGTCGACACTCTGACCCTCTCTGCCTGTGCAGGTCAACCCCCGCGGTCGACACTCTCACCGATTTTACACTAACCGATCGACACCCACGGTCGCCGGTCGACACCTCATTTCTCTCTGCCCGCACCGGTCGAACCACGTGGTTAACACTAACTCTCAAATTTACACTGATCGGTCGACACCTATAGACTTTGGTCAACACTTCACACCAGCAAGCTAAAAATAACAGCAGTTCTAAGGAAGAATGACATGAAAACTTCTTCAAATTAAAACAACCGATTGAAAACCGGAATCATTCATTTTAACTCTTTCAAATAGTTCAACATGTACCGATACATCAATCCCGACTATCGACACCCACATCCATCTATGCATCAAAACCTATACACTCGACATAGACCTCACCAAAAACACTACTCCCAGAAATCTACCTCCCGGCATTACTCCACAGGTCGGGCTGCCGCGACAAGCTCCACCTGCTGGCACACGGTAGTACACCGCCAACTGCCTACTCATCCTGTCTGGGTTCTGGCAACTCACTTTCTAAAAATTCTGCACCTATACCACAGAACACACAACATAAGTCTAACGCTCCGTAAGTAATGAGATATGAATCGTAAAACAACAATGCAATCCTATCACATGCAGTTTCTATGTTCTCGCTCTTGTTGTCGCAACCAGTGTTGCGTGGTACGGCCAGACCATGGTGAGACTGGACTCTCTCGCACCTCACACCCTGTCACGTTGCTATCGTCCCGATTTCTCCAGCAACGAGGCCCTCAATCCGTACGCACGCATCACTTTACGCACTGCAACTGTTTCAGGGTGAGGCTGGACGCACAAGCCACATCACCTCTTGGCATGTCACCATCGTCCCGGTTTCTCCAGCACCGATGCCATAGTTGGACACCACCACATGCACACCGCAGCAGCCATCCCAAGGTGAGGCTGGACGCACTCGCCACACCCCACCCTGACACGTCGCCACCGTCCCGATTTCTCCAGCAACGAGGCCTAGCTGCCCATCACACATCGTCCTCACCATCACACCTCGCACTTCACACTCGCACATAAAACCATGCTCAAATTCATTTTCGTTCCTGTTTCAAAAACATGATGCATGTCAAACAATACTCATGCACATCACAATCAATTGTTCCTTTGTGTAGGCCCACCTGGGCAAAACACATGCATACACTACTTACCTAGCGTCCTAGCTTTCCGTGGTGCTCGTTACACCCGAAACTTGCTCAACTTACAACAAAACGGATTTTTTCGTCAAAATTCATCCCACTAATCTACTTGTGCACTAAAATCACCATACTAGCACAACACTTCATGAACTTGCAAAAATCGCTCACTAACATATCTCAGCTCCAAATTCAACCTAACTTCTGACGCGTATAACGTTTACGTCAGTTATCGGAATCAGCCGATTTCGATGGCCAAACGCTCCAATTGTAACCTAGTTTACCACACTAAAAAGGGTTTCTAAAACGAAGCCCCATAACTAGGTCAAAAATTCACAGCCAGTTCCGTATTAGTGCTTAAAATCCTATATTCTTGGTTCCTCGCTAAAATTCGATCACCTCCTCACCCATCCGTCACATTTATCCTTAATAACCCACTATAATCGATAGTAAACCCAATAAATACTCTAACCCTAAAACTCCAAATCTCCTACCCATCAAATTTTTCCTCAACGCCAACACTAAACCAACATTGAACCATAAACTATTTGAACTTACTTTGAACTGTTGAAATGAAGAGTAAAACAGAGGAATAGTGTCGCCGGAGGAAGGGCTTCGCTATTCTTTTCTCTTCACGCGGCTGGTTGGGGGGCAGAGGAGGGGAGAGCTACAGTTCCCCCTCCCTGTTACATAATTTATTTATAAATAATAATAATGATAATAATAATAATAGTAACTAATTATTATTTCACCCTCACACTTTAATCTTTTAATCCAACGACTATTTAGTCCGTTTCCGGTTAGATTCTTAAAATTTTCTCTTCACCGTTAGTCCCAAAATAATCTTTTATCTAATAGTGTGAATTTTCCTCTCTCGATTCCAACTGAAACTCTGTCGTTTATCGTCCCGACAACCCAAAAATTGGTACCGCGAAAATACAAGGTGTTAGACATGCATCATGGTTTTCTAAATCATAAAAAATGATTTTATGCATACGTTTTCATGTAAACAAGAAAAAAAAAATACAGTAAAGTAAAATACGTAAATAGTCATTGTGGGTAGGGAACTGAGTTTGAGGGTTCCGTTAGAGGGACCGTCAAGTGTGTCATTTCACTTCCCCTAGAGCGAGTTAGTCGTCTGGCCAGGTGGACAATCAGTCAGGCCATCTCCCCACTATAATCAGGACCTCAATGACTCATGTTATGCAAGAAAATAAAGAACAGATCAAGTGAATGTCTTACAAACAACATAACATATCGAGAGCATACATCTTTTATTTGACATCACTTGCTGAACATTAGGCTCATTAGTTTACTTTGTGATGTATGTGATATTATCACATATGAGGACGTGGATCCTCAGGACGATCGACAGTGCAGTTGAAGGGGGACGTCTATGGGGTGTGCTTGTACTGGTTAGGGCGATTTTGACGTGTGGACAAATTTGTAGGTATTTTGACAAATGTGTATAGGTAGATAGATTTTGAACTTTTGGAAAATACAAATTTGTGGTTTAAAAGGTTTGTTTAAACTTAGGTTTTGGTTTAAATATGTTAAGACAAATGAGTTTATATTTGCTTTAAAAACTTCAACTTGCTTATTTAAAAAAAATAAATTTCTAGAAAAACAATATGATTATGTGATGTAAAGTGGGACAGTTATGCCAGTACAAGTTGAACAAGAAAAGGATACGTATAGAAAGACAACGATGATCTCATCACCCCTTAGGAAATAATTATATTAACAATATAATTTTATATATAAAATAAAGAGAAAGAGGAAGAAACCCCCCTCCCTCTCTCTGTTCTTTCCCTTTCCTACACGAGAGAAAACCTCTTTCTTCAACAAGTTCTTCCTCCCCGCGACATCGATCAATTGGTTCCTTCATCGATCTTCAATATACGGTAAGTCTTGGTTAGTTCTTAGTAGATAGATGATCCTTTAGTTGTCTTGAGCGAGCAAAGTAAAGTTAAAGGAAGTATTGGGTAGTTTTGGTGGATGACACCAGAATTTGAAGTTAGAATTGATTTATCCATGTATTGGTATTTAAGCAGAAAGTAGGGGTAAATTATGAGTTTTATGAAAAAGATTGAACATTTGGATAACCGAATACTCGGATTGCGGAACAGTTTCCGTTCGACCTCATTTGGTCAAGCTGTAGGTGTTGAATTAAGAATTGGATTAGAGTATTAGAAATTAGACGTCCTCAATAGTCCATACCATTTTGAATCGTCGAAATCGGACCGATATTGGATAAGTTATGCATTTCTGAATTTGGTTGAAAATTGTGTAAGATTTCAGGTTTAGCTAGAAGTGGCGGTCTTGTAACACCCCGAGAAAAAAACCACGCGTTCTCGGTGCGCTACAGTAAATCTACACACTACACACACTAACACTTGACATAACTCACTCAATTTAATACCCATTTCATTTTCAAATCATTTTCAAAAGAATATTTGATAGTATGAAAAATTTTCGACTCGATTCGAAAACAACTCGCTTCCCGAATAGGGAACACGAAGTCTTCAACATAAAAAAAATACGCAGCGAAAAAGAAAACCATTTAAAACAGTTTAAGATAAAACGGTAAGACTTGAAATCCTAGCAAATAATCCAACGCACCGCTCGAACTACACAATCCGGTACCGCGCACTCACGTCCCCACTTCGATACCCCACGCGCACCCTTACGGTGCCACGTGTGCCATCTCCACGTCACTGTGTCTCGCGCACGCTCACAGCGCCGCGTGCCCCATGCACCCTGCCTCTATACAGCACGTCCGCGCGCACGCCCTCACCCGGCGCCGTACGACTCGTGAGCACCCGCAGGGCCGCGTGCCCGCGCACCTGCGATTACGCCGCACTCCCACGCTCATCTACCCTTCTCTAGCATTCACTGTTCACATCTCAGCCCATTCCATATCACCTCGACTCCCAACCTCTTTCCTAAAATTTTGCCAGAGTAACGACTTAAAACTGACTATCCCAAAATTTAAACCCTGCACAGAATTCACCATAATCCAACAATATTAAACTACTAACCATCTAGAGAGAATCACCACAACAAAATCAGAGTTTAAAGACAACGAAACCCCATCAAATACAAATGAAGGAAGTCCCCAGTATAGAGTAATATCATACTCTAACATGTAAAATATATGCGTACGTCGCCAAAATCACACGCACTCTATATAGACCTATACACTGACACATATACAACTCATCTCATCGACTGTACATAATCACCACAAAAGAAGGAAAAACCCCCAAACCAACCATGCCACAACCTACAATCTCCACGGGTCAGGTCACCCTAACAAAAATCCGCCATCTGGTGCTGCGGTCGCCACCGCCAACCATCCTATGCCTCTGGACTAGGCACTCGAGGCTCACCAGTAGTATCGTCAACACCTACACCACAGAACACACAACATAAGTCTAACGCTCAGTAAGTAATGCGATATGAATGTAAAAGCCGACAATGCAATCCTATCACATCCAGTCTCTACACTCACAATCATGTTGTCACATCTGTGATGCATAGTGCAGCCGCACCAGGGTAAGGAGAACCTCACGCTGCCCTACACCCTGACACATCGCCCACAAGCTACACACACGCATTACCACACGGCAACCACATCTGGGTAAGGGTGTACCTCGCGCCACTCTACACCCTGACACGTCGCCCTCGTCCTAGCCTCCCCAGCATGGGGCCACAGTTGCCACACACACACGTTTCGCGACAGCCCAGTCGGCCCACCCCTTGAGTAGGATCCGCGACTGGTGTTGCACTGGCCCACACAGTAGTAGGATCCGCGGTACCACAGCCCATATTCTCACCGTCAACACATTCACGCCGCATGACGGCCTAGCCGGCCCACCCCTCTAGTGGAATCCGCAACTGGTGAAGCGCCGGCCCGTACACTAGCGGGATCTGCGGTACCACTGCCACACGTCTCACCACATACTCAAAACATGCTCAAAATCATTTTCGTTCACGTTTTTAAAATATGATGCATGTCAAACAATACGCACGTACACCACAATCAATCACACAAACCCTAAAAGTCTACGGTGTAGGCCCACCTGGGCAAAACGCATGCATGCACTACTTACCTGGCGTCCAAAGTTTGCTCAATGCACAGCTTCGCCAAAAAGTGTGTCAACCTAAAAACAAACAACCACTCATCAATATTTATCTCAAAATCCACCAAATAGCTAAAAATAACCTTCCTTAACTACACTCATGAAATTCCAACTAAAACGGTCCATTGGTTTGGTTTGGCCAAAAACCAGCCCAAGGTTCGGACGCGCATAACTTTTGCGTCCGTCAACGGAATCAAACGATTCAAGTTGCTAAACGTCCCCTTAGGAACCTAGTTTAACATACTAAGATGGATTTTAAAAATGGTAAGCCGAAAATAGGTGAAAAATGCCAAAAACGGAATCTGCCCCTTTTTATAAAATTTCAACCTTTGTTTTTCTTCAATCAAAACTCACTCAATTCAGCTTTACGCAAAAAAGACAAACATGCCACTATCACACGTTGAAATTTCCCAAAAAACGCTCACTAATTTGACTTGGACCAAAATTCGACATAAACGTCCGACGAGCATAACTTTTGCGTCGGATATCGGAATCGAACGATTCCAGCGGCCATACGTTCCTCTAACAACCTATGTTCAACCCACAAAAATGAATTTAAAACGATCAACCTAAGCCTAGCCAAAACGGCCAAAAAATAGAATCTGTTTTTATTCGAAAAATAGCTGAAAATTCATCTTCGACCAAATCTCGCCAATTCCTTCACCAAACAATCACATTTCGATCTACCAATGCACACATTAACAATTTGGAGAGTTCCTAATTAGAAAACAGTATGGCAGCACCAAAAACCTTCACGTTTTCCTCCCCAAAACCGAGAATTCCTCAATCGGTTCATTGAACCCTGAACCCCCCCTCATTCCTTCTAATTTATTCCATAATCCTCCTGAAATACAGAGGGCAAAACGACCCCACGCGCTGCCATCAGAGCAGGGCAAAACCGAAGGGAAACTCCTTGTTCCCAGTCGGTTTCGTCGCGGGAGAGCCGAGCCACACACTGGCTCAAGCACACGCACACACTACACTCTAAAATGCTTCGACGACCGAGCCCTACTGTAGGAAATCCAAGAACAACCGAGCTTTCACGCTCGGTCGACAGAACCAAAGAAAACAGGGGAGAACTCACCTTCGGTTTCTCAGCGCAGGAAGGCAAGGCAGCTTCTCTCTTCAGCACACCGGAGTACTTGGAGCACCGGCGTCTCTTCCTCGGCGGTCGATCGTCGGCGATTTCTCCTCCCCGATCTCTCTCTCGCTCCCTTTCTCGGTCGTGCGACACTCTGTGGAATGGCTTCCACCCGAAGCCATTCCACCATATATCATTCACTTTCATTTTTTTTAAAAATAAATTACAAATTACAAAACTGCCCTCACGTGTTTTAATCTTCTGTGATTTCGTTAATTTCTCGACCTCCCGACTTTAAATTCCGAAAACCATCGCAAAAGTAGGCTCCGAATCTTATAATTTAAATTTTCCCGTTGAAGTATTTCTCAAAACTCCGACCGAGATTAAACTAAAAATTTCAGAAATTAAAAATTAAAAATCAAAATTTCTGGGTTATTACAAGTCTAATATGAGTTTATGACTTATGTGTTAGAATTTTATATATTGGACGAAGTGGAATTAATTGATGTGTTGTTTTATAGGTTCTCTAGTTAACGAGCCATATACAAAGTACGAGTTGCTAAGGACGCTAGGTAAGTAGTGCAAGTAGTGCAGTAGGTGTTTAGCTTTCGGGCCTACATCATAGTTTGGTAGGACGCATGCACATTTATTTTATTTTATGCCTTGGTGATTACGCATCATGATTTTAAAGTACGAGTACGAAATGAAAATGAATTTCCATGTTTTTATAAAGCGAAATTGTAGGATGTGATGTGATGAACAAAATGAGAAGATACGTAAGAAGATAATGAAGGTGGGGTTGAGTGGTCTTGTCCAGTGAGGTGGACCGCGAGGTGTGTCACCTTGATATAGCACGTAAAGAAGAACCCAGTAGTAAAAAGATAAAGAAGATGTAAGAAAGAGACGAGAATGAAAATAGAGACCAAATTGTAGAAACTGCATATGTTAGGATTTGTGTGTTTACAGTGTTATGTTTTTATACGCATTACTTACTTAGCATTAGGCTAATAGATGAGTTCTGTGATGTATGTGACAGGGCATTAGCTGGTGAGTACCCTGCGCAAGCTCAAGATTAGGAGGCGGTTGGAGAAATCCGCTCATGGACAATCTGACCGACTGTTGGGGCGTTTTGACCAAGGCGGGGGTATGCAAGGGAGTTTAGTTAATTTGAGTTTAGTTAGAGTCGTTTTGAATTGATTCAAACTGTAAATGAATTTTAATTAGTCGTAGTCGTTTTAAAGTATATATTGGTTTTGAATGGATTAGGAGTACACGTTTTTGCTATTTTGACGTTGAGTCGAATTTTGGTTGTTTTTAGAAAGTTTATAGTTTTAAACAGATTTTGTGAAGGAAGTGTCGACTAGTACTATAAGGTGTCGACCGCTTAGAGTGAAAATGAATGCAGAGTGTCGACCTGCATGTAAGGGCGTCGACCGCTTGGGTCGACCTACTCAGATAGATAGTAATGAAGTGTTAACCGGTCCATGCAAGTGTCAACTGGTAGTGTAAATTGGATGGAAGTGTCGACCTCAAGGATCGACTAATGTAGACAGAGAGTAATGAAGTGGCGACCGGTCCATACATGTGTCGACCTGTTACCGTGAGGATAAGAGAGGTGTCGACCAATAGTTTCGACCAGCGAAAAAAGAGGCAAAACAAGAGTCAACCGGTGATTCCAAGGATTAACCGAAAATGATTTTTATGTTTTTGGAAAATTTGAAACTTTATTTAAACTGATTTTCATCAAAGTCTTCCGCTGTAATAATTTTAAACACTTTCAAAATATATCCTTTTAAGTCGAGAAACAAAAGTTTTAAATTTTTGCACGAATTTTACTCGAGTGTATTTGAGTGATTAGTAGTAGTGAGCGTATGGGAAACCGCGTGGGTTTTCGGGTTGCCACAGATATGGTATCAGAGCACAAAGAGAGCGGACTGGAAAACAGCAAGTCAATTTTTGGGTCGCTACAAATATGATATCATATCAGAGAGAGCAGATCGAAAACCAGTGAGTTGTTTTTGGGTCGCTGCATATATGCTATTAGAGCCAAATAGTCAAACCATTCAAAAAATTACCTAACAGCACTGATCGCCGCACGACGTGCTTCGACAACTGTAAGTGTTTAAGTTTAGCCTTAATTATTAGATACTTATTAGAGTAACTAACTTTTGTTCAAAAAATTAGCCATAATGTCTAGACGACCAGGACGTCCGAGAGTACCGAGAGAGGCCGCTAATTCGAGACGTGAAGATGATTTGACGACGATCAGACAGCTGACTGAGTTGGTGAATCGGCAGTCTCAGCAATTAGGGATTTTGCTGAATCGAGAGGTTCAAGGAAATGCAGGCTCTAGCTCTAGCCATGATCAGTCGGGTGACAAATTTCAGAGGTTATGACCATCGACATTTGAAAGGCAGTCAGCAAATCCAATGGTTGCAGAGGAGTGGGTCCGTACCATAGAAAGTATGTTCAAGCCTGCAAAGGTAGAAGAGGAGGACAAGGTCTCGCTAGCAACATTTCATCTAACGAATGACGCCAGATTTTGGTGGAGTCTTTGGAGACCACCATCGATGCATAACACATGGCATGAAAGAAGTTTAAATATGCCTTTTATGACAAGTATTTCAATAGTACGGTACATGTAGCTAAGAGAATGGAGTTCCTACAGTTGAAGCAAACTGGGTCGATAACTGAGTACAACTAGCAATTCAAGTCCTTATCACAGTTTGCTAGCAGTTTGGTGAGCAGGAATGAAGATAAGGTGTTTTAGTTTGTATAGGGATTAAAGCCGGAGATATGATAGCAGGAACTCAATAAGTATCGTATTCAAAAGTGTTGGCAAAGGCACTAGAGGTGAAGGAAGCGAAAATGAAATGTGTTAAGCACGGAGAAGCTTCCAGGAGATTTCTTAATGAAGTTGCCCCACAACAGAGTAGAAGTACCTCCCGGCAACAATAACAGAGGGGCACTAAAAGGTTCAGCGAGGGCTTGAGTAGTCTGGGAAATAGCAAAAGTGTAACACCCTGGGAAACCCCACGTTCCCGGTGCGCTACAGTGCATCTACACACTACACACTATGACACCACTGAAACTTGACACAACTCACTCAATTTAATATCACTTTCGTTTTCAAAACATTTTCGAAGAACATTTGTGAGTATGAAAACTTTTTGACTCGATTCGAAAACCACTCGCGTCCCGAAGAGAGAACACGAAATCCTCAATATAAAAACTACGTAGCGGAAAGAAAACACTTTAAAAATAGTTTCAAACTAAACCGACAAGACTCAAAATCCTAGGAAAGAGTCCAACGCACCCCTCGAACTACACAAATCCGATACTGCGCACTCACGTCCCCACTTCGATGCCCCGTGTACACCCTCGTGGTGTCGCACGTGCCAACTCAACGTCACCGTGCGTCGCGCACGCTCACAACGCCGCGTGCCCGACGCACCTTGCCGCTGTACAGAACGTCCGCACGAACTCCTTCCCCCGGCGCCGCACGATCTGTGAGCATCCGCAGGGCCTCGTGCCCTGCATACCTGCGATCACGCCGCACTCCCACGCTCATCTACACTTCTCTAGCATTCATTGTACACATCCTTTCGACTCCCAACTCCTCTCCCGAAATTTCGACAGAGTAACGCATAAAAACTGGCTATCCCTAAAATTTTTAAACATTGCACACAGTTTACCAAAAACTAATAGTATTCATCCATCAACCATCCAGAGAAGTTACCAAAACAAGATCAGAGTATGAAGACGACGACAATCCATCAAACACAAATGAAGACAATTCACAGTATAGAGCAATTCCAAGCTCCTACTAGCAAAATATATGCGTACGTCACCAAAATCACACACACTCCATATACACCTATACATTGACGCATATACCACTCATCTCATCGACTGTACATCATCACAGCAAAAGAAAAATATCCGCAAACAAACCAGGCCACCACCTACCATCCCCACGGGTCGGATCGCTCTAACAAAATCCGCCATCCGGTGCCTCGGTCACACGCCGCTAACCATCCTATAGCTCAGGACTAGGCTCTCGAGGCTAACCAGCAATATCGTCAGCACCTACACCACAAAACACACAAAATAAGCCTAACGCTCAGTAAGTAATGCGATATGAAAGTAAAAAGCCGTCAATGCAATCTTATCACATGCTGTCTCTACACTCACACTCATGTTGTCACATCTTTGACGCGTAGTGCAACCACACTAGGGTAAGGAGGGACCTAACGCCACCCTACACCCTGACACGTTGCCACCGTCCCGGACTCTTTAGCAACGAGGCCCACAAGTTACACACACGCATCACCACACGGCAACCACATCAGGGTAAGGGTGTACCTCGCGCCACACTACACCCTAACACGTCGCCCTCGTCCCAGCCTCCCCAGCACGGGGCCACAGTTGCTACACACACACGTTATGCGATAGCCCAGCCTACCCACTCCTCGAGCAGAATCCGCGACAGGAGTTGGACCGTCCCATACACTAGTAGGATCCGTGGTACCACTGCCTATCACCCTCACCGTCAACACTTTCATGCCGCATGACAGCCCCGCCGGCCCACTCCTCGATGAAATCCGCGACTGGTGAAGCACCGGCCCGCACACTAGCAGAATCTGTTGTACCACCGTAACGCGTCTCACCACATACTCAAAACATGCTCAAAACCATTTTCGTTCACGTTTTTTAAAATATGATCCATGTCAAACAATACGCACAAACACCACAATCAATCACATAAACCATATAGTTCTACAGTGTAGGCCCACTTGGGCAAAACACATGCATGCACTACTTACCTGGCGTCCTTAGCTATTTGATCCGACCCGATCGATTCCGTTTTCCTGAAATTCTAAAGCATAAAGTTATAAGTTATCATTCACGATTTATAATTCTAATTCACAACCACCACATATAACCAAATCCACAAATTTCTATTTTTAAACACTAAATAAATAACCAAAAGATCATCGAGGGTACCTCAATGCACTTAATTTCCAAATCAACAACTAAGTTAACCTATACTCTTAACATCCATTAACCAGCATGAACACCACCTACTATCAAATATCCAAAAGTAATAAAACTCAAAACATGTGCATATAACCTCTATCTCCAAACACCCATCATTCTATAATGCACAATCTAAAAATTGAAATCCAATTTAAGTAATTATCCCAAGGGTAGGTCATCATCCACATAACCTCAATCAACCACCCCTAACAATTTAACACTTCAATCAATTTCAACCAAATAACTCAATATCAATGAATCAAAATTGAAACTATCACAACTCAACTTTCGAAATTAGTCATAAATCTTGTCCAACTTAAAAAATTCACAACAAATTGAATATAAATCTAAATTCAATTATTTAAAATGCTAAGGTCTCCTAAACGAGTCTGTTTCAACATGGTGAAATCTATTTGTCAAGAATCGAACTCAATTAATAGCAAAAAATCAAAAACCGAATCTGCCCGGAAATCGTTTCACAGGTTTTCATTCTACTTTGAAAATTCTGTCAAATCGTATGTTTAGCTGAATTCTATGATTCGATATGTTTTGAAAACCTTATAAGGTCTAGTTTATGCTGGTGAATCCATTTTCCAAAATCAAAGCATAATCAATAGCAGAAAAATCAAAACCGAACTGCCAGCTGAAATTTTCCAGTTTTTACACGTTAACTTCTAAAATTCATAACTCATTCAATCCTTAACTGATTTCAACGATTCAACAGACAATTTAAACCTTAGGATGTCTAGTTTCTAATGGTTATATTCATTTATTAAAACAACAGCAATAGCTCAGCCGAAATTTCCAAAACGAAAACACGCATAGGATTTAGCCCTAAATTTCAGATTTCCCCAATCTAAACAAATCATCAATTTCTTTCCACAATATTCATCGTTATCATAATATAGCATGATTAAACATCCTACAAGAAAGAAAAATCTAGCAAAAGAAACCCATCAAGAATGGCGACATAAATCTAACCTTGGATGTCCAAAAGAGGGCGAAGAATCAGTGGGAAAAAGGAGGGATTGCTGCCCGTGATGGAGAGGGAGGAGAAAAAAAAATGAAGAATGGAGAGGGAGATAAGAAGTGTGGCCTACGTGGGGAGGAAGAAAGAAGAGAATAGAGGAAAATAAAAAGAACAGAGAGTCTTCACGCGGGAGAGAAAAAAAAAATAGGGAGGGTGAGAGAAGAAAAGGGAAGGAGGGAGGGAATGGCAGCCGAGAGAGGGTTTTTTTTTTATTTTTTATTTTATAATAATAATAAAAAAAAAAACCTAATTACCAAATCACTCTCAACCTCTAATTTTTTTGTTAAACGGTCAATCAGTTCGTTTCCAGTTGGAATTTTTAAATTTTCTCTTTTCGATTAGATTCAAAATAATCTTTTACTTAACAGTATTAATTTTCATTTCTTGATTTCGACTAAAACTCCGCCTTCTACCGATACGTAAATCTGAAAATCATTTTAATGAAAAATTTCAGAGTGTTACACTCCACCCTCCTTAAGAAAATTTTGTCCTCAAAATTTGCTAAGTCACTAACTCCCCAATTATATCCTCGAATGTAATTCTCATAACTACGCCCACGACACTCGATTTGTCCAACTCTAATCTCGATCACCCCCAAATACAATCAAGTCCTTAGGTCTAAAGTTAAGTCACTCTAAATTATTCACCTAATCCTAAATCGTTCACATACTCATTGGCTTCAACTTCGTCAATTACAAGTTGAACCCTTTCAAATCTCTTGATTCAATCTCACTTCTAAGTTTACCTGAAGAATCTACATGACATTCTCCGCTATCCTCGAGTATCTCACATCCGTCAACACTAATCATTTGAGGGCTAAACTTCTCACCCTAACCATCCTAAAAAATTTCCTTTTTATCTCTCTGCAAAGCCATATATAATCATTCCCGATGGTCCTCAACGTTCCAACACTTAATGATAAATCAGTTCTCACAAAGGATTTCTTCCACATTTACTATTAATCTACCCTCTTTTACCCATTTAGACTCAGCTTTCTGAATACTTCCCTTGCCCACGGATAAGGATTCACCCAATTATTTTCTTGCTTGCAAACTTGTTGTCAAATGAATTCACATCCTTATCCCGAATCCCCCAGTTCCTAAGTCCTCAACCCTAGTCCGATTCACCAATGTCCTGAATAATTACCCTGCTAAGTATAATCCTCATAAATCTAACTAACCATAACTAATTCGTCTTAAGACTCCTTTTGTTAAACTACATTCCTCTATACATGTTGGTTTTTCCTTGATGGAACCTAACTTTCACGTCTCCCTCATTCATAATCATTCTAAACAACCAATCTCTAAACTCCCCTAATAATAATAATACTAGATCCTAAGGTCTATATAGCTAGTGTAAGTCATACCTAAATCTACTGGAGGTTGTTCGACCTCGTCTAGCTCGATGAGGGCAAAGACCCTCAAGGGTACTCTCGCTGAAGTCTTACTCGTAGCTAGACAGTCTCTTGCAAAGTGGTCTAACTCATTGTAGTTGTAACATCGAATCAGATTCGTCTTCGGGAAATCTCTAGCAATGTGATCCGTCTCATTACACTTATAACATCGGCCCAAGTCCATTATACACTCGCCGGGATGACTCCTCTGACAATCAGGACATAAAGGGAACTGTCCCGACCCCTGCAGTCGTTTGTTGCTCCCCTGGCTGCTAGAGCTATCATTAGGCCTCTTCAGGCCCTTCTGCTAAGATGACTCTTCCCCGTTCGACTGAGGCAACAACTCTCTGAAAATCTTCTATTCTGCTCCTTAGGCAGCTCTCTGTAACTAGGCAGCTTCGTTCTAGCCTACTCAATGTCTAGAGCCTTCGCCACCACATCCTTGTAAGGCACCTCTAGGGTTCCAGCTATGCGCATGTCCATATATACATTAGGTTTTTGGCCCTGCACAAACTGGTGTACCTTGTTCGCGTCTAGGCTCACCAAATGCCCTGCAAATTGCGACAGTGCTTCGAACTGTCTCACGTACTAAGCCACTGTGTCTGTCTGCCTCAACTGTGCAAACTCCACCCTCTTACGAGTTCTGATAGCATGGCTATAATACTTATCGAAGAACACAGTCTTAAACTCTTACCAGGTTATGACCCTCATGTCTCTCGTGGTCCCGACTCTGTCCCACCAATGGCGAGCATCGTTGGTTAGATAGAATGCCGCACTGGTTACACTGTCATGGTTATCTACCTTGACATAGTCCATCATACTCTCAAAGCTCCGTATCCACTCGTCAGCATTGAGAGGATCCGGAGATGACCCGTCAAAAATTGGGGGTCTACGTCTGTGCAGCCTATCAAACCCACTGTCAGACGAACCCTGGGCACTAGACTGGCCCTGGTCGTCCTTGCTCATAAATCTCTTTAGCTGTTGAGACTTGTGGTGGACTAACACGGTAAGCCATCCATATCACCAACAGCTCTATGCGTCTCCCGTCATGGTCGACCTTTGCCTCTAGTCACCCCAGACATTTTCTACCTTTCCAATATACAAAGCCCACATTAGTATTAAAATAAAATTAAATCTAAACAATTACAGTTGGTGGAGCGCTTTCGTGCAGCGGCCGGCGGTGTTAGGTAATCTTCTGAACGACGTCGACCCCGTGACTCTGATACCATAACTGTAACACCCTGGGAAACCCCACGTTCCCGGTGTGCTACAGTGCATCTACACACTACACACTATGACACCACTGAAACTTGACACAACTCACTTAATTTAATACCACTTTCATTTTCAAAACATTTTCGAAGAACATTTGTGAGTATGAAAACCTTTTGACTTGATTCGAAAACCACTCGCGTCCCGAAGAGGGAACACGAAATCCTCAATATAAAAACTACGCAGCGGAAAGAAAACACTTTAAAAATAGTTTCAAACTAAACCGACAAGACTCGAAATCCTAAGAAAGAGTCCAACGCACCCCTTGAACTACACAAATCCGATACCGCGCACTCACGTCCCCACTTTGATGCCTCGCGCACACCCTCGCGGTGCCGCACGTGCCCACTCAACCTCACCGCGCCTCGCGCACGCTCACAGCGCCGCATGCCCCACGCACCCTGCCGCTGTACAGCACGTTCGCACGCACGCCCTCACTCGGCGCCCCACGACCCATGAGCACCCGTAGAGCCGTGTGCCCCGCGCACCAGCGATCACGCCGCACTCCCATGCTCATCTACACTTCTCTAGCATTCATTGTATATATCTCAACCTATTTCATATCATTTTGACTCTCAACCACTCTCCTGAAATTTCGGCAGAGTAACGCCTAAAAACTGGCTATCCCCAAAATTTTTAAACCCTGCACACAGTTCACCAAAAACTAATAGTATTCATCTATCAACAATCCAGAGAAGTTACCATAACAAGATCAGAGTATGAAGACGATGACAATCCATCAAACGCAAATGAAGACAATTCACAGTATAGAGCAATTCCAAGCTCCTACATGCAAAATATATGCGTACGTCGCCAAAATCACACACACTCCATATACACCTATACACTGACGCATATATCACTCATCGCATCGACTGTACATCATCACAGCAAAAGAAAAATATCCGCAAACAAACCAGGCCACCACCTACCATCCCCACGGGTCAGGTCGCCCTAAAAAAAATCTGTCATCTCGTGCCTCGGTCGCACGCCGCTAACCATCCTATAGCTCAGGACTAAGCTGTCGAGGCTCACCAGCAAGATCTTCAGCACCTACACCACAGAACACACAAAATAAGCCTAACGCTTAGTAAGTAATGCGATATGAAAGTAAAAAGCCGTTAATGCGATCCTATCACATGCAGTCTCTACACTCACACTCATGTTGTCACATCTGTGACGCGTAGTGTAACCACACCAGGGTAAGAACGGACCTAACGCCACCTTACACCATGACACGTCGCCACCGTCCCGGACTCCCCAGCAACGAGGTCCACAAGTTACTCACACGCATCACCACACGGCAACCACATCAGGGTAAGGGTGTACCTCTCGCTACACTACACCCTGACACGTCGCCCCCGTCCCAGCCTCCCCAACACGGGGCCACAATTGCAACACAAACACGTTTCGCGACAGCCGAACCGGCCCACTCCTCGAGCGAAATTCGCGATTGATGTTGCACCGGCCCACACACTAGTAGGATCCGCGGTACCACTGCCCATCACCCTCACCGTCAACACATTCACTCCGCATGACGGCCCAGTCGGCCCACTCCTCGAGCAAAATTCACGACTGGTGAAGCACCGGCCTGCACACTAGCAGGATCTGCAGTAGCACAGCCACGCGTCTCACAACATACTCAAAACATGCTCAAAACCATTTTCGTTCACGTTTTTTAAAATATGATGCATGTTAAACAATACGCACGCACACCACAATCAATCACGTAAACTCTAAAGTTCTATAGCGTAGGCCCACTTAGGCAAAACACATGCATGCACTACTTACCTGGCGTCCTTAGCTATTCGATCCAACCCGATCGATTCCGTTTTCCTGAAATTGTAAAGCATAAAGTTATAAGTTATCATTCACGATTTACATTTCTAATTCACAACCACCACATATAACCAATCCACAAATTTCTATTTTTAAACACTAAATGAATAACCACAAGATCATCAAGAGTAACTCAATGCACTTAACTTCCAAATCAACAACTAAGCTAACTTATACTATTAACATCCATTAACCAGCATGAACACCACCTACTATCCAATATCCAATATCCTAAAATAATAAAACTACAAACATGTGCATATAACCTCTATTTCCAAACACCCATCATTCTATAATGTACAATCTAAAAATTGAAATCCAATTCAAGTAATTATCCCAAGGGTAGGTCATCATCCACATAACCTTAATCAACCACCCTAACTGTAATACCCCGAAAATTTTGAATTTTTATTTTTAAATTTCAAAATTTTTAATTTAATTTCGGTTGGAGTTTCGGAAGATGTTTAAACGGAAAATTTAAGTCATAAAACTCGAAATCTAGTTTAGTGATGGTTTTCAAAATTTGAGGTTGGGAATACGAGAGTTTAGCAGAATTTCAGACGGTTAAGGCGCGTAGGGACATTTTGGTAACTTTTAACGATTTAAATTATAGTTTTATTTTAATTAAAATTTTATTTTTATGTTTTTATTTATTTATTTAAATTTTTTTTAAAAACAACCGAATGGCTTCAATTTTGAAGCCATTTGGCTGTTTAACGACAAGAAGAGGAGCGAGGGCAAACGACCGAGAGGGAGAGTGGGAACCGGGAGTTGGCGTCGACGATCAGCTGCCGTGAGTGAGAAGCTGGCGCGCAGGGTATCCGGCGAACTATGGTCAGCTGGCGACTCAATTTTCTGGGCCAGAAATTTGACCGAGAAACAGGTAACCTTCCCCTGTTTATCTCCAGTTTTGCGACCGATTATAGTCGGCATGCTCTGAGCCAAACTCCCGAGGTCCGAGCGTGTAACCATGGCGTCTGGAAGGGGGCCTCAACCATGCTAAATGGTTGGCTTGGCCGAGGTCTCGGGTTGAGAGGAAAATCCCGAAAGTTTTGTTGACTGTAGGGTTCGGGTCGAGTCTGAAATCACGGGTTTTTGCTCTGATTATGCTTAGTTGGTTGGAATGTGGATGTTTGGTGAAGAGACTTGTAGAAATCGGGTGGATAACGGAAATTTGTTTATTTTGTGTAAAAACATATTCGGTTTTTAACTATTTTGGCCTAGTTTCGGCTAATCGTTTTAAATTCTGTTTTTGTGAGATTTAGGCTATTAGAGGGACGTATGGTCATTGGAATCGTTCGATTCTGATATCCGACGCAAAAGTTATGCGCGTCGGAAGTTTATGTCGGATTTTGGTTCAAGTCAAATTAGTGATCGTTTTTCGTGGAATTTCAACGTGTGATAGTGGCATGTCTGTTTTTGGTGCGTAAAAGCTGAATCGAGTGAGTTTTGGTTGAAGAAAAACAAAGGTTGAAATGTTATAAAAAAATGGCAGATTTGGTTTTTGGCATTTTTCACCTGTCTGCGGCTTATCGTTTTAAAATTCATCTTAGTATGTTAAACTAGGTTCCTAAGGGGACGTTTAGCCACTTGAATCGTTCGATTCCGTTGGCGGACGCAAAAGTTATGCGCGTCTGAACTTTAAGCTGGTTTTCGGCCAGACCAAACCGATGGACCGTTTTAGTTGGGATTTCATGAGTGTAGTTAAAGAAGGTTATTTTTAGCTATTTAGTGAATTTTGAGATAAATACTGATGAGAGATTGGTTGTGTTTTAGGTTGAGGCTTTCTTTTGGCGAAGTTGTGCATCGAGCGAGTTTAGGACGCTAGGTAAGTAGTGCATGCATGTGTTTTGCCCAAGTGTGCCTACACTGTAGAACTTTAGGGCTTATGTGATTGATTGTTGTGTGCGTGCGTATTGTTTGACATGCATCATATTTTAAAAACGTGAACGAAAATGGTTTTGAGCATGTTTTGAGTATGTGGTGAGACGTGTGGCAGTGGTACCGTGAATCCCGCTAGTGTGTTGGCCGGTGCTTCACCAGTCGCGGATTCCACTGGAGGGGTGGACCGGCTGGGCCGTCATGCTGCGTGAATGTGTTGACGGTGAGGATATGGGCAGTGGTACTGCGGATCCTACTAGTGTGTGGGCCGGTGCAACACCAGTCGCGGATCCTACTCGAGGGGTGGGCCGGCTGGATTGTCGCGAAACGTGTGTGTGTGGCAACTGTGGCCCTGTGCTGGGGAGGCTGGTACGGGGGCGACGTGTCAGAGTATAGAGTGGCGCGAGGTACACCCTTACCTTAATAAGGTTGTCGTGTGGTGATGCGTGTGTGTAGCTTGTGGACCTTGTTGCTGGGGAAGTCCGGGACGGTGGCGACGTGTCAAGGTGTCGGGTGGCGTGAGGTTTCTCCTTACCTTGGTGCGGCTGCACTACGCGTCACAGATGCGAAAATATGAGTGTGAGTGTAGAGACTGCATGTGATAAGATTGCATTGTCGGCTTTTACTTTCATATCGATTTACTGGCTTATGTTGTGTGTTCTATGGTGTAGGTGCTGACGATACTGCTGGTGAGCCTCGAGTGCCTAGTTTAGAGGCGTAGGGTGGTTGGCGGCATCCGACCGCAGCACCGGATGGTGGATTTTTGTTAGGGCGACCCGATCCGTGGAGATGGTAGGTTGTGACCTGGTTGGTTTGGGGATTTTTCTTTCTTTTGTGGTGATTATGTACAGTCGATGGGATGAGTTGTATAAGCGTCAATGTACAGGTGTATATGTGTGCGTGTGATTTTGGCGACGTACGCATATATTTTACATGTTAGAGTATAGTATTGCTCTATATTGTGAACTTTCTTAAGTTGTATTTTGATGGATTTTTGCTGTCTTCATACTCTGATTTTGTTTATGGTGATTTCTCTGGATGATGGATAGATAGATACTTTTAGATTTGGTGAACTGTGTGCAGGGTTTTAATTTTTGGGATACCCAGTTTTTAGGCGTTACTCTGCCAAAATTTCAGGAGAGGGGTTGGGAGTCGAGAGGATATGAAATAGGTTGAGGTGTGTGTAGTGAATGCTAGAGAAGTGTAGATGAGCGTGGAAGTGCGGCGTGGTCGCAGGTGCGCGGGGCACGCGGCCCTGTGGGTACTTACGGGTCGTGCAACGCCGGGTGAGGGCGTGCGTGCGGACGTGCTGTACAGCGGCAGGGTGCGTGGGGCACGCGGCGCTGTGAGCGTGCGCAAAATACAGTCACGTTGAGTTGGCACGTGCGGCACTGCGAGAGTGCGCGCGGGGTGTCGAAGAGGGGATATGAGTGCGCGGTACCGAGTTGTGTAGTTCGAGGGGTCTGTTGGATTTTTTTTCTAGGATGTCAAGTCTTACCGTTTTATCTTAAACTGTTTTAAATGGTTTTCGTTTTCTGCTGCGTAGTTTTTATGTTGAGGACTTCATGTGCCCTCTTCGGGACGCGAGTTGTGTTCGAATGGAGTCGAAAATTTTTCATACTCACAAATGTTCATTTGAAAATGATTTGAAAAAAAAGGGGTATTAAATTGAGTGAGTTATGTCAAGTGTTACTGTGTGTAGTGTGTAGATGTACTATAACGCACCAGGAACGTGGGGTTTTTCTCCGGGGTGTTACAGTTATGGTATCAGAGCCACGGGGTCGACGTCTTTCAGAGGATTACCTAACACCGCCAGCACTCCACCAACTGTAAGTGTTTAGATTTGAATTTTATTGTAGTACTAATGTGAGCTTTATATTTATGTGGAAGGTAGAAAATGTCCGGAGAGCCGAGAGGTAGAGGTAGAGGGCGGCCACGACGAGAGGCGCCTCCTAGAGCTGTTGGCGACATGGATGATACCGTCTAACAGCTTACCGAGTTGGTCCATCGTCAGTCTTAGCAGTTGGAGAGGTTTATGAGCAGGGACGACCAGGGTCAGTCTAGCGCCCAGGGTTTGTTCGACAGAGGGGGTGACAGGCTGCACAGACTTAGACCCCCGACCTTTGACGGAGCATCTCCGGATCCTCTCAGTGCTGAGGAGTGGATACGGAGTATGGAGAGGATGATGATTTTTGCCAAAGTAGAGGAGCATGACAGGGTTTCTAGTGCGGCATTCTATCTTGCCAAGGATGCAAGCCATTGGTGGGATACTGTGGCGGCCACGAGATATGTGGAGGCCATGAACTGGGAGGAGTTCAGATCGGTGCTTTTCGGCAAGTATTTCAGTCATTCACTGAGGACACAGAAGATGGTGGAGTTTGCACAGTTGAAGCAGACTTGCACTGTGGCCGAGTATGTATGGCAGTTCGAGGCCTTGTCACAATTTGCAGGACATTTAGTGAGCCTCGACGAGAATAAGGTACATCAGTTTGTGCAGGGCCTGAAGCCGGATATTTATATGGGCATGCGGATTGCGGGGACCCGAGACATGCCGTACGAGGAGGTGGTAGCGAAGGCCCTTGACATTGAGGAGGCTCGGGCAAAGCTTCCTAGCTATAGGGAGGTACCCAGAGAGCAGCCTCGCAGATCATTAAGAGAGTCGCTGCCACAAGCCAGCGGGGAGGTGTCCGTGCAGAAAAGGCTGAAGAGGCCTAGTGACAGTTGTAGCAGCCAGGGGAGCACTAAGAGGCCCCAGGGGACGGGACAATTTTCAGTGTGCCCGAAATGTCAGAGGAGCCACCCGGGCGAGTGCAGGACAGACCCAGTGAGGTGTTATAACTGTGGCGAGGTGGGCCACATGTCCAGAGAGTGGCAGAAGCCGCATCAGAACCGCTGCTTCAACTGGAATGAGGTGGGACACTTTGCCAGCAGATGCCCAGTGGCGAGCAGGTCGTCAGCCAGAGTTACACCGCGGGTCTTTGCCCTGTTTGAGCCAGATGATGCTGCTCAGCCATCAGTGATAGGAGGTAATATTTTTGTTTCTGGTGTGGCAGCTTATACTTTGATTGATACGGGCGCTACGCACTCGTTTGTGTCGACGGGCTTTGTGGTTAAGGCCAACTTTGAGTTAAGTCCTGCCGAGCGACATTATGATGTCACCTTGCAATCCGGAGAGCATTTGTATTCAGAACAGGTGGTGCGAGGCAATGTTGTGACAGTGGGGAGCAAGCAATTATATGCCGAGCTAGTCATTCTCCATATGAGCGGTTATGAGGTGATCTTGGGAATGAACTGGCTGTTCAGACATCATGCGGAGATTGACTGTAGGACCAGAGAGGTTCATTTCCGGCCCCCGGGTGGGGAGAGCTACACGTTTAAAGCAGGTAACGGTCTTTGCAGGATTTATGCTATGTTTTCTCGTCAGACTTCATGGTTGTTGGACATTGGTTGCCATGGATTTTTGGCAAGTATTGAGGATGCGCAGTCACAGGGCGATGCTCAGATACAGGATATTCTTATTGTGCAGGAGTTCCCGGAGGTGTTCCGTGATGAATTACCGGGGTTGCCCCCTGATAGGGAGATTGAATTCGAGATAGATGTTTTCCCAGGTGCCGAACCGGTGTGCAAGAACCCCAACAGATTAGCACCTACTGAACTTAAGGAGCTGAAGGCTCAGTTGGAGGAGCTGACAGATAAGGGATTTATACGCCCTAGTTTTCACCCTGGGGAGCGCCAGTTCTATTCATCAAGAAGAAGGACGGATCCCTACGTATGTGTATTGATTACCTGGAGCTGAATAAGTTGACGGTGAAGAACAGGTATCCATTGCCAAGGATTGACGATTTGTTTGATCAGCTGCAGGGTGCCCGAGTGTTTTCTAAGATCAACCTGAGGTCCGGCTATCATCAATTGAGGGTGAAGGAGAGGGATGTACCGAAGACGGCCTTCAGGACGAGGTATGGGCATTTCGAGTTTCTAGTTATGTCTTTTGGGTTGACCAATGCCCCTGCAGCATTCATGGAGCTGATGCAACGGGTGTTCAGGGAGTACCTGGACAAGTTCGTGATTGTGTTTATCGACGACATTCTGATCTACCCGCAGAGTGAGGAGGAGCACAGGGAGCACCTGAGGATTGTACTGACTATTTTGAGCCAGCATCAGCTGTATGCTAAGTTCTTAAAGTGCGAGTTTTGGTTGGACAGGATTCACTTCTTGGGGCATGTGATCTCCTCTGAGGGTATTCCAGTTGATCTGAGGAAGGTTCAGGCTGTAAAGGAGTGGCCGAGGCCGACCAGTGCTAGCGAGATACGCAGTTTTCTGGAGTTGGCTGGATATTATCAGAGATTCATTAAGGGGTTCTCTAAGTTCTCGGCCCCCTTGACCCGGCTGACCAGGAAGAATGCAAAGTATGAATGGACCGACAGGTGTGAGGACAGCTTCCAGACATTGAAGCAAAGGTTGACTACGGCTCCTGTACTGACGCTGCCCATGGAAGGAGAGAAGTTCTGCATTTATTGTGATGCCTCCAGGATCGGTTTGGGGTGTGTTTTGATGCAGAGTGGGAGAGTCATTGCCTATGCTTCTAGGCAGTCGAAGGCTTACGAGCATAATTATCCCACTCACGATTTGGAATTACAGGCGGTTGTATTTGCACTCAAGATTTGGAGGCATTATCTGTATGGGCAGCCGTGCGAGATTTACTCGGACCATCTGAGCTTGAGATACATTTTCACGCAGAAGGAGCTGAATTTGAGACAGAGAAGATGGCTCGAGCTGGTCAAGGACTACGATGTGGAGATTAGGTACCACCCGGGGAGGGCGAATGTGGTGGCAGATGCCTTGAGTAGGGTGACAGCCTCAACTTCTGCCATGACTACGATACGGCCTGTTGAGTTATTGACAGAGATGCAAAGTTTTGGTTTGGAGGTGGTTTCTGATCTGGCAGCCACTCTTTCTGCCTTGTCGTTGAGGCCAACTATTCTGGACAGGATCAGGCAGACTCAGCAGGCTGATTCAGAGTGTAGCGAGCTGAAGGCGAGTATGGAGGCCAGGCCTGATTTTGAGTTCAGCTATTCAGAGGACAGAATTATGAAATTTCGGGATAAGTGGTACGTCCCGAAGGATGAGGAACTGAGGAGGGATATATTATCAGAGGCTCATTCATCTTCTTTCTCTGTGCATCCGGGAAGCACTAAAATGTACAAAGATTTGAAGCAGCACTATTGGTGACCTAAAATGAAACGAGCAGTGGCTAAGTATGTTGAGTCCTGCGTAGTCTGCCAGCAGGTGAAGGCGGAGCATCAGCGACCGTCAGGAATGCTCCAACCATTGCCTATACTGGAGTGGAAGTAGGAGCAAATCACAGTGGATTTTGTGGTGGGACTACCGAGGACTGCCAAAGGTCATGACGAGATTTGGGTGATTGTGGACAGGTTGACGAAGTCCTCTCACTTTTTACCTGTGAGGATGACTGATGTGCCCCATAGGCCCGTCACACGATCTCAAGTCCAAGCACACACTTTAATTAAACTACATTCTCACACATTTGATTCTTGTGCAGGTTATGATTCAATGGAGCCGGAAGTTGCAAACTTAAGGTGGGAAGTGGAGGCTCAAGACATGGAGCAACCGAGACACATCCTTGCATGGGAAGCCACCCTTGAAGATCATGAAGCTCTTAAGGGAATTTTTTCTTCCCGAGCCAACTTTTATGTAATGTTTTATTTTGAACTTATTGGGCAAACATTGGCCTTCTTGTTCAACTTACTATTATGTGCATGCATTAGGCATTTAGGATTAGATTGAATGGTTAGGATAGATGATGGAAAGGGTTTCAGGATTGGCTTAACTTGAAGAAGCAATCGGGCATGCAAGACATGCCACTCTCGGCCGAAAATGCGCCAAGGAGGAAGTGCCGCAAGTGGTGGCCAACTTTACCCGATTTGGCCACACCATTGGGCTGCCATTTGAGATGCTTGTCCCCTTTACCTTTTGTGGAAGAAACATGGATCCATGACATGGCATTCAGCAAGCCATTGATCAACCACTTGGCTGCCATCATCTCGGCCGCACACTACAACACTTTGGAGCCGGTTACAAGCTTCTTTGCACGAAGTCTTGAAGACCAAAGCACCGCCCTAAAACCCTCCATCCTAGGCCTATATAAGCATAGCATTGGTGTGTGTATTTCGGTTGGCAAAGTTAATGAGCATCGGCATATTTTCTAAGAGGAAACCGAGGAGTTTTCCACCACCTTTCCAAGGTAAGTGCTCGGTTCCATGAATCGATTAGGAGTAGCCTCCTAGCTTGGCAACTCAAGGTTGTTGCTCGAGCTTGTGTTCCACTTTTCTCTCCTCCCTTTCAAGGGAAGGAAACAAGAAGGAAGTGGCCAAAACCGGTTCCCCAAGTTGAGAACCTTTCCATGAAAAGGTTGTGATTGCCGAGAACATAACATTGTCTCTTCGGCCGACTTGCGGGTTTGCTTGCACAAGTTTGTCATTTCTAATCAACCTGGACCACGACCACCACCATCACACACCTCACTCACTCCACTAATCTCACACCAAATTTCATTTCATTTCAAGAACATTTGGTCTTTCATCTTGTTGTTTTTCTCAAGGGTTTCTCGGCTTGGCCGAGATCCGAGGGCCTAACCGATCCTTTCATGCATTTTAGTGACCGAGCAGGGGCTTAGCTGTAACAATGACTTATACGATGGATCAGTTTGCCCAGTTGTATATTCAGGAGATAGTCAGACTTCATGGGATTCCGGTGTCGATTGTTTCAGACCGAGACCCCAAATTCACGTCTAATTTTTGGAGGAGTCTGCATAAGGCTATGGGCACCAGATTAGACTTCAGTACGGCCTTTCATCCTTAGACTGATGGGCAGTTGGAGCGGACTATACAGGTTCAGGAGGATATGCTCAGGGCTTGTGTGTTGGAGTTTCAGGCGACTTGGAGCAAGTTTTTACCGCTAGTGGAGTTCTCGTATAATAACAGCTTTCAGTCCACCATTGGTATGGCGCTATATGAGGCCCTCTATGGAAGGAAGTGCAGGTCGCCATTAAATTGGGATGAGGTTAGGGAGGCCCGATTAATAGGCCCTGAGATCTTACAGCACACTGTCAACAAGATTTCTGTGATACATAAAAGGATTGAAGCGGCCCAGAGTGGACAGAAGAGTTATGCTGATCAGAGACGCCGGGAGTTGGAGTTTAATGAGGGCAACGAGGTTTTTCTGAAGGTCACGCCGTTCAAGGGGGTGGTAAGGTTCGGGAAGTGGGGGAAGCTCAACCCTCGGTTTGTGGGACCGTTCCCGATCGTCAAGCGGATTGGAAGAACTGCATATCAGTTTCAGTTGCCTGCGTCGATGGATGCCCTCCATGATGTTTTTCATGTTTCGATGCTGAGGAAGTGTATGCGCGATCCCTCTCAGGTAGTGCCACAACAGGATATAGAGATCCAGCCGACGCTGTCCTAGGAGTAAAAACCAGTGAGGATCTTAGGATCAGCTGTGAAGGTGCTGCGCAACAAGGAGATACTGCTGGTCAAAGTGATGTGGCGCAACCATGGTGTAGAGGAGACTACTTGGGAGCAGCGTGATGACATGGAGCGACAGTATCCCGACTTATTCGGTACGTAAATTTTGGGGACAAAATTCTTATAAGGTGGGGGAAATGTAATAACCCAGAAATTTTGAATTTTTATTTTTAAATTCCAAAATTTTTAATTTAATTTTGGTTGGAGTTTCGAAAGATGTTTTAACAAGAAATTTAAGTCATAAAACTCGGAATCTAGTTTAGTGATGGTTTTCAAAATTTGAGGTTGGGAATACGAGAGTTTAGCAGAATTTCAGACGGTTAAGGCGCGTAGGGGCATTTTGGTAACTTTTAACGATTTAAATTATAGTTTTGTTTTAATTAAAATTTTATTTTTATGTTCTTTTTTATTTATTTAAATTTTTTAAAAAAACAACCGAATGACTTCAATTTTGAAGCCATTCGGCTGTTTAACGACGAGAAGAGGAGCGAGGGCAAACGACCGAGAGGGAGAGCAGGAACCAGGAGTTGTTGTCGACAATCAGTTGCCGTGAGTGGGAAGCCGGCACGCAGGGTACTCTGGCGAACTGTGGTCAGCTGGCGACTCAATTTTCTGGGCCGAAAATTTGACCGAGAAACAGGTAACCTTCCCCTGTTTATCTTCGGTTTTGCGACCGATTATAGTCGGCATGCTCTGAGCCAGACTCCCGAGGTCCGAGCGTGTAACCAGGGTGTCTGGAAGGGGGCCTCAACCGTGTTAAATGGTTGGCTTGGCCGAGTGCTCAGGTTGAGAGGAAAATCCCGAAAGTTTTGTTGACTGTGAGGTTCGGGTCGAGTCTGAAATCACGGGTTTTTGCTCTGACTATGCTTAGTTGGTTGGAATGTGGATGTTTAGTGAAGAGACTTGTAGAAATCGGGTGGATGACGGAAATTTGTTTATTTTGTGTAAAAACATATTCGGTTTTTAACTATTTTGGCCTAGTTTCGGCTAATCGTTTTAAATTCTGTTTTTTTGGGATAAATTAGGTTGTTTGAGGGACGTATGGTCGCTGGAAACGTTCGATTCCGATATCCGACGCAAAAGTTATGCGCGTCGAAAGTTTATGGCGGATTTTGGTTCAAGTCAAATTAGTGACCTTTTTTCGTGGAATTTTGACGTGTGATAGTGGCATGTCTGTTTTTGGTGCGTAAAATCTTAATCGAGTGAGTTTTGGTTGAAGAAAAACAAAGGTTGAAATGTTATAAAAAAATGGCAGATTCAGTTTTTGGCATTTTTTGCCTGTCTGCGGCTTATCGTTTTAAAATTCGTCTTAGTATGTTAAACTAGGTTCTTAAGGGGATGTTTAGCCACTTGAATCGTTCGATTCCGTTGGCGGACGCAAAATTTATGCGCGTCCAAACTTTAAGCTGGTTTTTGGCCGGACCAAACCGATGGACCGTTTTAGTTGGAATTTCATGAGTGTAGTTAAGGAAGGTTATTTTTAGGTATTTGGTGAATTTTGAGATAAATACTAATGAGAGATTGGTTGTTTTTTAGGTTGAGGCTTTCTTTTAGCGAAGTTGTGCATCGAGCGAGTTTAGGACGCCAGGTAAGTAGTGCATGCATGTGTTTTGCCCAAGTGGGCTTACACTGTAGAACTTTAGAGCTTATGTGATTGATTGTGGCGTGCGTGAGTATTGTTTGACATGCATCATATTTAAAAACGTGAACGAAAATGGTTTTGAGCATGTTTTGAGTATGTGGTGAGACGTGTGGCGGTGGTACCGCGGATCCCACTAGTGTGCGGGTCGGTTCTTCACCAGTCGCGGATTCCACTCGAGGGGTGGGCTGGCTGGGCCGTCATGCGGCATGAATGTGTTGACGGTGAGGATATGGGCAATGGTATCGCGGATCCTATTAGTGTGTGGGCCGATGCAACACCAGTCGCGGATCCTACTCGAGGGGTGGGCCGGCTGGGCTGTTGCGAAACGTGTGTGTGTGGCAACTGTGGCCCCGTGTTGGGGAGGCTGGGACAGGGGCGACGTGTCAGGGTGTAGAGTGGCGCGAGGTACACCCTTACCCTGATATGGTTGCCGTGTGGTGATGCGTGTGTGTAGCTTGTGGACCTCGTTGCTGGGGAGTCTGGGACGGTGGCGACGTGTCAGGATGTAGTGTGGCGTGAGGTTCTTCCTTACCCTGGTGCGGCTGCACTACGCGTCACAGATGCGACAACATGAGTGTGAATGTAGAGACTGCATGTGATAGGATTGCATTGTCGGCTTTTACTTTCATATCGCATTACTTACTGAGCGTTAAGCTTATGTTGT
>CM039519.1:7761347-7802277 GCA_022433055.1 Begonia peltatifolia | reverse complement strand
CTTTTATTACTTACTGATCATCTTTGATTTTATCAAACTTTTTCCTATACCAAGATGATTATAAATTCTCACATCATTAAATTTCTCTTCTTTGAGTTATTTTCTAAAATGATATCCATTTCCTAGAGTCATAATCAAATCTAGTCACATGAATATAACTCTACACATAAATTTCATGACTTTCCATTGATTCCTTAAAGCCTCAAAATAATATATAATATCATTTCTATGTCTTCAAGTAATTTAAAACATACGTAACTGAATAACCACTCAGATATAATCTTTGAATTTTTGAACTAAATCATACAGCATACTCCAGCATCCTTTATTTCATCAGCTTCTCATTGATTGACTTTATCCACAATCATAGTTTCTTAACTCAAATTCAACTTCTAAGTACTCAAACAATATTTTTAGTAAATTTTTATATAATATAAATCTTATCGACAATTGTTACTATAGACATGAATTCACTCATACGTGTCAATTGGGCAATTGCGTTCAAAATGACTAGGATAGATATCTCGTATCCAGAAACTAGCAATTCGCCCTGTTAATCGTTTGGGGCCAAATAACTCAATTTTCTTTCATTAACTGAGTTAATGGATGAGTTCGTTATAAAACTTGAGAAAATAGGTGTACTCCAAAAAAAGATTCATAAGTGGTTGTTAATGGAGTTGAAGTTATCAATTTCTGACGAGTAGGTATCTTCATTTAAGCATCTTTAAATTTATATTCATCATTCCTTGTCTCATATAATATTCTCAAATTAGTCCATAATATTACTTTATCTCTTAATTTAAGAATCTTTGATTTGAGAATTTGACTTTTTGTAATAACCCGAAAATTTCAAATTTTAATTTTAATTTCTGAAATTTTTAATGTAATCTCGGTTGGGGTTTTGAGAAACATTTCAACGGGAAAATTTAAAATTTTAAGACTCGGAGTCTAGTTTTGTGGTGGTTTTCAAGATTTTAAGTCGGGAGGACGAGAATTTGGCGAAGTTAATGACGATAAAAACAGGTGAGGGCATTTTGGTAATCTTTATTTATTTATATAAAAAAAACTAATATAACAACCGAATGGCTTCGGGAGGAAGCAATTCGGCTGTTACTCCTTGGTGCCGAGAGAGCCGAGAGGGAGACGCGGGAGAGGGGAGAAAGCTTCGAGCTCCGATGATTGCCGACGACCGGAGGAGAAGTTAGCGGCAGCCGACGTGGGTAAGGGGCTCCGACAAGTCGGGAACGACGTGTAGCTCAGCCATTCCCGTGCGGAAGACCCAAGGTAAACTACCCTCCTCCCTTTCGATTTTTCGCTAGCAAGTGGGGAGTTCGGTTGCTTCCGAACTCCCGCTTTGTTTGAGCTCGGTTCTTGGTGTGTGGAGGCTGGGGTGGGCGCATTAGGGGCTCAGCATTCCGCCCCAAACCGACCAAGGACAGGTGGGAATGTCCCCTGCTCCTCCTCTATTTTTGGTGGCTGAAGATATAGACTACCTGTGTTCCTGCCTCGGCTTATTGTGGCAAGGTATGGAGGGGTTTGCAGCAAGGAAAAAGGGAAGGGGGGGGGGGCATCAGTGCTGTCCTGGTTTTGAGAAGAAAACCAGGGAGGGTTTTGCTGCCATTCAAACTTTCTGATCGAGAAGCTTCAAATTGTTATTAGTTTATGCATATTGGACTGTAATGTGGCTGCTTGGTGAAGGAATTGGCAAGATTGGATCGAAGTTGAATTTTCGGCTATTTTTCGTATAAAAATAGATTCTGTTTTTGGCCTTTTTGGCTAGGCTTAGGTTGATCGTTTAAAATTCTGTTTTTGTGAGTTAAAATAGGTTGTTAGAGGCACGTATGGCCGCTGGAATCGTTCGATTTCGATATCCGACGCAAACGTTACGCGCGTCGAAAGTTTATGTCGGATTTTAGTCCAAGTCAAATTATTGAGTACTTTTCATGGAATTTCAACGTGTGATAGTGGCATGTCTGTTTTTGGTGCGTAAAGCGGAATTGAGTGAGTTTTGGTTGAAGAAAAACAAAGGTTGAAATTTTATAAAAAAATGGCAGATTCGGTTTTTGGCATTTTTCACCTGTTTGCGGCTTACCGTTTTAAAATCGGTCTTAGTATGTTGAACTAGCTTCCTAAGGGGATGTTAACCCACTTGAATCGTTCGATTCCGTTAACGGACACAAAAGTTATGCGCATCCGAACTTTGGGCCGGTTTTCGGCCAAACCAAACCAATGGGCCGCTTTAGTTAGAATTTCATGAGTGTAGTTAAGGAAGGTTATTTTTAGCTATTTGGTGGATTTTGAGATAAATATTGATGAGTGGTTGTTTGGGTTTTAGGTTGAGACACTTTTTGGCGAAAACTGTGCATCGAGCGATCTTAGGACGCCAGGTAAGTAGTGCATGTATGCGTTTCGCCCAAGTGGGCCTACACCGTAAAACTTTAGGGTTTATGTGATTGATTGTGGTGTGTGTGCGTATTGTTTGCATGCATCATATTTTAAAAAACGTGAACGAAAATCATTTTTAGCATGTTTTGAGTATGTGGTGAGACGTGTGGCGGTGGTACCGTGGATCCCGCTAGTGTGCGGGCCGGTGCTTCACCAGTCGCGGATTCCACTCGAGGGGTGGGCCGGCTGGGCCGTCATGCGGCGTGAATGTGTCGACGGTGAGGGTGATGGGCAGTGGTACCGCGGATCCTACTAGTATGTGGGCCGGTGGAACACTAGTCGCGGATCCTACTCGAGTGGTGGGCTGGGTAGGCTGTCGCGAAACGTGTGTGTGTAGAAACTGTGGCCCCGTGTTGGGAGGCTAGGACGGGAGCGACGTATCAGGGTGTAGAGTGGCGCGAGGTACACCCTTACCCTGATGTGGTTGCCGTGTGGTGATGCGTGTGTGTAGCTTGTGGGCCTCGTTGCTGGGGAGTCCGGGATGGTGGCAACATGTCAAGGTGTAGAGTGGCGTGAGGTTCCTCCTTACCCTGGTGCGGCTGCACTACGGGTCACAGATGTGACAACATGAGTGTGAGTGTAGAGACTGCATGTGATAGGATTGCATTGTCGGCTTTTACTTTCATATCGTATTACTTACTGATCGTTAGGCTTATTTTGTGTGTTCTGTGGTGTAGGTGCTGACGATCTTGCTAGTGAGCCTCGAGAGCCTAGTCCTGAGGCGTAGGATGGTTGGCGGCAGGCGACCGAGGCATCGGATGGCGGATTTTTGTTAAGGTGACCCAACCCGTGGAGATGGTAGGTGGTGGCCTGGTTTGTTTGCGGATATTTTTTTTTTGTGGTGATTGTGTACGGTTGATGAGATGAGTTGTATATATGTCAGTGTATAGGTGTATATGGAGTACGTGTGATTTTGGCGACGTACGCATATATTTTACATGTTGGAGCTTGGAATTGCTCTATACTGTGAATTTTCTTCATTTGAAATTGATGGATTTCCGTTGTCTTCATACTCTGATTGTGTTATGGTGATTTCTCTTGATGATGGATAGATAAATATTGTTTGTTTTGGTGAACTGTGTGCAGGGTTTTAAATTTTTGGGATAACAAGTTTTTAGGCGTTACTTTGCCGAAATTTCGGGAGAGGGGTTGGGAGTCGAGAGAATATAAAATAGGTCGGGGTGTTACAGTGTGTACAGTGAATGCTAGAAAAGTGTAGATGAGCGTGGGAGTGCGGCATGATCGCAGGTGCGCGGGGCACGCTGCCTTGCGGGTACTCATGGGTCGTGCGGCACCGGGCGAGGGCGTGCGCGGGGACGTGCTGTAGAGTGGCAGGGTGCGTGGGGCACGCGGCGCTGTGAGCGTGCGCGAGGCACAGTGACGTTGAGTTGGCACGTGCGGCACCACGAGGGTGCGCGCAGGGTGTCGAAGTGGGGACGTGATTGCGCGGTACCGGATTGTGTAGTGCGAGGGGTGCGTTGGATTCTTTCCTAGGATTTCAAGTCTTACCGTTTTATATTAAACTGTTTTAAATGGTTTTCTTTTCCGCTACCTAGTTTTTTCGGGACCCGAGTTGTTTTCGAATCAAGTCGAAAATTTTTCAAACTCACAAATGTTCTATTGAAAATGATTTGAAAACGAAAGGAGTATTAAATTGAGTGAGTTATGTCAAGTGTTAGTGTATTTAGTGGGTAGATGTACTGTAGCGCACCGGGAACGCGGAGTTTCTCGGGGTGTTACACTTTTTTTTTAAATACTCAATCATCTAATCGTTATTTGTTCGTATCTTATGCTGAGTTCTATTATGCGTATTTTAAGCTTTATTTAATTCTAAGGAAAGTTATTGATCGATATCAAGTCTTTTAATCGAGAATAATCATTTTAGCTTTAGCGATCTACATCACAATAATAACTCCAAATTCTTAAAACTTGTACTAAAATACAACTTATAAAAATTTGAAATCACAAATAAAGACATCAAATTAAAAAAATATATATTAAAATTCAAAACCATATTTAAGATTTTATAAAAGCATTTATAAGAAAAACAATAAAAAAATATCTTACTTAAAAATATATTACAAAATAATCAAACATATTTTTATTAAAATATAAATTTTAATCACTTTCTTGCTGATCGACAATCTTCCAGGTGTACGCGAGCATATAAATAAGTCTACAGAATCGTTTTATAAACCTGATTGTTCTGATACCAAACTGTAATGCCCCAATTTTAAAATCTCCAATTTCCAAACTGTAATTTAAAACCTATAATTTTTTTCCAAAATTTGATTTAAAATCAAGCGTTAAATTTTCAGCATAAACATTTTTTTAAAATTTTGAATAAAAATCCTTAAATGCGTGGAAGCTGTAATTAAAACAATAGCTAAACTTATTCAAAATAAATGCAAAATCATAAATAATTCATAAAAACTCTAATAATAAAATTCAACATAATTTATGTAGAGTTAAAATAAAAACCGAAATAATTTTAAAAATTGAAACATAATATTTTAAATTTCTTTCTCAGGAAAATCAAAATCTTCTTCTGTATGCTCGTTTGCCACTGAAAAATTCTCGATCGCTGCAAGCTCCTCCTCAGATAAAAAATCAGAAAAATCAACGTTTTCTTCTGTATGCTTGTTTGCCACTAGAAAATTCTCAATCGCTGCTAGCTCCTCCTCAGATAAAAAGTTACTGATATCATAAAATTATTTAAAATATGATAATTAACTCAGCAAGCAAAAATACGTGCAATGGTCAAAAATTTATATTTACTTTTACTGAATCCTGATTACATAACTAGTTGGTACTTATTTCCCAACCTTAGACTCAGTCATTTCATTATGGTTCAGGCTTTATCAATTTACTTTCGGTCAAACTCACCATCTCATTGTCGTTTAGGCTTTTGCTATAACGTCAGTACCATTAATGTTTAAACTCACCATATCATTGTCGTTCAGACATTTGCTATCATATATTTTCCGTCAATTTCATCATTTTCATGCACATACAATATATCATACCAATTTTATCTTTATACTATTGTAAGTCAATGCCGAAACATGCGTGCTCAAATATCAACTCGTGTAATAAAATAGTTATAAGAAAATAATATAATATCTTGTGATGTAGGGCCAAAGATAAAACTTGAGAAAATGGTATTTTTACTTAGTTGGATTCCGAGCGGTATGGTTATCAGGATTCGTTTACTATTTGAAATAATATCCTGCTCAAATAGAATTTTTGATATTAAATTTCTGCTTAATAAATTCAATTTCAAAGAAATTTGAACATAAATTCCTTACGTTGTTCTCTTGGGTCAGATCGAGTTAATTGGATCGGTTCAGATGACTTCCGGGATCTTTCCTACCTAATTCGAATGTCTCAATTAAAATCGTACTTAATTAATTCCAACTTAAAAGAATTTGGACAGAAAATCCTTACCGGTTTAATCTTGGATTGCTTCGGTCTTATTCGGATCGAAATTTGGTTTGGGTTCGGTTTGGGTCAACTGGGTCGATTTGGGTCAACTGGGTTGGTCTAGGTCGACTGGGTCGATTCAAGTCAACTGGGCCAATCCAGGTAAACTGGGCCGGTCCGGGTCAACTGGGCCGATCTAGGTCAACTGGGTCAATTCGGGTCAACTGGGTCAATTCGGGTCAACTGGGCTGATCTTGGTCAACTGGGCCGATTCGATTTTGTTTGAATAGCTAAACTCAGTTCTTTCATTAGATGCTATTCTTGACCTAAATTCGTTGCACTATGGGTCATCTCGTTGAGTTTCTCCAATTTTCTCAAAAATTGACGGATTCAGAGGTACGGCGGATAATTCTACTGCCACATTTGAAACTAGCTCCAAATTAAAATTCTGAAATTTTGCACTCAACTCTTTAGTCATCTCGGCATGCATTGCTGAAACTGAGGTCGAAATCTGGTTTAATGCGTCGGCCACTACATTGGCTTTGTCGGGGTGGTATTTGATTTATAGGTCGTAGTCCTTCACGAACTCCAAACATTGCCTCAGCCTCATATTCAGCTTTTTCTGAGTGAAGATATACTTCAGACTTTTGTGATCTGAATATATCTCACACTGCTATCCAGAAAGATAGTGCCTCCAGATCTTTAGCGCGGACACGACCGCCGCTAACTCCAAATCATGGGTTGGATAATTTCGCTCATAGGGCTTTAATTGCCTTGAAGCATAAACGATCACCTTTCCATTTTTCATCAAGACACAACCCAATTTGATTCTGGTAGCATCACAGTAAATACTGAACTTCTCATCCATCACCGGAAGTGTCAATACTGGAGCTGTAGTCAATTTCTGCTTTAGTATCTGGAAACTGTGCTCATAGTATTTCGACCATACATACTTGACTTCCTTTCGTGTCAGACGAGTTAGGGGTGCTGCAATATTTGAAAACTACTCAATAAACTTTTTGTAGTAGCCAAGTAACCCCAAAAAGCTTCGAATCTCGCTGACATTCTTTGGTTGAGGCCATTCATTAATCGACTGTATCTTAGATGGATCCACCGATATCCCTCCCCCGGAAATCACTTGTCCAAGGAATGGACCTTATCCAGCCAGAACTCGCACTTGGAGAATTTTTCATGCAGCCGACGCTGCTTCAAAGTCTCTAGAACCATCTTCAAATGCTCTTTATGTTTTTCTTCATTACGAGAGTAAACCAAGATATCGTCGATAAATACAATGACGAATTTATCTAGATACTCTCGGAATACCCGATTCATCAGGTCCATGAAAATGGCTGGGGCGTTTGTCAGCCCGAGCGACATCACTAAGAATTCGTAGTGCCCGTATCTAGTCGGAAAGGCTGTCTTCGAGATATCCTGTGATCTGACCTTTAGCTTGTAATACCCCGATCTCAAGTCTATCTTCGAGAAAATCCGAGCTCCTTGGAGTTGATCAAATAAGTCGTCTATCCTCGGCAGCGGATACTTATTTTTTATGGTTAGTTTATTCTGCTCCCTGTAGTCAATACACATTCGGGGCAATCCGTCTTTCTTCTTTACAAATAGGACTGGCACGCCCCATGGTAAAAAGCTCGGGCGTATGAACTTCTTTTCCAACAGTTCTTCCAACTACGTTTTCAACTATTTCAATTCTGGAGGAGTAATATTGGCTCTGCACCAGGATATGTATCAATCACAAATTTGACTTCCCGGTCTGGGGGTAAACCAGGCAAATCGTCTAAGAACACATCAAGAAACTCACGAACTACCACAATATCTTGTGGTTTTGTCTGCACGTGAAATTGAGTATCTAAAATTGTTGCAAGAAAACAAAAATGCTCACCCATTAATAATCTCCGAGCATCGATGAGTGCCGTTACGGATAACTTCTTCACATTCTTCATAGCTTGCAACGAATGTTTCGCACCACCTGGGGGTTCGAAATTAACGGTTCCAGCCCTGCAATCAATCGTTGCGTAGTACCGAAATAATCAATCCATGCCCAATATCACGTCATAGCCAGTTATCCCCATCACAATCAAATCAGCAGGCATACTCCTAGTCCTCACTGATATGACACTGTCACACACCACTTAATCAGAGTGCATGCGCTCACCAGATGGTAACCTTACTTCATATGTACATCCGGCGTGTTTAGCCCATAAATTTACTTTCACCACAAAACCCGTAGCAACAAAGGAGTGTGATGCTCTTGAATCTATCAACGTAAATGCAGGCATAGTATCAACTAGCACCATACCTAAAATAACAGCTGGCTGATCTTCACCCTTAGGCTCTATCATTGCAAAGATCCTAGGCATCATTTTGGCCGGACCCTTCTTTGCTGCAGGGGAGCCCCTAGATATGTGATTGGTCTCGTTATAGGTGAAGCACCAGTTGACTCTTGCTTTATGCAGTTCCGAGAGATATGACTAGCTTCATTTCAATTATAGCATCTGCCTGCAAACTGTCTGCATTCTCTCAGATGGCTCTTCAAGCACTTCAGACACTGCGGGTACCTATTCTAGTGGACAATGATTCAAACTGTGTGACGTATTCAGCTAGTGGCCCAGTCTGCTTTAACTGTAAGAATTTCAAACTCTTCGCAGTTTGGACCGTCCGGTTGTAATACTTGTCATAAAACATCTCTTTAAATCTCTTGCAGGTCAAGTCTCTGGCAGCTACGGTGGCCTCTACTGGCTCCCACCAACTCTGAGCGTCGTTCAAGAGGTGAAATGTTGCACATGTAACCATATTCCCCTCCTCCACATTGGCGTACTTGAACATATTCTCAATGGTGCTGATCCATCTTTCCGCAGCAGTCAGATCCGTCATCTGGCCCTTAAACGTAGGAGGCTTCAATCTCTTAAACCTTTCTCCACTAGAGCCCGCACCATGGTTCCCTTGTCTTTGATTCAATAGCATTCCCAATTGTTGGGACTGCCTGTCGATCAACTCGGTCAGCCGTCTGATCGTAGCCAAGTTGTCATCATTCCCTGATCCACTACCTCTCTCGGAACTATAGGTTGTCTCCGTCGTCTATCCATTTTGGCTAATCCCTGCACAAGGTTAGCATAATCTAGCCTTAGTCAAAATCTAACTAAAATAAACAACTACTTACAGTTGGTGGAGCACGTTGCATGGCGACCAGCAATGTTGGGTAATTTTTTGAACGACTTGACCATTTTGGCTCTAATACCAACTCCTGTGATGCACCGGAAACCAAACACGATTCTCGGTTCGTCCTCTGCTCTGATGCCAACTCCTATGACGCCCCAGAAACTTTACATGATTCTCGATTCATTCACTGCTCTGATACCAACTCTGTGCGTCCCCGGTGCACCTTGGATCGGTTTGCTACTTACTCCCTATTCACTCGTATCGTAAAAATTTGCAGAAAATTTAAAACTTTTGTTCTTCGAACTAAAATGACATTTTTGAAAATATTTTAAACGGCATTGCAGCAGAAAACACAACTAAAATTAGTTTGGATAAAACTTTAGTTTATGAAACGTAACACAGAGACACCCGCTCGACACCCGCTCGACACCTGTAAGAGTCGATCGACACTTAGGTCGTCTCGGGTGTTTAATCAGTCGACAATGGTAACGCCGGTCGACACTACGTTTCTCTCGGATTTTTTTGTCGGTCGACACTGGGAACACCGGTCGACAATTCTACGCTCATCTCAGAGAGTGATCGACACATGCTTTCACAAGTCGACACCTTGATCTTCTCTCTGTCCGCGTAGGTCGACCCTCGCGGTCGACACCGCTGCCATTCTTACACTGACCGGTCGACAGCTATAACCATGGGTAGACACTTACTTCGGCTTTGTCCGCGCAGGTCGAACCCCACGGTCGACACTCACCTTTCATTTTACACTGACCAGTCGACAAATATTGACTTCGGTCAACACCTTACAATAGTATATATAAAGATAACACCAGTTCAGAGAAAACACACGATGAACATTGTAGCACCCCGAGAACCCACACGTCCCCGGTGCGCTACAGTGCATCTACACACTACACACACACACTAACACTTGACACAACTAACTCAATTCAATACCCCTTTCGTTTTCAAATCATTTTCAAAAGCACATTTGTGAGTATGAAAATTTTTCGACTCGATTCAAAAAAAACAACTCGCGTCCCGAAGAGGAAACACGAAGTCCTCAACATAAAACTACGCAGCGGAAAGGAAAACCATTTAAAACAATTTGAGATAAAACGGTAAGACTTGAAATCCTAGGAAAGAACCCCACGCTCCCCACGAACTACCCAGTCCGGTCCCAAGCACTCACGTCCCCACTCCGACACCCCGCGTACACCACCGCGGTGCCACAGGTGCCAACCCAACGTCGCTGTATCTCGCGCACGCTCACAGCGCCGCGTGCCCCACGCACCCTGCCTCTGTACAGCACGTCCGCGCGCACGCCCTCACCCGGCGCCGCATGACCCGTGTGCACCCACAGGGCCGCGTGCCCCGCGCACCTGCGATCACGCCGCACATCCACACTCATATGAACTCCTCTAGCATTCATCATACACATACCTTGACCTATTTCGTATTCTCTCGAACCTCAACCCCCCTCCCGAAATTTCGGCAGAGTACCGCCTAAAAACTGGCTACCCCAAAATTTAACCCTGCACACAATTCACCAAAATCCAACAATATTTACCTATCCATCATCCAGAGAAATCATTCCAACCCAAATCAGAGTAAGAAGGCGACGAAAATCCGTCAAATACAAATGAAGAAAGTCTCCAGTATAGAGAAATAACTTACTCTAACATGGAAAATATCCGCGTACGTTACCAAAATCACACGCACTCCATATACACCTATACACTGACGCATATACAACAATCAATCCCATCCTCCGTACATAACCACCGCAAAAGAAAGAAAACCCACAAACCGACCAGGCCACAACCTACCATATCCACGGGTCGGGTCGCCCTAACAAAAGTCCGCCATCCGGTGCCGCAGTCGCACGCCGCCAACCATCCTACGCCTCAGGACTAGGCACTCGAGGCTCACCAGCGGTATCGTCAGCACCTACACCACAGAACACACAACATAAGCCTAACGCTCAGTAAGTAATGCGATATGAAAGTAAAAGCCGACAATGCAATCCTATCACATGCAGTCTCTACACTCACACCCATGTTGTCATATCTGTGACGCGTAGTGCAGCCGCACCAGGGTAAGGAGGAACCTCACGTCACCCTACACCCTAACACGTCGCCACCGTCCCGGACTCCCCAGCAACGAGGCCCACAAGCTACACCCACGCATCACCACACGGCAACCACATCAGGGTAAGGGTGTACCTCGCGCCACTCTACACCTTGACACGTCGCCCCCGTCCCAGCCTCCCCAGCACGGGGCCACAGTTGCCACACACACACGTTTCGCGACAGCCAGCCGGCCCACCCCTCGAGTAGGATCCGCGACTGGTGTTGCACCAGCCCACACACTAGTAGGATCCGCGGTACCACTGCCCATATCCTCACCGTCAACACATTTACGCCGCATGACGGCCCAGCCGGCCCACCCCTCGAGTAGGATCCGCGACTGGTGAAGCACCGGCCCGCACACTAGCGGGATCCGCGGTACCACCGCCACACGTCTCACCTCATACATCAAAGCATGCTAAAAATCATTTTCGTTCCCGTTTTAAAAAAAATATATGATACATGTCACGCAATATGCACACACACCGCAATCAATCACATAAACACTAAAGTTCTACAGTGTAGGCCCACTTGGGCAAAACACATGCATGCACTACTTACCTGGCGTCCTAAGCTCGCTCGATACACAGCTTCGCCAACAGGAAGCCTCAACCTAAAACACAACCAATTTCTCATCAGTATTTCTCCCAACATTTACCAATTAGCTAAAAATAACCTTATCTAACTACACTCATTAAATTCCAACTAAAACGGTCCATTCGTTTGGTTTGGCCGAATACCAGCTCAACGTTCGGATGCGCATAACTTTTGCGTCCGTCAACGGAATCAAACGATTCAAGTGGCTAAACGTTTCCTTAGGAACCTAGTTTAACATCCTAAAATGGATTTTAAATCGGTAAGCCGCAGATAGGCAAAAAACGCCAATAACCGAATCTGCCATTTTATTAAAATTTTACATTTTCACTTCCCTTCAACCAAAACTCACTCCTAACTAGTTATATGCATCAAAATGGCTATGATACACTCACACGTCAAATTTCCATGAATAACGCTCGCAAATTTGACTTGGACCAAAATTCGGCCTAAACTTCCAACGCGCATAACTTTTGCGTCGGATATCGGAATCAAATGATTCCAGTGGCCACACGTTCCTCTAACAATCTATTTTTAACCCACAAAACAGAATTTAAAATGATCAACCTAATCCTAGCCAAAACAACCAAAAATAGAATCTGTTTTTATACAAAAGGTAGCCGAAATTCATCTTTGATCCAAATCTCGCAAATTCTTTCGCCAAACAATCACATTTCGATCTACCAATGCACACATCAACAATTTGGAGAGTTCCTACTCAGAAGACAGCATGACAAAACCAACAACTTCACGGTTTTCTCCCCAAAAACTGAGGATTTCCAATCGGTCCTTTGAACCAGGCACCGCCTCCCTCCTTCCTTCTAATTTTGTCCCCTACTCCCTTGAAATGTAGAGGGTAACATGACCCCACACTTGGCCATCAGAGCAGGACAAAAACTGAAGGAGAAACCCCCTGTTTCTGGTCGGATTTTGTCGCGGAAGAGCCGAGCCACCCACTGGCTCCAGCGCCCGCACACATTACACCCTAATGCTCTGGCGACCGAGTCCTACTGTCGGAAAATCCAAGAATAACCGAGGCCCCCGCGCTCGGTCAACAGAACAAACAAAAACAGGGGAGAACTCACCTTCGATTTTTCCCAGCGTAGGAAGGCGTAGCTCCTCACTTCAGCCCACCGGAGTATCCTGAGCACCGGCGTCTTTTCCTCGGCGGTCGGTCGTCGACGATTCCTCCTCCTCAGCCTCTCTCTCACTCTCGCTCTCGGCCGTGCGACACACTCGGTGGAATGGCTTCCACCCGAAGCCATTCCACCACATATCCTTCTTTTTTTTTTTTTTTTTTTTTTTAATAAAAATTACAAATTACAAAACTGCCCTCACGTGCTTTAACCCTTCATAATTCTCGTTAATTTTCCGACCTTCCGACTTTAAATTATGAAAACCATCGCAAAAGTAGGCTCCGAGTCTTACATTTTAAATTTTTTCCCGTTGAAACATTTCTCAAAATTCCGACCGGGATTAAACTAAAATTCTGGAAATTAAAAGTTAAAATTTGAAATTTTCGGGTTATTACAAACATTACCACGATTAAATCCACGAAGTAAAACCTATATTTTTAAAACATAATCTCTCTAAGTGATTAAGAAAAACATAATCCCTACTCCAATCCCGACTATAAGCGTACCACACAACCTATATCCTAAAAAATCTATACATTGGTGTTTTATACAAAAACGCTTACAAAATTCAACAACCTATCCCACCATGGACATGTCGCCCCAACAAACTACCTACACCAGCATACAGAGTGCGTCACCAACCACCATCCTAGGCATGACAATCACCCAACAACTCACCAAGAAGCTCGTTGTCACCTACACCACGGAACACAAAACGTAATCCTAATACTTAGCAAGTATGGAATATAAATTAAAAATCAATGCACAACTCAATACCTAACACATGCAGTTTCTATGCTCGGTTTCGTTTTCGTTTCGTTTTCATTGTTATCATCTTCCACTTTCACGTGTGAGTCATGTAGGCCCTAATCCTAGCACACTCAGTACGGCCAAACCATGACCCACAGAGCGAGATTAGAAGCACACATCATGTTCACACAAGGGACGACCATACATAATCTATAATACCCAGAATTTCTGTTTAAACTAGTTTTGGATTTTGTAATTTGTAATCTGCCCTTGAGTAAAAGATTATTTTGAGGCTGATGGTGGAAAGAAAAATTTAAGAATTCAATTAGAACAAGACGGAATCACAGATTTGTGAAACGGGTAAAGGTTTAGGGCAGTTTGGTAATTACAAAAAATATAAAATAAAAAAGAAGGGGGGGGGGGGGGGGTAGAAAACTAAAACACCTTGTGGTGTTATTCTCCAGTGCAATTCCCTTTAGCTTCTCCTCCTACTCCGCAGCATCACCTCTCCCGCGTGAAGCCCTCAACGACCCTTCTCTGTTTTGCCACGAATCTTCAAATCTACGGTATGTTTTGTCTAGTTCTGAGTAGATAGTTAGTATGTTGGTTGTTTTAGCGACAAAAACGGAGTTAACTAGTATATAGGGCGAATTAGTTAAAACCTAGGAGAGTAATGCGAGAAATTGAGCGTAGAGTTGAATTCTATATGCGTATTGGTGCTTATGATAGAAATAGGAGTATTGGTGAGGAAGATTGGATGGTTTATTGGTTGTGTATGTGAATTTTTGGAACGTTGTCTGTTCGGCCACGTTCGGTTAAGTTCTGGACATCCGGATGAGAAAGGGATAGGACCATAGGAAACTAGACGTTCTTAGGAACCCGTAATATTTTGTATCATCTAATTCGGACGAGTATTTAACAAGTTGTGAATTTCTAAAGTTGGATGGAAATTTGTGCGGGATTTCGGGTTTAGCGAAGAGTTTTAGTTTTGATGTGGATTAGGACTTTCAAGTTAAGGAATTATGAATTTGATGAGTTAGAATTTGACGGATGTATAATTTTATAGGTATTCCAGTCAGAGCGCCAAGTTACGAAGCACAAAAAGGTTTCGAGAACGCCAGGTATGTGTTGGAACGTGTGTGAATTGCCTTCGGACCTACACCTTGGAATGGTAGGATTGCTTGTTTGCTTGCTTGTTTGTTTTACTGTTTGAGTCGTGCATTCGTGATTGTCATGCATCATGGTTTTGTATTACGAAATACGAGTTTTGAGCATGTTTGAAATTGTGCATATGAAACGTAATCAGATACAAAAAGATTTACAACGCATGGGTGAACGCCTCGTCGTTAACGTGCCAGTGAGAAAGCACTAGGGGGTTCCCATGGATGAAAGTACGTAATGTGACACGATTTGCGAGCGCCTCATTGTTAACGTGCTAGTGAGAAAGAACTAGAGGGTTCTATGATCGCTATTAGGAGCAGGTTACGTAGGGCCGTCCCGTGTGCAAACATGATGTGTGCCTCTAACCTCGCTCCGTGGATTATGGATTGGCAGTCCCGAGTGTGGAAGGGATGGGTGTCAGCTAGACTCACACGTGAAAGTGGAAGACGAAAATAATGAAACGAAAAGAAAACAAGATTGAGTGTAGAAACTGCATGTGTTAAGGGTTGAGTTATGCATTGGTTTTCGAGTTCATATTCCATACTTGCTAAGCATTAGGCTTACGTTTTGTGTTCCTTGGTGTAGGTGACGACGAGCTTTAGGGTGAGTTGCTAGGTGATGGGCAGGTCTAGATATATGTTGGCAGGAGACGTCGTGTGCCGGTGCAGGAAAATGTTGGGGCGACACGACCATGGTGGGTAAAGGGTGTGATTCTTGTAAGTGTTTTGAGTCGAACAACGTTATATAGATTTTGAGAATTTTAGGTGGTGTAGTAAAAGTATTGTGGATAAATGTAAGTAAAATGTTGTTGTTTTGAAATTTATTTGGAGAAGTTATGTTTTCAATCTATAGGTTTTACTTCGTGAATTTGATTGAGGATATATTGCCGTGTATTTAAATGAACTGGTGTTAAGTTTTACTGATACTTCGAGGGGTGTCGATCACGAGGCTTGACCTGTGACAGGCAGAGTCGAAGCAGGTGTCGACCCCTGGTTACAATTGTCGACCGGTCCATGTAAAAACGGTAGCGGTGTCGACTGCGGGGGACGACTTGCGCGGGCAGAGAGGATTGATGTAATAACTTGAAAATTTTCAGATTTTAAAGCTAATTTCCAAAATTTTTAATTTAATCTCGGTTGGAGTTTCGAGAAATATCTTAACGGGTAAATTAAGTTATAAAACCCGGAGTCTAGTTTTGTGTTGGTTTTTGAAATTTTAAAGTCGGAAGGGAGCGAGTTTAACAAAATTTCAAGTGATTAAAACATGTATGAGCATTTTGGTAATTTTATTATTTAAATAATAAAATAAATTATTTTATAAAACTAAAGTTTTATAAAAATAAGTCAACGACTTCGCAAAGAAGCCGTTCAGTGTTCAGTTTTTTTTTCCGCCAGAGCCGAGAGCGAACGCGCGAGAGAGGGCGATCGAGAGCTCAGTTTTGGTCTTCGATCAGTGGACGACGAGTGCGAGTTTGTGAGAGGAACCGCAGCCGAGTATTACTTCTCCGACGAACCGAGGTCGTTCAGTGTGAGCAGCTCGAACTCCCGAAGTGAGAGCCTGAGCGTGTTCTGCCGATGACAGCGAGGAAGGGCCCCCATTCAATTCTATTGCCGGTAGCCGAGCGCTCAGATTTTTGTCTTCTTCCATTCCCCCACCTGAGTGTAGAGCGATACCACCCTGTAAGTCCCTCTCTCCCTCTGCTGTCCTGTCCTGTTTGGCCTAGATTAATGTTCGGCTTCCCTCCGTTTATGTGAATTTGGCTGCAATGTTTGAGTGGATTAGGAGGGTTAATGTGTGTGTTAGTAGATTGACAGTAGATGTTCGGTGAGAGGGAGAGAAACCGAGGGGGAAAGGTTGAGCCAAAATTTGGATTTTTGTGCGTGAATTTCTGATTTCCGGTTGGATTATGCTTAATAAGTTGAAATGTGGTTGTTCGGTGCAGAAATTAGCAAAATTGGATGGAAGTTGAGATTTTGGATTTTTTTTTGTATAAAAATAGTTCTGTTTTTTGGTACTTTGATGGGGGTACGGTTAACTATTTTAAATTTTGTTTTAGTGGGTTAAAATAGGTGGTTAGAGGAACGTATGGCCGCTGGAATCGTTCGATTCCGATATCCGACGCAAACGTTATGCGCGTCGAAAATTTATGTCGGATTTTGGTCCGAGTCAAATTAGTGAGCGTTTTTCTTAGAATTGTGATGTGTGATAGTAGCATGGCTGTCTTTGATGCGTAAGACTAATTTTGAGTGAGTTTTGGTTGCAGAAAACAAAATGTTGAAATTTAATAAAAAAGGGCAGATCCGGTTTTGGTGTTTTCCACCTATCTGCAGTTTACCGTTTTAAAATCTGTCTTATTATGTTAAACTAGGTTACTTGGGGGATGTTTAGCCACTTGAATTGTTTGATTCCGTTGACGGACGCAAAAGTTATGGGCGTCCGAACTTTACGTTGGTTTTCGGCCGCACTACATTGGTGACCCATTTTAACTGGAATTTCATGGATTTGGTTAAGGAATGTCATTTTAAATTATTTAGTGAGTTTTGAAATAAAGATTGATGAGTGGCTGTTTGTGTTTTGGGTTGAAGCATTTTTGGCAAAGTTGTGCATCGAGCGAGCTTAGGACGCCAGGTAAGTAGTGCATGCATGTGTTTTGCCCAAGTGGGCCTACACCGTAGAACCTTAGGATTTATGTCATTGTTTGTGGTGTGCGTGCGTATTATTTGACATGCATCATATGTTTTTAAAAAGGGAAGGAAAATGATTTTGAGTATATTTTGAGTAAGTGGTGAGAAGCGTGGCAGTGGTACCGCGGATCCTACTAGTGTGTGGGCCGGTACGTAACCAACCGCGAATTTCGCTCGAAGAGTGGGCCGGTTGGGCCGTCACGCGGCATGTATGTGTTAACGGTGAGAATGATGTGCAATGGTACTGCGGATCCTATTAGTGTGTGGGCCGGTGCAACACCAGTCGCGGATTCTGCTCGAGGAGTGGGCCGGCTGGGTTGTCGCAAAACGTGTGTGTGGCAACTGTGGCCCCGTGCTGGGGAGGCTGGGATAGGGGTGACGTGTCAGGGTGTAGTGTGTCACGAGGTACACCCTCACCCTGATGTGGTTGCTGTGTGGTGATGCGTGTGTGTAGCTTGTGGGCCTCATAGCTGGGGAGTCCGGGACGGTGACGACGTGTCAGGCTATAAGGTGGCGCTAGGTTCCTCCTTACCCTGGTGCAACTACACTGCGCGTCACAGATGTGACAACATGAGTGTGAGTGTAGAGACTGCATGTGATAGGATTGCATTGACGGCTTTTACTTTCATATGTACTACTTACTGAGTGTTAGGCCTATGATGTGTTTTCTATGGTGTAGGAGCTGACGATTTTGTTGGTGAGCCTCGAGAGCCTAGTCTTGAGGCATAGGACGGTTGGCCGCGTGCGACCGAGGCACCAGACTGCAGATTTTGTTAGGGCGACCCGAGCCGTGGTGGTGGTAGGTGATGGTGAGATGGGTTGGGTTGTTATTTTGTGTCGAGTATTTATGCGGATAGAGGAGTTCGTATAGACGTCGGTCGTACAAGATTGTATAGAGTGGTTGTAGTGTTTTGGAGACTCGTACGTATTTTTTTATGTTAGAGTGTGATATTGCTCTATACTGTGGACTTTCTTCATTTGTATTTGATGGATTTTCGTTGTCTTTAAACTCTGATTATTTGTTATGGAGATTCTCTGGATGGTTGATAGATAAATATTGTTAGTTTTTGGTGAACTGTGTGCAGGGTTTAAATTTTAGGACAGCTAGTTTTTAGGCGTTATTCTGCCAAAATTTTGGCAGAGAGGTTGGGAGTCGAGAGGAGATGGAATCGGTCGGAATGTGTACAGTGAGTGTTAGAGAAGTGTAGAGTGGAGCGGAAGTGTGCCGTGGTTGGAGGTGCAAGGGGCACGCGGCCCTGCGAGTATTCACGGGTCGTGCGGCATCTGGTGAGGGCGTGCGTGCGGACGTGTGGTACGGAGGCAGGGTGCATGGGGCACGTGGCGCTGTGAGCGTGCGCGTGACGGGGTGATGTTGAGTTGGCGCGCACGAGCCGCGAGGGTGCGCGCGGGGCGTCGAAGTGAGGACGTGAGTGCACAACACCAAATTTGTGTAGTTTGAGGGGTGGGTTGGACTCTATCCTAGGATTTCGAGTCTTGTCGGTTTATTTTAAAATCTAATTTAAATTATTTTTCCTTTTCCGCTGCGTATTTTTATATTAAGGATTTCATGTTCCCTCTTAGGGGCGCGAGATCTTTTCGAATCGAGTAAAAAACCTTTCCTACTCACAAATGTTCTTTTGAAGATGATTTGAAAACGAAAGTGGTATTAAATTGAGTGACTTGTGTCAACTTTTCAGTGTGTCATAGTGTGTATAAGCAGATGTACTGTAGCGCCCCGGGAACGTGTAGTTCTCGTGGTGTTACAGCTATGGTATCAGAGCCACGGGGTCGACATCGTTTAGAGGATTACCTAACACCACCAGCCACTACACGGGAGCACTCCACCAATTGTAAGTGTTTAGATTTAAATTTATTGTAGGAGTAATGTGAGTTTTGTATATATTAAAGGTAGGAAATGTCGGGAGAGGCTAGAGACAGAGGTAGAGGCTGACCACGACAAGAGGCGCCTAGAGCTGTGAGCGATATGGATGATACCGTCTGGCAGCTTACCGAGTTAGTCCACTGTCAGTCTCAGCAGTTGGATAGATTTATGAGCAGGGATGACCAGGGTCAGTCTAGCACCCAGGGTTCGTCTGACAGAGGGGGTGATAAGCTGTATAGACTTAGACCCCGACTTTTGACTGGTCATCTCCATATCCTCTCAGTGCTGAGGAGTGGATATGGAGCATGGAGAGGATGATGAGTTTTGCAAAGGTGGAGGAGCAAGACAAAGTTTCTAGTGCGGCATTCTATCTGGCCAAGGATACAAGCCATTGGTGGGATACTGTAGTGGCCACGAGAGATGTGGAGACCACGACATGGGAGGAGTTCATGTCGGTGTTTTTTGGTAAATACTTCAGCCATTCTGTCAGGACACAAAAGATGGTGGAGTTTGCGCAGTTGAGGCAGATTGGCAATGTGGTCGAGTATGTACGACAGTTTGAGGCCATGTCGCGGTTTGCAGGGCATTTGGTGAGCCTCGATGAGAATAAGGTACATTAGTTTGTGCAGGGCCTGAAGCTGGATATCTATATGGGCTTGCGGATTGCGGGGACCTGAGGCATGCCATACGAGGAGGTGGTAGCGAAGGCCCTGGGCATTGAAAAGGGTCGGGCGAAGCTTCCTAGTTATCGGGAGGTACCCAAGGAGCAGTCTCAGAGATCATTCAGAGAGTCGCTGCCATAGTCGAGCGAGGAAGCATCCATGCAGAAGGGCCTGAAGAGGCCTAGTGACAGTTCTAGTAGCCAGGGGAGCACCAAGAGGCCGCAGGGTTCAGGACAGTTTCCAGTGTGCCCGAAGTGTCAGAGGAACCACCAGGGCGAGTGTAGAGTGGGCCAAGTGCGGTGTTGTAACTGTGCCGAGGTGGGCCACATGTCCAGAGAGTGTCAGAAGCCGCGTCAGAACCGGTGCTTCAATTGCAATGAGGTGGGACACTTTGCCAATAGATGCCCAGCTGCGAGGAAGACGTCAGCCAGAGTTACACCGAGGGTCTTCGGCCTTTTTGAGCCAGAGGATGCTGCCCAGCCATCAGTAATTGTAGGTAACATTTTTGTTTCTAGTATGGCAGCTTATACCTTGATTGATACGGGCGGTATGCACTTGTTTGTGTCGACGGATTTTGTTGTTAAGGCAAACTTGGAGTTCAGTCCCGCCGAGCGACATTATGATGTGACTTTGCGATCAGGGGAACATTTATATTCCGAACAAGTGGTGCAGGGCAATTGTGGTGATAGTGGGGAAGAAACGGTTTGTGAACGCCTCGTCGTTAACGTACTAGTGAGAAAGCACTAGAGGGTTCTATGATCACTGTTGGGAGGAGATTATGTATGGCCGTCCTTTGTGTGAACATGATGTGTGCCCCTAATCTCGCTCCGTGGGTCATGGTTTGGCCGTCCTGAGTGTGATAGAATGAGTGCCTACTTGACTCACACGTGAAAGTTGAAGATGATAATAATGAAAACAAAACGAAAACGAAACCGAGCATAGAAACTACATGTGTTAGGGGTTGAGTTGTGCATTGATTTTTAATTCATGCTCCATACTTGCTATGCATTTGGCTTACGTTTTGTTTTCCGTGGTGTAGGTGACGACGAGCTTTTTGGTGAGTTGCTAGGTGACGAATATGCCTAGGATGGTGTTAGTGGCATACGTCGCATGCCGGTGCAGGCAGTTGTTGGGACAACTCGACCATGGCAGGATATAGGATGTATAGTAGGGATTGGAGTAGAGTTATGTTTTTTCGAAATCACTTGAAGAAATTATGTTTTTAAAATATAGGTCTTTACTTTGTCGATTTAATCGTGGGAATGTCATCGTGTGTTTTCTCTAAACTAGTGTCATTTTTACGTATACTGGTGCAAGGTGTCGACCGAACTTGACATGTGTCAACCGGTCAGTGTAAAATGGAAGGTGAGTGTCGACCGCGATGTTTGATCTGCGCGGGCAGAGCCGAAGTAAGTTTCGACTGCTGGTTATAGGTGTCTACCGGTAGTGTAAAAATGGTAGTGGTGTGGACCTGCGCAGACAGAAAGGATTAAGGTGTTGTCCTGTGAAAGCGAGTGTTGACCAATCTCTAAGTTGAACGCAGAATTGTTGATCGGTGTTGACAGTGTCGACCGACGAAAAGACCCAAGAGAAATGTAGTGTCGCTCGGTGTTTCCAATGTCGATAGATGAAAATCCCGACACGACCCAAATATCGACCGACGCTTACAAATGTAGATCGGGTGTCTCTGTCTTACGTTCAATAAAATGAAGTTTTATCCAAACTGATTTTAATTGAGTTTTTCGCTGCAATGCCGTTTAAAATTTTTTCAAAAATGTCGTTTTAAGTCGAGGAATAAAAGTTTTAAAATTTTACGAAAATTTTTCGATATGAGTGAAATAGGGAGTGAGTAGCAAACCGATCCAGGGTGAACCGGGGATGTACGGAGTTTGTATCAGGGTAGTGAGCAGAACAAAAATAGGTAGGTTTCCGTGGCGCCATAGGAGTTGGTATCAGTGCATTGAACAAACCGAAAACCGATAGGTTTTTAGGGCGCCACATACTCCATGTATGACAAGGAGTTTATGTTGTCAAACGAGCTATCGGACATTAACAACAATATCTCTTATCCAAAGAGTTTGTGATCCATATTGATCATCAATCAGTCAAACAGATCAATAGTCAGCACAAACTAAGTAAGAGACACTCGAAGTGGGTGAAATTATTGGAGAGATTTTCATACATTTTAAAAATTTTAAAAGGATCTGACAATACCATTATTGATGCATTATCTAACAAACCCCTTCCTCCCAGTAAGATATTGTCCGCTTTGGGCAACCTCCACGCCCTCATGGATTTATTTTCAAAAAGGACTTTCTAAGTGGTCACCCAACTTGGAAGGCGATGGCGGGGGTACGGGCGCAGAGGGCGACGGTGCGGACGGCGTTGCAGAGTGAAATCCAACGGCACGTGGGGCCTTGCGTCGGTGAAATGGGCTGCTGCGCCCTCGCTGCGCATCGGACAAAGGAAAGCGGCGGACATGGATTGATTGTTGCGACCATACGAGCACTAATGCACCGGATCCCATCAGAGCTCCAAAGTTAAAAGTGCTTCGGCGAGAGTAGTAGTAAGTTGGGTGACCACTTGGGAAGTGCTCGTGTTGCACTGTTTTTTTTTCCCATAAGAGCACCGTCTTCCGTCCTCCCGTTGTGGTCCGTGTTTTGCTGCCCCACATGTACCTCCCGCAACGGGAGTCATCTACTGATAATTTGGGCAACCCCTAGCATTCGGGGCACGAGAATGACACTTCTACATGTGCGCTGCGACGAGAACAATCCAAAAAAGCTGTTTTCTCAAAAAAGTAAAAGCACGCACTCATTAAAAGCGAAATGGCCTTTTGGAAAAGATCAGTGCCTATGGCGCTGACTCTTTAGAATTTGGGCGAACTGCAGCGTTCGAGGCACGAGGATGACACTTTTGCATGTGCGGCGTGGCCGATTCGGAGTGGAAGGTGATGGTGGTGAAACAGTTTGACGCGGCGCGGAGGGGGACGCCGCGGACAGCGTTGCAGAGTGAATCCAACGGCACGTGGGGCCTTGCGTCGGTGCAACGGGCTGCTGCGCCCTCTCTTGGCATCGGACAAAGGAAATCGACGGATATGGATTGACTGGTGCGACCATACAAGCACTAATGCACCGGACCCTATCAGAACTTCGAAGTTAAAAGTGATTCGGCGAGAGTAGTACTAAGTTTGGTGGCCACTTGTGAAGTCCTCGTGTTGCACCCATTTTTTTCTTGTAAGAGCACCTCCCTCCGTCCTCGTGTGTGGTCCGTGTTTTGCTGCCCCCACGTACCTCCCGCTACGGAAATCATCTACGGATAATTTGGGTGACCCGCAACGTTTGGGGCACGAGAGTGACACTTTTGCATGTGCGCCGCGACGAGAACAATCCAGAAAAGTTGTTTTCTCAAAAAAAGTAAAAGCACGCACCCATCAAAAACGAAATGACCTTCTGAAAAATATCAGTGCCTATGGCGCGGACTCTTGCGAATTTGGGCGAACTGCAGCGTTCGAGGCACGAGGATGACACTTTTGCATGTGCGGCATGGCCGATTCGGAGTGGAAGGTGATGGTGGTGAAAGGGTTCGACGCGGCGCAGAGGTGGACGGCGCGGACGGCGTTGCGGAGTGAATCGAACGGCACGTGGGGCCTTGCGTCGGTGCAACGGGCTGCTGCGCCCTCTCTGGGCGTCAGACAAAGGAAAGCGGCGGATATGGATTGACTGGTGCGACCATACGAGCACTAATGCACCGGATCCCATCAGAACTTTGAAGTTAAAGGTGATTCGGCGAGAGTAGTACTAAGTTTGGTGACCACTTGTGAAGTCCTCGTGTTGCACCCATTTTTTTCCCGTAAGAGCACCTCCCTCCGTCCTCGTGTGTGGTCCGTGTTTTGCTGCCCCACACGCACCTCCCGCTATAGAAATCATTTACGGATAATTTGGGCAACCCGCAGCGTTCGGGGCACGAGAGTGACACTTTTGCATGTGCGTCGCGATGAGAACAATCCAGAAAAGTTGTTTTCTCAAAAAACGTAAAAGCACGCACCCATCAAAAATGAAATCGCCTTCCGAAAAATATCAATGCCTACGGCGCTTACTCTTGAGAATTTGGGCGAACTGCAGCGTTCGGGGCACGAGGATGACACTTTTGCATGTACGCCGCGACGAGAACAATACAGAAAAGTTGTTTTCTCAAAAAAGTAAAATCACGCACCCATCAAAAGCAAAATGGCCTTCCGGAAAATTTCCATACCTACGGCGCTGACTCTTGAGAATTTGGGCGAACTGCAACGGTCGGGGCACGAGGATGAAACATTTGCATGTGCGGTGTGGTCGATTCGAAGTGGAAGGCGATGGCAATAGAAGGGTTTGACGCGGCGCGGATGGGGACAGCGCGGACGGCGTTGCGGAATGAAATCCAACGGCCCGTGGGGCCTTGCGTCGGTGGAACAGGCTGCCGCGCCCTCGCTGGGCGTCGGGCAAAGCAACGTGGCGGACATGGATTGATGGGTGTGACCATATGAGCACTAATGCACCGGATCTCATCAAAACTCCGAAGTTAAAAGTGCTTTGGCGAGAGTAGTACTAAGTTGGGGGACTACTTGGGAAGTGCTCGTGTTGACCCCCTTTTTTTTCCGTAAGAGCACCTCCTTCTGTCTTTGCGTTGCCGTCCGTGTTTTGCTGCCCCCCACGCACCTGCCGCTATCGGAGTCATCTACGGATAATTTTGGAGACCCACAGCGTTCGGGGCACGAGAATAGCACTTTTGCATGTGTGCCATGATGAGAACAATCGATAAAAATAGTTTTCGAAAAAAATAAAATCAAGTACCCATCAAAAGTGAAATGGCCTCCCGGACAATATCAGTGCCCACGACGCTTACTCTTGAGAATTTGGACAAACTACAGCGTTCGGGGCACGGGATGACACTTTTGAATGAGCAGCGTGGTCGATTCGGAGTCTAAAGCGACGACGGTGGAAGGGTTTAACGCGCTGCGGTGCGGAGGCGGACGGCGGGTTGCGTAGAGGGTTTTGTGGAGTGAAATCTAAAGGCGCGTGAGGCCTTGTGTCAGTCAAACGGGCTGCTGCGCTCTCGTTGGGCGTCAGAAAAAGTCAAGTGGCGGACATAGAATGACGGGTGCGACCATCCGGGCACTAATGCACTGGATGCCATCAGAACTACGATCTTAAAAGTGCTTTGGTGAGCATAGTAATAAGTTGGGTGATCACTTGGGAAGTCCTCGTGTTGCACCCTTTTTTTTCGTAAGAGCACTTCCTTCCATCCTTGTCTTGTGGTCTGTGTCTTGCAGCCCCTCACGCACCTCGCGTAACGGGAGTCGACGGTGGATAATTTGGGCAAACCGTAGCTTTCGAGGCACGAGAATGGCACTTTTGCATCTGTGCCGTGACGAGAACAATCCATAAATATAGTTTTGGAAAAAAATAAGAGCACGCACCCATCAAAGGTGAAATGGAAAACTACAGCGTTCGGGGCACGAGAATGACACTTTTGCATGTGTGCCGTAACGAGAACAATCGATAAAAATAGATTTTGAAAAAAATAAAATCACGCACCCATCAATAGTGAAATAGCCTTCCGGACAATATCAGTGCCCACGGCGTCGACTCTTGAGAATTTGCGCAAACTGCAGTGTTCGAGGCACGGGAATGACACTTTTGAATGTGCGGCATGGTCGAGTCGGAGTCGAAGGCGACAGCGGTGGAAGAGTTTGTCACGGCGCGGAGCGAAGGCAGACGACGGGGGGCGCAGAGGGTTTTGTGGAGTGAAATCTAACAGCACGTGAGGCCTTGTGTCGGTCGATTGGGCTGCAGCACTCTCGCTGGGCGTCAGACAAAGTCAAGTGGCGGATACAGAATGGCAGGTGCAACCATACAGGCACTAATGCACCGGATGCCATCAGAACTACGAACTTAAAAGTGTTTCGGCGAGAATAGTAATAAGTTGGGTGACCACTTAGGAAGTCCTTGTGTTGCACCTCTTTTTTTCGTAAGAGCACTTCCTTCCATCCTTGTCTTGAGGTTCGTGTCTTGCAGCCCCCCACGCACCTCACGTAACGGGAGTCGACGGTGGATAATTTGGGCAAACCGTAGCTTTCGAGGCACGAGAATGGCACTTTTGCACCTGTGCCGTGACGAGAACAATCCATAAGTATAGTTTTCGAAAAAAATAAGAGCACGCACTCATCAAAGGTGAATTGGCCTTCTGGACATATCAGTGCCTACAGCGCTGACTCTTGAGAATTTGGGCAAACTGCAGCGTTCGGGGCACGAGAATGACACTTTTGCATGTGTGCCGTGATGAGAACATCGATAAAAATAGTTTTTGAAAAAAATAAAATCACGCACCCATCAAAAGTGAAATGGCCTTCCGGACAATATCAGTGCCCACGGAGCTGGCTCTTGAGAATTTGGGCAAACGGCAGCGTTCGGGGCACGAGGATTACACTTTTCAATGTGCGGCGTGGTGATTCGGAGTCGAAGGCGATGACGGTGAGACCTTGCGTCGATCGAACAGGCTGCTGCGCTCTCGCTGGGCATCGGACAAAGTCAAGCGGCGGACATAGAATGATGGGTGCGACCATACGGGCACTAATGCACCAGATGCCATTAGAACTACGAACTTAAAAGTGCTTCGGCGAGAGTAGTAATAAGTTGGGTGACCACTTGGGAAGTCTTCTGCCCGCCCAAGTCAACACTCGCAATCAACAACTATTCCAATTTTACACAGACCGATCGACACTTGGGACAGTGTCGACACCTATGGACTTCGGTCGACACTTTGTACTCCAAAGACCTTAATAGAATTTAAAACAAAACAACACGGTTTGACTAAACGTTTAAAAACCATGAATCCACTTTTCGACTAAATTTACAACCTGCTATGCACACCAAAATATTCAACATAAATTCAAATCTCTATTTTAAATCAAAATAACCAAATAGGACTCAAAATATCTCAGCCCCCATAATTACACCAGCTATAGTCAAAACGCCTCAACAGTCAACCCAGTCATCCCACGAGCATACTTCTCCAACTGCCTCCTAGTCCTAGACAGGCTCGGGATACTCACTAACTGCTGCGTCGTCACCTACATCACAGAACTCAACTATTAGTCTAATGCTAATTAAGTAATGCATACATACATATTAAAAACGAACATCTCCTACACATGCAGTTTATACAGTTTCGTCTCTACTTTTGTTTTTCGCCTCTTTCTTACATTTTTTTTATCTTCTTACTACTAGGTTCTTCTTTACGTGCTAGATTAAGGTGATACATCTTGCAATACACCTCTCGGGCCAACCTCAATCTAGTAAAGTGACACACCTCACAATCCACCTCTCGGGACAAGGTCACCACGTAAAGCGGAGGAAGAGAGATACACCTCGCGGTCCACCTCTCGGGACAAGACCACTCAACCGCACCTTTATTATCTTCTTACGTATCATCTCGTTTTATTCGTTACAGAACTAAACTATTAGCCTAATGCTAAGTAAGTAATGAATACATACATACTAAAAACGAACATCTCCTACACATGCAGTTTCTACAGTTTCGTCTCTACTTTTGTTTTCATCTCTTTCTTACATTTTCTTTATCTTCTTACTACTAGATTTTTCTTTACGTGCTAGATCAAGGTGACACATCTCGGAACAATGCCAACTTCATTCTAGTAAAGTGACACACCTCACAGTCCACCTTTCGGGACAAGGTCACCACGTAAAGCGGAGGAAGAGTGATACACCTCGCGGTCCACCTCTCAGGACAAGACCACTCAACCCCACGTTTATTATTTTCTTATGTATCTTCTCGTTTTATTCGTTTCATCTCATCCTACTGTTTCACTTTGTAAAAACATGGAAATTCATTTTCGTTTCGTCTTGTAAATTAAAACCATGATACACAATCAATAAAGCATAACATAAAATAAACGTGCAATGCAACCTACTGTACTGTGATGTAGGACCGAGGGCAAAACTCCTACTACATTACTTATCTGGCGTCCTTAGCACTCATAATCCAAATCTCGTACGCTAACTGGAAAACCTATAAAATTATACATCCGTCAATTCTAACTTATTAAATTCATAACTCCCTATCTTCAAAGTCCATCTCATACCAAAACCGAAACTCTCCACTAAACCCGAAATCCCTCACCATTTTCGTCCAAGTTCATAAATTCACAACTTCTTCAATATTTGTCCAAATTGGACGATACAAAATACTATGGGTTCCTGATGACGTCTAGTTTCCTATGGTCTTGTCTATTTCCCATTCAGATGTCCACGGCTTGACCGAACGTGGCCGAACGGACACTATTCCAAAAATTCACATACTCGGCCAATCAAACACCAAAATCTTTCCCACCAATTCTCATAATCCACTCATATTTCTATCATAAGTACCAATATGTGGATGAAATTTAACTCTACACTCAACTTCTCACATTACCCTCCTAGGTTTTCACTAAATCACCCTATACTCTTGCCAAACCCGTTTTTGTCACTGATAACAATAAAACATCAACTAGTTACACAAAACTAACTAGAATTTACCGTGATTCGGAAGAACAGATGAAGAATCGATCGCTGATCACTCGCGAGAGATGAGAAACGAGAGAGGAGGGGGGAAAGAAATCGTTGCGCTGGGGAAAACACAGAAGAGGAAATTTCCTCTTCTGTGTTATAATTTTATTTTATATAATAATAATTACTAATTACTATTTCACCCTTAACCCTTAATCGTTTAATAAATCTGTTATACGCTCCGATTCCGAATGTATTCTCAAATTCTTCTCTCCTCCATTAACTTCAAAATAATCTTTTACCTAAGAGTAGAAATTCTCTGCCCACAATTCCGACCAATACTCTGTCGATTACAATTTCGTAAGTCCAAAATTAACTTAAACGGAAAAATCTGGATGTAATAACCTGGAAATTTTTAATTTTTAATTTTGAATTTTTGAAATTTTTAATTTAATCTCGGTCGGAGTTTTGAGAAATATTTCAACGGGAAAATTTGAATTATAAGACTCGGAGCCTACTTTTGTGATGGTTTTCAGAATTTAAAGTTGGGAGGTCGAGAAATTAACGAAATCCTAGAAAATTAAAACACGTGATGGCAGTTTTGTAATTTGTAATTTATTTAAAAATATATATATATATATATATATATATGAAATCACTCGAATGGCTTCGGGAATAAGCCATTCGGTTGATTTCTGCAGAGCACCCGAGTGCCGAGAGAAGGCGACCGAGGGGCTAAGGCGATCGTGTGCCGTAGTCGGAGCTGCGATCGAAGGCCGACGAGCGGGGGTGCGAGGTACCAGTTGCGAGCAGGTGCTGCTGTCCCGACGAACTAAAGCCGTTTGGTTTCAGCAGCTCGAGTTCCCGAAGTGAGAGCAGAGTGTTTCGGCCAACGACCGCGAGGGCGAGTTTCTTACATATTCTGCCACCGACGATTTGACTGCCTTGCTGGAGTCCCTATTTCCCGTCGTGTGCAGAACTCCATTGCTCGGTAAGTCTCTCTTCCTCCCTCTGCTGTCCTGTCCGATTTGGCCGAGTGTAAGGTTCAGCCTCCCTCCATTTTCGGTGATTTTGGCTGAAGTGTTGATGAGGGAGTGCCGGGAATTTGGAGGGGTAAACCGAAGACAAGCCCTGTCGGTTTCCCTGTTGTTGGCCGAGCTTGGTGCTCGGCCTCCTTTCAATTCTGGCAAGCTTGGCCGGAATGTATAAGTGGGATACGACTAATTGTGTATAGGAGTTGTGAAATTCGAATTGCAATCAAGAATCGGACATTTTTGGCTTTGGGGCAGTTTCTATTTTTTGCCATTTCAGCCTACGTTCGGCTGATCGTTTTAAATTCTAATTTTTGTGCGAAAAATTAGGTGGTTAGAGGGACCTATGGCCGCTAGAATCGTTCGATTCCGATATCCGACGCAAAAGTTATGCGTGTCGGAAGTTTATGCCGGATTTTGGTCCAAGTCAAATTAGTGATCGTTTTTCGTGAAATTTCAACGTGTTATAGTGGCATGTCTATTTTTGGTGCGTAAAGCTGAATTGAGTGAGTTTTGGTTGAATAAAAACAAAAGGTTGAAATTTTATAAAAAAGGGCAGATTCGGTTTTTGGCATTTTTCGCCTGTCTTCGGCTTACCGTTTTAAAAAATGTCTTAGTATGTTAAAATAGTTTCCTAAGGGGACGTTTAGTTACTTGAATCGTTTGATTTCGTTGACGGACGCAAAAGTTATGCGCGTCCGAACTTTAAGCTGGTTTTCGGCCGGACAAAACCGATGACCCGTTTCAGTTGAAATTTCATGAGTGTAGTTAAGGAAGGTTATTTTTAGCTATTTGGTGAATTTTGAGACAAATACTGAGGAGAGATTGGTTGTGTTTTAGGTTTAGGCTTTCTTTTTGGCGAAGCTGTGCATTAAGCGAGCGTAGGACGCCAGATAAGTACTGCATGCATGTGTTTTGCTCAAGTGGGCCTACACTGTAGAACTTTAGGGTTTATGTGATTGATTGTGGTGCGCGTGCGAATTGTTTGACATGCATCATATTTTAAAAACGTGAATGAAAATGGTTTTGAGCATGTTTTGAGTATGTGGTGAGACGTGTGGCGGTGGTGCCGCGGATCCCGGTAGTGTGCGGGCCGGTGCTTCACCAGTCGCGGATTCCACTCAAGGGGTGGGCCAGCTGGGCCGTCATATGGCGTGCATGTGTTGACGGTGAGGATATGGGCAGTGGTACCGCGGATCCTACTAGTGTGTGGGCCGGTGCAACACTAGTCGCGGATCCTACTCGAGGTGTGGGTCGGCTGGGCTGTCGCGAAACGTGTGTGTATGGCAACTGTGGCCCCGTGCTGGGGAGGCTGGGACGGGGGTGACGCATAAGGGTGTATAGTGGGGCGAAGTACACCCTTACCCTGATGTGGTTGTGTGTGGTGATGCGTATGTGTAGCTTGGAGGCCTCGTTCTGGGAAGTCTGGGACGGTGGCGACGTGTCAGGGTGTAGGGCGGCGTGAGGTTCCTCCTTACCCTGGTACGGCTGCACTACACGTCATAGATGTGACAACATGAGTGTGAGTGTAGAGACTGCATGTGATAGGATTGCATTGTCGGCTTTTACTTTCATATGGCAATACTTACTGAGCGTTAGGCTTATGTTGTGTGCTCTGTGGTGTAGGTGCTGACAATACTGTTGGTGAGCCTCGAGTACCTAGTCCAGAGGCGTAGGATGGTTGGCGGCGTGCGACCGCAGCGCCGGATGGCGGATTTTTGTTAGGGCGACCCGACCCGTGGAGATGGTAGGTTGTGGCCTGGTTGGTTTGGGGGTTTTTCCTTCTTTTGTGGTGATTATGTACAGTCGATGAGATGAGTTGTATATGTGTCAGTGTATAGGTGTATATGGAGTGCGTGTGATTTTTGCGATGTACGCATGTATTTTACATGTTAGGGTATAGTATTGTTCTATATTGTGAACTTTCTTCATTGTATTTGAGGGATTTTCGTTGTCTTCATACTATTAGTTTTGGTGAACTGTCTGCAGGGTTTTTAAATTTTTGGGATAGTCAGCTTTTAGCCGTTACTCTATCGAAATTTCGAGAGAGTGGTTGGGAGTCGAGGGGATATGGAATGGGTTGAGATGTGAACGGTGAATGCTAGAGATGGGTAGATGAGCGTGGGAGTGCGTCGTGATCGCAGGTGCGCGGGGCACGCGGCCCTACGGGTGCTCACGGGTCGTACAACGCCGGGTGAGAACGTGCGCGCGGACGTACTGTACAGAGGCAGGGTGCGTGGGGCACGCGGCGCTGTGAGCGTGCGCGAGACACAGTGACGTGGAGTGGGCACGTGCGGCACTGCGAGAGTGCGCGCGGGGTGTCGAAGTGGGGACGTGAGTGCGCGGTACCGGATGGTGTAATTCAAGGGGTGCGTTGGATTTCTTTTCTAGGATTTCAAGTCTTACCGTTTTATATTAAACTGTTTTAAATGGTTTTCTTTTCTGCTGCGTAGTTTTTATATTGAGGACTTCGTGTTCCCTCTTCGGGAAGCGAGTTGTCTTCGAATCAAGTCGAAAATTTTTCATACTCACAAATGTTCTTTTGAAATAATTTGAAAATGAAAGAGGTATTAAATTGAGTGAGTTATGTTAAGTGTTACTGTGTGTAGTGTATAGATGCACTGTAGGGTACCGGGAACGCGGGGTTTCTCGGGGTGTACAGTTATGGTATCAGAGCCACGGGGTCGACGTCGTTCAGAGGATTACCTAACACCGCCAGCCGCTGCACGGGAGCACTTCACCAACTGTAAGTGTTTAGATTTGAATTTATTGTAGTACTAATGTAAGTTTTATATTTATGTTAAAGGTAGAAAATGTCAGGAGAGACGAGAGGTAGAGGTAGAGGGCGGCCACGACGAGAGGCGCCTCCTAGAGCTGTGGGCAACATGGATGATACCGTCCGGCAGCTTATAGAGTTGATCCACTGTTAGTCTCAGCAGTTGGAGAGTTTTTTGAGCAGGGACGACCAGGGTCAGTCTAGCGCCCAGGGTTCGTCCGACAGAGGGGTTGACAGGCTGTATAGACTTAGACCCCTAACCTGTGACGGATCATCTCCGGATCCTCTCAGTGCTGATGAGTGGATACGGAGTATGGAGAGGATGATGAGTTTTGCCAAGGTAGAGGAGCATGACAGAGTTTCTAGCGCGGCATTCTATCTTGCCAAGAATACGAGCCATTGGTGGGATACTGTTGCGGCCACGAGAGATGTGGAGGCCATGACCTGGGAGGAGTTCAGGTCGGTGTTTTTCGGCAAGTATTTAAGTCATTCAGTCAGGACATAGAAGATGGTGGAGTTTGCACAGTTGAAGCAGACCGGCACTGTGGCCGAGTAAGTATGGCAGTTTGAGGCCTTGTCGCGGTTTGCAGGACATTTATTGAGCCTCGATGAGAATAAGGTACATCAGTTTGTGCAGGGCCTGAAGCCGGATATTTATGTGGGCATGCCGTACGAGGAGGTGGTAGCGAAGGCCCTTGACATTGAGGAGGCTCGGGCGAAGCTTCCTAGTTATTGGGAGGTACCCAGAGAGCAGCCTCGCAGATCATTCAGAGAGTCGCTGCCACAGGCCAGCGGGGAGGTGTCTGTGCAGAAAGGCTTGAAAAGGCCTAATGACAGTTCTAGCAGCCAGAGGAGCACTAAGAGGCCGTAGGGGTCGGGACAGTTTTCAGTGTGCCCGAAATATCAGAGGACCACCCCGGCGAGTGCAGGACGGGCCCAGTGAGGTGTTATAACTGTGGCGAGGTGGGCCACATGTCCAGAGAGTGCCAGAAGCCACGTCAGAACCGCTGCTTCAACTGCAATGAGGTGGGCCACTTTGCCAACAGATGCCTAGTGGCGAGCTGGTCATCAGCCAGAGTTACACCGCGGGTCTTTGCCCTGTTTGAGTCGGATGATGCTGCCCAGCCATAAGTGATAGCTGGTAACATTTTTGTTTCTGGTGTGGCAGCTTATACTTTGATTGATACGGGCGCTACGCACTCGTTTGTGTCGACGAGTTTTGTTGTTAAGGCCAACTTGGAGTTCAGTCCCGCCGAGCGACATTATGATGTCACCTTGCCATCCGGAGAGCATTTGTATTCAGAACAGGTGGTGCGGGGCAATGTTGTGACAGTGGGGAGCAAGCAGTTATATGCCGAGCTAGTCATTCTCCATATGAGCGGTTATGAGGTGATCCTGGGGATGGACTGGCTGTTCAGACATCATGCGGAGATTGACTGCAGGACCAGAGAGGTTCATTTCCAGCCCCCGGGTGAGGAGAGCTACACATTTAAAGCAGGTAAGTGTCTTGCCAGGATTTCTGCGATATTTTCTCGTCAGGCTCCACAGGTGTTAGGCATGCGTTGCCAGGGATTTTTGACAAGTGTTGAGGATGCGCAGTCACCGGGCGATGCTCGGATACAGAATATTGTTATTGTGCAGGAGTTCCCGGAGGTGTTCCGTGATGAATTGCCGGTGCCCCCTGATAGGGAGATTGAATTCGAGATAGATGTTTTCCCAGGTGCCGAGCCGGTGTGCAAGAACCCCTACAGAATAGCACCTACTGAACTTAAGGAGTTGAAGGCTCAGTTGGAGGAGCTGACAGGTAAGGGATTTATACGCCCTAGTTTTTCACCCTGGGGAGCGCCAATTCTATTCGTCAAGAAGAAGGACAGATCCCTACGTATGTGTATTGACTACCGGGAGTTGAATAAGTTGACGGTGAAGAACAGGTATCCATTGCCAAGGATTGACGATTTGTTTGATCAGCTGCAAGGTGCCCGAGTGTTTTCTAAGATCGACCTGAGGTCCGGCTATCATCAGTTAAAGGTGAAGGAGAGGGATGTACCGAAGACGGCCTTCCGGACAAGGTACGGGCACTTCGAGTTCCTGGTTATGTCTTTCGGGTTGACCAATGCCCCTGCAGCATTCATGGATCTGATGCACCGGGTGTTCAGCGAGTACCTGGACAAGTTTGTGATTGTGTTTATCGAAGACATTCTGATCTACTCGCAGAGTGAGGAGGAGCACAGGGAGCACCTGAGGATTGTATTGAGTATTTTGAGCCAGCATCAACTGTATGCTAAGTTCTCAAAGTGCGAGTTTTGGTTGGACAGGATTCACTTTTTGGGGCATGTGATCTCCCCTGAGGGTATTTCAGTTGATCCGGGGAAAGTTCAGGCGGTAAATGAGTGGCCGCGGCCGACCAGTGCTAGCGAGATACGCAGTTTTCTAGGGTTGGCTGGATATTATCGGAGATTCATTGAAGGGTTCTCTAAGATCTCAGCACCCTTGACCGGGCTGACCAGGAAGAGTGCAAAGTATGAATGGACCGACAGGTGTGAGGATAGCTTCCAGACATTGAAGCAGAGGTTGACTACGGCTCCTGTACTGACACTGCCCGTGGAAGGGGAGAAGTTCTGCATTTATTGTGATGCCTCCAGGATCGGTTTGAGTGTGTTTTGATGCAGAGTGGGAGAGTCATTGCCTATGCTTCTAGGCAGTTGAAGGCTTACGAGCAGAATAATCCCACACACGATTTGGAACTGGCGGCGGTTGTATTTGCACTCAAGATTTGGAGGCATTATCTATATGGGCTGCAGTGCAAGATTTACTTAGACCATCAGAGCTTGAGGTACATTTTCACGCAGAAGAAGCTGAATTTGAGACAGAGAAGATGGCTCGCGGCTGCTCAAGGACTACGATGTGGAGATCAGATACCACCCGAGGAAGGCGGATGTGGTGGCAGATGCCTTGAGTAAGGTGACAGCGTCGACTGCTGCCATGACTACGATACGGCCTGTTGGGTTAGTGACAGAGATGCGGAGTTTTAGTCTAGAGGTAGTTTCTGATCTAGTAGCCACTCTTTCTACCTTGTCGTTGAGACCGACTATTCTGGCCAGAATCAGGCAGACTCAGGAGACTGATTCAGAGTGTAGCGAGTTGAAGGCGAGTATGGAGGCCAGGCCTGATTATGAGTTCAGCTGTTCAGAGGACGGTCTTCTGAAATTTAGGGATAGGTGGTATGTCCCAAAGGATGAAGAGCTGAGGAGGGATATATTATCAGAGGCCCATTCACCTTCTTTCTCTATGCATCCGGGAAGCACTAAGATGTACAGAGATTTGAAGCAGCACTATTGGTGGCCTAACATGAAACGAGCAGTGGCTGAGTATGTTGAGGCCTGCGTAGTCTGCCAACAAGTGAAGGCGGAGCATCAGCGACCCTCTGGAATGCTCCAACCATTGCCTATACCGGAGTGGAAGTGGGAGTGAATCACCATGGATTTTGTGGTGGGACTACCGAGGACTGCCAAGGGCCATGACGCGATCTGGGTGATTGTGGACAAGTTGACGAAGTCGTCTCACTTTTTGCCTGTGAGGATGACTTATATGATGGATCAGTTTGCACAGTTGTATATTTAGGAGATAGTCACACTTCATGGGATTCCGGTGTCGATTGTTTCAGACCGAGACCCCAGGTTCACGTCTAAGTTTTTGAGGAGTCTGCGTAAGGCTATGGGCACTAGATTAGATTTCAGTACGGCCTTTCATCCTCAGACTGATGGGCAGTCGGAGTGGACTATATAGATTTTGGAGGATATGCTCAGGGCTTGTGTGTTGGAGTTTCAGGCGACTTGGAGCAAGTTCTTACCGCTGGTGGAGTTCTCGTATAATAACAGCTTTCAGTCCACCATTGGTATGGCGCCATACGAGGCCCTCTATGGAAGGAAGTGCAGGTCGCCATTATATTGGGATGAGGTTGGGGAGGCCCGATTGATAGGTCCTGAGATTTTACAGCAAACTGTCGACAAGATTTCTGTGATACGGAAGAGGATTGAAGCAGCTCAAAGTCGACAAAAGAGTTATGCTGATCAGAGACGCTGGGAGTTGGAGTTTAATGAGGGCGACGAGGTTTTTCTGAAGGTCTTGCCGTTCAAGGGAGTGGTAAGGTTCGGAAAGCAGGGGAAGCTCAACCCTCGGTTTGTGGGACCGTTTTCGATTGTCAAGCGGATTGGAAGAACTGCATATCAGCTTCAGTTGCCTGCGTCGATGGATGTCATCCATGATGTTTTTCATGTCTCGATGCTGAGGAAGTGTATGTGCGATCCCTCTCAGGTAGTGCCACAACAGGATATAGAGATCCAGCCGACGTTGTCCTATGAGGAGAAGCCACTGAGAATCTTAGGATCAGCTGTGAAGGTGCTGCGCAACAAGAAGATTCCGCTGGTCAAGGTGATGTGCCGCAACCATGGTGTAGAGGAGACTACTTGGGAGCGGCGTGATGACATGGAGTGGCAGTATCCCGACTTATTCGGTACGAAAATTTTGGGGATGAAATTCTTATAAGGTGGGGGGGATGTAATAACCCAGACATTTCAAATTTTTAATTTTCAAAATTTTTAATTTAATCTCGGTCGGGGTTTTGAGAAATATTTCAACGGGAAAATTTGAATTATAAGACTCGAAGCCTACTTTTGCGATGGTTTTCGGAATTTGAAGTCGGGAGGTCGAGAAATTAACGAAATCACGGAAGATTAAAACACGTGAGGGCAGTTTTGTAATTTGTAATTTATTTAAAAAAATAGAAATATATGAAATCACCCGAATGACTTCGGGAAGAAGCCATTCGGCTGATTTCTACAGAACATCTGAGTGCCGAGAGAAGGCAACCGAGGGGCTAAGGCGATCGTGTGCCATAGTCGGAGCTGCGATCGACGGCCGACGAGCGTGGGTGCGAGGTGCGAGTTGCGAGCAGGTGTTGCTGCCCCGATGAATCGAAGCCCTTCGGTTTCAGCAGCTCGAGTTCCTGATGTGAGAGCTGAGTGTTTCGGCCGATGACCGCGAGGGCGAGTTTCTAACATATTCTGCCACCGACGATTTGAGCGCCTTGTTGGAGTCCCTCTTTCCCGTTGTGTGCAGAACTCCATTGCTCGGTAAGTCTCTCTTCCTCCCTCTGCTATCCTGTCTGGTTTGGCCGAGTGTAAGGTTCGGCCTCCCTCCATTTTTGGTGATTTTGGCTGAAGTGTTGAGGAGGGAGTGCCGAGAATTTGGATGGGGAAACCGAAGGCGAGCCCTGTCGGTTTCCCTGTTATTCGCCGAGCTTGGTGCTCGGCCTCCTTTCAATTCTGGCAAGCTTGGCCAGAATATATAAGTGGGATACGACTAATTGTGTATAGGAGTTGTGAAATTCGAATTGAAATCAGGAATTGGACGTTTTTGGCTTTGGGGCAGTTTCTGTTTTTTGCCGTTTCAGCCTACGTTCGGCTGATCGTTTTAAATTCTATTTTTGTGGGATAAATTAGGTGGTTAGAGGGACCTATGGCTGCTGGAATCGTTCGATTCTGATATCCGATGCAAATTAGAGAGCTTTTTTCATGAAATTTCAACGTGTAATAGTGGCATGTCTGTTTTTGGTGCGTAAAGCTGAATTGAGTGAGTTTTGGTTGAAGAAAAACAAAGGTTGAAATTTTATAAAAAAGGGCAGATTCTGTTTTTGGCATTTTTCGGCTAATTGCGGCTTACCGTTTTAAAATCCGTCTTAGTATGTTAAAATAGGTTTCTAAGGGGACGTTTAGCCACTTGAATCGTTCGATTCCGTTGACGGACGCAAAAGTTATGTGCGTCCGAACTTTAAGCTGGTTTTCGGCCGTACGAAACCGATGACCCGTTTCAGTTGAAATTTCATGAGTGTAGTTAAGGAAGGTTATTTTTAGCTATTTGGTTAATTTTGAGATAAATACTGATGAGAGATTGGTTGTGTTTTAGGTTGAGGTTTTCTTTTTGGCGAAGCTGTGCATTAAGCGAGCATAGGACGCTAGGTAAGTAGTGCATGCATGTGTTTTGCCCAAGTGGGCCTACACTGTAGAACTTTAGGGTTTATGTGATGGATTGTGGTGTGTGTGCATATTGTTTGACATGCATATTTTAAAAACGTGTGGCGTATATTTTAAAAACGTGAACGAAAATGGTTTTGAGTATGTGGTGGGACATGTGGCAGTGGTGCCGCGGATCCCGCTAGTGTGTGGGCCGGTGCTTCACCAGTCGCGGATTCCACTCGAGGGGTGGGCTGGCTGGGTCGTCATGCGGCGTGCATGTGTTGACGGTGAGGATATGGGCAGTGGTACCGCGGATCCTACTAGTGTGTGGGCCGGTGCAACACCAGTCGCGTATCTTACTCGAGGGGTGGGCCGGCTGGGCTGTCACGAAACGTGTGTGTATGGCAACTGTGTCCCCCTGCTGGGGAAGCTGGGACAGGGGCGACGTGTCAGGGTGTAAAGTGGCGCGAGGTACACCCTTACCCTGATGTGGTTGCCGTGTGGTGATGCATATGTGTAGCTTTGGGGCCTCGTTGCTGGGGAGTCCGGGACAGTGGCGACGTGTCAAGGTGTAGGGCGGCGTGAGGTTCCTCCTTACCCTGGTGCGGTTGCACTACGTGTCACAGATGTGACAACATGAGTGTGAGTGTAGAGACTGCATGCGATAGGATTGCATTGTCGGCTTTTGCTTTCATATGGCATTACTTACTGAGCGTTAGGCTTATGTTGTGTCTTCTGTGGTGTAGGTGCTAACGATACTGCTGGTGAGCCTCGAGTGCCTAGTCCAGAGGCGTAGGATGGTTGGCGGCGTGCGACCGCAGCACCGGATGGCGGATATTTGTTAGGGCGACCCCACCCGTGGAGATGGTAGGTTGTGACCTGATTGGTTTGGGGATTTTTCCTTCTTTTGTGGTGATTATGTACAGTCGATGAGATGAGTTGTATATGTGTCAGTGTATAGGTGTATATGGAGTGCGTGTGATTTTGGCGATGTACGCATATATTTTACATGTTAGGGTATAGTATTGTTCTATATTGTGAACTTTCTTCATTGTATTAGAGGGATTTTCGTTGTCTTCATACTCTGATTTGGTTATGGTGATTTCTCTGGATGATAGATAGATAGATACTGTTAGTTTTGCTGAACTGTGTGCAGGGTTTTTAAATTGTTGGGATAGTCAGTTTTTAGCCGTTACTCTGCCGAAATTTTGGGAGAGAGGTTGGGAGTCGAGGGGATATGGAATAAGTTGAGATGTGAACGGTGAATGCTAGAGAAGGGTAGATGAGAGTGTGAGTGCGGCGTGATCGCAGGTGCACGAGGCATGCGGCCCTGCAGGTGCTCATAGGTCGTGCGGCGCCTGGTGAAGGCGTGCGCGCGGACGTGCTGTACAGAGGCTGGGTGCATGGGGCACGCGGCGCTGTGAGCATGCGCGAGACACAGTGACGTGGAGTTGGCACGTGCGGCACTTCGAGAGTGCGCGCGGGGTGTCGAAGTGGGGACGTGAGTGCGCGGTACCGGATGGTGTAGTTCGAGGGGTGCGTTTGATTTCTTTTCTAGGATTTCAAGTCTTACCGTTTTATATTAAACTGTTTTAAATAGTTTTCTTTTCCGCTGCGTAGTTTTTATGTTGAGGACTTTGTGTTCCCTCTTCGGGACGCGAGTTGTCTTAGAATCGAGTCGAAAATTTTTTATACTCACAAATGTTCTTTTGAAAATGATTTGAAAACGAAAGAGGTATTAAATTGAGTGAGTTATGTCAAGTGTTAGTGTGTGTAGTGTGTAGATGCACTGTAGCGCACTGGGAACGCAGGGTTTCTCGTGTTGTTACACTGGATGTTACATAATCGTTACATTACATGACACGAGAATAACACTTTTGGATGTGTGCCATGATGAGAACAATCGATAAAAATAGTTTTCGAAAAAAATAAAATCACGTACCATCAAAAGTGAAATGGCCTCCCGGACAATATCAGTGCCCACGGCGCTTACTCTTGAGAATTTGGACAAACTACAGCGTTCGGGGCACGGGGATGACACTTTTGAATGTGCGGCGTGGTCGATTCGGAGTCTAAGGCGACGACGATGGAAGGGTTTAACGCGCTGCGGTGCGGAGGCGGACGGTGGGTTGCGTAGAGGGTTTTGTGGAGTGAAATCTAAAGGCACGTCAGGCCTTGCGTCAGTGGAACGGGCTGCTGCGCTCTCGCTAGGCATCAGAAAAAGTCAAGTGGCGGACATAGAATGACGGGTGCGACCATCCGGGCACTAATGCACCGGATGCCATCAGAACTACGATCTTAAAAGTGCTTTGGTGAGCGTAGTAATAAGTTGGGTGACCACTTGGGAAGTCCTCGTGTTGTACCCTTTTCTTTCGTAAGAGCACTTCCTTCCATCCTCGTCTTGCGGTCCGTGTCTTGCAGCCCCTCACGCACCTCGCATAACGGGAGTCGACGTTGGATAATTTGGGCAAACCATAGCTTTCGAGGCACGAGAATGGCACTTTTGCATCTGTGCCGTGACGA
>CM039519.1:7740528-7760847 GCA_022433055.1 Begonia peltatifolia | reverse complement strand
GGTGGAGGCCTTTTTAGAATGCTTGGAGTGGATGGATACTCAAGAGAGAATTTGTCTTCCTGAAAACAAATTCATGTAATCGAATATTTAATGTAATAACCTGGAAATTTTGGATTTTTAATTTTAATTTCTGAAATTTTTAATTTAATCTCGGCCGAAGTTTTGAGAAATATTTTAACGGGAAAATTTAAATTATAAGACTCGGTGCCTACTTTTGCGATGGTTTTTAGAATTTAAAGTCGGGAGGTCGAGAATTCAACCAAATTACGGACGATAAAAACACGTGAGGGTGTTTAGGTAAATTGTTATTTGTTAAAAAAAAAAAAAAATTAAAACACGCTTCGGGAAGAAGCCATTCGGCTATTACCGCAGCGCACCCGAGTGCTGAGAGAAGACGACTGGGGAGCTGAGGTGATCGTGTGCCAAAGTCGGAGCTGCGATCCGACCGACGAGTGCGAGTGTGGGGTGTGAGTTGCGAGCAAGTGCTGCTATTCCGACGAACCAAAGCCGTTCGGTTTCAGCAGCTCGAGTTCCCGAAATGAGAGCTGAGTGTTTCGACCGACGACCGCGAAGGGCGCGTTTCCGACCAATTCTACCACTGACGATTTGGGCGCCTTACTGGAGTCCTGCTTCTCCCGTTGTGTGCAGAATGAACATTGCTCGGTAAGTCTCTCTCTCCTTCCCTCTGCTGTCCTATCTGGTTTGGCCGAGAGTAAGGTTCGGCCTCCCTCCATTTTCGTTGAATTTGGCCGAAATGTTGAGGGGGGGAGTGCCGGCAATTGAAGGGGGAAACCGAAGGTGAGCCCTGTCGGTTTCCCTGTTTTGGTCGAGCTTAGTGCTCGCCCTCCTTTCAATTCCGGCAAGCTTGACCGGAATGTATAAGTGTAATGTGACTAGTTGTGTATAGGAGTTGTGAAATTCAAATTGAAATCAAGAATCGGACGTTTTTTTATTTTTGGGCAGCTTCTGTTTTTGGTAGTTTCGGCCTACATTCAGTTAATCGTTTTAAATTATGTTTTTGTGAGATAAATTAGGTTTTTAGATGGACGTATAGCCACTGGAATCGTTCGATTCCGATATCCGACGCGAAAGTTATGCGTGTCAGACGTTTATGTCAGATTTTGGTCCAAGTCAAGTTTGTAACACTCCGAGAAACCCCACGTTCCCGGTGAGCTACAGTACATCTACACACTACACACACTAACACTTGACATAACTCACTCAATTTAATACCTCTTTCGTTTTCAAATCATTTTCAAAAAACATTTGTGAGTATGAAAATTTTCGATTCAATTCAAAAACAACTCGCATCCCAAAGAGGGTACACAAAGTCCTCAACATAAAAACTACGCTGCGGGAAAAGAAAAAAACATTTAAAACAGTTCAAGATAAAATGGTAAGACTTGAAATCCTAGAAAAGAATCCAACGCACTCCTCGGACTACACATCCCGGTCCCGCGCACTCGCGTCCCCACTTCGACACCCCGCGCACACCCTCGCGGTACCACACGTGCCAACTCAACGTCACTGTATCTCGCGCACGCTCACAGCGCCGCGTGCCCCACGCACCCTGCCGCTGTATAGCACGTCCGCGCGCACGCCCTCACCCGGCGTCGCACGATCCGTGAGTACCTGCAGGGCCGCGTGCCCGCGGACCTGCGACAACGCCGCATTTCTACACTCATCTATACTTCTCTAGCATTCACTGTACACACCTCAACCTATTTCATATCCTCTCGACTCCCAATCTTTCTCCCAAAATTTCGGCAGAGTAACGGCTAAAAGGTGACTATTCCAAAATTTAAAACCCTGCACCCTGTTCATCAAACTAGCAGTATCTATCTATCCATCATCCAGAGAAATCACCATAACCAAATCAGAGTATGAAGACAACAGAAATCCATCAAATACAACTGAAGAAAGTTCACAATATAGAGCAATACTATACACTAACATGTAAAATATATGCATACGTCGCCAAAATCACACGCACTCAATATACACCTAAACACTGACGCATATACAACTCATCCCATCGACTGTACATAGTCACCACAAAAGAAAGAAAAACCCCCAAACTAACCAAGTCACGACCTACCATCTCCACGGGTCGGGTCGCCCTAACAAAAGTCTGCCATCCGGTGACGCGGTCGCACGCCGCCAACCATCCTACGCCTCTGGGCTAGGCACTCGAGGCTCACCAGCAGTATCATCAGCACTTAAACCACAGAACACACAACATAAGCCTAACGCTCAATAAGCAATGCGATATGAAAGTAAAAGCCGACAATGCAATCCTATCACATGCAGTCTCTACACTCACACTCATGTTGTCACGTCTGTGACGCGTAGTGCAGCCGCACCAGGGTAAGGAGGAACCTCACGCTGCCCTACACTTTGACACGTCGTCACTGTCCCTGACTCCGCAGCAACGAGGCCCACAAGCTACACACACGTATCACCACACAGTAACCACATCAGGGTAAGGGTGTACCTCGTGCCACTCTACACCCTGACACGTCGCCCCCGTCCCAGCCTCCCCAGCACAGGGCCACAGTTGCCACACACACACGTTTTGCGACAGCCCAGCCGGCCCACCCCTCGAGTAGGATCCGCGACTGGAGTTGCACCGGCCCACACACTAGTAGGATCAGCGGTACCATTGCCCATATCCTCACCGTCAACACATTCACGCCGTATGACGGCCCAGCCGGCCCACCCCTCAAGTAGGATCCGCGACTGGTGAAGCACCGGCCCGCACACTAGCAGGATCCGCGGTACCACCGCCACACGTCTCACCTCATACATCAAACATGCTAAAAATCATTATCGTTCACGTTTTTTTTTTTTTAAATATGATGCATGTCAAACAATACGCACGCACACCACAATCAATTACATAAACCCTAAAGTTCTACAGTGTAGGCCCACTTGGGCAAAACACACGCATGCACTACTTACCTAGCGTCCTAAGCTCGCTCGATACATAGATTCGCCAAACAGTGTCTCAACCTAAAACACAACCAATCTCTTATCAGTATTTATCTCAAAATTTCCCAAATAGCTAAAAATAACCTTCCTTAACTACGCTCATGAAATTCCAACTAAAACAGTCCATTAGTTTGGTTTGGCATAAAACCAGCCTAAAGTTCGGACGCGCATAACTTTTGCGTCTGTCAACGGAATGGAACGATTCAAGTGGCTAAACGTCCCCTTAGGAACCTAGTTTAACATACTAAGACGGATTTTAAGACAGTAAGCCGCAGACAGGCAAAAAACGCCAAAAACCGAATATGCCATTTTTATAGAATTTCAACCTTTGTTTTTCTTTAACCAAAACTCACTCGATTCAGCTTTTACGCACCAAAACAAACATGCCACTGCCACACGTCGAAATTCCACTAAAAATGCTCATAAATTTGACTTGGACCAAAATCTGGCCTAAACTTCCGACGCGTATAACTTTTGCGTCGAATATCAGAATTGAGCGATTCCAGCGGCCACACGTTCTTCTAATAACCTATTTTTAACCAACAAAACAGAATTTAAAATGATCAACTTAAGCCTTGCCAAAACTGCCAAAACAGAATCTGTTTTTATACAAAAAGTAGCCGAAATTTATTTTTGATCCAAATCTCGCAAATTCTTTTACCAAACAATCACATTTCGATCTACCAATACACACATCAACAATTTGGATAGTTCTTACTCAGAAAACAGCATGGCAACACCAACAAACTTCACGATTTTCTCCCCAAAAACTGAGAATTTCCAATCAGTCCATTGAACCAGGCACCGCCTCCCTCATTCCTTCTAATTTTGTCCCCTACTCCCCTGAAATGTAGAGGGTAACACGATCTTACACTCGGCCATCAGAGCAGGACAAAAATTGAAGGGAAACTCCTTGTTTTCGGTCGGTTTTGTCGCGGAAGAGCTGAGCCACACACTGGCTCTAGTGCATGCACACATTACACTCTAATGCTCCGACGACCGAGTCCTACTGTCGGGAAAAATCCAAGAACAACCGAGGCCCCCCGCGCTTGGTCGATAGAATAAACGAATACAGGGGAGACCTCACCTTCGGTTTTCTCAGTGCGGGAAGGCAAGGTAGCTCCTCACTTCAGCTCACCAGAGTACTCTGAGCACCGGCGCCTTTTCCTCGGTGGTCGGTCGTCGACGATTGCTCCTCCTTGGTCTCTCGCTTGCTCTCTCTCTCGGCCGTGCGACACTCGGTGGAATGGCTTCCACCAGAAGCCATTCCACCATATATCCTTTTTTTTTTTTTAATAAATTACAAATTAAAAAACTGCCCTCACGTGTTTTAATCTTCCGTGATTTCGTTAATTTCCCGACCTCCCGACCTTCAATTCTGAAAACCATCGCAAAAGTAGGCTCCGAGTCTTATAATTTAAATTTTCTCATTGAAATATTTCTCAAAACTCCGACCGAGATTAAACTAAAAATTTCAGAAATTAAAAATTGAAATTCGAAATTTTCGGGTTATTACATTCCCCCCACCTTATAAGAATTTTGTCCCCAAAATTTACGTACCGAATAAGTCGGGATACTGCTACTCCATGTCATCACGCCACTCCCAAGTAGTCTCCTCTACACCATTGTTGCGCCACATCAGCTTGACTAGCGGAATCTCCTTGTTGCGCAGCACCTTCACAGCTGATCCTAAGATACTCACTGGCTTTTCCTCGTAGGACAGTGTTGGCTGGATCTCTATATTCTGTTGTGGCACTACCTGAGAGGGATCGCGCATACACTTCCTCAGCATCGAGACATGAAAAACATCATGGACGGCATCCATCGACGCAGGCAACTGAAGCTGATATGCAGTTCTCCCAATCCGCTTGACAATCGGGAATGGTCCTACAAACCGAGGGTTGAGCTTCTCCCGCTTTCTGAACCTTACCATTCCCTTGAACGGCGAGACCTTCCGAAAAACCTCATTGCCCTCATTAAACTCCAACTCTCGGCGTCTCTGATCAGCATAACTCTTCTGTTGACTCTGGGCCGCTTCAATTCTCTTCCGTATCACAGAAATCTTATCGATAGTCTGCTGCAAAATCTCAGGGCCTATCAATCGGGCTTCCCCAACCTCATCCCAATATAATGGCGACCTGCACTTCCTTCCATAGAGGGCCTCGTATGGTGCCATACCAATGGTGGACTGAAAACTGTTATTATACGAGAACTCCACTAGCGGTAAAAACTTGCTCCAAGTCGCCTGAAACTCCAACACACAAACCCTGAGCATATCCTCCAGAATTTGTATAGTCCGCTTTGACTGCCCATCGGTCTGAGGATGAAAGGCCATACTGAAATCTAATCTAGTGCCCATAGCCTTATGCAGACTCCTCCAAAACTTGGACGTGAACCTGGGGTCTCAGTCTGAAACAATCGACACCGGAATCCCATGAAGTCTGACTATCTCCTGAATATACAATTGGGCAAACTGATCCATCGTATAAGTCATCTTCACAGGCAAAAAGTGAGACGACTTCATCAACCTGTCCACAATCACCCAGATCGCGTCATGGCCCTTGGCAGTCCTCGGTAGTCCCACCACAAAATCCATGGTAATTCGCTCCCACTTCCACTCCGGTATAGGCAATGGTTGGAGCATTCCAGACGGTCGCTGATGCTCCGCCTTCAGCTGCTGGCAGACTACGCAGGCCTCAACATACTCAGCCACTGCTCGTTTCATGTTAGGCCACCATAGAGGGGTCGACACCTGTTTCCACAGGTCGATACCTTAACTGTAACACCCCGAGAACCACACGTTCCCGGTGCGCTACAGTACGTCTACTTATACACACTATGACACACTGAAAACTTGACACAACTTACTCAATTTAATACCATTTTTGTTTTCAAATCATCTTCAAAAGAACATTTGTGAGTAGGAAAAATTTTCGACTCGATTCGAATACAACTCGCGTCTTGAAGAGGGAACACGAAATTCTTAATATAAAAATACGCAGCAGAAAAGAAAAAATAATTTAAAATAGTTTTTAAAATTAACCGACAAGACTCGAAATCGTAGGATGGAGTCCAACCAACCCCTCGAACTACACAAATTCGGTGTCGTGCACTCACGTCCCACTTTGACGCCCCGTACGCACCCTCGAGGCGCGCGCACCAACTCAACCTCATCCTATCACGCACACGCTCACAACGCTGCGTGCCCCACGCACCCTGCCTCCGTACCACACGTCCGCACGCACGCCTTCACCCGACGCCGCACGACCAGTGAGTACGCACAGGGCCGTGTGCGCCGTGTACCTACGATCACGCCGCACTTCCGCTCCATTCCACACTCCTCTAACACTCACTGTACACATCCCGACCTATTCCATCTCCTCTTGACTACCAACCTCTTTTCTGAAATTTCGGCTAAGTAACAACTAAAAACTGGCTATCCTAAAATTTAAACCCTGCACACACAGTTCACCAAAAACTAACATTATTTATCTATGAACCATCTAGAGAATCTCCATAACAAATAATCAGAGTTTAAAGACAACAAAAATCCATCAAATACAAATGAAGAAAGTCCACAGTGTAGAGCAATATCATACTCTAACATATAATAATACGTACGCGTCACCAAAACACTACAACCACAATATACAATCCTGTACGACCAACGTCTATACAAACTCCTCTATCCGCATAAATAGTCGACACAAAATAACAACCACACGCATCTCACCATCACCTATCACCACCGCAGGTCGGGTCGCCCTATCAAAATCCGCCGTTTAGTGCCTCGGTCGCACGCCGCCAACCGTTCTATGCCTTAGGACTTGGCTCTCGAGGCTCACCAACAAAATTGTCAGCACCTATACCATAGAACACACATCATAAGCCTAACGCTGAGTAAGTAGTACAATATGAAAATAAAAGCCGTCAATGTAATCCTATCACATGCAAACTCTACACTGACACTCATGTTGCCACATTTGTGAAGCGTAGTGTAGCCGCACCAGGGTAAGGAGGAACCTATCACCACCCTACACCATGACACGTCGCCACCGTCCCTGACTCCCCAGCAACAAGGCCTATAAGCTACACACGCGCATCACCACACAGCAACCACATCAGGGTGAGGGTGTACCTCGCGCTACACTACACCCTGACACGTCGCCCCCATCCCAGCCTCCCCAGCACAGGGCCACAGTTGCCACACACACGTTTCGTGACAGCCCAGCTGGCCCACTCTTCGAGCAGAATTTGCGACTGGTGTTACACCAGCCCACACACTAGTAGGATCCGCCGTACCACTGCCCATCATTCTCACTGTTAACACATACACGCCGCGTGACGGCCTAGCAGGCCCACTCCTCGAGCGAAATCCGCAGTTGGTTACCTACCGGCCCACACACTAGTAGGATCCGCGGTACCACCGCCACGCGTCTCACCACTTACTCAAAATATGCTCAAAATCATTTTCATTCCTTTTTTAAAAAAATATGATGCATGTCAAACAATATGCACGCACACCACAAACAATGACATAAATCCTAGCGTTCTACGGTGTAGGCACACTTGGACAAAACACATGCATGCACTACTTACCCGGCGTCCTAAGCTCACTCGATGCACAGCTTCGCCAAAAATGCCTCAACCTAAAACACAAACAACCACTCATCAATCTTTACTTCAAAACTCACCAAATAATTTAAAATGACATTCCTTAACCAAATCCATGAAATTTCAGTTAAAACAGGTCACCAATGTGGTTTCGCCGAAAACCAGCGTAAAGTTTGGACACGCATACCTTTTGCGTCCGTCAACGGAATCGAACGATTCAAGTGGCTAAACGTCCCCTTAGGAACCGAGTTTAACATACTAAGACGGATTTTAAAACAGTAAACCGCAGATAGGTGGAAAAACCCCAAAACTGGATCTGCCCTTTTTTACTAAATTTCAAATTTTTGTTTTCCACAACCAAAACGTATTTAAAATTAGTCTTACGCATCAAAGACGGCCATGCTACTATCACACGTCACAATTCCATGAAAAACGCTCACCAATTTGACTCGGATAAAAATCCAACATAAAATTTCGATGCGCATAACTTTTGCGTCGGATATCGAAATCGAACGATTCCAGCGGCCATACGTTCCTTTAACCACCTATTTTAACCCACTAAAACAAAATTTAAAACAATTAACCATACCCCCGTAAAAGGCCCCAAAAACAGAACTGTTTTTATACAAAAAAAAATCTAAAATCTCAACTTCCATCCAATTTCGCCAATTTCTGCACCGAACAACCACATTTCAACTTATTAAGCATAATCTTACTGGAAATCAGAAATTCACGCACAAAAATCTGAATTTTGGCTCAACCTTTCCCCCTCGGTTTCTCTCCCTCTCACCAGACATCTACTGTCCATCCACTAACACACACATTCACCCTCCTAATCCACTCAAACATTGTAGCCAAATTGACAGAAACGGAGGGAAGCCGAACATTAATCTCGGCCAAACAGGACAGGATAGTAGAGGAAGAGAGGGACTTACAGGGTGGTGTCACTCTGTACTCAGGTGGGGGAATGGGAGAAGACAAAAATCTGAGCCCTCGGCTGCCGGCAACAGAACCGAATGGGGGCCCTTCCTTGCGGTAGTCGGCAGAACACGCTCGGGCTCTCACTTCGAGAGTTCGAGCTGCTGAAACTCAACGACCTCGGTTCGTTGGAGAAGCAATACTCGGCTTCGATTCTGCTCACAAACTCGCGCTCGTCGTTCACCGATCGAAGACCAAAACCGAGCTCCCGATTGCCCTCTCTCGCGTGTTCGCTCTCGGCTCTGGCAGAAAAAAAAAAGTCGAACACTGAACGATTTCGTGACGAAGCCGTTCAGTTGTTTGTATAAAATTTTAATTTTATAAAATAATTTATTTTATTATTTAAATAATAAAATTACCAAAATGCATATACGTGTTTTAATCATTTGAAATTTTGTTAAACTCGCGCCCTTCTGACTTTAAAATTTCGAAAACCATCAGAAAACTAGACTCCGGGTTTTATAACTTGATTTACCCGTTAAGATATTTCTCAAAACGCCAACTGAGATTAAATTAAAAATTTTAGAAATTAGCTTTAAAATCTAAAATTTTCCGAGTTATTACATCTCCCCCACCTTATAAGAATTTTGCCACCAAAATTTACGTACCGAATAGGTTGGGATACTGACGCTCCATGTCTTCACACCGCTCCCAAGTAGTCTCTTCCACACCATGATGGCCCACAATACTCTGACCAAAGGAATCTTCTTGTTACGCAGTACTTTCACAGCTGATCTTAAGATCCTCACTTGCTTTTCCTTGTATGACAGCGTCAGGTGGATCTCTATATTCTGTTGTGGCACTACCTGAGAGGGATCGTGCATACACTTCCTCAGCATCGAGACATAGAAAACATCATAGATGGCATCCATCAACGAAGGAAACTGAAGCTGGTACGCAGTTCTCCCAATCCGCTTGACAATCGGTAATGGTTCCACAAACCAAGGGTTGAGCTTCCCCCGCTTTCTGAGCCTCACCACTCCCTTGAACGGCGAGATCTTCAGAAATACCTCGTCGCCCTCACTAAACTACAAATCCCGACGCCTCTGGTCAGCATAACTCTTCTGTCGACTCTGAGCTGCTTCAATCCTCTTCCGTATCACAGAAATTTTGTCTATAGTCTGCTGTAAAATCTCAAGACCTATCAATCAAGGCTCCCGAACTTCATCCCAATACAACGGCGACATGCACTTCCTTTCGTAGAGGGCCTCATATGGCGCCATACCAATGGTGGACTGGTAGCTGTTATTATATGAGAACTCCACTAATGGAAAGAACTTACTCCAAGCCGTCTGAAACTCCGACACACAGGCCCTGAGCATATCCTCCAGAATCTGTATAGTCCGCTCTGACTACCCATCGGTCTGGGGATGAAAAGCCGTACTGAAATGTAATCTGGTGCCCATAACCTTATGCAAACTCCTCCAAAACATGGATGTGAACCTGAGGTCTCGGTCTAAAACAATCAACACTGGAATACCATGAAGTCTGACTATCTCCTGAATATATAACTGGGTAAACTGATCCATAATATAAGTCATCCTCACCGGTAAAAAGTGAAACGACTTCGTCAATCGTTACACAATCACCCAAATAGAAGCATCATGGCCCTTGGTAGTCCTCGGCAGTCCCACCAGAAAATCCATAGTGATCCGCTCCGATTTTCACTCCGGTATTGGCAATGGTTGGAGCATTTAAGGTGGTCGCTGATGTTTCGCCTTCACTTGTTGGCAGACAACGCAGGTCTCAACATACTTAGCCACCGCTCGTTTCATGTTAGGCCACCAATAGTGCTGCTTCAAATCCTTGTACATCTTAGTGCTTTCGGGATGCACGGAGAAAGAAGATTAATGGGCTTCTGATAATATATCCTTCCTCAGCTCCTCATCCTTCGGGAAGTACCACCTATCCTGAAATTTCATAATCTCGTCCTCTGAATAGCTGAACTCAGAATCAGGCCTAGCCTCCATACTCGCCTTTAGCTCGCTACACTCTGAGTCAGTCTCCTAGGCTTGTCTGATCCTGTTTAGAATAGTCGACTTCAACGACAAGGCTGAGAGAGTGGTGGCCAGATCAAAAACCACCTCCAAGCTAAAACTCTGCATCTCTGTTATCAACTCCATAGGCCCTATCGAAGTCATGGCAGAAGTCGAAGCTGTCACGCAACTTAAGGCATCTGCCATCACGTTCGCCTTTCCCTGGTGGTACTTGATCTCCACATCGTAATCCTTGACCAGCTCGAGCCATCTCCTCTGTCTCAAATTCAGCTCCTTCTGCGTGAAAATATACCTCAAACTCTGATGGTCTGAGTAAATCTTGCACTGCTGCCCATAAAGCTAATGCCTCTAAATCTTGAGTGCAAATACAACAGCTGCCAGCTCTAAATTGTGAGTGGGATAATTCTGCTCGTACGCCTTTAACTGCCTAAAGGCATAGGCAATGACTCTCCCACCTGCATCAAAACACATCACAAAGCAATCCTGGAGGCATCACAATAAATGCCGAATTTCTCTCCTTCCATGGCCAGCGTCAGTATAGGAGGCGTAGTTAATCTTTGCTTCAATGTCTGAAAGCCATCCTCACACCTGTCGATCCATTCATAATTCGCATTCTTTCTAGTCAGTCGGGTCAAGAGAGCCGAGATCTTAGAGAACCCCTCAATAATCTCTGATAATATCCAGCCAACCCTAGAAAACTGCATATCTTGCTAGCACTGGTCGGCCACGGCCACTCCTTTACAGCCTGAACTTTCACCGGATCGACTGAAATTCCCTCAGAGGAAATAACATGCCCCAAAAAGTGAATCCTGTCCAACCAAAACTTGCACTTCGAGAACCTAGCGTACAGCTAATGCTGGCTCAAAATAGTCATTATGGTCCTCAAGTGCTCCCTGTGCTCTTATTCACTCCGTGAATAAATCAGAATGTCGTCGATAAACACGATCACAAACTTGTCCAGGTACTCCCTGAACACCCAGTGCATCAAATCCATAAATGCTACAGGGGCATTGGTCAACCCGAAGGACATAACCAGGAACTCAAAATGCCCTTACCTTGTTCTGAAGGTCGTCTTCAGTACATCCTCTCCCTTTACCGTCAACTAATGATAGCTGGACCTCAGGTCGATCTTAGAAAACACTCGGGCACCCTGTAGCTAATCAAACAAATCATCAATCCTCGGCAATGGATACTTGTTCTTCACCATCAACCTATTCAGCTCCCTATAGTCGATACACATTCATAGGGATCCGTCCTTCTTCTTGACGAACAGAACTGGCGCGCCCCAAGGTGAAAAACTAGGGTGTATAAAGCCCTTATCCGTCAACTCCTCCAACTGAGCCTTCAGCTCCTTAAGTTCGGTAGGTGCTAACCTTTAAGGGTTCTTGCACACCGGCTCGGCACCTGGGAAAACATCTATCTCGAATTCGATCTCCCTATCAGGGGCAATCCTGGTAAATCATCACGAAATACCTCCGGGAACTCCTGCACAACAAGAATATCATATATCCGAGTATCACCCTGTGACTGTGCATCCCCGACACTTGCCAAAAACCCCTGGCAACCCTTGCCCAACAACCATGGAGTCTAACGAGAAAAGATAGCAGAAATCCTGGCAAGACCTTTACCTGCTTTAAATGTGTATCTCTCCCCGTCAAGGGGCCGAAAATGAACCTCTCAGGTCTTGCAGTCAATCTTTGCATGATGTCTGAACAGCCAGTCCATTCCCAAGATCACCTCATAACCGCTCATATGGAGTATGACTAGCTCGGCATATAAATGTTTCTTCCCCACTATCACCACAATTACCCTGCACCACTTGTTCTGAATACAAATGTTCCCCTGATGGCAAGGTCACATCATAATGTCGCTCGGCGGGACTGAACTCCAAGTTTCCCTTAACAATAAAATCCGTCGACACAAACAAGTGCATACCGCTCGTATCAATCAAGGTATAAGCTGCCATACTAGAAACAAAAATGTTACCTACAACTACTGATGGCTGGGCAGCATCCTCTGGCTCAAAAAGGGCGAAGACCCTCGGTGTAACTCTGGCTGACGTCTTCCTCGCAGCTGGGCATCTATTGGCAAAGTGTCCAACCTCATTGCAATTGAAGCAGCGGTTCTGACGCGGCTTTTGACACTCTCTGGACATGTGGCCCACCTCGCCACAGTTACAACACCGCACTGGGCCCACTCTACCCTCGCCCCGGTGGCTCCTTTGACACTTCGGGCACACTGGAAACTGTCTTGAACCCTGCGGCCTCGTGGTGCCCCCTGGCTACTAGAACTGTCACTAGCCTCTTCAGGCCCTTCTGCATGGATGCTTCCTCGCTCGACTATGGCAGCGACTCTCTGAATGATCTCTGAGACTGCTCCTTGGGTACCTCCCGATAACTAGGAAGCTTCGCCCGACCCTTTTCAATGTCCAGGGCCTTCGCTACCACCTCTTCGTATGGCATGCCTCGGGTCCCCGCAATCCGCATGCCCATATAGATATCCAGCTTCAGGCCCTGCACAAACTAATGTACCTTATTCTCATCGAGGCTCACCAAATGCCCTGCAAACCGCGACATGGCCTCAAACTGTCGTACATACTCGACCACACTGCCAGTCTGCCTCAACTGCGCAAACTCCACCATCTTCTGTGTCCTGACAGAATGGCTGAAGTATTTACTGAAAAACACCAACATGAACTCCTCCCAGGTCGTGGTCTCCACATCTCTCGTGGCCACTACAGTATCCCACCAATGGCTTGCATCCTTGGCCAGATAGAATGCCGCACTAGAAACTTTGTCTTGCTCCTCCACCTTTGCAAAACTCATCATCCTCTCCATGCTCCGTATGCACTCCTCAGCACTGAGAGGATCTGGAGATGACCAGTCAAAAGTCGGGGTCTAAGTCTATCCAGCCTATCACCCCCTCTGTCAGACGAACCCTGGGTGCTAGACTGACCCTGGTCATCCCTGCTCATAAATCTATCCAACTGCTGAGACTGACAGTGGACTAACTCGGTAAGCTGCCGGACGGTATCATCCATATCGCTCACAGCTCTAGGCGCCTCTTGTCGTGGTCAGCCTCTACCTCTGCCTCTAGCCTCTCCCGACATTTCCTACCTTTAGTATATACAAAACTCACATTACTCCTACAATAAATTTAAATCTAAACACTTACACCATAGACACTTACACCAACTCAACATCACCCCGTCACGCGGACGCTCACAGCGCCGCGTGCCCCATGCACCCTGCCTCAGTACCACACGTCCGCACGCACGCCCTCACCCGACGCCGCACGACCCGTGAATACTCGCAGGGCCGCGTGCCCCTTGCACCTCCAACCACGCCACACTTCCGCTCCACTCTACACTTCTCTAACACTCATTGTACACATTCCGACCGATTCCATCTCCTCGCGACTCCCAACCTCTCTGCCAAAATTTCGGCAGAATAACGCCTAAAAACTAGCTGTCCCAAAATTTAAACCCTGCACACATTTCACCAAAAACTAACAATATTTATCTATCAACCATCCAGAGAATCTCCATAACAAATAATCAGAGTTTAAAGACAACGAAAATCCATCAAATACAAATGAAGAAAGTCCACAGTATAGAGCAATATCACACTCTAACATATAAAAATATGTACGAGTCTCCAAAACACTACAACCACTCTATACAATCCTGTATGACCGACGTCTATACGAACTCCTCTATCCGCATAAATACTCGACACAAAATAACAACCCAACGCATCTCACCATCACCTACCACCACCATGGCTCGGGTCGCCCTAACAAAATCTGCAGTCCGGTGCCTCGGTCGCACGCGGCCAACCGTTCTATGCTTCAAGACTAGGCTCTTGAGGCTCACCAACAAAATCGTCAGCTCCTACACCATAGAAAACACATCATAGGCCTAACGCTCAGTAAGTAGTACAATATGAAAGTAAAAGCCGTCAATGCAATTCTATCACATGCAGTCTCTACACTCACACTCATGTTGTCACATCTGTGACGCGTAGTGTAGTCGCACCAGGGTAAGGAGGAACCTAGCGCCACTTTATAGCCTGACACGTAGTCACCGTCCCGGACTCCCCAGCTATGAGGCCCACAAGCTACACACACGCATCACCACACAGCAACCACATCAGGGTGAGGGTGTACCTCGTGCCACACTACACCCTGACACGTCGCCCCCGTCCCAACATCCCTAGCACGGGGCCACAGTTGCCACACACACGTTTTGCGACAACCCAGCCGGCCCACTCCTCGAGCAGAATTCGCGACTGGTGTTGCACCGGTCTACACACTAATAGGATCCGCAGTACCATTGCACATCATTCTCACCGTTAACACATACACGCCACGTAACGGCCCAACCGGCCCACTCTTCGAGCGAAATTCGCAGTTGGTTACGTACCGGCCCACACACTAGTAGGATCCGCGGTACCACTGGCACGCTTCTCACCACTTACTCAAAATATGCTCAAAATCATTTTCCTCGCACACCACAAACAATGACATAAATCCTAAGGTTCTACGGTGTAGGCCCACTTGGGCAAAACACATGCATGCACTACTTACCTGGCGTCCTAAGCTCGCTCGATGTACAACTTCGCCAAAAATGCTTCAACCCAAAACACAAACAACCACTCATCAATCTTTACTTCAAAACTCACTAAATAATTTAAAATGACATTCCTTAACCAAATCCATTAAATTCCAGTTAAAATGGGTCACCAATGTAGTGCGGCCGAAAACCAGCGTAAAGTTCGGACGCCCATAACTTTTGCGTCCGTCAACGGAATCAAACAATTCAAGTGGCTAAACGTCCCCCAAGTAACCTAGTTTAACATATTAAGACAGATTTTAAAACGGTAAACTGCAGATAGGTGGAAAACACCAAAACCGGATCTGCCCTTTTTTATTAAATTTCAAATTTTTGTTTTCTGCAACCAAAACTCACTCAAAATTAGTCTTACGCATCAAAGACAGCCATGCTACTATCACACATCACAATTCTAAGAAAAACGCTCACTAATTTGACTCGGACCAAAATCTGACATAAATTTTCGACGCGCATAACTTTTGCGTCGAATATCAGAATCAAACGATTCCAGCGGCCATACGTTCCTCTAACCACCTTTTTTGACCCACTAAAACAAAATTTAAAACAGTTAATCGTACCCCCGTCAAAGTACCAAAAAACAGAACTGTTTTTATACAAAAAAAAATCCAAAATCTCAACTTCCATCCAATTTCGCCAATTTCTGCACCGAACAACCACATTTCAACTTATTAAGCATAATCCAACCGGAAATCAGAAATTCACGCACAAAAATCCAAATTTTGGCTCAACCTTTCCCCCTCGGTTTCTCTCCCTCTCACCGGACATCTACTGTCAATCCACTAACACACACATTAACCCTCCTAATCCACTCAAACATTGCAGCCAAATTCACATAAACGGAGGGAAGCCGAACATGAATCTCGGCCAAACAGGACAGGACAGCAGAGGGAGAGGGACTTACAGGGTGGTATCGCTCTGCACTCAGGTTGGGGAATGGAAAAGACAAAAATTCGAGCGCTTGGCTACCGACAACAGAACTGAATGGGGGCGCTTCCTCGCGGTCGTCGGCAGAACACGCTCAGGCTCTCACTTCGGGAGTTCAAGCTGCTGAAACTGAACGACCTCGGTTCGTCGGAGAAGTAATACTCGACTGCGGTTCCTCTCACAAACTCGCACTCGACGTCCACTGATCGAGGACCAAAACTGAGCTCTCGATCGCCCTCTCTCGCGCGTTCGCTCTCGGCTCTGGCAGAAAAAAAACTGAACACTGAACGACTTCTTTGCGAAGTCGTTGACTTATTTTTATAAAACTTTAATTTTATAAAATAATTTATTTTATTATTTAAATAATAAAATTACCAAAATGCTCATACATGTTTTAATCGCTTGAAATTTTGTTAAACTCGCGCCCTTTCGACTTTAAAATTTCGAAAGCCAACACAAAACTAGACTCCGGGTTTTATAACTTAATTTACCCGTTAAGATATTTCTCAAAACTCCAACCGAGATTAAATTAAAAATTTTGGAAATTAACTATAAAATCTGAAATTTTTCAAGTTATTACATCAATCCTCTCTGCCCGCGGAAGTCGTCCCTCGCAGTCGACACCGCTACCGTTTTTACATGGACCGGTCGACACTTGTAACCAGGAGTCGACACCTGCTTCGACTCTGCCTGTCACAGGTCAAGCCTCGTGATCGACACCCCTCGAAGTATCAGTAAAACTCAACACCAGTTCATTTAAATACGCGGCAATATATCCTCAATCAAATTCACGAAGTAAAACCTATAGATTGAAAACATAACTTCTCCAAATAAATTTCAAAACAACAACATTCTACTTACATTTATCCACAATACTCTTACTACACCACCTAAAATTCTCAAAATCTATATAACGTTGTTCGACTCAAAACACTTACAAGAATCACACCCTTGACCCGCCATGGTCGTGTCGCCCCAACATTTTCCTGTACCGGCACACGACGTCTCCCGCCAACTTCGATATAGACTTGCCCATCACCTAGCAACTCACCCCAAACCTCGGCGTCACCTACACCAAGGTACACAAAACGTAAGCCTAATGCTTAGCAAGTATGGAATATGAACTCGAAAACCAATGCATAACTCAACCCTTAACACATGCAGTTTCTACACTCAATCTTGTTTTCTTTTCGTTTCATTATTTTCGTCTTCCACTTTCACGTGTGAGTCTGGCGGACACCCATCCCTTCCACACTCGGGATGGCCAATCCATAACCCGCGGAGCGACGTTAGAGGCACACATCATGTTTGGACAAAGGACGACCCTACGTAACCTGCTCCTAACAGTGATCATAGAACCCTCTAGTTCTTTCTCACTAGCACGTTAACAACGAGGTGCTCGCAAATCGTGTCACATTACGTACTTTCATCCATGGGAACCCCCTAGTGCTTTCTCATTAGCACGTTAACGACGAGGCGTTCACCCATGCGTTGCAAATCTTTTCGTATCTGATTACGTTTCATATGCACAATTTCAAACATGCTCAAAACTCGTATTTCGTAATTCAAAACCATGATGCATGATAATCACGAATGCACGACTCAAACAGTAAAACAAACAAGCAAGCAAACAAGCAATCCTACCATTCCAAGGTGTAGGCCCGAAGGCAATTCACACACGTTCCAACACTTACCTGGCGTTATCGAAACCTTTTTGTGCTTCGTAACTTGGCGCTCTAACTGGAATACCTATAAAATTATACATCCGTCAAATTCTAACTCATCAAATTCATAATTCCTTAACTTGAAAGTCCTAATCCACATCAAAACCAAAACTCTTCGTTAAACTTGAAATCCCGCACAAATTTCCATCCAACTTCAGAAATTCACAACTTGTTCAATACTCATCCGAATTGGACGATACAAAATATTACGGGTTCCTAAGAACGTCTAGCTTCCTATGGTCCCATCCCTTTCTCATCCGGATGTCCACAACTTAACCGAACGTGGCCGAACAGACAACGTTCCAAAAATTCACATACACAACCAATAAACCATCCAATCTTCCTCACCAATACTCCTATTTCTATCATAAGCACCAATACGCATATAGAATTCAACTCTACGCTCAATTTCTCGCATTACTCTCCTAGGTTTTAACTAATTCACCCTATATACTAGTTAACTCCGTTTTGTCGCTAAAACAACCAACATACTAACTATCTACTCAGAACTAGACAAAACATACTGTAGATTTGAAGATTCGTGGCAAAACAGAGAAGGGTCGTTGAGGGCTTCAGGCGGGAGAGGTGACGCTGCGGAGTAGGAGGAGAAGCTAAAGGGAATTGCACTGGAGAATAACACCACAAGGTGTTTTAGTTTTCTACCCCCCCCCCCCCCCCCTTCTTTTTTATTTTATATTTTTTCTAATTACCAAACTACCCTCCACCTTTAACCGGTTCACAAATCTGTGATTCCGTCTTGTTCCAATTGAATTCTTAAATTTTTCACCTACTGTACTGTGATGTAGGACCGAGGGCAAAACTCCTACTACATTACTTATCTGGCGTCCTTAGCACTCCTAATCCAAATCTCGTACGCTAACTGAAAAACCTATAAAATTATACATCTGTCAATTCTAACTTATTAAATTCATAACTCCCTATCTTCAAAGTCCTATCTCATACCAAAATCGAAACTCTCTACTAAACAAGAAATCCTTCACCATTTCCGTCCAACTTCAGAAATTCACAACTTCTTCAATATTTGTCCAAATTGGACGATACAAAATACTATAGGTTCCTGATGACGTCTAGTTTCCTATGGTCTTGTCTATTTCCCATTCGGATGTCCACGGCTTGACCGAACATGGCCGAACGGACACTGTTCCCAAAATTCACATACTCGGCCAATCAAACACCAAAATCTTTCCCACCAATTCTCATAATCCACTCATATTTCTATCATAAGTACCAATATGTGGATGAAATTTAACTCTACACTCAACTTCTCACATTACCCTCTTAGGTTTTCACCAAATCACCCTATACTCTTGCCAAACCCATTTTTGTCACTGATAACAATAAAACATCAACTAGTTACACAAAACTAACTAGAATTTACCGTGATTCGGAAGAACAGAGGAAGAATCGATCGCCGATCACTCGCGAGAGATGAGAAACGAGAGAGGAGGGGGGAAAGAAATCGTTGCGCTGGGGAAAACACAGAAGAGGAAATTTCCTCTTCTGTGTTATAATTTTATTTTATATAATAATAATTACTAATTACTATTTCACCCTTAACCCTTAATCGTTTAATAAATCTGTTATACGCTCCGATTCTGAATGTATTCTCAAATTCTTCTCTCCTCCATTAACTTCAAAATAATAATCTTTTACCTAAGAGTAGAAATTCTCTGCCCACAATTCCGACCAATACTCTGTCGATTACAATTTCGTAAGTCCAAAATTAACTTAAACGAAAAAATCTGGATGTAATAACCTGGAAATTTTGAATTTTGAATTTTGAATTTTCAAAATTTTTAATTTAATCTCGGTCGGAGTTTTGAGAAATATTTCAACGGGAAAATTTGAATTATAAGACTCGGAGCCTACTTTTGCGATGGTTTTCGGAATTTAAAGTTGGGAGGTCGAGAAATTAACGAAATCACAGAAAATTAAAACACGTGAGGGCAGTTTTGTAATTTGTAATTTATTTAAAAATATATATATATATGAAATCACCCGAATGGCTTGGGGAAGAAGCCATTTGGTTGATTTCTGCAGAGCACCCGAGTGCCGAGAGAAGGTGATCGAGGGGCTAAGGTGATCGTGTGCCGTAGTCGGAGCTGCGATCGAAGGCCGACGAGCGGGGGTGCGAGTTGCGAGTTGCGAGTTGCGAGCAGGTGCTGCTGTCCCGACGAACCAAAGCCGTTCGGTTTCAGCAGCTCGAGTTCCCGAAGTGAGAGCTGAGTGCTTCGGCCAATGACCGCGAGGGCGAGTTTCTGCCATATTCTGCCACCGACGATTTGAGTGCCTTGCTGGAGTCCCTATTTCCCTTTGTGTGCTGAACTCCATTGCTCGGTAAGTCTCTCTTCCTCCCTCTGCTGTCCTGTCCGGTTTGACCGAGTGTAAGGTTCGGCCTCCCTCCATTTTCGGTGATTTTGGCTGAAGTGTTGATGAG
>CM039519.1:7709739-7740028 GCA_022433055.1 Begonia peltatifolia | reverse complement strand
TTTCGGCCTATGTTCGGCTGATCATTTTAAATTCTGTTTTTTGTGCGATAAATTAGGTGGTTAGAGGGACGTATGGCCCCTAGAATCGTTCGATTCCGATATCCGACGCAAAAGTTATGCGCGTCGGAAGTTTATGCCGGATTTTGGTCCAAGTCAAATTAGTGATCGTTTTTTGTGAAATTTCAACGTGTTATAGTGGCATGTCTATTTTTGGTGCGTAAAGCTGAATTGAGTGAGTTTTGGTTGAAGAAAAACAAAGGTTGAAATTTTATAAAAAAGTGCAGATTCAGTTTTTGGCATTTTTCGCCTGTCTGCGGCTTACCGTTTTAAAAAATGTCTTAGTATGTTAAAATAGTTTCCTAAGGGGACGTTTAGTTACTTGAATCGTTCGATTCCGTTGACGGACGGAAAAGTTATGCGCGTCCGAACTTTAAGCTGGTTTTCGGCCGGACAAAACTGATGACCCGTTTCAGTTGAAATTTCATGAGTATAGTTAAGGAAGGTTATTTTTAGCAATTTGGTGAATTTTGAGATAAATACTGAGGAGAGATTGGTTGTGTTTTAGGTTTAGGCTTTGTTTTTGGCGAAGCTGTGCATTAGGGTTTATGTGATTGTAGAACTTTAGGGTTTATGTGATTGATTGTGGTGCGCGTGCGAATTGTTTGACATGCATCATATTTAAAAAACGTGAATGAAAATGGTTTTGAGCATGTTTTGAGTATGTGGTGAGACGTATGGCGGTGGTGCCGCGGATCCCGCTAGTGTGCGGGCCGGTGCTTCACCAGTCGCGGATTCCACTCGAGGGGTGGGCCAGCTGGGCCGTCATGCGGCGTGCATGTGTTGACGGTGAGGATATGGGTAGTGGTACCGCAGATCCTACTAGTGTGTGGGCCGGTGCAACACTAGTTGCGGATCCTACTCGAGGTGTGGGCCGGCTGGGCTGTCACGAAACGTGTGTGTATGGCAACTGTGACCCCGTGCTGGGGAGGCTGGGATGGGGGCGACGCGTAAAGGTGTAGAGTGGGGCGAGGTACACCCTTACCCTGATGTGGTTGCGTGTGGTGATGCGCATGTGTAGCTTGGGGGCCTCGTTCTGGGAAGTCCGGGACGGTGGCGACGTGTCAGGGTGTAGGGCGGCGTGAGGTTCCTCCTTACCCTGGTGGGCTGCACTACGCGTCACAGATGTGACAACATGAGTGTGAGTGTAGAGACTGCATGTGATAGGATTGTATTGTCGGCTTTTACTTTCATATGGCATTACTTACTGAGCGTTAGGCTTATGTTGTGTGCTCTGTGGTGTAGGTGCTGACGATACTTTTGGTGAGCCTCGAGTACCTAGCCCAGAGGCGTAGGATGGTTGGCGGCGTGCGACCGCAGCACCGGAGGGCGAATTTTTGTTAGGGCGACCCGACCCGTGGAGATGGTAGGTTGTGGCCTGGTTGGTTTAGGGGTTTTTCCTTCTTTTGTGGTGGTTATGTACAGTTGATGAGATGAGTTGTATATGTGTCAGTGTATAGGTGTATATGGAGTGCGTGTGATTTTGGCGATGTACGCATATATTTTACATGTTAGGGTATAGTATTGCTCTATATTGTGAATTTTCTTCATTGTATTTGAGGGATTTTCGTTGTCTTCATACTATTAGTTTTGGTGAACTGTCTGCAGGGTTTTTAAATTTTTGGGATAGTCAGTTTTTAGCCGTTACTCTATCGAAATTTCGAGAGAGTGGTTGGGAGTCGAGGGGATATGGAATGGGTTGAGATGTGAACGGTGAATGCTAGAGATGGGAAGATGAGCGTGGGAGTGCGGCATGATCGCAGGTGCGCGGGGCACGCGGCCCTGCGGGTGCTCACGGGTCGTGCAGCGCCGGGTGAGGGCGTGCGCGCGGACGTGCTGTACAGAGGCTGGGTGCGTGGGGCACGCGGCGCTGTGAGCGTGCGCGAGACACAGTGACGTGGAGTTGGCACATGCGGCACTTTAAGAGTGCGCGCGGGGTGTCGAAGTGGGGACGTCAGTGCGCGGTACCGGATGGTGTAGTTCGAGGGGTGCGTTGGATTTCTTTTCTAGGATTTCAAGTCTTACCGTTTTATATTAAACTGTTTTAAATTGTTTTCTTTTCTGCTGCGTAGTTTTCATATTGAGGACTTCGTGTTCCCTCTTCGGGAAGCGAGTTGTCTTCAAATCAAGTCAAAAATTTTTCATACTCACAAATGTTCTTTTGAAAATGATTTGAAAACGAAAGAGGTATTAAATTGAGTGAGTTATGTTAAGTGTTACTGTGTGTAGTGTATAGATGCACTATAGGGCACCGGGAACGCGGGGTTTCTCGGGGTGTACAGTTATGGTATCAGAGCCACGGGGTCGATGTCGTTCAGAGGATTACCTAACACCGCCAGCCGCTGCACGGGAGCACTTCACCAACTGTAAGTGTTTAGATTTGAATTTATTGTAGTACTAATGTGAGTTTTATATTTATGTTAAAGGTAGAAAATGTCAGGAGAGACGAGAGGTAGAGGTATAGGGCGGCCAAGACGAGAGGCGCCTCCTAGAGCTGTGGGCAACATGGATGATACCGTCCGGCAGCTTACAGAGTTGGTCCACCGTCAGTCTCAGCAGTTGGAGAGTTTTTTGAGCAGGGACGACCAGGGTCAGTCTAGCGCCCAGGGTTCGTCCGACAGAGGGGTTGACAGGCTGTATAGACTTAGACCCCCCGACCTTTGACGGATCATCTCCAGATCCTCTCAGTGCTGATGAGTGGATACAGAGTATGGAGAGGATGATGAGTTTTGCCAAGGTAGAGGAGCATGACAGAGTTTCTAGCGCGGCATTCTATCTTGCCAAGGATACGAGCCATTGGTGGGATACTGTGGCGGCCACGAGAGATGTGGAGGCCATGACCTGGGAGGAGTTCAGGTCGGTGTTTTTCGGCAAGTATTTAAGTCATTCAGTCAGGACACAGAAGATGGTGGAGTTTGCACAATTGAAGCAGACCGGCACTGTGGCCGAGTATGTACGGCAGTTTGAGGCCTTGTCGCGGTTTGCAGGACATTTGGTGAGCCTCGATGAGAATAAGGTACATCAGTTTGTGCAGGGCCTGAAGCTGGATATTTATGTGGGCATGCGGATTGCGGGGACCCGAGGCATGCCGTACGAGGAGGTGGTAGCGAAGGCCCTTGACATTGAGGAAGCTCGGGTGAAGCTTCCTAGTTATCGGGAGGTACCCAGAGAGCAGCCTCGCAGATCATTTAGAGAGTCGCTGCCATAGGCCAGCGAGGAGGTGTCTGTGCAGAAAAGCCAGAAAAGGCCTAATGACAGTTCTAGCAGTCAGAGGAGCACTAAGAGGCCGTAGGGGTCGGGACAGTTTTCAGTGTGCCCGAAATGTCAGAGGACTACCCGGGCGAGTGCAGGACGGGCCTAGTGAGGTGTTATAACTGTGGCGAGGTGGGCCACATGTCCAGAGAGTGGCAGAAGCCACGTCAGAACCGCTGCTTCAACTGCAATGAGGTGGGCCACTTTGCCAGCAGATGCCCAGTGGCGAGCTGGTCGTCAGCAAGAGTTACACCGCGGGTCTTTGCCCTGTTTGAGTCGGATGATGCTGCCCAGCCATAAGTGATAGCTGGCAACATTTTTGTTTCTGGTGTGGCAGCTTATACTTTGATTGATACGGGCGCTAAGCACTCGTTTGTGTCGACGAGTTTTGTGGTTAAGGCCAACTTGGAGTTCAGTCCCGCCGAGCGACATTATGATGTCACCTTGCCATCTGGAGAGCATTTGTATTCAGAACAGGTGGTGCGGGGCAATGTCGTGACAGTGGGGAGCAAGCAGTTATATGCCGAGCTAGTCATTCTCCATATGAGCGGTTATGAGGTGATCTTGGGGATGGACTGGTTGTTCAGACATCATGTGGAGATTGACTGCAGGACTAGAGAGGTTCATTTCCAGGCCCCGGGTGGGGAGAGCTACACATTTAAAGCAGGTAAGTGTCTTGCCAGGATTTCTGCGATATTTTCTCACCAGGCTCCACAGGTGTTAGGCATGGGTTGCCAGAGATTTTTGGCAAGTGTTGAGGATGCGCAGTCACCGGGCGATGCTCGAATACAGGATATTCTTATTGTGCAGGAATTCCCGGAGGTGTTCCGTGATGAATTGCCGGTGCCCCCTGATAGGGAGATTGAATTCGAGATAGATGTTTTCCCAAGTGCCGAGCCAGTGTGCAAGAACCCCTACAGATTAGCACCTACTGAACTTAAGGAGTTGAAGGCTTAGTTAGAGGAGCTGACAGGTAAGGGATTTATACGCCCTAGTTTTTCACCCTGGGGAGCGCCAATTCTATTCGTCAAGAAGAAGGACAGATCCCTACGTATGTGTATTGACTACCGGGAGTTGAATAAGTTGACGGTGAAGAACAGGTATCCATTGCCAAGGATTGACGATTTGTTTGATCAGCTGCAGGGTGCCCGAGTGTTTTCTAAGATCCACCTGAGGTCCGACTATCATCAGTTAAAGGTGAAGGAGAGGGATGTACCGAAGACGGCCTTCCGGACGAGGTACGGGCACTTCGAGTTCCTGGTTATGTCTTTGGGGTTGACCAATGCCCCTGCAGCATTCATGGATCAGATGCACCGCGTGTTCAGGGAGTACCTGGACAAGTTTGTGATTGTGTTTATCGAAGACATTCTGATCTACTCGCAGAGTGAGGAGGAGCACAGGGAGCACCTGAGGATTGTATTGAGTATTTTGAGCCTGCATCAACTGTATGCTAAGTTCTCAAAGTGCGAGTTTTGGTTGGACAGGATTCACTTTTTGGGGCATGTGATCTCCTTTGAGGGTATTTCAGTTGATCCGGGGAAAGTTCAGGCGGTAAATGAGTGGCCGCGGTCGACCAGTGCTAGCGAGATATGCAGTTTTCTAGGGTTGGCTGGATATTATCGGAGATTCATTGAAGGGTTCTCTAAGATCTCGGCACCCTTGACCCGGCTGACCAGGAAGAGTGCAAAGTATGAATGGACCGACAGGTGTGAGGATAGCTTCCAGACATTGAAGCAGAGGTTGACTACGGCTCCTGTACTGACACTGCCCGTGGAAGGGCAGAAGTTCTGCATTTATTGTGATGCCTCTAGGATCGGTTTGAGTGTGTTTTGATGCAGAGTGGGAGAGTCATTGCCTATGCTTCTAGGCAGTTGAAGGCTTACGAGCAGAATAATCCCACACACGATTTGGAACTGGCGGCGGTTGTATTTGCACTCAAGATTTGGAGGCATTATCTATATGGGCAGCAGTGCCAGATTTACTTAGACCATTAGAGCTTGAGGTACATTTTCACGCAGAAGGAGCTGAATTTGAGACAGAGAGGATGGCTCGAGCTGGTCAAGGACTACGATGTGGAGATCAGATACCACCCGGGGAAGGCGGATGTGGTAGCAGATGCCTTGAGTAAGGTGACAGCGTCGACTTCTGCCATGACTACGATACGGCCTGTTGAGTTAGTGACAGAGATGCGGAGTTTTGGTCTAGAGGTAGTTTCTAATCTGGCAGCCACTCTTTCTGCCTTGTCGTTGAGACCGACTATTCTGGACAGAATCAGGCAGACTCAGGAGACTGATTCAGAGTGCAGCAAGTTGAAGGCGAGTATGGAGGCCAGGCCTGATTATGAGTTTAGCTGTTCAGAGGACGGTCTTATGAAATTTAGGGATAGGTGGTATATCCCAAAGGATGAGGAGCTGAGGAGGGATATATTATCAGAGGCCCATTCACCTTCTTTCTCTGTGCATCCGGGAAGCACTAAGATGTACAGAGATTTGAAGCAGCACTATTGGTGGCCTAACATGAAACGAGCAGTGGCTGAGTATGTTGAGGCCTGCGTAGTCTGCCAACAAGTGAAGGCGGAGCATCAGCGACCATCTAGAATGCTCCAACCATTGCCTATACCGGAGTGGAAGTGGGAGTGAATCACCATGGATTTTGTGGTGGGACTACTGAGGACTGCCAAGGGCCATGACGCGATCTGGGTGATTGTGGACAAGTTGACGAAGTCGTCTCACTTTTTGCCTGTGAGGATGACTTATATGATGGATCACTTTGCACAGTTGTATATTTAGGAGATAGTCAGACTTCATGGGATTCTGGTGTCGATTGTTTCAGACCGAGACCCCAGGTTCACGTCTAAGTTTTTGAGGAGTCTGCATAAGGCTATGGGCACTAGATTAGATTTCAGTACGGCCTTTCATCCTCAGACTGATGGGCAGTCGGAGTGGACTATACAGATTTTGGAGGATATGCTCAGGGCTTGTGTGTTGGAGTTTCAGGCGACTTGGAGCAAGTTCTTACCGCTGGTGGAGTTCTCGTATAATAACAGCTTTCAGTCCACCATTGGTATGGCGCCATACGAGGCCCTCTATGGAAGGAAGTGCAGGTCGCCATTATATTGGGACGAGGTTGGGGAGGCCCGATTGATAGGTCCTGAGATTTTACAGCAAACTGTCGACAAGATTTCTGTGATACGGAAGAGGATTGAAGCAGCTCAAAGTCGACAGAAGAGTTATGCTGATCAGAGACGCTGGGAGTTGGAGTTTAATGAGGGCGACGAGGTTTTTCTGAAGGTCTCGCCGTTCAAGGGAGTGGTAAGGTTCGGAAAGCAGGAGAAGCTTAACCCTCGATTTGTGGGACCGTTTTCGATTGTCAAGCGGATTGGAAGAACTGCATATCAGCTTCAGTTGCCAGCGTCGATGCATGCCATCCATGATGTTTTTCATGTCTCGATGCTGAGGAAGTGTATGCGCGATCCCTCTCAGGTAGTGCCACAACAGGATATAGAGATCCAGCCGACGTTGTCCTATGAGGAGAAGCCACTGAGGATCTTAGGATCAGCTGTGAAGGTGCTGCGCAACAAGAAGATTCCGTTGGTCAAGGTGATGTGGCGCAACCATGGTGTAGAGGAGACTACTTGGGAGCGGCGTGATGACATGGAGTGGCAGTATCCCGACTTATTCGGTACGTAAATTTTGGGGACGAAATTCTTATAAGGTGGGGGGGATGTAATAACCGAGAAATTTCGAATTTTTAATTTTTGAAATTTTTAATTTAATCTCGGTCGGGGTTTTGAGAAATATTTCAACGGGAAAATTTGAATTATAAGACTCGGAGCCTACTTTTGCGATGGGTTTCAGAATTTGAAGTCGGGAGGTCGAGAAATTAACGAAATCACGGAAGATTAAAACACGTCAGGGCAGTTTTTTAATTTGTAATTTATTTAAAAAAAATAAAAATATATGAAATCACCCGAATGACTTTGGGAAGAAGCCATTCGGCTGATTTCTGCAGAACACCCGAGTGCCGAGAGAAAGCAACCGAGGGGCTAAGGCGATCGTGTGCCATAGTCGGAGCTGCGATCGACGGCCGACGAGCGTGGGTGCGAGGTGCGAATTGCGAGCAGGTGTTGCCGTCCCGACGAATCGAAGCCGTTCGGTTTCAGCAGCTCGAGTTCCCGATGTGAGAGCTGAGTGTTTCGGCCGACGACCGCGAGGGCGAGTTTCTAACATATTCTGCCACCGACGATTTGAGCGCCTTGCTGGAGTCCCTCTTTCCCGTTGTGTGCAGAACTCCATTGCTCAGTAACTCTCTCTTCCTCCCTCTGCTATCCTGTCCGGTTTGGCCGAGTGTAAGGTTCGGCCTCCCTCCATTTTTGGTGATTTTGGCTGAAGTGTTGAGGAGGGAGTGCCGAGAATTTAGAGGGGGAAACCGAAGGCGAGCCCTGTCGGTTTCCCTGTTGTTCGCCGAGCTTGGTGCTCGACCTCCTTTCAATTCCGGCAAGCTTGGGTGGAATGTATAAGTGGGATACGACTAATTGTGTATAGGAGTTGTGAAATTCGAATTGAAATCAAGAATCGGACGTTTTTGGCTTTGGGACAGTTTCTGTTTTTGGCCGTTTCATCCTACGTTCGGCAAATCGTTTTAAATTCTGTTTTTGTGGGATAAATACGGTGGTTAGAGGGACCTATGGCTGCTGGAATCGTTCGATTCCGATATCCGACGCAAATTAGAGAGCGTTTTTTGTGAAATTTCAACGTGTAATAGTGGCATGTCTGTTTTTGGTGCGTAAAGCTGAATTGAGTGAGTTTTGGTTGAAGAAAAACAAAGGTTGAAATTTTATAAAAAAGGGCAGATTCTGTTTTTGGCATTTTTCGCCTATCTGCGGCTTACCGTTTTAAAATCCGTCTTAGTATGTTAAAATAGGTTCCTAAGAGGACGTTTAGCCACTTGAATCGTTCGATTCCGTTGACGGACGCAAAAGTTATGCGCGTCCAAACTTTAAGTTGGTTTTCGGCCGTACGAAACCGATGACCCGTTTCAGTTGAAATTTCATGAGTGTAGTTAAGGAAGGTTGTTTTTAGCTATTTGGTTAATTTTGAGATAAATACAGATGAGAGATTGGTTGTGTTTTAGGTTGAGGCTTTCTTTTTGGCGAAGCTGTGCATTAAGCGAGCGTAGGACGCTAGGTAAGTAGTGCATGCATGTGTTTTTCCCAAGTGGGCCTACACTGTAGAACTTTAGGGTTTATGTGATGGATTGTGGTGTGTGTGCGTATTGTTTGACATGCATATTTTAAAAACGTGTGGCGTATATTTTAAAAACGTGAACGAAAATGGTTTTGAGTATGTGGTGGGACGTGTGGCAGTGGTGCCGCGGATCCCGCTAGTGTGCGGGTCGGTGCTTCACCAGTCGCGGATTCCATTCGAGGGGTGGGCTGGCTGGGTCGTCATGCGGCGTGCATGTGTTGACGGTGAGGATATGGGCAGTGGTACCGCGGATCCTACTAGTGTGTGGGCCGGTGCAACACAAGTCGCGGATCTTACTCGAGGGGCAGACTGGCTGGGCTGTCGCGAAACGTGTGTGTATGGCAACTGTGGCCCCATGCTGGGGAAGCTGGGACAGGGGCGACGTGTCAGGGTGTAGAGTGGCGCGAGGTACACCCTTACCCTGATGTGGTTGCCGTATAGTGATGCATATGTGTAGCTTTGGGGCCTCGTTGCTGGGGAGTCCGGGACAGTGGCAACGTGTCAAGGTGTAGGGCGGCGTGAGGTTCCTCCTTACCCTGGTGCGGCTGCACTACGCGTCACAGATGTGACAACATGAGTGTTAGGCCAGAGACTGCATGTGATATGATTGCATTGTCGGCTTTTACTTTCATATGGCATTACTTACTGAGCGTTAGACTTATGTTGTGTCTTCTGTGGTGTAGGTGCTAACGATACTGTTGGTGAGCCTCGAGTGCCTAGTCAAGAGGCGTAGGATGGTTGGCGGCGTGCGACCGCAGCACCGGATGGCTGATTTTTGTTAGGGCGACCCCACCCGTGGAGATGATAGGTTGTGACCTAGTTGGTTTGGGGATTTTTCCTTCTTTTGTGGTGATTATGTACAGTCGATGAGATGAATTGTATATGTGTCAGTGTATAGGTGTATATGGAGTGCGTGTGATTTTGGTGACGTACGCATATATTTTACATGTTAGGGTATAGTATTGCTCTATATTGTGAACTTTCTTCATTGTATTTGAGGGATTTTCGTTGTCTTCATACTCTGATTTGGTTATGGTGATATCTCTGGATGATGGATAGATAGATACTGTTAGTCTTGCTGAACTGTGTGCAGGGTTTTTAAATTTTTGGGATAGTCAGTTTTTAGCCGTTACTCTATTGAAATTTCGAGATAGTGGTTGGGAGTCAAGGGGATATGGAATGGGTTGAGATGTGAACGGTGAATGCTAGAGAAGGGTAGATGAGCGTGGGAGTGCGGCGTGATCGCAGGTGCGCGGGGCACGCAGCCTTGCGGGTGCTCATGGGTCGGGTGGTGCCGGGTGAAGGCGTGCGCGCGGACGTGCTGTACAGAGGCTGGGTGCGTGGGGCACGCGGCGCTGTGAGCGTGCGCGAGACACAGTGACGTGGAGTTGGCACATGCGGCACTTTAAGAGTGCGCGCGGGGTGTCGAAGTGGGGACGTGAGTGCGCGATACCGGATGGTGTAGTTCGAGGGGTGCGTTGGATTTCTTTTCTAGGATTTCAATTCTTATCGTTTTATATTAAACTGTTTTAAATGGTTTTATTTTCCGCTGCGTAGTTTTTATGTCGAGGACTTCGTGTTCCCTCTTCAGGACGCGAGTTGTCTTCGAATCGAGTCGAAAATTTTTCATACTCACAAATGTTCTTTTGAAAATGATTTGAAAACGAAAGAGGTATTAAATTGAGTGAGTTATGTCAAGTGTTAGTGTGTGTAGTGTGTAGATGCACTGTAGCTCACTGGGAACGCAGGGTTTCTCGTGGTGTTACACTGGATGTTACATAATCGGTACATTACATGACATATTCTTATCTATCTTACATAAAATATATGCATAAAAACATTTTAGATGATTTCATGAAAACATGATGCATGAACATATGAATAAATATGACATAAAATGTATCCTCAATGAAAGAACATAGACAATCATCATAACGGTAATACTTGAAAATTTATCATACATTTTAATTTTCAGCACTTAATAAATTAGACGATTTTAATGGAGTTGAGGATTTAATAGTAGAAGAGATAAATTAAAAGAAAGAAGAGATGAGTGTACAAAGTCTTAAAAGTCAAACTTTTGGTTAAAAAAGCAAAACCATTCAAGTTGAAAAGAAACAAAGGAAAGATGAAAGGAATGAAGAAGAAGAAAGGTGAAGAAAAAGTAAGAAAAAGAAAGGTTTGAAAAGTCAATAGATAAAGCTTTGTTTTTTTTTTTTTTTTTTACGTGGGAGAAATAATGTTTTATTAAAAAGCAAAGGAAAGTATCAACCAATCGAGGGAAGACACCTCCTCCACTCATCACACTTATCCTTTAAATATGTTAATAAAGAGAAATATCGTCATCTGAAAGCTTCTTCTCCACAATGTTTTTCTCTTCATCCACAGCCGATCACTTCCTCCGTCAAAAGCTTCTTTCTTTCTCAAGATTTCTTCAAGGTAAATTATATGTTAGGTTTTATTTATGAAAAGGGGTTGATGTTGTCACAACCTCAAGCGGGGCCGCGGCACATTGTTTGACATCACATTTAGACTTCACTTTTAGACTTAGCAACTCCAGCATAAATTCTTTTTGAAATTTAAAATGAGCAAATAGTGAACTTTAAGCTCCTTTACATCATTTGAAATAAGGGAAAAACATTTTTGAAGTCATTCGGAAGAAAACATTTGAAATGGGTTTGGATTTAAAAAAAAATTGAAAAACATGTTGGGTGGTACACGCACAGGCGGCGCGCGCGTCACTTTGTCAGCGTGAATGCATCGCTCTGATGTGTTGCGTGCGTTTCCCTACTGGCTCGTGCGCGCGCGTGGCGCACACTCGGATGCGCCCGCTGCACTACCCAGGTTGCGCGCGGGTCACCCGATTGATCAGCCCCCATCAGCCGATCGGTCAACAATCTTCCTGCCCGCGCCTCGATTTGCACACCCATTGCCGATCGATCGGCAGACGCACTGCCCGCGCCTTGTCAAAAACACCAGGCGCCGATCAATTGCGCGCACAGCACCGACCGATTGGTTAGGTGCGCCCCGCGTGCACCCTGTGTAGACGTCGCACGCACCTACGCACCCACTGCGAACACCAACGCCTTTTTACTCTCTTTTCCTCATTTTTTTCATTTAAAACCTAAAAACACTTCATGACATCCACATACAACCTTCAAACCTTCAAAGCAATATAACACCATTTTAAATCATCCATGTTTCTCATCAAAATACTCGTAAACATCAAATCTTACTTTAAAAACGTAAAAGCTTACCATTGAAATATTTCCTAACGAAAAACATCTAAATCCCAAACAGATCTAGTATTTTTTAAAATATAGACTCTTCTATACATAAACTTTATATCAAAACACTTATACCCCAAAAATACACATGAATTCACCCACGGGTCAAAATAGTCGTGCAGCTACAAACACCCCGCCATGAGCTCGCTCTCCAACCGCTCATGTACATCAACTTAGGGCTTGAAGTCCTCACCTGCACGTCTTCGCCTACATCACGAGGTTCAAACTGTAAGCCCAATGTTTAGTAAACCGGTGTAACTGCAATAAATGCTCGTGCAGCATGATTGTAACACCCCGAGAAACCCTAAGTCCCCGGTGCGCTACAGTACGTCTACACACTACAACACACTAAAACTTGACACAACTCACTCCGTTTTGTAGTACTTTCATTTTCAAATCATTTTCAAAAGAACATTTGTGAGTATGAAAAATTTTTGACTCGATTCGAAAATCAACCCGCGCCGCGAAGAGGGAACACAAAATCCTCCATATAAAAATATGCAGCGGAAAAGAAAACAATTTAAAATAGTTTTAAGATAAAACGGCAAGACTCGAAATACTAGGAAAGAATCCAATGCATCCCTCGAACTACACAATCTAGTGTCGTGCACTCACGTCCCCACTTCGACGACTCGCGCGCACCTTTGCGGTGCCGTGCACGCTAACGCAACATCACCGCGTCCCACGCACGTTCAAAGCGCCGCGTGCCCCACGCACCCTGCCTCTGTACAGCATGTTCGTACGCACGCCCTCACTCGGCGCCACACGACCCATGAGCACCCGCACGGCCGCGTGTCCAGCGCACCTGCGATCGTGTCGCACTCCCAAGCTCATCTACACTTCTCTAGCACTTACTGTACTCATCCTGACCTATTCCATATCCTTTCGACTCCCAACCCCTCTCCCAAAATTTCGGCAGGGTAACGCCTAAAAACTGGCTATCCCAAAAATTTAAAACCCTACACACAGTTCACCAATTAACTAGAAATAACTATCCATCAACCATTCAGAGAAAACTCTATAACCAGATCAAAATGTAAAAACGACAAATTCATCAACTACAAACGAAGAAACATCCACAATACAGAGCATTTCCAAGCTCCTACATGCAAAGTATACGCGGACGTCGCCAACATCACACGCACTCCATAAACACCTCTACAACCGACACCTATACAACTCATCTCATCAACTGTACATCAACACAGCAAAAGAAAATACCCGTAAAGAAATCAAGCTACCACCTACCATCCCCACGGGTCGGGTCGCCCTAACAAAATCCGTCATCCGGTGCTCGGTCGCACGCCTCCAACCGTCCTATACCTCAGAACTAGGCTCTCGAGGCACACCAACAACAATGTCTACACCTACCCCATAAAACACACAACATAAGCCTAACGCTCAGTAAGTAGTACAATATGAAAGTAAAAGCCGACAATGCAATCCTATCACATGCAGTCTCTAAACTCACACTCATGTTGTCACATCTATGACGCGTAGTGTAGCCGCACCAGGGTAAGGAGGAACCTAATGCGACCCTACACCCTGACACGCCGCCACCATCCCAGACTCCCCAGCAACGAGGCCCATAAGCTACACACACGCATCACCACACAGCAACCACATCAGGGTGAGGCTGTACCTCGCACCACACTACACCCTGACACGTCGGCCCCGTCCCAGCCTCCCCAGCACAGGGCCACAGTTGCCACACACAAACATTTCACGACAGCCCATTCGGCTCACTCCTCGAGCAGAATCCGTGACTGATGTTTCACCGGCCCACACACTAATAGGATCCGCAGTACCACTGCCCATCCCCTCACTGTCAACATATACACGCCGCGTGACGGCCTAGCCGGCCCACTCCTCGACCAAAATCCGCAGTTGGTTATGCACCGGCCCACACACTAGCAGGATCCGCGGTACCACCGCCACGCGTCTCACCACTTACTCAAAATATGCTCAAAATCATTTTCATTCCATTTTTTTAAAAAAAATGATGCATGTCAAACAATACGCACGCACACCACAATCAATTACATAAATTCTAAAGTTCTACGGTGTAAGCTCACTTGGGCAAAAGACATGCATGCACTACGTATATGGCGTCCTTAGCTATTCGATCCAACTCGATCGATTCCGTTTTCCTGAAATTCTAAAGCATAAAGTTATAAGTTATCATTCATGATTTACAATTCTAATTCACAACCACCACATATAACCAAATCCACAAATTTATATTTTTTAACAGTAAATAAACAACCATAAGATCATCAAGTGTAACTCTATGCACTTAACTTCCAAATCAACAATTAAGCTAACCTATACTCTTAACATCCATCAACCATCATGAACACCACCTACTATCCAATATCTAAAAATAGTAAAATTCAAAACATGTGCATATAACCTCTATTTCCAAACACTCATCATTCCATAATGCACAGTCTAAAAATTGAAATCTAATTCAAGTAATTATCTCAAAGGTAGGTCATCATCCACATAATCTCAATCATCCACCCTAATAATTCAACACTTCAATCAATTTCAACCAAATAATTCAATATCAAGGAATTAAAATTGAAACTATCACAACTCAACTTTCAAAATTTGTCATAAATCTTGTCCAAGTTCAAAAATTCACAACAAACTGAATATAAGTACAAATTCAATGATTTAACATGCTAAGGGCTGCTTAACGAGTCTATTTCAACATGGTGAAATCCATTTGTCAAAAATCGAGCTCAATTAATAGCAAAAAATTAAAAACCGAATCTGCCCGGAAATCGATTCAGAGCTTTTCATTCCAGTTTGAAAATTCATATCAAATTGTATATTTGGCCGAATTCGATGATTCGACATGTTTTGGAAACCTTATAAGGTCTAGTTTATTCTGGTGAAATGCATTTTCCCAAATCAAAGCATAATCAATGGCAGAAAATTCAAAACCGAACTGCCCGCTGAAATTTTCCAGTTTTTGCACAATAACGTCTAAAATTCATAACTCATTCAATCCTTACCCGATTTCAATGATTAAAGATGCTACGTAACCCTAATTGTGTCCACTTTGACGTAGTTTCATCCATTTGCAGAAAACATGACTCAATAAATAGCAAAAATTCGAAAACCGGAGCTGCCTGAACCTCTTCACAGATTTTGTTTTTTATTAAAGTTTGGAAATTTGTAACAATCGTATAGTTATCCAAATTTAATGATTCGATGTGCATTAAAACCCAAAGGATGTCTATTGTGACATGGCTAAATTCACTTATAAAAAGCAACTCATTAGATAGCATAAAAATTGAAAACGGATTCTGTCTGAACTGACTTCACAGATGTTTTTCTCATCAATCTTTGAAAATTCATAACTTCCTTCACGATTATCGAAACAACTCGATTCCAAAGCCAAACATTTTCTGAAAGTATCTAATACAACATATTATAACAGCTTTTAAAATAAACAACCAGAGCTTAGGTGAAAAATGCCAAAACCAAGCTGCCCTGTAAAAACAATCCCTCCATTTTTCAAAACTTTGGGTATCGCCCTATAAAATTCACTTTATTTTAATCAATCTATTACATTCTAACTCATTAAAGGACAATCTAACCTAATTTGAGTATCGCCCAATCTGAAACCCTAGATTTTCTTGGCCAAAACCAGAAAAGAAAGAGAACACTTACCGAAATCGAAGAGAGGGCCATGTTCCACGCGGGACAGAGAAGAAAGACGAAGAGGAGAGGGAGCTGCGTTCTTCGACGGAGGAAAAATAGATGATCTGGTTTCTCTTTCGTATAAAACTGAGAGGAAAATGAAAAAGAAAGGGGGAGGAAAAAAAAAAACAGAGAATTCACGCGGGAAGAAAAGAAACAAGAAAGAGGGGGAGGGGGGAACACTATCTGCAAGGAGGGGTTTTTTTTTTTAATTTATCTTATAATATAAATAATAATAATAATAATAAACTTAATTACTAAATCGCCCTCAACCCCTAATTTTTTTGTTAAACGGTCAATCAGTTCGTTTCCGATTGAAATTTTATAACTATCTCTTTTCCATTAGGTTCAAAATAATATTTTACTTAACAGTATAAATTTTCCTCTCTTGATTCCGACTAAAACTCAACCGTCTACCGATACGTAAATCCGAAAATCATTTTAACGAAAAATTTCAGGGCGTTACAATGATCGTAAAATCTGGTACATTCTTTATTTTACTTAGCACTTGACATGAGTTAAAGGGGACTCGAGTAGGGGAGTAGACACATATACAGGAGTCTTTGGGCAAGGACAATTTTTACTTGGTCCCAGAGAAGGACAAATAATAGGGTTGTCCGGTTATACATAATCCCAGAGAAGGATAAAACATGTAGCCATACTAACCCAGTCTCTTAGTTAAGCATTTACATACATTATATATTCTTGTCTTTCTTACATAATACATGTAGTAAAAAAATTTTATATGTTTTTCTTCAAAACATGGTGCGCGATTCATGAGTATGCACATATATCATAACGTAAACATAGCTCAAACATGACATACCATCAAAACAGAACGAAACATAAATCGGGACGTTAGGCTAAACTTGGACACTTGATATTTCCTACGACTCAACTACCTGTGACACGTACCCTATCACAATATACAACTACTAAAAAAGGTTTATATCTCCTAGTATAGGGCTGTAAGGGCCAAACCAATTCGCCCACTTACTTCGGGTCCTTAGCAATATTTGAGCACCTAGCTCGTTTTTTCTTGGTTATTTAGCAACTCCTACAACATACGAATCAACCAAACATATCATCAACATCACATGCACATAACCACTTCAATTAGCCTAAACTTCATTAACTGAACCAGAATTCATCCATTCACACTACAATTCTTAGAATTCCACTTAAAGTTGGCTAAACTTCAAGCGTGGACAACTCACTCAATTCTCAACGAAATCCAACAATTCAAAAGCCAAAAATCCTATTTAAAGAGTCTAGTTTAACATGGTGTAATTATTTTCAAACAACCAAGCACAATCATTGGCATAAAACAAACATCTGAGCTGTCCTGTATTCTGGCAATAAATTTTTATCCAACTTCATGCATGCATAACTTTTTCTATACTCAACCAATCTCATTATTCAAATTGCTATAGAATCATTAAAAAGTCATATTTAATATGGTGTAGTCGATTTATCAAGAATCAAACTCAGTAAATGGCAGAAATTAGAAAATCAGAGTTGCCCTGTAAACCTAATTTGGATTTCTGCTTAAACTATAAAAATCCGTAACTATTTGTATACTTAACCAAATCCAAACATTCCAAAGCCAAGAGTTCATTTAAGGAGTCTAGTTTAATATACTAAAATAGTATTTCAATTGGATAACTATAGCTTGGGTCGAAAGTCACAAAACCGAGGTATGTCATAAGTTTCCTGTTTTGGCACAATTCAACAATTAACCAACCATTCATCAATTCGCTATATTTTAAAATTCCAATCAAAATTAAGACCTAACATCAATATTTAGAAGCTTAAAAGCACTAGAGTTAGGCAACCATTCCTCATTTTCATGCATTGCATTCACAAACCATCAAACATTTAACATTTCCACAAAACCGAACAACACTTAGCACTACTAAGCTCTAACTCAAAAAATCCAAATAAATGAAGCCAACCCTTACTGTAGAATCTCTGAGAGAAGATAAAAGGGTTGCTGTCTGTGTGGAAGAATGACCGAGAGGGAGAGGGAAGAGGAAGGATTGTTATGGAAGTCTCGTTGAGGGAGGAGGAGAATCAGTTGGCATGAAGGAGAAAGGAGAAAATGGGGAATCAGTTGTGAGGAGGAAGAACAAGGATGGAAGGAGAGAGATACTTGGCTGGAGATGAAAATCAGAGAGAGAGCGAGAGTGAGTTGATGAAATGAACTGAGAGAGAAGAGAAAATATGGGGAGAGTGTGGGTAGGTGAAGAATTGAGGGGTGTTTGGTTGCAAAGGTTGTAGTGGCTTCTTCAAGAAGCTTTTCCATTTAATCTAAAACTTTCCCTTAATTCAAATTGTTAACCCATTAGTCGTATGCCTTTCATTTCCCGCTTCGGCTATCCAATTTTTTCCTGGTTTTAAAGTTTTTGGTTTTGAACTTCTTTTCTTTTGTTTAGTAATTCTCTAAAAATATTTTAGGAATCCTATGCACCTAAGCTAAAACTTTCAAAAAAATCTCAGGTGTTACAAATGTATATTGAAAGAGTAGTGGATTATTTGGGTTTTATGGAGATTTTATGAATCCTAATGTGTGATGCATGAAAATGTTTAAGTTTCTCCACTTCTTGTTGGTTTTGAGATTTAAATGTGATGTAATGGTTGTTTAGTAATGAAATGAATAAAGAACATCATATTATGTATGTATGCTCAAAATGGTGGAATTACAAGGCAGTTAGGGTTTTTGGAAGTTTTAGTTTTTGTGGGTTGATTTTCATTGAAATGTGAATTATGCATGTTAAAGTAGACCTTTTAAGGAGTCCATAGCCTTTGGAATTTTTGAATTCAGATATGTATAGGTAAATTTATGAGATTTTGAAATTCGTACCTAATTTGAAGGAGATTTCGAGATTTAGGTTATTGGATGCATTTTGATGTACATTGTTTGATTCCTATGTTTTAGGTTTGCAAATCAAAAAAGAAGTTGATTAATTGCCTAATTTTGACCGCAAGACGTGAGGTAAGTGCATATTTGCATGCATTTTGGCCGATTGGCCTACACTACAACGAGTTAGGACGTTGATGACCAGAGTAAGAAAATTAGAGATTTATAGTTTTTGAGAATTTTGATTTGGATAGAGATTTTTAAATTATAAGTTTATTTATGATAGTTTTTATTATTTATTGATAAATTTGTTTATTAGTTTATTTTATATTACACTTACAGCATTTGAGGTTATGTATGTAAAATATATTCATGCTGTAACGCCCCGAAAACCTACCTGTTTCTGGTACGTTCACTGTTCCAATACCACATTTTTAACACCCCCAAGTCATCCCCGGACCCGGGTCGCCAACCGTACACTCGCTTCTCACCCCGACGAAATTCGTATAAAATTTAAAACTTTTGGTTCTTCAACTCAAAACGACGTCTTCAAAGAATATTTATGAAAGTCGCAGCGAAAAAACTCATTTAAAATTGTTTTAAATAAACTTCTCCCTTTAAGACATAACAATAAAGAGACCGGTCGACACCTGAGTTGTCTCAGGTTTTTCATCAGTCGACACTGGCGAATGCCGATCAACACCGCGTTTCTCTCGGGTCTTCTCGTCGGTCGACACTAGGAATCACCGCTCGACACCTCTATGTCCCACTCAGAGAGTGGTCGACACCTGCTTTCACAGGTCGACACTCTGACCCTCTCTGCTCGCGCAGGTCGACAAGTTCTACGGTGTAGTCCCACTTGGGAAAAACGCATGCATCCATTACTTACCTGGCGTCCTATGCTCACTCGACGCACGGTTTTTGTCAAAAAGTGTCTCAACCTAAAACACAAACAAATACTCATCAATTTCGCTTCAAAATTCATCAAATAGCTAGAAATGAGATCTCTTAATTAAGCCCATCAAATTTCAGTTAAAACAGATCACCAATGTGGTTCGCCCGAAAACCAGCCTAAAGTTCGGACGCGCATAACTTTTACGTCTGTTAACGAAATCAAACGATTCAAGTGGCTAAACGTTCCCCTAGGAACCTAGTTTAACATACTAAGACGGATTTTAAAAAACAGGCAAAAAATGCTAAAAACGGAATCCGCCATTTTATCCAATTTAACGTTTTCACTTCACTTCAACCAAAACTTACTCGCAACTAGTTTTACACCTCAAAAACGGCTATGCTACTCTCATACGTCGAATTTCTATGAAAAATGCTCGCTAATTTGAATTGGACCAAAATCCAACATAAACTTCCGACGCGCATAACTTTTGCATCGGATATCGGAATCGAACGATTCCAGCGGCCATAGGTCCCTCTAACCACCTAATTTATCCCACAAAAACTGAATTTAAAACGATTAACCGTAGGTAGGCCGAATAAGCCAAGAAAAGAACCTGTTCTTTCTAAAAAAACCACATTCACCTCAATTTAGCATAATCTGAACTAAAGTCATAAAAATTCGGGCTTGAACCTGAATTCCGACTCAACCCCTCCTCGGCCCTATCTCCTCCCCTCGGTCTTTCTCCCTCCCATCAAGCACCCACTCTCACACACGCAGACCCTCCCTTCGACAGAATGTTCAGCAATTTCATCAACATTAGAGAAAAAGAAGAAGAAGAAAAAAAACAAAACGAGCATTAAGGCTCGGCCGAATCACTCATGAACAGAAAGCTCACCGTTGGCTTTCAGCTAGGGAAAGGGTACACCAACACCTTCACTCAACTCGTCGGGGCTCCCGGCGTCACACTCCGCCATCGTTCGTTGGCCACTCGTTCTCCGTTCCTCGATCTCTCGCTCGGCCCCTCACTCGCCTCGGTCGTTTCTCTCGACTCTGGTGAAAGAACAGAACACTGAACGGCTTCACGAGCCATTAAGTTGTTTTGTTAAAAATTTTTATTTATTATTTTTTTTATAACATAATTTAAATAATAAAAATTACTAAAATACCCACACGTGTTTTAATCGCCCGTAAATTCGTGAATTTCTCGACCTCCCGACTTTAAATTCTGAAAACCATCGCAAAAGTAGGCTCCGAGTCTTATAATTTAAATCTTTCCGTTGAAATATTTCTTAAGACTCCGACCGAGATTAAATTTAAAAATTTCAAAAATTAAAATTAAAATTCGAAATTTCTGGGTTATTACATCCTCCCCACCTTATAAGAATTTTGTCCCCAAAATTTACGTACCGAATAAGTCAGAATACTGCCGCTCCATGTCATCACGCCTCTCCCAAGTAGTCTCCTCTACACCATGGTTGCGCCACATTACCTTGACCAACAGAATCTCCTTGTTGTCCAGCACCTTGACAGCTGATCCTAAGATCCTAACTTGCTTCCCCTCATAGGACAACGTCGGCTGAATCTCTATAGGGGTCGCGCATACACTTCCTCAGCATCGATGCATGAAAAACTTCATGGATGGCACCCATCGACGTAGGCAACTGAAGCTGGTATGCACTCCTCCCTATCCGCTTGACAATCGGGAACGGTCCCACAAACAGAGGGTTGAGCTTCCCCCGCTTTCCAAACCTTACCACTTCCTTGAACGGCGAGACCTTAAGAAAAACCTCGTCGCCCTCATTAAACTCCAACTCCCGGCGTCTCTGATTAGCATAATTCTTCTGTTGACTCTGAGCCGCTTCAATCCTCTTCCGTATCACAGAAATCTTGTCGACAGTCTGCTGTAAAATCTCAGGACCTATCAATCGAGCCTCCCCAACCTCATCCCAATATAGTGCGACCTGCACTTCCTTCCATAGAGGGACTCGTATGGCGCCATACCAATGGTGGACTGAAAGCTGTTATTATACGAGAATTCCACTAGCGGTAAGAACTTACTCCAAGTCGCCTGAAACTCCAACACACAAGCCCTGAGCATATCCTCCAGAATCTATATAGTTCGCTCAGACTGCCCATCGGTCTGAGGATGAAAGGCCGTACTAAAATCTAATCTGGTGCCCACAGCCTTATACAGACTCCTCCAAAACTTGGACGTGAACCTGGGGTCTCGGTCTGAAACAATCGACATCAGAATCCCATGAAGTCTGACTATCTCTTAAATATACAACTGGGCAAATTGATTCATCGTATAAGTCATCCTCACAGGTAAAAAGTGAGACGACTTCGTCAACCTGTCCACAATTACCCAAATCGCGTCATGGCCTTTGGCAGTCCTCGGTAGTCCCACCACAAAATCCATGGTGATTCGCTCCCACTTCCACTCCGGTATAGGCAATGGTTGGAGCATTCCAGACGGTTGCTGATGCTCCGCCTTCACTTGTAGGCAGACTACGTAGGCCTCAACATACTCAGCCACTGCTCGTTTCATGTTAGGCCACCAATAGTGCTGCTTCAAATCTCTGTACATCTTACTGCTTCCTAGATGCACAGAGAAAGAAGATGAATGGGCCTCTGATAATATATCCCTCCTCAGCTCCTCATCCATCGGGACGTACCACTTATCTCAAAATTTCAGAATCCCGTCCTCTGAATAGCTGAACTCAAAATCAGGCCTGGCCTCCATACTTGCCTTCAGCTCGCTACACTCCGAATCAGTCTCCTGAGTCTGCCTGATCCTGTCCAGAATAGTCGGCCTCAACGACAAGGCATAAAGGGTGGCTACCAGATCAGAAACTACCTCCAGACCAAAACTCTGCATCTTTGTCACTAACTCAACAGGCCGTATCGTAGTCATGGCAGAAGTCGAAGCTGTCACCCTACTCAAGGCATCTGCCACCACATTCGCCTTCCCCGGGTGGTACCTGATCTCCACATCGTAGTCCTTGACCAGCTTGAGCCATCTTCTCTGTCTCAAATTCTGCTCCTTCTGCGTGAAAATGTACCTCAAGCTCTGATGGTCCGAGTAAATCTCGCACTACTGCCCATACAGATAATGCCTCTAAATCTTGAGTGCAAATACAACCGTCGCCAATTCCAAATCGTGAGTGGGATAATTCTGCTCGTAAGCCTTCCACTGCCTAGAAGCATAGGCAATGACTCTCCCACTCTGCATCAAAACACACCCCAAACCAATCCTGGAGGCATCACAATAAATGCAAAACTTCTCTCCTTCCACGGGCAGTGTCAGTACAGGAGCTGTAGTCAACCTCTGCTTCAATGTCTGGAAGCTGTCCTCACACCTGTCGATCCATTCATACTTTGCATTCTTCCTGGTCAGCCGGGTCAAGGGGGCTGAGATCGTAGAGAACCCCTCAATGAATCTCCGATAATATCCAGGCAACCACAAAAAGCTGTGTATCTCGATAGCACTGGTCGGCCGCGGCCACTCCTTTACAGCCTGAACCTTCCCCGGATCAACTGAAATACCCTCAGAAGAGATCACATGCCCCAAGAAGTGAATCCTGTCCAACCAAAACTCGTACTTCGAGAACTTAGTATACATCTGATGTTGGCTCAAAAAAGTCAATACAATCCTCAGGTGCTCCCTGTGCTCCTCCTCACTCTGTGAGTAGATCAGAATGTCGTCGATAAACACAATCACAAACTTTTCCAGGTACTCCCTGAACACCTGATGCATCAGATCCATGAATGCTGCAGGGGCATTGGTCAACCCGAAAGACATAACTAGGAACTTGAAGTGCCCGTACCTCGTCCTGAAGGCTGTCTTCGGTACATCCCTCTCCTTCACCTTTAATTGATGATAGCTGGACCACAGGTCGATCTTAGAAAACACTCGGGCACCCTGCAGCTGATCAAACAAATCGTTAATCCTTGGCAATGGATACCTGTTCTTCATCGTCAACTTATTTAGCTCCCGGTAGTCAATAGACATACGTAGGGATTCGTCCTTCTTCTTGACGAATAGAACTGGTGCTCTCCAGGGTGAAAAACTAGGGCGTCTAAATCCCTTATCTATCAGCTCCTCCAACTGAGCCTTCAGCTCCTTAAGTTCAGTAGGTGCTAATCTGTAGGGGTTCTTGCATATCAGCTCGGCACCTGGGAAAACATCTATCTTGAATTCAATCTCCCTATCAGGGGGCAACCCCGACAATTCATCACGGAACACCTCCGGGAACTCCTGCACAATAAGAATATCCTGTATCCGAGTATCGCCCGGTGACTGCGCATCCTCAACACTAAAAATCCTTGGCAACCCATGCCTAACACCCGTGGAGCCTGACGAGAAAATATAGCAAAAATTCTAGCAAGACCCTTACTTGCTTTAAATGTGTAGCTCTCCCCACCCGGGGGCTGGAAATGAACCTCTCTGGTCCTCCAGTCAATCTCCGCATGAAGTCTGAACAGCTAGTCCATTCCCAAGATCACCTTATAACCACTCATATGGAGAATGACTAGCTCGGCATAGAACTGCTTGCTCCTCACTGTCACAACATTGCCTCGCACTACCTGTTCTAAATACATATGCTCCCCGGATGGCAAGGTGACATCATAATGTCACTCAGCGGGACTGAACCCCAAGTTTGCCTTAACCACAAAGCCCGTCGACACAAACGAGTGTGTAGCACCCGTATCAATCAAAGTATAAGCTGTCACACCAGAAACAAAAATTTTACCTGTTATCACTGATGGCTGGGCAGCATCATCTGGCTCAAACAGGGCAAAGACCCTCAGTGTAACTCTAGCTGACGACCTGCTCCACGCTGGGCATCTGCTGGCAAAGTGTCCCACCTCATTGCAGTTGAAGAATCGGTTCTGACGTGGCTTCTGGCACTTTCTGGACATGTGGCCCACCTTGCCACAGTTATAACACTTCACTGGGCCCGTCCTGTACTCGCCCGGGTGGCTCCTCTGACATTTCGGGCACACTGGAAACTGTCTCGACCCTTGCGGCCTCTTAGTGCTCCCCTGACTGCTAGAACTCTCACTAGGTCTATTCAGGCCTTTCTGCACAGACACCTCCCGGCTGGCCTGTGGCAGCGACTCTCTGAACGATCTGTGAGGCTGCTCTCTGGATACCTCCCGATAACTAGGAAGCTTTGCCCGAGCCTCCTCAATGTCAAGGGCTTTCGTTACCACCTCCTCATATGGCATGCCTCGGGTCCCCGCAATCCGCATGCCCATATAAATATCTGACTTCAGGCCCTGCACAAACTGATGTACCTTATTCTCATCAAGGCTCACCAAATGTCCTGCAAACCGCGACAAGGCCTCGAACTGCCGTACATACTCGGCCACAGTGCCGGTCTGCTTCAACTGTGCAAACTCCACCATCTTCTGTGTCCTGACTAAATGACTGAAATACTTGCCGAAAAACACCGACCTGAACTCCTTCCAGGTCATGGCATCCACATCTCTCGTGGTCGCCACAGTATCCTACCAATGGCTAACATCCTTGGCAAGATAGAATGCCGCACTGGAAACTCTGTCATGCTCCTCTACCTTGGCAAAACTCATCATCCTCTCCATACTCCGTATCCGAGACGATCTAGAGATGATCCGTCAAAGGTCGGGGGTCTAAGTCTATGTAGCCTGTCACCCCCTCTGTCGGACGAACCCTGGGCGCTAGACTAACCCTGGTCGTCCCTGCTCATATACCTCTCTAACTGCTGAGACTGACGGTGGACCAACTCGGTAAGCTGCTGGACGGTATCATCCATGTCGCCCATAACTCTAGGAGGCGCCTCTCATCGTGGCCGCCCTCTACCTCTACCTCTCGCTTCTCTTGACATTTTCTACCTTTAACATAAATATAAAGCTCACATTAGTACTACAATAAATTCAAATATAAACACTTACAGTTGGTGGAGTGCTACCATGCAGCAACTGGCGGTGTTAGGTAATCCTCTGAACGACGTCGACCCCGTGGCTCTGATACCATAACTGTAACACCACGAGAACGCACACGTTCCTGGTGCGCTACAGTCCGTCTACACACTACACACACTAACACTTGACATAACTCACTCAATTTAATACCCATTTTGTTTTCAAATCATTTTCAAAAGAACATTTGTGAGTATGAAAAATTTTTGACTCGATTCGAAAACAACTCGCTTCCCGAAGAGGGAACACGAAGTCCTCAACATAAAAACTACGCAGCGGAAAAGAAAACCATTAAAAACAGTTTAAGATAAAACGGTAAGACTTGAAATCCTAGAAAAGAATGCAAAGCATCCCTTGAACTACACAATCCGGTACCCCGCACTCACGTCCCCACTTCGACATCCCGCGCGCACCCTCGCGGTGCCGCGCGTGCCAACTCAACGTCAGTGTGTCTCGCGCATGCTCACAGCGCCGCATACCCCACGCACCCTGCCGTTGTACAGCACGTTCACGCTCACGCTCACGCCCTCACTCGGCGCTGCACGACCCGTGAGCACCCACAGGGCTGCGTGTCCCGCGCACCTGCGATCACGCTGCACTCCCACGCTCATCTACACTTTTCTAGCATTCACTATTCACATTTCAACCCATTCAATATCCCCTCGACTCCCAACCTCTCTCCCAAAATTTTGGCAGAGTAACGGCTAAAAACTGACTATCCCAAAATTTAAACCCTGCACACAATACACCAGAAACCAACAGTATTTAACTATCAACAATCCAGAGAAAATCACCATAACAAAATCAGAGTCTAAGGACAACGAAAACTCATCAAATACAAATGAAGAAAGTCCCTAGTATAGAGTAATATCATACTCTAACATATAACAATACGTACGCGTCCCCAAAACACTACAACCCCTCTATACAATCTCAAAAAAATCAACGTCGATACAACTCCACTGTCTACACAAATACCCGACGTAAAATAATAAATCCACTATCACCTACCACAAATTACTAAAATACCCACACGTGTTTTAATCGCCCGTAAATTCATGAATTTCTCGACCTCATAACTTTAAATTCTGAAAACCATCGCAAAAGTAGGCTCTGAGTCTTATAATTTAAATCTTCCCGTTGAAATATATTTAAAAACTCCGACCGAGATTAAATTTAAAAATTTCAGAAATAAAACTTAAAATTCAAAATTTCCGGGTTATTACACATGGATTCTTTAATATAGCCATTTTCTAATAGCTCGTTCATTTGATTATGAAGTTCTTTAATCTTCTCAGGGTTTAACCTATAGGCAGGACAGTTCGGTGATATGCCTCAAAGGCCGATGACTGGGTCACCAACCAAGGTACGTCCACCAACCAACATTTTTAACTAATAAGTTTGTTAACCTTATAGGTGGAGGCCTTTTTAGAATGCTTGGAGTGGATAGATACTCAAGAGAGAATTTGTCTTCCCGAAAACAAATTCATGTAATCGAATATTTAATATCCTTTAAACTTACGGTAAACATTAGCCTTATTAATTTTAGTTTGTAGTGGATAATTTCCTTGTAGTATTTGGATTTGTCTCGCTTGGATAATCCTTAGGTTGACTGGGTGACCAAAGCGTTCACACACGAGAAGAGACTAGTAGCAGTGAGGGCGCGCACAGCTTGAAATAGTGGAGTGCACAGCTTGTTCGCATTTAGCACTCACGCAGGAAGATGTTACCAAAGGTGGCGCGCACGAAAAGGAGCCACCAAGTAGTGCCATGCGCGCGGGGAAGAGCAGTTCGGCACGAATTGCTAAAGTCGCACGCGGGAGAGAGAACCACGTCTTACCAGCACACGTAGGAGAGCACCGTGACATTCATGGCATGTACAGAAAGGAGGAGGAGCATCCACGCAACACCGCACACACGAGAAGGCCTGTCGAGCAATAATAATGCACACAGAAGAAGACCCAGTCGAGACAACAGGTGTGCGCTAGGAAGAAGCCTGGCTGAGCACCTAGCCGTGCTGGTTGGCACATACGATGCACTTGATCGAGCACCAAGTTGCGGGCAAAGGGATGCAAGGATGGCTCATGTTGTTGAGCAGCGATACGCAAGTACACACATGTCTCTGTACTACTAATTGCCCAACGACACTATTTTCTCCAACTATTCTTTTTCTGATTTTTTAGCATCCGATGGCTTCTCTTCTATTTAAGCTTTGTTTTAAACCATTGTAAAAGGATTTTTGGCAAATTTATAAAATGGTTGAATTTATTTTCTCAAAATCGAAGGTCCTTGAGTTGTCTCACATCTTTGTGCTCCGTGCGTAACATCGAAGTGTTCTTCATTGTCTTCAAGCATTTGGTTGCTTGTCGACTCTCTTCAACACCTCTCATCTCCTTCTTCTGGTTGCTAGGTTGGAACCATAGCAAGAAAGTGGTAAACCTAATCACTTGCTAGAGCTTCTTCACGGAGGTGGCTTCATCTGAAGGTGTTGTAATTGCCTTACGGACTAGCAGTGGGTCTCCTTTCATCTCCATCATCTCTTCGGCATAATCTGAGGTAAGTTAACAAGTTTTTCTTCTTACTTATATGCCAGATAGCTCCATCCATTTTCACTCCATTAATCTCTATTTTCACATTGTAAATATACTATTTAGGATATTTTCTGTTAAACCCGAAAGCACCGAACACCATTATGTTTGTTTGCATTTCCATACCCACCATGTATTGTGTCATTTGGTAATATTTCCCCCCAGCTACAAGTCGGTGTAATCTTCTATACCACATAAAGGTGGCAGTCCCTGTGGTATCTCTTCGGGAAGTACGTGCTGGAATTGTTTGAGTAGGTTTATGACTGGGGTAGGGATATATCCAAACACCATGACTCTTTCTCTGAACATTAGTAAAACGAGGGGTCCTCCCTTCAATACTGCACTCTCTAATTCACCATTTGACATAAAAAGGCTAACTTTGTACTGTTTTCCTAGAAAGGAACATCAAGTTGTAAGATCAATAACTCAAGTAGAACATGGCTTTTGCGGCTAAAAGTTTAAGAGCTTCTAGCCTTGATTGTTAGGAATGTACCCTCAAAATAACACAATCTAATTCAATAAGGGTGCAAAGTTATGGATAAAACATAGGAGGTCGCGGAAGCTTGGATTTCTGCTATGGCAGATAACAATGTATCAACTTTGGAGAGGCATAACTCTCTCGTGTGGAAACAACAGATGTGATTCTTGTGGCAAGGTAAATCTAGAGTTGTGAGAGTGATTGTTTTAAAAAATGAGAGTATGAATCCATTAGGATGAAAATATAAAGATGAAGAGTTGCATGTTGGTCAAGAAAATGTTAAGGTTACACTTTCTTGGCCTTTTCAATTTCATTGAGGAGAACCTTCCAATGATATTGGATGAGAGTTTGTTATGCCTTTACTAAAGATATCTACCTCTAAGGCAAGAGGAAGATGCAGGAAATAGTCTAAGAGATAATCCACTTGTACTCACGAAAAGTGGACTCAATAGTAGCTCACAACCGTTCAGATATTACAAACCAAGGGGAGGATTGGCAATTTGGGGAGATTGAACTCCACACTTGAATAAAACTTCAGCTATGATTTTGATTCAGCAATGGCTCTTACAATGTATAAATACTGTCCCTTAAGCTGCTATTGGGATTACCAAAACCCTAGAAGAGCTTTGGATCCAAAAGACAAGTACCAAAATGTATGCTTAGCCAAATCGGGTAAGAAACAATTTTTACCAAATCAGGTTCCCAAATTGATAACCTTTTAACCTGCAAAACAAGTGTTATGCAAGAGAAAAGGTCATGCTGTGGTTTTTTGGCTAAATCCGAAAATACCACTGACTAGAGCAAACAAAAGATATATCAATTAATGTCCAAATACAATGAAATTGAGAGGAAATCTTACCAATGAAGTGATGAATAAGCCTTGCAAATTACACATGAAAATAAAACAAAATACAGAAAAATATACAAATAGCCTCGTAACGGGTCCAGAAGGCAAACTGGAGAACCTTTCAGGAAATGAAATCTTCCAAAGAAGATTACAAGGGCACAAGATCTAGTTTGATCACATTTTCTCTCTTTTCTAAGATCTTATTAAAGAAGTAGAGAATGTGATGATAACAGTCTTCAAGCAACCACTGGCTTGGAGAACAATTTGGAGATACAACTTTGCTCGATTGATGTTTAACTGAGGACTTGTCTTAAGCCAAGGCTCTTTAACTTGAGAGAAAGGCTCTACTTGTTTATTGGATAATAAAAAACTGAATGCAATGTTCTAAAAAAAGCTTAAATATGTCTCTAAGGTGGTGAGGGTTTTGGTTCACAAAAAAGGAGAGAATTTGCACGGTTGACCAAAAGCATTTGCGCGCTCTTGAATCTTCGACCATGAAGATAGCTTCTTTGCATGGTAAGTTATTTTGAACCTTGTAGGGAGAGGATGAGCTTGCATATTCAGATTCAACTTCAAGTTAGGCTCTCTCTCCTTTAAGGATGGGTCGGTCTTCAAATGTTGTTTCAATGATATGATGGACAGGGCTTCAATTGGCATGCACGATTAAGTAAGATCCTTAAACACGCACCCCCCTCTACCTTAGTGTGGGCTGATCTTCCCTTGTGATCCATTAAACCTTGATGCTTGGTCTTTTACTAAGTGAATGGTTTGCACACTTCTCCTTTTTTTAAATGGATGGTCGTCTCTTAGTGTCTTCATAGGTTTAGGTGTAACACCCGAGATTTTTCCAAGCGTTTTACTTAGGCGCATAAAAATCCCTGAAAATTTCTAGAGATTTCTAAAAAAAAAGGAAAATGAGCGGAGAAGCCAAAAATCTTGAAAAGCCAGGAAAAAAGGATAGCTGAATCACAAAATTTAAAGCGCACGGTAAAAGTGGTGGCAAATTGAATTAAATGGAAGTGGAGGATTTATTTGCAAAACCCACCCTTAACCTCAAAACCAAACACCCCAAATCTCCCACCTACCCCTCCCCCTCTCTCC